>OU342743.1:44959630-45559630 GCA_910589775.1 Avena eriantha
CAAACCACATATGGATCAACAAGTGGCATTGCATGTGTGTTCTTTTCACAAATCACATATGGACCCACTAGAGTCATTGCTTGTGTTTTCTTATATTAAAACCATACACTAGAGTCATTACATGTGTTCTTCTTTTCACAAACCACATATGGACCCACTTGAGTCATTGCATGTGTGTTCTTATACTAAAACCATACACTAGAGTCATTGCATGTGTGTTCTTTTCACAAACCACATATGGTCCCACTTGATTCATTGCATGTGTGTTCTTATACTAAAACCGCACTTGACTCATTGCATGTGTGTTCTTTCCACAAACCACACATGGATCAACCAGTGTCATTGCATGGTGTTCTTTCCACAAACCAGATATGGATCAACTAGTGGTCCTTGCATGTGTGTTCTTTTCCACAAACCACATATGGATCCATCAATGTTCACTACATGTGTGTTCTTCCACAAACCACTTATGGACCCACCAGTGTTTATTGCATGTGTGTTCTTTTCCAGAAACCACATATGGATCAACCAGTGGTCATTGCATGTGTGTTCTTTTCATAAACCACATATGTACCCACTAGAGTCATTGCATGTGTGTTCTTATACTAAACTAGCACTAGAGTCATTGCATGTGTGTTCTTTCCACAAAGCACTTATGGATCCACTAGTGTTCATTGCATGTGTGTTCTTTTCCAGAAACCACATATGGATCCACTAGAGTCATTGCATGTGTGTTCTTTTCACAAACTACATATGGAACCACTAGAGTCATTCCATGTGTGTTCTTATACTAAAACCAGCACTAGACTCATTGCATGTGTGTTCTTTCCACAAACCACACATGGATCAACAAGTGTCATTGCATGTGTGTTCTTTCCACAAACCACATATGGCTCAACAAGTGGTCATTGCATGTGTATTCTTTTCCACAAACCACATATGGATCCATTAGAGTCATTGCATGTGTGTTCTTTCCACAAACCACATATGGATTAACCAATCGCATTGCATGCGTGTTCTTTCCAAAACTACATATGGATCAACTAGTGGTATTGCACGTGTGTTCTTTTCACAAATCACATATGGACCCACTAGAGTGATTGCTTGTGTGTTCTTATACTAAAACTAGCAATAGAGTCATTGCATGTGTGTTCTTTTTACAAACCACATATGGATCCACCAGTGTTCACTTCATGTGTGTTCTTTCCACAAACCACTTATTGATCCACCAGTGGTCATTGCATGTGTGTTCTTTTCACAAACCACATATGGACCCACTAGACTCATTGCATGTGTGTTCTTTCCACAAACCACACATGGATCAACCAGTGTCATTGCTTGTGTGTTCTTATACTAAAACTATCCACTACAGTCATTGCATGTGTGTTCTTTTCACAAACCACATATGGACCCACTAGAGTCATTGCATGTGTGTTCTTATACTAAAACAAGCACTAGACTCATTGCATGTGTGTTCTTTTCACAAACCACACATGGATCCACTAGTGTCATTCCATGTGTGTTCTTTCCACAAACCACACATGGATCAACCAGTGGTCATTGCATATGTGTTCTTTTACACAAACCACATATGGATCCATTAGAGTCATTGCATGTGTGTTCTTTCCACAAACCACACATGGATCAACCAATGGCATTGCATGTGTGTTCTTTCCACAAACCACACATGGATCAACTAGTGTCATTGCTTGTGTGTTCTTTCCACAAATCACATATGGACCCACTAGAGTCATTGCTTGTGTGTTCTTATACTAAAACAAGGACTAGAGACATTGCATGTGTGTTCTTTTCACAAACCACATATGGATCCACCATGTTCACTACATGTGTGTTCTTTCCACAAACCACTTATGGACCCACCAGCGTTCATTGCATGTGTGTTCTTTTCCACAAACCACATATGGATCAACCAGTGGTCATTGCATGTGTGTTCTTTTCACAAACCACATATGGACCCACTAGAGTCATTGCATGTGTGTTCTTATACTAAAACTAGCACTAGACTCATTGCATGTGTGTTCTTTCCACAAAGCACTTATGGATCCACTAGTGTTCATTGCATGTGTGTTCTTTTCCAGAAACCACATATGGATCCACTAGAGTCATTGCATGTGTTTTATTTTCACAAACCACATATGGAACCACTAGAGTCATTCCATGTGTGTTCTTATACTAAAACCAGCACTAGACTCATTGGATGTGTGTTCTTTCCACAAACCACACATGGATCAACCAGTGTCATTGCATGTGTGTTCTTTCCACAAACCACATATGGATCAACCAGTGTTCATTACATGTGTGTTCTTTTCCACAAACCACATATGGATCCACTAGAGTCATTGCATGTGTGTTCTTTTCACAAACCACATATGGCCCCACTAGAGTCATTGCATGTGTGTTCTTCTACTAAAACAAGCACTAGACTCATTGCATGTGTGTTCTTTTCACAAACCACAGATGGATCCACCAGTGTCATTGCATGTGTTTTCTTTCCACAAACCACACATTGATCAACTACTGGTCATTGCATATGTGTTCTTTTCCAGAAACCACATATGGATCCATTAGATTCATTGCATGTGTGATCTTTCCACAAACCACACATGGATCAACCAATGGCATTGCATGTGTGTTCTTTCCACAAACCACACATGGATCAACCAGTGTCATTGCAAGTGTGTTCTTTCGACAAATCAGATATGGACCCACTAGAGTCATTGTTTGTGTGTTCTTATACTAAAACAAGCACTAGACTCATTACATGTGTGTTCTTTTCACAAACCACATATGGATCCACCAGTGTTCACTTCATGTGTGTGCTTTCCACAAACAACTTATGGATCCACCAGTGTTCATTGCATGTGTGTTCTTTTCCACAAACCACATATGGATCAACCAGTGGTCATTGCATGTGTGTTCTTTTCACAAACCACATATGGACCCACTAGAGTCATTGCTTGTGTGTTCTTATACTAAAACTAGCACTAGAGTCATTGCATGTGTGTTCTTTTCCACAAACCACATATGGATCCACTAGAGTCATTGTATGTGTGTTCTTTTCACAAACCACATATGGATCCACTAGAGTCATTGCATGTGTGTTCTTATAGTTAAACCAGTACTAGAGTCATTGCATGTGTGTTCTTTCCACAAACCACACATGGATCAACTAGTGTCATTGCATGTGTGTTCTTTCCTAAAACCAAATATCGATCAACCTGTGGTCATTGCATCTGTGTGATCTTTCCACAAACCACGTATGGATGCATTAGAGTCATTGCACGTGTGTTCTTTTCACAAACCACATATGGACCCACTAGTCATTGCATGTGTGTTCTTATACTAAAACTAGCACTAGCGTCATTCCATGTGTGTTCTTTTCACAAACCACATATGGATCCACCAGCGTTCACTGCATGTGTGTTCTTTCCACAAACCACTTATGGATCCACCAGTGGTCATTGCATGTGTGTTCTTTTCACAAACCACATATGGACCCACTAGAGTCATTGCATGCGTGTCCTTATACTGAAACTAGCACTAGAGTTATTGCATGTGTGTTCTTTCCACAAACCACACATGGATCAACCAGTGTCATTGCATGATTGTTCTTTCCACAAGCCACACATGGATCCATTAGTCATTGCATGTGTGTTCTTTCCACAAACCACACATGGATTAAGCAATGGCATTGCATGTGTGTTCTTTCCACAAACCACATATGGATCAACAAGTGGCATTGCATGTGTGTTCTTTTCACAAATCACATATGGACCCACTAGAGTCATTGCTTGTGTGTTCTTATATTAAAACCATACACTAGAGTCATTACATGTGTGTTCTTTTCACAAACCACATATGGACCCACTTGAGTTATTGCATGTGTGTTCTTATACTAAAACCATACACTAGAGTCATTGCATGTGTGTTCTTTTCACAAACCACATATGGTCCCACTTGATTCATTGCATGTGTGTTCTTATACTAAAACCAACACTAGACTCATTGCATGTGTGTTCTTTCCACAAACCACACATGGATCAACCAGTGTCATTGCATGTGTGTTCTTTCCACAAACCAGATATGGATCAACTAGTGGTCCTTGCATGTGTGTTCTTTTCCACAAACCACATATGGATCCATCAATGTTCACTACATGTGTGTTCTTTCCACAAACCACTTATGGACCCACCAGTGTTTATTGCATGTGTGTTCTTTTCCAGAAACCACATATGGATCAACCAGTGGTCATTGCATGTGTGTTCTTTTCATAAACCACATATGTACCCACTAGAGTCATTGCATGTGTGTTCTTATACTAAAACTAGCACTAGAGTCATTGCATGTGTGTTCTTTCCACAAAGCACTTATGGATCCACTAGTGTTCATTGCATGTGTGTTCTTTTCCAGAAACCACATATGGATCCACTAGAGTCATTGCATGTGTGTTCTTTTCACAAACTACATATGGAACCACTAGAGTCATTCCATGTGTGTTCTTATACTAAAACCAGCACTAGACTCATTGCATGTGTGTTCTTTCCACAAACCACACATGGATCAACCAGTGTCATTGCATGTGTGTTCTTTCCACAAACCACATATGGATCAACAAGTGGTCATTGCATGTGTGTTCTTTTCCACAAACCACATATGGATCCATTAGAGTCATTGCATGTGTGTTCTTTCCACAAACCACATATGGATTTACCAATCGCATTGCATGCGTGTTCTTTCCAAAAACTACATATGGATCAACTAGTGGTATTGCACGTGTGTTCTTTTCACAAATCACATATGGACCCACTAGAGTGATTGCTTGTGTGTTCTTATACTAAAACTAGCAATAGAGTCATTGCATGTGTGTTATTTTTACAAACCACATATGGATCCACCAGTGTTCACTGCATGTGTGTTCTTTCGACAAACCACTTACGGATCTACCAGTGTTAATTGCATGTGTGTTCTTTTCAGAAACCACATATGGACCCAGCATAGTCATTGCATGTGTGTTCTTATACTAAAACTAGCACTAGAGTCATTGCATGTGTGTTCTTTCCACAAACCACACATGGATCAACCAGTGTCATTGCATGTGTGTTCTTTCCACAAACCACATATGGATCCACCAGTGTTCATTGCATGTGTGTTCTTTTCCACAAACCACATATGGATCCACTAGAGTCATTGCATGTGTGTTCTTATACTAAAACAAGCACTAGACTCATTGCATGTGTGTTCTTTTCACAAACCACATATGCCACTAGTCATTGCATGTGTGTTCTTATACTAAAACTAGCACTAGCGTCATTGCATGTGTGTTCTTTTCACAAACCACATATGGATCCACCAGTGTTCACTGCATGTGTGTTCTTTCCACAAACCACTTATGGATCCACCAGTGGTCATTGCATGTGTGTTCTTTTCACAAACCACATATGGACCCACTAGAGTTATTGCATGTGTGTTCTTTCCACAAACCACACATGGATCAACCAGTGTCATTGCATGATTGTTCTTTCCACAAGCCACACATGGATCCATTAGTCATTGCATGTGTGTTCTTTCCACAAACCACACATGGATTAAGCAATGGCATTGCATGTGTGTTCTTTCCACAAACCACATATGGATCAACAAGTGGCATTGCATGTGTGTTATTTTCACAAATCACATATGGACCCACTAGAGTCATTGCTTGTGTGTTCTTATATTAAAACCATACACTAGAGTCATTACATGTGTGTTCTTTTCACAAACCACATATGGACCCACTTGAGTCATTGTATGTGTGTTCTTATACTAAAACCATACACTAGAGTCATTGCATGTGTGTTCTTTTCACAAACCACATATGGTCCCACTTGATTCATTGCATGTGTGTTCTTATACTAAAACCAGCACTTGACTCATTGCATGTGTGTTCTTTCCCACAAACCACACATGGATCAACCAGTGTCATTGCATGTGTGTTCTTTCCACAAACCAGATATGGATCAACTAGTGGTCCTTGCATGTGTGTTCTTTTCCACAAACCACATATGGATCCATCAATGTTCACTACATGTGTGTTCTTTCCACAAACCACTTATGGACCCACCAGTGTTTATTGCATGTGTGTTCTTTTCCAGAAACCACATATGGATCAACCAGTGGTCATTGCATGTGTGTTCTTTTCATAAACCACATATGTACCCACTAGAGTCATTGCATGTGTGTTCTTATACTAAAACTAGCACTAGAGTCATTGCATGTGTGTTCTTTCCACAAAGCACTTATGGATCCACTAGTGTTCATTGCATGTGTGTTCTTTTCCAGAAACCACATATGGATCCACTAGAGTCATTGCATGTGTGTTCTTTTCACAAACTACATATGGAACCACTAGAGTCATTCCATGTGTGTTCTTATACTAAAACCAGCACTAGACTCATTGCATGTGTGTTCTTTCCACAAACCACACATGGATCAACAAGTGTCATTGCATGTGTGTTCTTTCCACAAACCACATATGGCTCAACAAGTGGTCATTGCATGTGTATTCTTTTCCACAAACCACATATGGATCCATTAGAGTCATTGCATGTGTGTTCTTTCCACAAACCACATATGGATTAACCAATCGCATTGCATGCGTGTTCTTTCCAAAAACTACATATGGATCAACTAGTGGTATTGCACGTGTGTTCTTTTCACAAATCACATATGGACCCACTAGAGTGATTGCTTGTGTGTTCTTATACTAAAACTAGCAATAGAGTCATTGCATGTGTGTTCTTTTTACAAACCACATATGGATCCACCAGTGTTCACTTCATGTGTGTTCTTTCCACAAACCACTTATGGATCCACCAGTGGTCATTGCATGTGTGTTCTTTTCACAAACCACATATGGACCCACTAGACTCATTGCATGTGTGTTCTTTCCACAAACCACACATGGATCAACCAGTGTCATTGCTTGTGTGTTCTTATACTAAAACTATCCACTACAGTCATTGCATGTGTGTTCTTTTCACAAACCACATATGGACCCACTAGAGTCATTGCATGTGTGTTCTTATACTAAAACAAGCACTAGACTCATTGCATGTGTGTTCTTTTCACAAACCACACATGGATCCACTAGTGTCATTCCATGTGTGTTCTTTCCACAAACCACACATGGATCAACCAGTGGTCATTGCATATGTGTTCTTTTACACAAACCACATATGGATCCATTAGAGTCATTGCATGTGTGTTCTTTCCACAAACCACACATGGATCAACCAATGGCATTGCATGTGTGTTCTTTCCACAAACCACACATGGATCAACTAGTGTCATTGCTTGTGTGTTCTTTCCACAAATCACATATGGACCCACTAGAGTCATTGCTTGTGTGTTCTTATACTAAAACAAGGACTAGAGACATTGCATGTGTGTTCTTTTCACAAACCACATATGGATCCACCAATGTTCACTACATGTGTGTTCTTTCCACAAACCACTTATGGACCCACCAGCGTTCATTGCATGTGTGTTCTTTTCCACAAACCACATATGGATCAACCAGTGGTCATTGCATGTGTGTTCTTTTCACAAACCACATATGGACCCACTAGAGTCATTGCATGTGTGTTCTTATACTAAAACTAGCACTAGACTCATTGCATGTGTGTTCTTTCCACAAAGCACTTATGGATCCACTAGTGTTCATTGCATGTGTGTTCTTTTCCAGAAACCACATATGGATCCACTAGAGTCATTGCATGTGTTTTATTTTCACAAACCACATATGGAACCACTAGAGTCATTCCATGTGTGTTCTTATACTAAAACCAGCACTAGACTCATTGGATGTGTGTTCTTTCCACAAACCACACATGGATCAACCAGTGTCATTGCATGTGTGTTCTTTCCACAAACCACATATGGATCAACCAGTGTTCATTACATGTGTGTTCTTTTCCACAAACCACATATGGATCCACTAGAGTCATTGCATGTGTGTTCTTTTCACAAACCACATATGGCCCCACTAGAGTCATTGCATGTGTGTTCTTCTACTAAAACAAGCACTAGACTCATTGCATGTGTGTTCTTTTCACAAACCACAGATGGATCCACCAGTGTCATTGCATGTGTTTTCTTTCCACAAACCACACATTGATCAACTACTGGTCATTGCATATGTGTTCTTTTCCAGAAACCACATATGGATCCATTAGATTCATTGCATGTGTGATCTTTCCACAAACCACACATGGATCAACCAATGGCATTGCATGTGTGTTCTTTCCACAAACCACACATGGATCAACCAGTGTCATTGCAAGTGTGTTCTTTCGACAAATCAGATATGGACCCACTAGAGTCATTGTTTGTGTGTTCTTATACTAAAACAAGCACTAGACTCATTACATGTGTGTTCTTTTCACAAACCACATATGGATCCACCAGTGTTCACTTCATGTGTGTGCTTTCCACAAACAACTTATGGATCCACCAGTGTTCATTGCATGTGTGTTCTTTTCCACAAACCACATATGGATCAACCAGTGGTCATTGCATGTGTGTTCTTTTCACAAACCACATATGGACCCACTAGAGTCATTGCTTGTGTGTTCTTATACTAAAACTAGCACTAGAGTCATTGCATGTGTGTTCTTTTCCACAAACCACATATGGATCCACTAGAGTCATTGTATGTGTGTTCTTTTCACAAACCACATATGGATCCACTAGAGTCATTGCATGTGTGTTCTTA
Source organism: Avena eriantha (assembly GCA_910589775.1). Classification (NCBI taxonomy): domain Eukaryota; kingdom Viridiplantae; phylum Streptophyta; class Magnoliopsida; order Poales; family Poaceae; genus Avena; species Avena eriantha. The sequence goes on from OU342743.1 coordinate 44,968,404, forward strand.
TAGTTAAACCAGTACTAGAGTCATTGCATGTGTGTTCTTTCCACAAACCACACATGGATCAACTAGTGTCATTGCATGTGTGTTCTTTCCTAAAACCAAATATCGATCAACCTGTGGTCATTGCATCTGTGTGATCTTTCCACAAACCACGTATGGATGCATTAGAGTCATTGCACGTGTGTTCTTTTCACAAACCACATATGGACCCACTAGTCATTGCATGTGTGTTCTTATACTAAAACTAGCACTAGCGTCATTCCATGTGTGTTCTTTTCACAAACCACATATGGATCCACCAGCGTTCACTGCATGTGTGTTCTTTCCACAAACCACTTATGGATCCACCAGTGGTCATTGCATGTGTGTTCTTTTCACAAACCACATATGGACCCACTAGAGTCATTGCATGCGTGTCCTTATACTGAAACTAGCACTAGAGTTATTGCATGTGTGTTCTTTCCACAAACCACACATGGATCAACCAGTGTCATTGCATGATTGTTCTTTCCACAAGCCACACATGGATCCATTAGTCATTGCATGTGTGTTCTTTCCAGAAACCACACATGGATTAAGCAATGGCATTGCATGTGTGTTCTTTCCACAAACCACATATGGATCAACAAGTGGCATTGCATGTGTGTTCTTTTCACAAATCACATATGGACCCACTAGAGTCATTGCTTGTGTGTTCTTATATTAAAACCATACACTAGAGTCATTACATGTGTCTTCTTTTCACAAACCACATATGGACCCACTTGAGTTATTGCATGTGTGTTCTTATACTAAAACCATACACTAGAGTCATTGCATGTGTGTTCTTTTCACAAACCACATATGGTCCCACTTGATTCATTGCATGTGTGTTCTTATACTAAAACCAACACTAGACTCATTGCATGTGTGTTCTTTCCACAAACCACACATGGATCAACCAGTGTCATTGCATGTGTGTTCTTTCCACAAACCAGATATGGATCAACTAGTGGTCCTTGCATGTGTGTTCTTTTCCACAAACCACATATGGATCCATCAATGTTCACTACATGTGTGTTCTTTCCACAAACCACTTATGGACCCACCAGTGTTTATTGCATGTGTGTTCTTTTCCAGAAACCACATATGGATCAACCAGTGGTCATTGCATGTGTGTTCTTTTCATAAACCACATATGTACCCACTAGAGTCATTGCATGTGTGTTCTGATACTAAAACTAGCACTAGAGTCATTGCATGTGTGTTCTTTCCACAAAGCACTTATGGATCCACTAGTGTTCATTGCATGTGTGTTCTTTTCCAGAAACCACATATGGATCCACTAGAGTCATTGCATGTGTGTTCTTTTCACAAACTACATATGGAACCACTAGAGTCATTCCATGTGTGTTCTTATACTAAAACCAGCACTAGACTCATTGCATGTGTGTTCTTTCCACAAACCACACATGGATCAACCAGTGTCATTGCATGTGTGTTCTTTCCACAAACCACATATGGATCAACAAGTGGTCATTGCATGTGTGTTCTTTTCCACAAACCACATATGGATCCATTAGAGTCATTGCATGTGTGTTCTTTCCACAAACCACATATGGATTTACCAATCGCATTGCATGCGTGTTCTTTCCAAAAACTACATATGGATCAACTAGTGGTATTGCAAGTGTGTTCTTTTCACAAATCACATATGGACCCACTAGAGTGATTGCTTGTGTGTTCTTATACTAAAACTAGCAATAGAGTCATTGCATGTGTGTTATTTTTACAAACCACATATGGATCCACCAGTGTTCACTGCATGTGTGTTCTTTCGACAAACCACTTATGGATCTACCAGTGTTAATTGCATGTGTGTTCTTTTCAGAAACCACATATGGACCCAGCATAGTCATTGCATGTGTGTTCTTATACTAAAACTAGCACTAGAGTCATTGCATGTGTGTTCTTTCCACAAACCACACATGGATCAACCAGTGTCATTGCATGTGTGTTCTTTCCACAAACCACATATGGATCCACCAGTGTTCATTGCATGTGTGTTCTTTTCCACAAACCACATATGGATCCACTAGAGTCATTGCATGTGTGTTCTTATACTAAAACAAGCACTAGACTCATTGCATGTGTGTTCTTTTCACAAACCACACATGGATCCACCAGTGTCATTGCATGTGTGTTCTTTCCACAAACCACACATGGATCAACCAGTGGTCATTGCGTATGTGTTCTTTTACACAAACCACATATGGATCCATTAGAGTCATTGCATGTGTGTTCTTTCCACAAACCACACATGGATCAACCAATGGCATTGCATGTGTGTTCTTTCCACAAACCACACATGGATCAACTAGTGTCATTGCATGTGTGTTCTTTCCACAAATCACATATGGACCCACTAGAGTCATTGCTTGTGTGTTCTTATACTAAAACAAGGACTAGAGACATTGCATGTGTGTTCTTTTCACAAACCACATATGGATCCACCAATGTTCACTACATGTGTGTTCTTTCCACAAACCACTTATGGACCCACCAGCGTTCATTGCATGTGTGTTCTTTTCCACAAACCACATATGGATCAACCAGTGGTTATTGCATGTGTGTTCTTTTCAGAAACCACATATGTACCCACTAGAGTCATTGCATGTGTGTTCTTATACTAAAACTAGCACTAGAATCATTGCATGTGTGTTCTTATACTAAAACTAGCACTAGAGTCATTGCATGTGTGTTGTTTCCACAAAGCACTTATGGATCCACTAGTGTTCATTGCATGTGTGTTCTTTTCTAGAAACCACATATGGATCCACTGGAGTCATTGCATGTGTTTTCTTTTCACAAACCACATATGGAACCACTAGAGTCATTCCATGTGTGTTCTTATATTAAAACCAGCACTAGACTCATTGGATGTGTGTTCTTTCCACAAACCACACATGGATCAACCAGTGTCATTGCATGTGTGTTCTTTCCACAAACCACATATGGATCAACCAGTGTTCATTACATGTGTGTTCTTTTCCACAAACCACATATGGATCCACTAGAGTCATTGCATGTGTGTTCTTTTCACAAACCACATATGGCCCCACTAGAGTCATTGCATGTGTGTTCTTCTACTAAAACAAGCACTAGACTCATTGCATGTGTGTTCTTTTCACAAACCACAGATGGATCCACCAGTGTCATTGCATGTGTTTTCTTTCCACAAACCACACATTGATCAACTACGGGTCATTGCATATGTGTTCTTTTTCACAAACCACATATGGATCCATTAGAGTCATTGCATGTGTGTTCTTTCCACAAACCACACATGGATCAACCAATGGCATTGCATGTGTGTTCTTTCCACAAACCACACATGGATCAACCAGTGTCATTGCAAGTGTGTTCTTTCGACAAATCAGATATGGACCCACTAGAGTCATTGTTTGTGTGTTCTTATACTAAAACAAGCACTAGAGTCATTGCATGTGTGTTCTTTTCACAAACCACATATGGATCCACCAGTGTTCACTTCATGTGTGTGCTTTCCACAAACCACTTCTGGATCCACCAGTGTTCATTGCATGTGTGTTCTTTTCCACAAACCACATATGGATCAACCAGTGTCATTGCATGTGTGTTCTTTTCACAAACCACATATGGACCCACTAGAGTCATTGCATGTGTGTTCTTATACTAAAACCACAGATGGATCCACCAGTGTCATTGCATGTGTGTTCTTTCCACAAACCACACATGGATCAACCAATGGCATTGCATGTGTGTTCTTTCCACAAACCACACATGGATCAACCAGTGTCATTGCAAGTGTGTTCTTTCGACAAATCAGATATGGACCCACTAGAGTCATTGTTTGTGTGTTCTTATACTAAAACAAGCACTAGAGTCATTGCATGTGTGTTCTTTTCACAAACCACATATGGATCCACCAGTGTTCACTTCATGTGTGTGCTTTCCACAAACCACTTCTGGATCCACCAGTGTTCATTGCATGTGTGTTCTTTTCCACAAACCACATATGGATCAACCAGTGGTCATTGCATGTGTGTTCTTTTCACAAACCACATATGGACCCACTAGAGTCATTGCATGTGTGTTCTTATACTAAAACTAGCACTAGAGTCATTGCATGTGTGTTCTTTTCCACAAACCACATATGGATCCACTAGAGTCATTGTATGTGTGTTCTTTTCACAAACCACCAATGGATCCACTAGAGTCAGTGCATGTGTGTTCTTATAGTTAAACCAGTACTAGAGTCATTGCATGTGTGTTCTTTCCACAAACCACACATGGATCAACCAGTGTCATTGCATGTGTGTTCTTTCCACAAACCAAATATCGATCAACCTGTGGTCATTGCATCTGTGTGATCTTTCCACAAACCACGTATGGATCCATTAGAGTCATTGCATGTGTGTTCTTTTCACAAACCACATATGGACCCACATTGCATGTGTGTTCTTATACTAAAACTAGCACTAGCGTCATTCCATGTGTGTTCTTTTCACAAACCACATATGGATCCACCAGTGTTCACTGCATGTGTGTTCTTTCCACAAACCACTTATGGATCCACCAGTGGTCATTGCATGTGTGTTCTTTTCACAAACCACATATGGAGCCACTAGAGTCATTGCATGTGTGTTCTTATACTGAAACTAGCACTAGAGTTATTGCATGTGTGTTCTTTCCACAAACCACACATGGATCAACCAGTGTCATTGCATGATTGTTCTTTCCACAAGCCACACATGGATCCATTAGTCATTGCATGTGTGTTCTTTCCACAAACCACACATGGATTAAGCAATGGCATTGCATGTGTGTTCTTTCCACAAACCACATATGGATCAACAAGTGGCATTGCATGTGTGTTCTTTTCACAAATCACATATGGACCCACTAGAGTCATTGCTTGTGTGTTCTTATATTAAAACCATACACTAGAGTCATTACATGTGTGTTCTTTTCACAAACCACATATGGATCAACTAGTGGTCATTGCATGTGTGTTCTTTTCAGAAACCACATATGGACCCACCAGAGTCATTGCATGTGTGTTCTTATACTAAAACTAGCACTAGTCATTGCATGTGTGTTCTTTCCACAAACCACACATGGATCAACCAATGTCATTGCATGTGTGTTCTTTCCACAAACCACATATGGATCCACCAGTGTTCATTGCATGTGTGTTCTTTTCCACAAACCACATATGGATCCACTAGAGTCATTGCATGTGTGTTCTTACACTAAAACCAGCACTAGACTCATTGCATGTGTGTTCTTTTCACAAAATACATATGGATCCACCAGTGTCATTGCATGTGTGTTCTTTCCACAAACCACATATGGATCAACCAGTGTCATTGCATGTGTGTTCTTTCAAACCACATATGGATCAACCAGTGTTCATTACATGTGTGTTCTTTTCCACAAACCACATATGGATCCACTGGAGTCATTGCATGTGTGTTCTTTTCACAAACCACACATGGATCCACCAGTGTCATTACATGTGTTTTCTTTCCACAAACCACACATTGATCAACTACAGGTCATTGCATATGTGTTCTTTTCCACAAACCACATATGGATCCATTAGAGTCATTGCATGTGTGTTCTTTCCACAAACCACCCATGGATCAACCAATGGCATTGCATGTGTGTTCTTTCCACAAACCACACATGGATCAACCAGTGTCATTGCATGTGTGTTCTTTCGACAAATCAGATATGGACCCACTAGAGTCATTGTTTATGTGTTCTTATACTAAAACAAGCACTAGAGTCATTGCATGTGTGTTCTTTTCACAAACCACATATGGATCCACCAGTGTTCACTTCATGTGTGTGCTTTCCACAAACCACTTATGGACCCACCAGTGTTCATTGCATGTGTGTTCTTTTCCACAAACCACATATGGAACAACCAGTGGTCATTGCATATGTGTTCTTTTCACAAACCACATATGGACCCTCTAGAGTCATTGCATGTGTGTTCTTATACTAAAACTAGCACTAGAGTCATTGCATGTGTGTTCTTTTTCACAAACCACATATGGATCCACTAGAGTCATTGTATGTTTGTTCTTTTCACAAACCACATATGGACTCACTAGAGTCATTGCATGTGTGTTCTTATACTAAAACAAGCACTAGACTCATTGCATGTGTGTTCTTTTCACAAACCACAGATGGATCCACCAGTGTCATTGCATGTGTGTTCTTTCCACAAACCACACATGGATCAACCAGTGGTCATTGCATATGTGTTCATTTACACAAACCACATATGGATCCATTAGAGTCATTGCATGTATGTTCTTTCCACAAACCACACATGGATCAACCAGTGGCATTGCATGTGTGTTCTTTCCACAAACCACACATGGATCAACTAGTGTCATTGCATGTGTGTTCTTTCCACAAATCACATATGGACCCACTAGAGTCATTACTTGTGTGTTCTTATACTAAAACAAGCACTAGAGTCATTGCATGTGTGTTCTTTTCACAAACCACATATGGATCCACCAATGTTGACTACATGTGTGTTCTTTCCACAAACCACTTATGGACCCACCAGTGTTCATTGCATGTGTGTTCTTTTCCACAAACCACATATGGATCAACCAGTGGTCATTGCATGTGTGTTCTGTTCACAAACCACATATGGACCCACTAGAGTCATTGCGTGTGTGTTCTTATACTAAAACTAGCACTAGACTCATTGCATGTGTGTTCTTTCCACAAACCACTTATGAATCCACCTGTGTTCATTGCATGTCTGTTCTTTTCCACAGACCACATATGGATCCACTAGAGTCATTGCATGTGTGTTCTTTTCACAAACCACATATGGAACCACTAGAGTCATTGCATGTGTGTTCTTATACTAAAACCAGCACTAGACTCATTGCATGTGTGTTCTTTCCACAAACCACACATGGATCAACCAGTGTCATTGCATGTGTGTTCTTTCCACAAACCACATATGGATCAACCAGTGGTCATTGCATGTGTGTTCTTTTCCACAAACCACATATGGATCCATTAGAGTCACTGCATGTGTGTTCTTTCCACAAACTACTTATGGATCCACCAGTGTTCATTGCATGTGTGTTCTTTTCCACCAACCACAAATGGATCAACTAGTGGTCATTGCATGTGTGTTCTTTTCAGAAACCACATATGGACCCACCAGAGTCATTGCATGTGTGTTCTTATACTAAAACTAGCACTAGAGTCATTGCATGTGTGTTCTTTCCACAAACCACACATGGATCAACCAGTGTCATTCCATGTGTGTTCTTTCCACAAACCACATATGGATCCACCAGTGTTCATTGCATGTGTGTTCTTTTCCACAAACCACATATGGATCCACTAGAGTCATTGCATGTGTGTTCTTACACTAAAACCAGCAATAGACTCATTGCATGTGTGTTATTTTCACAAAATACATATGGATCCACCAGTGTCATTGCATGTGTGTTCTTTCCACAAACCACATATGGATCAACCAGTGTCATTGCATGTGTGTTCTTTCCACAAACGACATATGGATCGACCAGTGTTCATTACATGTGTGTTCTTTTCCACAAACCACATATGGATCCACTAGAGTCATTGCATGGACCCCACTAGTGAACTATGGACCCCGGTCCTTTCTTTTACCATCAATCTACAATTGTTTACTGCTTTATGTTTACTTTTTGCAAACTATTACTTTCTTCCACACAATACGTTTAATCCTTTGTTTCAGCAAAACCAGTGAGATTGACAACCTCACTATAAGTTGGGGGCAAAGTTCTGTGGTTGTGTTGTGCAGGTTCCACATTGCTGCTAGCGCCGGTAGTGCGCCCTGCCAAAGTCCAGCTAGAACACCTTGGAGGTGTTTCCCTGCTCCTACTAGATTGATAACCTTGGTTTCATAACTCAGGGAAAACTTACTGTTGTGCTCCTCATACCTTCCTCTTGAGGTTCCCCAACGAGCTTGCTATATTTGGGCCACCAGAGGTACAAAATAGAGGCTTAAAGTCATTTTGATTAAACACAGGAAACACGGAGGAAAATTGCCTCAAACCTACGTGAATGAGCGTAAAAAGGTGGATGTTGAAATTCCTATGGGATTGGGGTGTAGAAATGCAATCCATATGAATTTTGGAGGTATGATTCCTTTCATCCAAAGGGATTTCTTATGAAAAAAATCCTATTGGTCGAATTCCTCCAAAATTCCTTTGAAAATCCTTCGATCCAAATTGGCCCTTAATCAAGATGTGTGTGCTCACGATAGACGAACACCTTCCGGCAGGAGGTGATGCGTTCATAGATTTTCATCTTGAACTCGTCTGCGGTGACCTTGAACATAAGGCAATCACCCTCCTTCAACTCATGGAAAGCAGCAAAGGTAGCCCACTCTTTGTCTAGGACGATCTAATCTTTGTTATGGTTGGCATGGATAGCCTACTCGCATTCCTCGCATGCTTGGACCACCACTAGTTGTGGGTAGGGGTGTCCCTTCACGTAAGGCTTGAAGTAAGTCGGGATGATAAGCATATACAAGTCATGTTGGACTAACTAGATGTAGAAGCGCCTAGGACGATGCATCGTGGCATGGTGTCCAACCGACCTAGGGCGTCTTCTCGGTTTGGAAGAACTAGCGATCGACCTGGCAGCACTTGCCCTTGCCAAGGCCTCCACTCTCATGCCCGGCAGCTCCAACTCCCTTGGTATGATGGGGAGAGCATGTTCATAGCCACCTGGAGATGGAATAGTCCAGTCAAGAATGTAGTCTAAGTTCATCATTACAACTGGGTCGTCCTACATGAAAATTATCATTGTGTCAGTCCTTTGGAATTACCAAAACACCACATTGCATTAGATAAATTGACTAACGATCACAATACGTCATTGCACCATCAAAATTTCCTAAACAACACAAGGTATCAGGTAAATTAAATTGCATACAAAGCACAATGCATCATCAGAATCACCTAACCTGATGGGTCCTCAAAATTATCTGAACGGCTACTAGAAGGCATACCATTTAATTAGATTGATTAAACGGCACAATGCATAATCTGAAAGGATAAAATAGCACAATGCATTATCTGGATAGAAAAAATAGCATATATGTAGTTCATCATCAAAATACCAAAACAGCACAAGGTATAATGTAATTAAATTTAATAAACAATGTCTACACAATCAAAATTACCTAAACTGATGGGTCATTGAAATAATCTGAAAAGCTAGAAGGTATATCATTTAATCCCAAACAGCAGAATGCAGATTAAAATGGATGAAACAACACAGTGAGGAGATAGGACAAAATGCATCATAAAAAAACCAAAACAGCACAACACGTCATGGAAAATTCCTAAACAACACAATGCATCATCTAAGTACCAAAATAGAACCCTGCATCATGGTCATCTAGAATATTCCATAACTAAGCAGAACAGCAAAAAGACAATTATCAAGAATATGACATATAAAGGATAGCACAAAAGACAATTATCAAGAATATGACATATAACTAAGTAGTTAAACAAAGGACCTGCAGTACATGTTGCAAAAATCTGACTAGATGCACGTCGGATTTGGGTTAAAGCCCCAATCCTCTAGATCTAACCCCGTTACGGTTGGGGGGCATGAACTTGCACAGGGGTTAATGGGTTGAGAAGATGAACATGGCACCACTAACGAAGAATGAGCCACATACACCAAAGAAGCACAAACAATCACTGATGAAGGGGGAGACACCGATAGTGGTTTCACCGCGTACACTCTAAAATTTGGCACATTGGGAATGAGAGTCCAACCTGCAGACGAAAAGTGCGCGTCCGCTACCGCACGAGCATTCGGTTCCAACACACGTGGCTCTAGAGGCTTGGACGACCGCTCGGTGGGCGATGAGAGTTTCGGCCGGACGCCTCACCTTGGGCACGACCCACACACACACGAAAGGCGAAGGATGCTTCAGAGAGGGTGTTGCGGCCGTTTGAATTGAACAAGCCACCTGCATCTCCGAAGCAAAGCTTGATGAAGACCCCCATAAAAGCCTGATTCTAGTGCAAAATAATCAATATGTAAAATCCGAACAACCATAGACAAAGGTTTTGGCATTGGTTTCATCGAAGCAACGACTGGGTTAACGACTGAGAGTTGTGAGGTGAGTGTGGGAATGTGATATCAAGAGAGGGAATGGTGGGGGAGGAGTTAGAGAATGATAGTGGGTAACCCTCTATCCGCTTTAGTAGTACCATACTACAAAAAAAATACATTTCACATATCATCACTTTTTGACGAACTAGTTTATTTCTTTGAACTGACTAAAATAGTGGGTACCCTTTAGGTTTCAAACTTCCATCTGGTATCTTTTTTGCTAGTAGTAAGCACAGTACAATACTTTGTATTACCCTCCATGGTAGTATAAACCATTTTTTAGATAGAGAAAATTGCACGATCCACCATCTTTTCATCGCAATTTTGCATAAAACACTTGGTGGACGTCATTTTTGCACATTTTAACAGCTTTTGGCCTAATATGCACAAATTTGGCCAGTTATCCTATAATGACCGATTTAACCTCATTGGTAGCAATACTGACAATTGGTCCCCGGATGTCATTGCTCCCATTCACACACAAAGATTGAATGTTGCCGAAAACTAGATACTAACGATATTTATCACCCACAATACTTTTTGGATGCATGTAGCTAGGATGCAAGAGACTTATTTCATATGAAACGTCAATGTTTACACAAAGGTACCAAAATATTAGTCCGTCGAACATTGAATTTGTGAAGGCTTTATTTGGTTTTAATAAACTTGTTTTTAAACATAAATTTTTTGTACATAAGATTTGATATTTCATTCACATAACCAAATGTCCATCTAAGAGTTTCTTTTGAAGTGTCAGACGAACAATATATGTCTTTTTATTATAGATCACACAAAAAAACACCCAGATTTATCATAAACCTTAAACAGATAATTATTTTCCCTGGATTTATTTTCCTGAGAGCAAGCAGGATGAATATGCCTTGGAATGCCATAAGCCTAGTTTCCAGACAAAGTTTATACATGTTTCACTTACTATTACGAACTTTTTTTAGTTCTCAAGGTTTCGTAGAAAACTTCACATTCTTACACTAATTTAAGTTGATTTATCAATGTTAGATAAAATTTGAACTATGAGTAAGTAGTAGATTGCTCTTAAAGTTATACAAGTATCTTTTGAAGGTACCCACCCAGACTGTCAATATATCAGAAACCAATGAATTTTTTGAATTCAACTTATTGCTAAGAATTTGCATGTACAAAATTTGACTTTTATTTGAAAACAAATAAAAAACATTGCACGATGACCTCTGACTTGTACTGCTTGCTATGAAAAATGATTATTACCAAGAGAGTTCACATATAAAAAAACAAACTAACTGAAAATATGGCATGGCATGTATGAACATATCCTTAGGCTTCAGGCTGAAAGACAAGCTAAATGGCCTTATATATGTACACCATACTTTATGGTAATGTTCCCATTTTTGGTAGATGAGTGCACCTTGGCATGTTGAACAATAATGCTACCAGTACTAGGAGTTTCCAAAATTTAGAAATAAAAAATCATTTTCAAATTTGAACTACAAGTAAACATGATAGAATGCTCTTAAAAAGTTACAAACATCCTTTGAGTCTTTATGGTACCGAGGCGGTCAATACTTCAAAAACCAGCGAGAGTTTTGTAGATTCAAATTCTTGCTACGAATATGCATGTTGACAATTTGATCCTCACTAGCTATGAACGAAAATAATGAAAACCCTAAAAATGAAGCCTTCTTCTTGGCGTCCTCTTGCGTGTACTACTATTTGCACTGAAAAATAATTAATAACCATGAGTCATCATAAATTACAAAAAATTAGTTACACAATATATGGCCCATGGTGTATGAACACTCTTGGGTTTCAAGCCGAACGACAAAGGTAACAACCATATGCACATCGTATTGATTGTATTGTAATGTTCCCATATTTGGTAGATGTGTGCGTATTGGCAAGGTGCAAAATGTTGGCAACAACAGTTTAAAACTTATAGGAAGAATAAAGCTTTTTCAGTTTTCGAAGCGACAAGATTTTTTCTGTAAGCAAGTACGAAGAAAAATTGCTCAGAGTACCACAACAACAAAATCCTAGTTTTCAGACAAAGCGTTGACCTTTATACACTTATGATTGATTACCAAGTTTTATGAGTTCTCAATCTTCCTAGGCAATTGTTTTCCTTGCGTAATTTTAGGGTGCTTCGTGCTAAATGTATGGACATCGATGTAATTTTACCTTTTTTAGGTCCTTGATGTAAAATGTACTTCCATCGTCCGTGTAAAATTCAAACCTAGAAGCAAGTGGTAAAATTTAAATGTATTTAAGATTATTAGTTTTCAATGAGTATGAACATTCTTGGATTTTCAAGACGAACGACCAAGGTCATGGCCATATCAACATCATACATTATGCTGATGATGATCCCATATACAAGAATTTGCATGCCACCAAATTTGGCCATATATTTTGAAAACAAACGAACATTAAGTAGCGGTATGAAGAGTATGACTCGATCAGCTGCTCTCTCGAGAATGAGCTGAACCCGACCATTTTATTTCTTTGCTTAATTTTGGGGTTCTTCATGCTAAATATAATGACCTCGATGTAATTTCCCCCCTTTTTAGGTCCTTGATGTAAATTTTACTCCCACCGTCCATGTAAAATTCGAACCTAAAAGCATGTGGTAAAATTTTAAACGTATTTAAGATTATTAGTTGTCGATGAGTATGAACATTCTTGGATTTCAAGCCGAATGACCAAGGTCATGGCCATATCTACATCATACTTTATGTTGATGATTCATGATCCCATATCCAATAATTTGCATGCCACCAAATTTGGCCATATTATAAAACAAACAAAGAGGACGTAGTATGAAGATTATGGTTCGATCAGCTTCTCTAATGCGAAGGAGCAAAACATGATTGGTTCCCCTACTTAATTTTAGGGTGCTTCGTGCTAAATATATGGACCTCGCTCGATGTAAATTTACCTTTTTTGGTACTTGATGTAAAATGTACTCCCACCGTCTGTGTAAAATTCGAACGTAAAAGCAAGTGGTAAAATTTAAATGTATTTAAGACTATTAGTTATCGACGATATGAATATTATTGGATTTCAAGACGAACGACCAAGGTCATGGCCATATCTACATCATACTTTATGCTGATGATGATCACATATCCAAGATTTTTCATGCCACCAAATTTGGCCATATTTTAAAAACAAACGAAGAGGAAGTAGTATGAAGATTATGGATCGATTAGCTTCTCTCTCGAGAAGGAGCCAAACATAACTGTTTTCCCTGCTTAATTTTAGGGTGCTTCATGCTAAATGTATGGACCTCGATGTAATTTTACCCCTTTTTAGGTCGTTGCTGTAAAATGTACTCCCACCGTCCGTGTAAAATTCGAAGATAAAAGCAAGCGGTAAAATTTAAACGTATTTAAGCATAGTTGTGAATGAGTATGAACAATCTTGGATTTCAAGCCGAACGAACAAGTTCATGGATATATCTACATCATACTTTATATTGATGATTCATGATCCCATATCCAAGAATTTGCATGCCACCAAATTGGGCCATATTTTGAAAACAAACGAAGAGGAAGTAGTATGAAGAGTATGGCTCGACCAGCTGCTCTCTCGAGAAGGAGCCGGACTCGACTTTTTCCCTGCTTAATTTTAGGGTGCTTCATGCTAAATGTGTGGACCTCGATGTAATTTTACCTTTTTTAGGTCCTTGCTGTAAAATGTACTCCCACCATCCATGTAAAATTCGAACATAATAGCAAGTGGTAAAATTTAAAGGTATTTAAGCTTATTAGTTGTCAATGAATATGAACATTATTGCATTTCTAGCCGAACGACCAGGGTCATGGACATATCTACATCATACTTTATGTTGATGATTCATGATCCCATATCGAAGAATTTGCATGCAGCCAAATTTGGCCATATTTTGAAAACAAACAAAGAGGGAGTAGTATGAAGAGTATGGCTCGATCAGCTTTTCTCTCAATAAGGAGCAAAACATGATTGTTTTCCCTTCTTAATTTTAGGGTGCTTCGTGCCAACTATATGGACCTCGATGTAATTTTACCTTTTTTTAGGTCCTTGATGTAAAATGTACTCCCACCGTCCGTACGTGTAAAATTCAAACCTAAAAGCAAGTGGTAAAATTTAAACATATTTAATATTATTAGTTGTCGATGGGTATGAACATGCTTGGATTTCAAGATGAACGACCAAGGTCATGGCCATATCTACATCATACTTTATGCTGATGATTCATGATCCCATATCCAAGAATTTCCATGCCGCCAAATTTGGCCATATTTTGAAAATAAACAAAGAGAAAGTATTATAAAGAGTATGGCTCGACCAGCTGCTCTCCTGAGAAGGAGCAAAACATGATTGTTTTCATGCTTAGTTTTAGGGTGCTTCGTTCTAACTGTATGGACCTCGACGTAATTTTACCTTTATTAGGTACTTGATGTAAAATGTACTCCCACCGTCCGTACGTGTAAAATCTGAACCAAAAAGTAAGTGATAAATTTAAACATATTTAAGATTATTAGTTGTCGATGAGTATGAACATTCTTGGACTTCAAGACGAATGACCAAGTTCATGGCCATATCTACATCATACTTTATGCTGATGATTGATGATCCCATATCCAAGAATTTGCATGCGGCCGGGCCATATGTTGAAAACAAACATAGATGAAGTAGTATCAAGAGTATGGCTCGATTAACTTTTCCCTCAAGAAGGAGCAAAACATGACTATTTTCCCTTCTTAATTTTAGGGTGGTTCGTGCTAAATGTATGGAACTCGATGTAATTTTACCTTTTTTAGGTCCTTGATATAAAATGTACTCCCACCGTCCTTACGTGTAAAATTCAAACCTAAAAGCAAGTAGTAAAATTTAAATGTATTTAAGATTATTATTTGTCGATGAGTATGAACATTCTTGGATTTCAAGACGAATGACCAAGGCCATGGCCATATCTACATCATTCTTTATGTTGATGATTCGTGATCCCATATCCAAGAATTTGCATGTCGCCAAATTTGGCCATATTTTGAAAAGAAACAAAGAGGAAGTACTATGAAGCTTATGGCTCGATCAGCTTCTCTCACGAGAAGGAGCAAAACATGATTGTTTCCCCTGCTTAATTTTAGGGTGCTTCATGCTAAATGTATGGACCTTGATGTAATTTTTCCTTTTTTAGGTCCTTGATGTAAAATGTACTCCCACTGTCCGTACGTGTGAAATTCAAATCTAAAAGCAAGTGGTAACATTTAAGCGTATTAATATTATTAGTTGCCGATGAGTATGAACATTCTTGGGTTTCAAGCCGAACGACCAAGGTCATGGCCATATCTACATCATACTTTATGCTGATGATGATCCCATGTCCAGGAGTTTTCATGCCACCAAATTTGGCCATATATTTTGAAAACAAATGAAGAGAAAGTAGCATGAAGAATATGGCTCGATTAGCTGCTCTCTCGAGAAGGAGCTGCACCCGACTATTTCCCCTGCTTAATTTTTGGGTGCTTCGTGCTAAATGTAAGGACATATATGTAATTATTTCTTATGTCCTTTATGTAAATTGTACTCCTACTCATACCTTACAGGTACTCGAGCTTGGTATATACGGCCTGATCTGGCAGAAGCCCATGGCGTTACCAGGGCCCAATCCAGGATTCGGGTGACCGACGGAGACTTTGACTGCTTGCGACACAAGACAAGTTTAAGATAGAGTTTAAAGGGACAAACCCTAACTTGTAACTGACTCGACCTGCTACCCGAGACCTAGCCTATCTATATAAAGGCTAGGAGGGGCAGCGAGGAGGACAATCACAACCCTAGTTTCCACAACCTCGCCAGATTGCATCTACGCACCCCCTGTAACTTGCGACTCCCTCGATAATTCTAGGACCAGACAAGCAAGAGTAGGGACCTCTACAATGCCTGAACCTGGGTAAATCTTGCGCCCCTATGTGCTTGTTTCTAGCGGATTTATGCCTCCAGCACTCCCTCATCCAAAACCCAAATCCATAAGAATGGGCATTGATGAGTTCAACCCTCGTCACTTGGCACCGTCTGTGGGAATTGGGAGTGCTGATGTCACGACTTCTTCGGCCCTGTCAACCGAGATCTACAACTTTGCAGCAGCAGATATTCTCCTCCTCTTCGGTGCCTTCGACTTCACTGTCCACACGCCAGCCACTCGCTCGGCTTTCGAGAACGTTGGCGAAGGGATCGGCCTGGCGATTGGGAGCTTACGCTTCCAAGTTGGTTATATGGGCACACATTGCCTCCCTAACCAGCCAATGGTTCCCACGATTGCTCCAGCATCGTGGTTTCCACCGCCGATCGGCGCCATATGGCGAATGGTGGACCCGCCAACGATGCACACACCAACAACGAGACGGAAGGAGACACGCATCTCACAGCGAATGAGCATACTAGAGAGCGCGTGCAGATCCACCTACCTCAATGACAACGAGTGGGCCCGCTATCAAGAAGCTCTGCAGGGTAATCCTCTACCCCAAACTCATCGCAAGACATGCTGATGGGTTACCATTGGCTGCTCAAGGAATAATACAAGCACCAACAACAAGTAATCGCGCAGCTCGATGCGCGCAGAAGGGCGGCGGACAATTCGAGCCTTCGGCAGGCTCAGCTCTCTTCCATGGGAGGATCCTCCTCCAAGGACAATGACCATGTGGCTATCAAAAGGCGCTCTCGCCTAGCCTACCTCACCAACAAGGAGCGAGAAGAGGCCGCGCGAGTCCTCGACTTCTCGTCCATGATGGTGGATATGCGTGGCAACGTGCTCCCGAAGACGCCGCAGGCGGCAGTGACGGTAGCTACCATGTACCTCCTCAACAATCAGCCTCCGGATGGAGATCCGTGAGCTGCCATGCACCGATCTATGATCGCAGGCTTGGGGCTAGTCAAAGCCGCCCTCATCAAGGATCTGATGCCGGAGCCGAAGAAGAACAAGGCTCTGGCCAACTGTTATTCCTCGCCCTCCTCTAGCGATGATAGCCACGACTTATCTCGACGTCGCCGCTCACGGCGGCACAACAGCGACTATGGCGCGCGTGATGACATCACGTAGCACAAGGCCGACAAGATGCGCGCGAGGCATGCCTGTTCGACTGACTCGGAGGACAACGGGATCGAGCTCTGCAGCGCCAGCTGCTTTAGCAGAGCCATCAGGTAGAAGCGAATGCCTAAGGGGTTCAAACTCCCATCGGAGAACCTGAAATTCGATGGCCTACAGGACCCGAAGATCTGGCTGGAGGATCACATATCCTCCATCAGGCTACATGGCGGAACCACGAGCACGGTGATGCAATGCCTCCAGCTACAGCTGCAAGGCGTCGCCCGTGCGTGGCTCAACAATCTCCCGCGCGGATCCATTTGTAGCTAGGAAGAGCTAGTCTACAGCTTCATGCGAAACTTGAAGGGCACTTCTCGAGAGAATTGCGTGGCTGCTACCAGAAGTCAGGAAATCCACTACGCTCGTATATCTAGAGGTGGTCCATCATAAAAAATTATTAAGAGGACATCTCTGAGGATCGCGCAATCGACGCATTCAACAACGGCGTACACCGTAGAGAGCTCATGGAGGAACTGGGCCGCTCGAAGCCCAAAAAAATCGACCACCTGATGGAGATCGTGAATAGGTGGGCCGATGGAGAGGACCACTCCGATGATGATGACGACCTCGGCCGCAGATGCGATCATCGAGGAAAACATCGAATGCGTGGTTACGAGGACCGCGAGGAGGTCGACATGGTTGCAGCCGGCTACGACGACAAATGCGACGACAACCGCAACAACGGATACCGCATCGGTGGATACCGCGACAGCGAAAAGACCACGCAAGTGTGGCAGTGCCGCACTCGCGATGAGGCATCCACAACATCCATCCAGGACAAACTGTTCGGACCGTCCAATGTGCACTTCTACATCGACAAGAACGACGGCAAGAAAAAGTCTAGCCACCTCCTAAAGGACTGCTGCGAGTTCCTCAAGCTCCATGAAGGCCTGGCCTAGATGAATCGCGACGCGATTAACCAAGGCTATGGAGCTGCCCCGGGCGCTGTGGCACATGGAGCTCCTCCACCTCCACCAAGACCACCACCACCTGCGGCTGCACCAGTCCAGAACCATGGAGGCGAGCCATACCCCCGACCATTAGGGGACATGGGGATGATCCATAAGGGTCGCCCCTCAAATCGAGTGCAGAAAGCGATCACTCGCCAAGTCAATCTAGCGATGAACTCTCCGCCCTCCACCACCGAGTACCTCAGTCGCAATGAGTCCTGCATCACCTTCCACAAAAGCAACCACCCGCGTCAAGTTCCTCGCCTAGGCCACTATCCCCTGGTGCTCGAGGCACAGATTGGAGGCTTCGAGATGACTCGCGTCTTCGTGGACGGCGGAAGCGGCATCAACCTCATGTTCGCGAGTACCTTGCGCGCAATGAGGATCCCTCTAACATGTCTATAAGTTTCAGACACGATGTTCCACGGCATCATCCCAAGGAAGGGCATATACCCCCTGGGCAAGATCAACCTCGACGTCATCTTCGGCATGCCGCAAGACTTTTGGTGAGAGCATCGACTTTGAAGTTGTCGACTAGCCCTTACAATACCACTGCATCCTTGGACGTGTCGTGTTCGCGTGGTTCATGGTAGTGCCACACTACGCCTACTTGCAGATGAAGATGCCGGTCCCAAACGACATTATCATAATCAACGGAAGCTTCGAGAGATCGATAGCTGCGATAGGGAATTCAACAGAATTTCCCAGTCTTTTGACATGCAAGAGGAACTGGCGATGTTAAAGGAGTTGACAGACAACAGTCTGCCTCCCCCAAGTAAACCAAGCGCACCCGACCAATCCTTCGACACATCGGTGCACACCAAGAAACTCCAGGTCCACCCAACAGACCCAACCAAGACGTCCCTCATCACCGACAACTTGAGTTCTGCATAGGAACTCACGCTCGTTGAATTCCTTCGTGAGCGGTGGCAAATCTTCGCTTGGTGTCCTGCAGACATGCCAGGGATTCCCAAGGAATTTGCCGAGCACTCACTCAACGTGAATCTTGAAGCAAGGATAGTCAAACAAACAATACGATGGCGGTCGGAGCCAAGGCAAAAGCGGTCGGTATGGAAGTCAACTGACTCCTCGATGCTACTTTCATACGCGAGATCAAGGAAAGCACATGGGTCACAAATCCCGTGCTTGTCCCTAAAAGGACACGGATATCCTGCGGATGTGCGTGGACTTCACCTCCTTGAACAAGCATTGCCCGAAAGATCACTTCCCGTTGCTGCGGATCGATCAAATAATCGACTCCACTGCGGGATGCGAGCGCCTCTACTTCCTCGATGCCTACTTAGGCTACCATCAGATTCGAATGAAGGAGGAGGACAGGAGAAATGGCGTTCGTCATGCCCTTTAGTGTCTTTTGCTACACAATGGTGCCCTTCGGCCTAAAAACGCAGGAGACACCTATCAGCGGTGTATGCAGGCTTGCCTTAAGAGCCAGCTTGGTTGCAACATCCAAGTCTACGTCGATGACATCGTCATCAAAAACAAGGAGGAAGCCTCGTTACTCGATGATCACCTCAAGACCTTCGATAACCTCGACCGCTACCGGATCAAGCTAAATCCGGACAAATGCGCCTTTGGCGTACCATCTAGGTAACTGCTCAGGCATCTCATATCCGTGAGAGGGATCGAGGCCAACCTAAAAAAATAAAGGCCATACTGGCCATGGAGAAGTCGAAGAACGTAAAAGGCGTCCAGCAGCTGGCTGGGTGAATCATGGCGCTCAGTCGATTCATCAGTCGAATGGGCGAAAAGGCACTGCCCTTCTACCAACTTCTCCACAAGGCTGACAAATTTGAGTGGATAGACGAAGCACAAGAAGCATTCGAAGACCTCAAGCGTCGACTGTCCACCTCGTCGGTGTTGGTAACACCTAGAGAAAAGGAGCCGTTGTTGCTATACATCTCCGCCACCAACCAGGTGCTCGGCACTGTGCTCGTGGTGGAGCGAGCCAAATAAAATAAAGTCCAAGGGGTACAATGCCCAGTCTACTACCTCAGCGAGGTGCTCACGCCAAGAAAACAGTGGTACCCGCATAATCAGAAGCAGGCGTACGGTTTCTTCATGGCAGCCAGGCGACAGCGCCATTACTTCCAGGAGCACCCAATCGTAGTGGTGAACGAACCCTCACTTGGGAACATACTCAATAATCCCGATGCCACCAGACGAGCCGCACTCTGGGGGATAGAACTGTCTCCACGAGACATCACATATGAGAAGCGCGACACGATCAAGTCACAAGTTCTATCAGACTTCCTCGTGCACTGGATGGAGAACCAGCTCCCCAACAAACCAGATATTTCCTACCTATGGACAATGCACTTCGACGGGTCCAAGCGCAAGGAAGGAGCTGGCGCAGGCGTCATCCTGACTTCGCCTCAAGGCGACAAGATGAGGTACGTTCTGCGAATGCAGTTCACAGCCTCCAACTATGAAGCTGAATATGAAGCCTTGCTCCACGGGATGCGTATGGCAAAAGCCTGCGGCGCCAAGTGACTCATCATCTACGGTTAATCCAAATTGGTTGTCAACCAAACAATGAACGAGTGCACGCTTTGAGCGACAACATGATCGCCTACCGCGACCTCTACAATGCACTCGAAGGGGACTTCGACGGCTGCGAGTTGTGACACGTCAGCCGCGAGAGCAATCAGGAAGCGGATATACTCGCCAACATTGGATCCACCTATGCCCAAGTGCCACCTGGAGTATTTCTAGAGTGCATCCTTGAGCGGTCCATCAAGCCAAAGGCTCTAGAGCATAAAGCTAGCACGACAAAGGACTCGGGGGCTATGCCACCCAACGAGCCAATGGCACTCGATAACATGGAGCCCGAGATAGGACTCGAAGGCCCCATGGAGGTCATGATGATTGAGCCATCCTGGACGCAACCGTACATCACATACCTTCTCAGCAAAAGGCTGCCAAATGACCCGACAGATGCGCGCCATATAGCGCGACGATCCAAGGCATTCGCCCTCATCAATTGTAAATTGTACAAGCGCAGCATCATAGGAGTCCTTCAGCGGTGCGTCTCCAACAGAGATGGAAGAGCCATCCTCCTCGACATACACAAAGGCACTTGCGGGCACCACGCCGGCAGTCGTGCCCTTGTCGCCAAAGCTCTATGAGCTGGATTCTACTAGCCCACGACAATGCGCAACGCCAAGGACATCGTCCAGCATTGCAACACTTGCCAGTGATTCGCGGATAAACCGCACGCACCTAGCGCATAACTCAGGCCAATACCTATGGCCTGGCCCTTCACACAATGGGGACTCGACATGGTCAGCAAGATCTAGAAGTCCTCACCAGGAGGATACGTCTACCTCCTCGTCGTAGTCGACAAGTTCACAAAGTGGATTGAGGCCATGCCATTGACAAACCAATTAGGGGTCAGCACCATGAAATTCTTCGAGTCCATCATCTTCTGGTTCGGGGTGCCACACAGCATCATCACGGACAATGGAACAAACTTCACCTCGAACGAATTCCAAGGTTTCTGCAAAAAATGGGGATCAACATCAGCTATGCCTCCGTGGCACAACCTCAGACCAACTGTCAAGTCGAAAAGGCCAACAGCCTCGTATGCGGTGGAATCAAGAAAAGGCTCCTTCGG
The DNA here is from genome assembly GCA_910589775.1 of Avena eriantha. Lineage (NCBI taxonomy): Eukaryota > Viridiplantae > Streptophyta > Magnoliopsida > Poales > Poaceae > Avena > Avena eriantha. The sequence continues at coordinate 44,990,299 of OU342743.1, forward strand.
CCACTCGAAAGAGCTGTAGGGTGTTGGCCCGACGAGCTGGACTTAGTACTATGGAGCCTACGCACAACTCCAAACAGCGCCACAGGCTACACTCCGTTCTTCATGGTACACGGTGCCGAAGCGGTGCTACTGCAGAAGTGCGCTACAAAGCCCCGCGGGTAGTAGCATAGAGCGAGACAGAATCAACTCTTGCACTTGAAGACTCCGTCGACCTCCTAGATGAGGCACGAGAGAGTACAGCAGAGAGATTCACGATTTACCAGTAGAACCTCTGCAACTACCACAGCAAACGGCTACGCCCCAGATCCTTCAACGAAGGAGACCTGGTCCTGCGACTGAAGAACCAAGGGAACCTCAAATTCGAGTCCCCTTGGGAAGGACCTTACGTGATTACCAAAGTAATCCCAGGTGGCGCCTATCGCCTGAAAGACTTAGAGAGCGGAGTCGCATACTCCAATCCCTGGAACATCGCGCAACTGCGCTGTTTCTACCCTTAGATATTTTTTACTTTACAAATAAGGCTATTCAGCCAGGCTACTTAGCCACACATTGTACCTCGTGATATTCTGTGAATAAATAAAGCTAAGTGCCCCAAACATTGTGTTTTTTCTGTTTTACTTGCAATTATATCACTTAGGGGCTACGCCACCCTTTACACCTCGTTCCACGAACAATGCAGTATCCTGAGTAGCTGACGCACTACCAATCAGACCCTTGATAAAACCATCCCAGCTGCAACGCACCTGAAAGGTTGGCAAGGTGCTGATATGAATATACGTCAGGCTAACAAAAAGGAATTGCAGATTACAATACACTCGAATAACATACAAGCTAGCAAGCTCTTTACACATTAACGGGTATCAAACACACCCGGCACAATTGTCTGAATTTTACAACACTTATACATCTATGTGTAGGATATCAACTACACTACTGCTGCAAAAGAAGTACATCTGTTTGCTCTTTGAAGAACTCGACAATATCTTCGGCTGGCCGGTCAACCGCCTGGTAGTGAGGCACCATATTCCATGTCATCCCTTCTAGCGGAGGCGTGGTCCAACAGCAACAGCCATGACATCCATATATGGCTGATGTAATCGAACAAGCGCCAACCCAGCCTTGGAACATGCGACCAGTTGTTGACGCACGCACTCACGGACCGCGCTGATATCTTGAAACTTGGCCAGCAGAGCTAAAAAGCTTGAAGCCACCACGTCCAGGGGAAACATGGCCCGAAATATATGCCTAAGGCATGACTGCGCCTTTTTAAAGCACTAAAGCACCCGCAATGCGCGATCCTGTGGCGTCGCCAATGCGACTACACGATCGTGGCCCACCCAGAAGTACCCACTAGCCTGCAGCTGCTCTTGGGTCAAGTCATTCATTCGAATGGCAACTCGATCCCTCTCATCCTGTGGATGACGAGAGCTAACAACTACAAGAAGCAAGACTAGAGCATAAAACAGAGCATCGCCGCGAATGGCTAAAGAAAAGGATAAGAAGATAGAGATCTAACACTTAAACTGCTTGTTCAACTGAGCAAATTCGTCCAGGAGATACTTCTCATGACCACTGGCCTTCTCAGCCTTCGACTTCCACACATTCGCATTACTGTGGATAACGGCCAACTCATGCTCTAACTGCTTTACGCGATCCCGTAGTCGTGCAAGCAGCGATAGCTCCTCCACCTTCGAAAGCGGTCGTGCTGCAGTTTCATCAGTTGGAGGAGAGTCAGGAGGACCACTCGAAGGACCCTATTACAATCAAACAAGACGAAAATAAGACCAACTATACATCGATAAAAAGGATGGAATGCATTCAAATTCAGCAAAGTATCGACAGGGGTACCCCCACAAAATATGGTTCAGCAAGAGGAAAGCTAAACTATTACATAAGGCAGCTAAGGCATGCTCTGCTTTTTCGACTTCGACTTTGACTTCGGGGGCTTCCTCGAATCTGTGGCAGTCTCTAACACCACAGATTTTCTAGTTGTAGCCCTAGATGCCGCAGCCTTCGCCGCCTTCACTCGCCGCAACTCTGCAGAATATTTGGCGACTGTTTCAATGAGCCGAGGCTCATACTTACTGCAACTACCGGTGAAGGGAGAGAACACTACCTGCTGGCCATCCGCGTCGACCGGTATCGCCTCAGAAATCACGTTGGGGTCCAGCTCCACTCCGTGGGCTTGTTCCATCACGAGTGTCATTGTGGCGCCAACAGACCGTTGCGCATTCTTGAAGTCCATTGGGATGCCTTCTATGAAGGATTCCACCAAGCCATCAAGATTTTCGATTAAGCTGGCCTTGGGAACCATATCCTCTCGGAGGCGGCTCAGCATGCCCTTGGCCTTCCCGAGCGTGTCTTGGAGGGAGGCACTACGGTCTTCGACTGCAGCCACGACACCATCCAAGGCATCCGTGCGAGCCAAAGCCTGTGAGTCGAAGCTTACGTCGGCAGCATCTGCATACACATGTATCAGTAAAGCGACATGAATACAAAAAATAGGGGAAATGCAAATTAAGCAGCAAAATACCTCAGAGCGCTTTCGCAATAGAGAAAAGCTATTTTGCGAACAACTTTTCCCTCTCAGTAGTGGAAGCACATAGACCTTCCTCGCGCTTTTGCGAGTCCTCTAGAGCCTCGACTGCCTCGACGCGTTTTTTCTCTGCTGCGACAAGTCCCTTCTCGAGCGGAAGTGACGCGACGAAGAAGCTCATTATGCTCACCTACAAGGGACAGAACATGGCAACTCCTGAGTTTACCAACCTCTACACATGAAGAGTGGAGAGACAAGTTTAACACTAACCTTCGAATGCGCGATGGCAATTGTCCATCAGGGCATGCTACCGACCCAAGGAAACGATCTGCTCGGCAAGGCGAGTGGAATTCTTCAAGATAGGCTACATAAAAAAAGATGCATCAACACTAGCAAAATTTCGATTGCCAATGACAAAGAGACACTTACATGTTCCTCCAGGGACTCCGAAGGTTCCTATCGAGTGGGCGTCCATGCAACCATCTGGTGCCCCCAGGTGTGGGGGGAACTCGAAGAATTGACGCTGGAGTGGGCCGCCACTAGAGGAGAAGGAGATCGTGATGCCACTTCTTCATCTCTAGAGTCTGCGACTCCATCATCCTTGATAATTTGGCAGTCGTCGGAGGACGACGATGCCGTTTGATTGCAAAATATCTTGCATTGCTTCAAAAGAAAAGATTTTGGGAGTGTCAAAATTCTCCAGCTCAAAGGAATCTCCCGACGATTCGTTCGACAACCTCAGTTTCTTCCTTGAGGGAGGAGCCATGGCGCATACAGGCATGAAGGGTATTGGATCCTCTGCAGCAGTAGGAGGACCCTCTAGCATCGACGGTGAGTAGGCATCTGAATCCTTGCTACAAGAGCGCTTGCGAGTCCCATGACCGCTGGACTCGGGGGCTTCCTGCTCCTCCCCAACAGGGATGGTGGAGCCCGACTCGTCCTCTTCTTCCACCTCGTGAGGAATAACTCCTTCGGGTTGGGGAGGCAGGTTGGCAGTGATAGTCCAATCCTAACAACAGAAGAAACATCAGAATATAAAACAGAGCACCCACAGGCAATCGAAAATCAAGAAACTTCAAAGAGAAATCAACCTCAGGCGGAGGATTGCTGGCATAGAATGGATGCACGACTGAGTCACCCGGGAGATCCTCCTTAGTGGTATACTTAGTCAGCAGTTGAAACCTCCTGTCTACCTCACTAGAAGATATGCCCTCTACAGAGATACGAGTGACATCACCAGTACCAATCCAGCGAAACATTGGGTGTACCCTGGCCTGCAGAGGCTGCACACGGTGATGCATCTAGGTGCGAATGAGCTCTGCGCCGCCTACTTCTTTGCCTATGCCGTTTTCGAGGTCACATACACGCTGATACAGGGTCTCTGTTTCCTCGACTTCGGCGGGCATCACAATGTTCTTCTAGGACCTCCTCCGTTTGCAGGGCGCCACTTGATCAAAGGGTGCAAGTCCAAAGTGCTCTCCATCAGCTTTCTGGTCATGGACGTAGAACCACTTCTCTTGCCATCCTTGGATAGACGTAGTGAGCTTGATGGCGAAATAGGTGACGTTGGAGTCGACGTGGATCCCGTAGCCTCCTATGTCGTACACTACTGAACTCAACGCCGATTGACGTTTGAGATTCAAGAGTTTTTTGAAGAGGCCAAAGTGTGGCTCGATTCTGAGCCAGCACTCGCAAAGAGTGATGAAGCAGGCGATGTGGAGGATAGAGTTCGGGGTCAGCTGGTGCAGCTGGAGGCCATAGAAACAAAGAAGACCCCTAACAAATGGATGCAGGGGGAGAGAAAGACCACGAATTACGAACACAAGGAACATCACTCGAAAACCCGCAGGAGGACTGGGTATTACCTCATCGCCGGGAACACGAGAGTCACCCTCCACGGTAGAGAGCGCCCCGTCCTGGTGCTGGGTGAACATCTTAGAAGGCTTGATGATGGATGGTGCCATGACCCATTGGTGGCACGAGTCCCCGCGCCCTTCTTCTTCCCAGCTCCGGCAGAGCTGGTGCTTGTGGTGGCGACGCCCTTCTTCTTGGCTATAACAGCGGCAGCCGCAGATCCAGAGGTGGAGGCTCCCTTCTTCTTGCCTATCTTGCGCTGGCGGTGCCAGCGTAGGAAGTAGCTAGGGAAGGTACGGAGTTGGTCCAGTGCCACAAAGGGAGATGCGAGCAATAGAACGACAGAGAGCAACAATGGCGGAGGTGCACGAGCAAGAAGAAAACTGTGGGGAAATTACCGCACGGCGTGCCTCTACTTAACCAGCTCACAGATGCCATCCAACAACCAGGAGAAAACCTATCAGACGTGTGGCACACATCAACGTCGAAGCATGGCCAGGGTAAACCACGAACCGTCGCCCCACTCCTCCCATTACGCGCGAGAATGGAGGAGACACAGTTAAACCAGAAGATTACGCATGCCTGGTCAAGTCCAAGTCAGGAAATGGGACCCATTACTCATCACGTCCCATCAAAGCCGCTCACACAGGCAACTAAGGTCATCTCACCGTCAGTACTGACATCATCAACTCCAGCAGGAGCACATTTTGACTACTCTAGTCCTTACTCGAGTCTTCGATTTGACCAAGCACTCGGGGGCTACTCCTAACAGGAGCGCTGGCCGCGCACCTGAAGAATTTTGTAAAAAAAAATATTGAATCATCATGAAAAACCCTTCCTCGAATCTACGATTCCATTGTGGACTTCGGGATACTCCCATAGGGAGTGCTGAAAGAACATTCAACTGAAACAAGCAAAAGACGACAGCAGTCGCAAAATATTTATAGTCCCCACTCGAGTCTACGACTCGAATAGGCACTCGGGGGCTACTCCCATAGGGAGCACTGGCCGTGCACCCTATGATTTTTTTCCTATACATTGCACTGTGTGTTGATAACATCCACACACGAATGTCATGGTGACTCCACCTCATATTTTCCCTGCAAAGAGACGGTGTCTCCTGGGTCACCCGAACCATCTCTGCGATGACAGAAATTCGGATACCGCGCTTACAACATGAAGATAAGACCTGAATAGGGCCTAGCAACGCATCTGCTGCGCTCTACCAGAAACAATCCGTACCTGCAGGTATGATGAATAAGCCTTAACGGACACATCGAGTGCTCACACTTATACACTGGGATTCGACTCTATAAGACCTCCGCGGCCTGAGTTGAATTACACCAGCACTTTTCTGAATTCGAGTCCCGGGACTCAATTTTGAGTAGATTGCATTGTGTTGCCCTAAGGCAGTTAACTGATCCCAATACATCAGACAAATCAGACACGTATATCAACAATCCCTATGATACCCATCAAAGCACTCGAAAATATGCTCGACTATGCACTCGAAAGACTTCATAAGTCTCTGCTCGAATCTGCGATTCAACCAGACACTCCAGGGCTACTGACTTAGGCATACCTTACAGGTACTCGATCTAGGTATATATGGCCTGATATGGTAGAATACCATGGTGTTACCAGGGCCCAATCCAGGATTCGGGTGACCAACGGAGACTTCGACTGCTTGCGGCACAAGACAAGTTTAAGATAGAAAGTTTAAAGGGACAATCCCTAACTTGTAACTGACTCGACCTTCTACCCGAGACCTAGCCTATGTATATAAAGGCTATGAGGGGGAGGTGAGGAGGACAATGACAAACCTAGTTTCCACAACCTCACTAGATTGCATCTGCGCACCCCCTGTAACTTGTGACTCCCTCGATAATTCCAAGAGTAGACAAGTAGGTGTAGGGACCTCTACGAGGCCTGAACCTGGGTAAATCTTGCGTCCCTGTGTGCTTGTTTGCTAGCCGATTGATGCCTGCAGCGCTCCCTCCTTCTCCAAAACCCAAGTCCATAACAATGGGCATTGATGAGTTCAACCCTTGTCAGGTACCGTCCGTGAATCATGGCATGGTAACAATGTTTCCACTCGATGTTTGGGAGTAAAATGGGAGTGAATCATGGCATGGTAACAATGTTTCCACTCGACGTTTCCAACCATTAGGAAAGGAAAAGAAATTAACTTCCCAAGTGACAGGAGTGTATTTTCTGTAAGGGTATCACCTATGTATAAGCTGGACTTTTGCCATAAGATGGGACCCACACAGCTTACGAAAATAGCTACAATGTATGAGATCAAGTTCACCATAAGCTAGGACCCACTTATCTGTTAAAAGTACACATAAACAAGAGCGAGAGGAGAGAGTGAAATAATTTATTATTTCTTATGGACAACCCACAAGCTTGTAGGTCACCCTTAAGGAAATTCCTCTAAAGTGAACATCCACTATGTATACTAGTAAGTTTCACGTGCCTTGCACGTGAGACTCAGATAGTAGACATATGACATATCATCACTACATAAAATTATAATTGGTAGAGCACAAAAAATTATAGATTTGATGAACATATATAAAGTATGGGTATATATTTGGTCCTTGTACTTTGTATCATCATATAGAACCCCTAGATTATTAGCTACCTAACACATGAAATTTTTGATAACATGGTCTAGAGAAACAAGGGAGAAGATTCTAGTATGATGGAGAAGTGTGTTTTGAGGTTTGTGCATAGCATTCATTATGCTAAAGACTATCAATTGAATCTTCTAGATGCTATAATGGAAAAGAAGATCCAATGGCTAGAAATGCTGGGATTCGCGAGTCTTGATCTAAGGGTCAATATTCAAAGTTATTCGTACACTATATAGTGGTAAGATAAGATGGGTAGCCTTATGGACAACATAGTGAATGCCCTAAAGCAAGTAGGAAGAATATGTATTTTTTGTAGAAAATAAACAAAGAGAAAGAAGAGAAACTATGAGCACAGAGGAAGCAGCTCGAGAGGGCAGCGAAGAGGAGGAGTTGAAGGCAGTGCGATATTAGAGCAAATGTGTGATGGATTCCAGACACGAGGTATAGGGTACAGTCACCTAGTAGTACTAGTAGTATGGAACTAGTACTAGTAAATTTCAGGACCTTTACTATATACTGTATGCACGCAAAAAAATTGTGCTTTCTCTCTCCTTCACCGCCTCATCACCATCCCCACACCCAGCTAGCAGATCTCTCTCGTCCAAAACATGGCGCTGCACATGCGTGTGGACCTGTCTTGTCGTCGGCTCTGTGTCAGTATCAGGCGTGTTGCATAGAAGGAACCATTTTGGGGCTTGGCGACAAAAGGTACAGTACTCATACAATTATTAGAGTCAGAGTTCAAACTTTCGCAGTTTCAAAATTCACTTCCTTCCCAAATATCCGGAGGGAAGGTTATTCAAAATATAGTGGTGCACAGGGGATTGTTTACTGTCTGCGGTACATCCCATCGCATTCGATGCACTTCATTATGATCTGGCCAGCTTTACTCTATAGTACTCCATTGTCGTTCCATTTCACACCCTGTGAAGAGGAAGCCACCAAGCACACCCGCAACATGCTAGATCAAAAGTACAGTAGGAGTAATAAGAAGGGTATGGCTTGTCCGCTCGCTCGAGAAGGACCAGCACCCGACTGCTTTTCATTGCTTCATTTTACGGCCCTTTGTGCTAAATTTATGGACCTCTATGTAATTTTATATTTTTTGAGGTCTTCGTTGTAAACTGTACTCCCACCGACCTTCTCAAATTTTAACTAAATGTAAGCACGATAGATTGCTCTTAAAAATTTCCAATAATCATTTGAAGCTAAGTAGGAATTCGGTACATCGAAAAACCACCGAAAGTTGACACGGTTTTCATAACATTTCAAATAAAGAATAAAAAGTTTAATAATTTTTTGTGGCATCATGTTACGTGTATCCGGAAACACGCATTATAAAAAGTATAATATGAACATTATTAATTATTCTTTGGTTTTGATAATACTTTATATTGATGATCCCATATCCAAGAATTTTCATGCCGCAAATTTATCCATATATTGGATGTGGCTGCCACAAGCCAAGTTGATAGACATATATAGTGAATCGACAACATGTTGTACTTGCGATTCCCATGTTTTATGAGTATTAAAGCTTCCTAGCTAACCCCGCCTATTTGAATGACTTTATGGTGATATCTCGGAATTAGGTCAAATTGGAAACTACAAGTAAATTGTAGGTTTTGCTTCGATAGTTTTATGAAAAAGCTTTAGGAGGTACCCATCGATGGGTCAAAACTAATATATTAGAAAACAGCGAGAGTTTCGACGATAGGTTCAACTTCTTGCTAAGACTTTGCATCTTGACAATTTAACGAAATTAGGTCAAACTTGAGCTAGCTACAAGTAAATGCCATAGATTTCTCTTGAATTAAATGTATTCTCAGAGGTAGATCAATGCATCTTCTTGTAGTAAACAGTATCGTCGGTTTGAGTTTCCAAATATCAATAAAGAACATTCAATTCTACATTTTCCGAGTGAATACGAATGAGGTTGTTCTTTTTCCTAAAAAAAGTCTGAAGAATATTGGATTTGAATGCCACAAGCCAAGCTTACTGACATATATATTGGACCAGCATGTTGTACCAACGATTCCCATGTTTTATGAGTTTTCAAACTTCCTAGATAACTCTTCCCATTAGAATGACTTTATGTCGATTTATCGAAATTAGTTCAAATTTGAAACTACAAGTACTAGTAAATTGCATGTGCCCTACACGTGAGACTCAGATAATAGACGTCGGGCATATCATCACTATATAAAATTATAATAGGTAAAGCAAAAGAAATATAATAGGTAAAATTTGAACTACTACAAGTAAACTATGTAGGTTGCTTTGAAAGTTTTATGAAAAAGCTCTTAGAGGTACCCATCGGAGGGGGCGGGGGGTCAATTAATATATTAGAAACCACAGAGAGTTCTGACAACAGGTTCATCTTCTTTCTAAGATTTTGCATCTTGACAGTTTAATGAAATTAGGTCAAACTTAAACTAAAATTAATAAATTGTACGTTGCTTTGAAAGTTTTATGAAAAAATCTTTTGGAGGTACCCATCAAGTGGTTAATTAATATATCAGAAACAATAGAGAGTTTTGACGACTGGTTCGACTTCTAGCTAAGATTTTGGATCATGAAAATTTTGAACACCTTTTGAAAACGATCACATGAAATAGGGAGAGAGGAGAAATAATTTTCTATTCTCTATGGGCAACCCACAAGCTTGAGGCGCACCTTAGGCTTAAAGATACAAACTTTATTTTCTCCACAATGTATATGGTGAACATTAGCGGATGCCACATACTAGGCCTTAAGGTGTGCTTTTGTACACATTGTTAATGCCCTTATTAGGGAAGCAAATAGTATAGTAGTAGTACACTAGTAGTAGTACTCATTTCTTTGATTAGACATATGCTCACATCTGTCCACGTGTTGTACATGCTGAGAGAATAAAACGTAGGCAGGGTAAGAGGGCAGAAGCGAAGAGGAGTTGGAGAAGGCGGTTCGACGTCAGAGGAAAGTTATGATGGGTTCCTGACACGAGGTACTCCTGCGACCACTCTACTAGTAGTAAATTTCAGGACCTATGCACACAAAACAAATTGTGTGTTTTCTCTCTCCTTCGCTGCGTCTCACCATCCATACTCCCTCGCGCACCGGCCCAGCTGATCTCTCCCTCGTCCACAGCATGGTGCAGCGCACGCTTGCCTTGGTATGGTGGCTCTGTGTCTCTGGCGTGTTCGGCAGCCACGTTGGTATGGAGTAGGGATGAGGAGTACATAGGAAGGAAACCACTTTGGTCCTTGGCGGACAAAAATTCAAACTTTTCCAGTTTTTGAAATTTTCAATTGCTTCCCAAACATCGGGAGGGAAGATTACTCAAAAGGTCGGCCATTTGCAGTACTTCTTATCTTATATTTATCTTGTCTTATTTCTTACAATACCATACCACTATATAGTGTACGGATAACTTTGAACATTGACCGTTGGATCAAGACTGGCAAATCCAAACATTCTTAGCATCTACACAAGTAAGGGCAATTGATTACTATTGAATTAAATGTATTTTCAGAGGTAGATGGGTGCATCTTCATGTAGTAAACAATGTCATCGGTGTTAGTTTCCAACTATCACAAAAGAAAATTTAATTCTCAAATTTTCGAGTGATGACGAGATTGTTCTTTTATGAAAAAAACTTTGAAGAATATGGATCTGAATACCACAAGACAAGTTTTCGGACATAAATGTATGGATGTCGATTCAATTTTACCTTTTTTAGGACCTTGATGTAAAATGTACTCCCACCGTCCGTGTAAAACTTGAACCTAAAAGCAAGTGCTAACATTTAAACGTATTTATGATTATTAGTTGTTGATGAGTATGAACATTCTTGGATTTCAAGCCGAACGACCAAGGTCATTGCCATATCTACATCATACTTTATGCTGATGATGATCCCATGTCTAGGAATTTTGATGCCGCCAAATCTGGCCATATATTTTGAAAACAAATGAAGAGAAAGTAGTATGAACAGTATGGCTCGATCAGCTTCTCTCTCGAGAAGGAGTCAACCATGACTGTTTTCCCTGCTTAATTTTAGGGTGCTTCGTGCTAAATGTATGGACCTTGATGTAATTTTACCCCTTTTTAGGTCCTTGCTGTAAAATATACTCCCACCGTCCGTGTAAAATTCGAACATAAAAGCAAGTGGTAAAATTTAAACGTATTTAAGCTTATTAGTTGTCAATGAGTATGAACAGTCTTGCATTTCAAGCCGAACGACCAGGGTCATGGACATATGTACTTCATACTTTATGCTGATGATTCATGATCCCATATCGAAGAATTTGCGTGACGCAAAATTTGGCCATATTTTGAAAACAAACAAAGAGGAACTAGTACGAAGAGTATGGCTTGGTCAGGTTCTTTCTCAAGAACGAGTCGAACCCAACTATTTTCCTTTTCTTAATTTTAAGGCGTGCTTCGTGCTAAATTTATGTACCTCGATGTAATTTCCCCTTTTAGGTCCTTGATGAAAATAAACAAATAGGAAGTACAATGAAGAGTACGGCTCAATCAGCTGCTCTCTCGAGAAGGAGCCGAACCCGAAAGTTTTATTTGCTTAGTTTTAGGGTACTTCGTGCTAAATGTATGGAGCTTGATGTAATTTTCCCTTTTTAGGTCCTTGATGTCAAATGTACTCCCACCGTCCATGTAAAATTCGAACCTAAAAGTTAGTGGTAAAAGTTAAATGAATTTAAGGTTAGTTGTGAATGAGTATGAACAATCTTGGATTTCAAGCCGAATGGCCAAGGAGATGGCCATATCTACATCACACTTTATATCGATGATTCACGATCCCATATCAAAGAATTTGCATGCCGCCAAATTGGGCCATATTTTGAAAAGAAACGTAGAGCAAAGTAGTATGAAGGGTATGGCTCGACACTACAAGAAATGTTGGCTTTTACAATGGATGTTTTTCGTGGTTGAAGGCCCATTTTTAGTGGCCAAAGAGTCTTGCGCGACGGATGACCTTCATGGTAAAAGCCCCGTCACAAATGAATTAACCACGATTTGTTTCGACCTTGGCGGATCGCACCCTTCAGCCACAAAAACTTGTTCTGTCGTAGATCTGTTTGCCAGCCACGCTAACGACTGACGTCATGCAAACTGCCACATGGCAGCCGTTAGCGGCCAGTTACTGCCGTTAATGGTCATAGAAATTGTGGCAGAAGCCAGGCCCAGCCAAGGCCTTCTAAATACTACCTGGGTCGGCCCATCAAGGGAGCCCAATAAGAAGATGGTATGTTACTGTTTTGTCCTGCACTGTTTGAAATGGTCCCAAAAATGCAGCCAGCAGCGGCCCGCAAACTTTCATGCATGATTCTGTTTCGGCCTACAGAAGGCCCATGTTGGTCCAACACTGTGCTGCCACTTGAGGCTTGCACAAATCCTGCCCGGCACTATTCAGGCATGTTGCCAATCTAGCCTTTTACTGTTTAGTCCTTTTACTTTTCTAGCCTTATAGGAATTTTGACACGTTACTCTTTAGACCATTTAGTGTTTGGGCTTTTGCCTATTCAAGCCAACACTGTTTGGCCTATTAGTGTACTGGTCTGCCACCGTACTGGCCTTTTGCTGTTGATACCTTTTATGGTTCCGACCCTTCACTGTTCTGGCCTTTTCTCTGCTCTGGCCTTTTACTATTCTGGCCTTTTCTTTGCTCTGGCCTTTTACTGTTTTGGCCTCTTACTGTTCTAGCCTTTTGTTGTTCTGGCCTCTTACTATTCTGGCATTTTACTGCTATGGCCTTTTACTGTTTTATCCTTTTACTGTACTAGCCTTTTATTGTACTAGTCATTTACTGTTCTAGCCTTCTACTGTTCTGTCCTTCTACTGTTCTGTCCCTTTTCTGTTCTGGCCTTTTACTATTCTAGTGGTTTTGGGCCGTCCATGCGCATGTTGTTTCAACGTTCGACATGCTACTGCTCTAGCATGTTACTATTTCAGACTTTTTTGCTAGCACCTACTTTTCGCAGAACAGGTGAATATCAAGACATCAATTAATAAACACATAGAAATTAAAATTACTTATTACACAACAATAAAAGTTTGTTACAATAGGTTATACAACAAGATTGTAATTCTGACAAATTACAATGTACCAGTACCATCAATAAGAGATCGGTACATGGAAATTCGCTTCAATGTATCACATGTCCTCTTCTTCAACATTTCAGCTACAGATCTAAGAGCAGCTACACCCTTTTGTTCTGCATGCAATACATCATTTATATATTTATCACCTGCAGGAGTTGTACTAGGTGGACTGTTAAGTAAGTTGTCTACTTCGGAAATGCAATGGGACGAGGGATCACTTTCAGTCCTGCCTTCCAAGGACTCCTGCTGGGTTTTAACTACAGTCTGCTAAACTATGGTAAAACAAGTTAAAACAAACAATGAGGGAAACAAGTAGTATTATATAAAGTAGATATCATTTAAAGTAAGTATGAACTTACAGTAGCATGTTCAGGCTGATTGTAGCTCCTTCTTGAGCGGGTGCGACTCCTAGTCAATCTGCCAGAACAATCTGAGCAGAGCAGTTGGAACTCTGGTCCTTGTACTCCATTGGCATTTCCCTACATGACATTTGAAACCAAGTTGGTTGGTTTGGAAGGCTGAAAACTCTTGAAAGACACCAAAAACATAGCATTAAAAATTACTAGATGTATGTTTCAAATTAGATAGCTAGTTTGGAAGGATGAAAGCAGGTGATGTATCCTCGCCCCGCAACCTCTCCTTGAACAACTCCTTGATCTGGTGGTCAACCAAGTTTGCCAGGGCCGTGGGCCGTTTCAAAACGCTGTCCCACAGAGAGGTGTCCGGAGCTCCGAGCTTGAAGGGGAGGAGCCGGATCAAGTCCTTGTCCGTGGTATTCCGGACGTAGAAGAAGGTTTGGGCCTAGCCTTTGCAAGACTCGAGCCTGGTGACCAAGGGGAACGTGCAGATTTTGCAGGGAGATATGGAGGCTGCCCTGCACTGGGTCAGATGCTTCTCAGCCAGAGTAAGATGCTTATCCGGGACCACATTCTTCCGCAGACCGAAAAACTTGATCCACATCTCCTTGGAAGGCTAGATGCCGATGTACCCCTCTATGCCATAGGCAAAATAGGAAAGAGAGGTAATGGTATTGGCGGGGAGATGGTGCGGTTGCAACTGGTAGATGAAATCATGGAAGAAATCAGAAACGGGAAGCCCAAAGCCACGTTGGAAGTGAGAAAGGAAAACAACGAACTCCACTGGATTAGGAGAAGGGGTGATTTCTTCAGCGGCGAGGCGTCAGGCGACGCCCGCGGGGATGCAGCGAGTCGCGTACAACTAAGCAATATCGTCTTGGCAGACGAAGGCGCCAGCCCATCCGCCACGCTCAGGGGCTTCCTCCCCTTCTTCTTCCTGGGTGGCAACGGTGGCCTCTTCTTCAGCCATGGAGAGCTCGAGGTCCTCAAGGACAAAATATGAGAAAAGGTAGCCGGCAGCGGGGAACCTTGTAGCACAGGGCCTCGTGGCGAAGAGCTTGAGCGGAGGCAGCGAGGCGGTCGCTAGGTGCGGCTGGGTGCAGTTGCAGCGGAGTGGCACTGGCACAGAACCAGTGGCGGCGGAGGCATCGTAGCGGAGAAGAAGAGAGGCAGGGGCACGAAGTGTGGGGAATTTTCCCAAGATGGCCCTTGCCCCCTATTTAACCGCGCGGTGAGAGCGCGTAGTGGGATCGATTGCAGTGTCCCAACCGCATAGTGCGGTCGTGTATGCAACAGATCAACCAATCAGGTGCGAGCCACAGCAAGGGGCACAGGGAACAAAAGATCCCATGACGTGATGTGGTGTTACGGTTAACGAGGCGCTACTGTGACAGGACGTGTGGAGCAGTTATTCCTGACATTACTACAGTAACCGGCACAGTAAACAGGCGTGGCCCTTAAAATGAGGCAAAGTGATGATTACCCTCCACGTAGGACGTGGGAAAGCGTATGGGAGAAGGAAAGGTAACCCGTATACATGAGCAAAGACCCTTCTAGCGAGGAATAACTCGTAACGATCCAAGGGAGTATAAACGTAAAGAGTCCAGATTACGAGATAACTCGGCCGAAAAAGAGCAGATTTAGATGGTGAACCTGTTGTGGCCTTAAGAACTGAAGTTGCTAAGACCGCACCAGCTTCGGGGACTAATGTTGGGGGGATACCCCCGGGTAGGGTCACACCGGGGTAAAAGGGCCGAGTTAGCCGAGGTATGGCACGGTCAAAGCAAGTGCAGGCCAGGTCACCTCAAGGCATACCGACTTACGGAGTAACCCAGCCTGTGGCGCATCTACCTCGCATTAACCCAGCCAACATAAAATATATGTTGGCCATGTTTGTCTATTTATTATGCAGGTACCCTCATAGCCGGGTTAGACAAGCGCTAGCCGGACTACCACTTGGCTTCCAAGAGAAGGAAGGAATATCTCGCTGGTCAAAAGGTGGCCTTTGCTAGCTATAGCGTGAGCGAAGCAAAGCAGAGGGAAGGACTAGCAGGGCAAGGCGACCAAGATGACGCGAGCAATGTTGGCTGACGTCGCCAGTGTCTGGTGACGCTTAAAGGCATGGATTACGTAGAGGGTTACGTCCATAGTCTAGATGAACCGTTAAAGAGAATAAAGAAGCATCTAGCTTTAACCAAGGGGCATATTCGAGGAATATGCTACCACATGTGCCCTAACTTTGTAACCCGGGCTGCCCTATATAAGGAGCAACCAGGGCCTCCATTGAAGGAGATCAATCATTTTCTTTGTCTAAGGTAGAACTCTAGAGCTAGGTTGTGGGGGGTAAGAGACATAGTCTCCTTCTCACGAATAGCTCGAGGAGAACTTGTAACCACCATTGATAGAGGAAATATAACAACATCTGTGCATGGAATCACCATGCTATGCCTCCCTGGATTCCCCTAGCGCTCATTGGCCCCATCTTTAGACTATCCATGGCATCTGCCGTGCCACCACCACGACAAGAGTCGATTATTTGATCAATCCGTGGCAAGGGGAAGTGATCCTTCGAGCAGTGCTTGTTCAAGGAGGTGAAGTCCATGCACATCCACAGGATATCCATGTCCTTTTTAGGCACAAGCACTGGATTTGCGAGCTAGGTGCTTTCCTTGATCTCGTGTATGAATTTTGCGTTGAGGAGTCTGTTGATCTCCATACCGACCGCTTTTGCTCTTGGTTCAGACAGTCGCCGTATTGTCTGCTTGACTGGCCTTGCGTCTAGATTCACGTTGAGTGAGTGCTCGGCGAATTCCCTGGGAACTCCTGGCATGTCCGCTGGACACCTGGCGAAGATTTCCCAGTGCTCATGGAGGAATTCGATGAGCGTGAGTTCCTATGCGGGACTCAAGTTGTTGGCGATGAGGGCCATCTTGGTCTAGTCTGTTGGGTGGACCTGGACTTTCTTGGTGTGCACCAATGAATCAAAGGATAGGTCAGGTGAGCTTTCCTTGCTCAGGGGAGGCAGACTGTTGTCTGTCGACTCCTTCAACCTTGCGAGTTCGTCTTGCATGCCAAAGGACTAGGCGATTCTGTTGAATTCCCTATCACAGCTGTCAGACATCTCGAAGCTTCCGTTGATTGTGATGACACTGTTTGGACCTAGCATCTTCATCTGGAGGTAGGCGCAGTGTGGTACCGCCATCACATCCGAGGATTCAGTGGTACTGTGAAGGCTAGTCGACAACTTCAAAGTCGATGCGCTCTCGCTGAAAATTTAGCAATGTGCCAAAGATGACATCGAGGTTGATCTTGCCCGGGGGTATACGCCCTTCCCTGGGACGATGCCATGGAATATCGTGTCTAAAACTTCTAGACATGTCAGAGGGATCCTCATTGCGCGCAAGGTACTTGCGAATATGAGGTTGATGCCGCTTCCGTCGTCCATGAATACGCGACTCATATCGAAGCCCCCAATCTGTGCCTCGAGTACGAGGGGACAGTGGCCTAGGTGAGGTACTTGGCACGGGTGGTCGCGCTTGTCAAAGGTGATGCAGGACTCGCTTCCACTGAGGTACTCAATGGTGGAGGGCAGAGAGTTATCGCAAAATTGACTTGGCGAGTGATTGTCTTCTGCACTCGATTTGAGGGGCGCCCTTTCTGGATCATCCCCATATTGCCTAGCGCTCACGGGTATGGTTCGCCTCCCTGGTTCTGGACTGGCGCAACCGCAGGTGGTGGTGGTCAAGGTGGTGGCGGTGGTGCTCCTTGAGCCACAGCACCCAGGGAAGCTCCGTAGCCCTGGTTGATCGCGTCACGATTCATCTGGGCCAGGCCTTCGTGGAGCTTGAGGAACTCGCGGCAGTCCTTGAGAAGGTAGCTGGACTTTTTCTTGCCATCGTTCGTGTCAATGTAGAAGTGTACGTTGCACGTTCCAGACAGTTTTTCCTGGATGGATGTTCCAGGTGCCTCATTGCGAGTGCAGCGCTGCCACACCTGCGTGGTTTTTATGCTATCGCGGTATCCACCGCTGCGGTATCCGTTGTTGCGGTTGTCGTCGCGTTTGTCAGTGTAGCTAGCCACAACCACGTCGACCTCTTCACGGTCCTCGTAGACACACATTCGACGTTTTCCTCGGCAATCATGTCTACGCCTGAGGTCGTCGTCATCATTGGAGTAGAAACGGTTTTTCACCGAGTCCTGTCCATCGGCCCACCGATTCGCGATCTCCATCAGGTGGTCGATAGTATTAGGCTCCGAGCGGCCCAGCTCCTCCCTGAGCTCTCTGCGGCGAACGCCGTCGTCGAACACGTCGATTGCGCGATCCTCAAAGATATCTTCTGTGGAGTTCTTAATGATGGACCACCTCTAGATGTATGAGCGCAGCGACTCGCCAGACCTCTGGTGGCAGCCTCTTAGTTCCTCGATTGATGAGTCCTTTTGTAAGTGCCCTTGAAGTTGCGCAGGAAGCTATAGACCAGCTCTTCCCAGCTATAAATTGATCCGCATGGGAGATTGTTGAGCCATGCGCGGGCGGCACCGTGCAGCTGTAGCTGTAGGCATTGCATGGCCGTGATTGAGCTTCCTCCATGTAGCCTGACAGAGGAGATGCGATCTTCCAGCCAAATCTTCGGGTCATGTAGGCCGTCAAATTTCTGGTTCTCCGAGGGGAGCTAGAACCCCTTAGGCATTTGCTTCTACCTGATGGCTCTGCTGAAGCATCTCGCGCTGCAGATCTCTACTTCGTCATATTCTGAGTCAGTCGAATGAGCACGCCTCGTGCGCATCTTATCGACCTTGCGCTGCGTGATGTCATCACGCGCGTCGTAGTCGCGGTCATGCCGCCGTGAGCGACGTTGCCATGACAGATCGTGGTTGTTGTTGCTGGAGGAGTATGAATACTAATACTTGTCTAGAGCTTTACTTTTCTTCGGCTCCGGTGTTGGCTCCTTGACGAGGGCAGCTTCGACTAGCCCCAAGACCGCGATCGTAGATTGGTGCATGGTAGCTCGTGGATCCCCAGCTGGTGGCTAGTTGTTGAGGAGGTACATGGTGGCCGCTGTCACCGCTGCTCGGTGTCTTTGGGAGTACGTTGCCCCGTGTATCCACCGTCATGGAGCCAAAGTCGAGGACTTTCACAGCTTCTTCGCGCTCCTTGTCGGTGAGGTGGGCCAGCCAAGATCGCCATTTGGCGGCCACGTAGTCGTTGCCCTTAGAGGAGTATCCTTTCATGGAGGAGAGCTGAGCACGTTGAAGACTCGACTCATCCGCCGCCTTTCTACATGCGTCGAGTTGCATGATTACTTGTTGTTGGCGGTTGTACTCCTCTTTGAGCAGCCAATGGTAACCCATCAGCATCTGCAGCGATGATGTTAGAGGGAGGGGATTACCCCGTAGAGCCTCCCGACAGTGGGCCCACTCGTTGTCATTGAGCTTGATCAGCACGCGCTCTTCGGTGTGAGGTTCGGGTCTCCTTATGTCCCATTATTGGTGGGCGTGCCGTTGACGGGGCCACCATTTTCGCCATTGCTTGGTCTGGTGCCGGTGTTGTCACGATTGACACCGGTGCCACCTATGTTGATGACGGTGCACATGAAGTGATTGGGGAAGATGTTGCTCCCACAACTTTCAGATCTAGAGTCGTAGGCTCCATCTTCTATGGCTAGATCACCCAGATCGGATCCATGACTGTTGTCATTGTCCGTGCTCTCGACTGTTGTTGGGGTGTTGAGCTTGCTTAGGGTGCCGATTGGCGGGGGAAACCACGTTGCTAGAGCAATCGCGGGAACCATCGACTGGTCAGAGAGGTGAAGTGTGCCTAGACGACCAACTTGGAAGCGTAGGCTCCCGATCGCCAGGCCGATCCCATTTCCCACGGACTCGAAAGCCGGGCGAGTGGTTGGCATGTGGATGGTGAAGTTGAAGGCGCCAAAGAGTAGGCGAATCTCCTATGTTGCAGAGTTGTAGATAGCGGTTGACGGGGCCGAGGAAACCGTGACATCAGCACTCCCAGTCCCTTAGACGGCGCCAATTGACGAGGGGTTAACTCATCAATGCCCATTGTTATGGACTTGGGTTTTGGAGAAGGAGAAAGCGCTAGAGGCATCAATTGGCTAGCAAACAAGCACACATGGATGCAAGATTTACCTAGGTTTAGGCCTCGTAGAGGTCCCTACTCCTGCTTGGAGAATATCATTTTGCGGCCCGAAAGTTGGGGCGCCTAGGCAACGCGGTACCCAAGTTGCCTGTAATCAGCCGCGATGACTACAGTTGGTGTGCCAAATACTCAGGGGGTCTTTTTTGACATGAATTCAACTTTACGTTTCAATACAAAATATTAGGCTAACGGCCGTCAAGTTGGGTCCCCCTATCAGTTCTCGTTGTTATGTCGCTCACGTCGCTTAGGCGTCAATTAGGCTTGCAGCGTTGGCGCCTGCATCCATTACGCGTCTTCTTCTTCCCCAGAATGGCACTCTGTGGTCACGGCCATGGCGCGGAGCTGGGACGTGACGAAACTGCTCGGCCTCGCTCTCCTCCCCATCCCGAGTCGGAGCTCGCCCTCACCATGGCCGCACCCAGCTCGGGGACGATAATTGGTTCCCAGTGAGATCTGTCACTATGTCGACCATGCTCGGTCCTGTTTTCCCCCTCTAGAATCTGAGCTCGCTGTCACCGTGGTCGCACCCGCACCAATTCGGCCACCCCTACCGAGTTCTCTGTGGTAGCTCAAGTTCCGCCATGTTGAACCTGTAACGAATTCGGAGTTGGGCGGCGGCAACTCATTGTTGAACCTGTAAGTAATTTGTTGAAGACTGTGTGTCGTGCCAAGGTCTTCGGCTGATGCATTCGGCTTCTGCCAACGTCCACTGCCGATGTGAGATCATTTAGTTACTTTGATATGAAATTTCGACCAATTTAACTTGTTGATGTATTCCTTGACAATTATAATATGATCGAACACTAGAAATATTTTGTAGTGTGCATGACCATGATCAATAATATAATTGAACACTATAAATTTTAAGGCACTCCATATAAAGGAGTAGATTAATATATATATAGAGAAGGTTCACCACAGACACCACGCGGATATATTGTCTTACATGCCACACACAAGTAATAATAATTAACTGAGAAAAAATAAAAGCAGGGGCAGCAGCAGTAGGCGGGGACACGGAGACGCCTAGCAGGGCAGGGGCATATTAGCAGGAGGCAGGGACAACCTAGTCAATGGGATACAAACCAGTCCTGACATAATCCCGGAGGAATTTTCCGAAGGCTGCGTGTCGTGCCAAGGTAATCGGCCTATGACTTCTCCCTCCGCCTCTGGCAACACCCACCACGTGCTGGATCATGCTGTCGAGGTCCACGTTGATTGCTCTGCCACAGAATGGGCAAAACAGTGTCCCCCTACGGTAGAAACGGATTAGCCCACACCGTAACTGCCTCAGCACGTAGCGGCTCTTGTTGTCCCTGGACCTTTCTATCGTCCACTTCATCATCATCCTCCTGTTGATTTTTAAGAACGTAACTTAGAACTCATACATATGATTTAATTATATTACAACTCAAGAATTGACAACATGTATATGTAAGACAATATATCCGTGGATATCAAAGAGAAAGCATCTCAGCAATAGTGTGATCAGTTTATATATCATTTCATCTCAACACAGTGACAAATAATTGCATCAGAGTGTATGTAGAATACAGATTGCGGCCTCATAAGTTTCTTCAGGGATGGAGTAGGTGAACCAAGTAACAATTGCACAACCTATATTGTTCTTGTACATCGCCCCAGGTTCACTAACTCATCCCTGAAAAAATCTGACACCAATGTGTCTGCCTCTCTTTTGGGACAAATTTGAATCATTGGCCATAATAAGAAATTGAAATGTAATCATACAAAACATTATTCAGGGATATACATAGTCAGGTACAAAAACAAGCCTAAATATTGTAATTATAAATAAAAAACCAAATAATTAATCTTCAAGTACATGTTAAAAATGCTTATGATCAAACCCATTCATTTACATATGCATCATACGAATCATTCAAAGATCAGAAACAAATCAAGGATCATATATGTAGTTCCATATGAGAATAAATCAAGGGCCTCATAATTTGTTTCAGAGATGGAGTTGGCGAACCAAAGTACCAACATCACAACCTATATTGTTTGTGTGCATTGCTGCCTCAGGTTCACCAACACATCCCTAAAACACGACATCATCATACGTGTCTCCCCTTGAATTCTTTTGGGGGCAAATTTCAATCATCGGCCTCGGTGACAAACTAAAATGTAATTCTTATACACTATGAATGCATGGAATAGATAATTCAAATATCATAGTTCTATGAATGTAGAATAAAGATTGCAGCCTCATAAGTTTCTTCACGGATGGCGTAAGCGAACCAAGTAACAATTGCATAGCTTATATTGATCTTGTACATGGCCCCAGGTTCGCTAACTCATCCCTGAAAATATCTGACACCAATGTGTCTGCCTCTCTTTGGGGCAAATTTCAATCATTGGCCACAATAAGAAATTGAAATGTAATCATACAAAACAATATTCAGGGATATACATATGCATCATATGACGCATTCATAGATCAGAAACAATACAAAGATTATATATATAAGTTCCATATGAGAAAAAAATTAGGGCCTCATTTTTTTAGAGATGGAGTCGGAGAACCAAAATACCAACATCACAACCTATATTGTTTATGCGCATTGCTGCCTCAGGTTCACTAACCATCCCTAAGAAAACGACACCATCAGATGCCCTTGCAATATTTTGGGAAAAAATTGAATCATTGGGCTCAGTAAGGAATAGAAATGTAATGTTATAGGCATGTTGTGTATCGAAATGAACACTCAACTAGCAAACTCAACTAGATGGCAGATGAGGAGATTGGGGTTTTGTGACTAGACGGATTGGGGTTTCGTGACTAGATGGCAGATGCATCAATCAACCGATCGAACCATATATATACTACCCTACTTCAAGAGCAAAAGAATCTGTACACGATTGAGAAAATCCTATGTATGAACAGTGAAATCTGCGGCTACGACTAGAGAAGCTAGCAACGTAGTACCTTGGACTCCTCATCAGGGACCTCCTCTTCGAACTCGTTATTCTACGCGATTGCATCGAAGATTTCTTGGACGGCGATGGGGTCATTGATGTAGAGCACCGGATTGCCACCGCATGCCGCCTTCCCCCCCCCCCCCCATTCAGATTTGCCGCTAGCACCATGACGTTGTCGGCCACCTGATGCTCAGCGGCGACGGCTACTGGCTGGACGAATGAGCTCGAACCCTCGAAGGCGCGGCGACAAGCGACGTTCATGCCCGGAGAAGACGCCTCCGCCTGCTTAGCGACGACCGAGCCATCTGCTTCTGCGCCTTCAACTGGCTTCACCTCTAGCTCGTCTCCACGCGTACGCTTCATGGCGCACCTAGGGAAGGAGGTAGTGCAAGAAAGGGAGCTTCGGCGCGCGCAGTAGGTGTAGATTGGTGTTTTGGGACTAGATAGATTAGGGGGAAATGACACGAGCACATGGAATAAGAAGGTCGAGCGGGTTTATAAACACCAGACTGTTCGTAGTCCTCGAGTGGACACATGTGGTGGGCGGGGGGCAGGGGGCTACGACGATCTCCACCTTTTTTTTGGGTTCCCTTTTTTTTGAAACAGCCACGATCTCCACTTTAGAGCTGCATTGAAAACACGCTCATGGAAGACCTCGATTCCACTGCATGCAGGTGGCGCGGAACCAATTTCTAGCAATGTTAGATTTACTCGAGGGGGCCCTTGACTCATGGAAGTTACTTGTGGTAGGGCCTAGTTGGAAGTGAGATTGAGAGCGCTGCGTAAAAATGGGATATGTCTTATTAAAATCAAGTGGCAATAAATTGCAGCGTCCCGTCGACAATCGTGCACTCGATGACCCCGTTGCCCTGTGCATGTGTTGTAGTAGCAGTAGTAGCCTTTGCAGACTAGATTAAATGTGACATGACCACTCGACGACTTTTTCCATGGATGGCATCGGGTTCCTTCTTGTAGAGGGAGACGTCTGTGCTGTCTCACGCTGAGGGAGACGTCCGTGTTGTCTCACGCTGTACTGTGAAGGGCATGACGTGTGCAACGATCATCGTTGGATCACACTGATCAACGGTTGGTGCACACGATATGCGTGACAACTGTGACAACCAATCAGGGCGTAGCAACGGAGGAAGCATAGGTTTGGGCTTCTACAAAAGAGAGGGAGAGGGGAAGGGCAAAACTGAGTAGTATCAAAAAACCAAGGGCAAAACTAAGTAGTATAAAAATTGAAAGTGAGTGTCTTGTACAATGAAATACATCGTGGCATACATCAAATTATGCCAAGATAGATCCACTAGAGTTTATTGCATGTGTGTTCTACTCATAAACCACATATGCATCAGCTAGAATCATTGCACGTGTGTTCTTCTCATGAACCACACATGGATCCACTAGTGTCATTGCATGTCTATTCTTTTCATCAACCATAGCTATAGTCATTGCATGTCTGTTCTTTCCACAAACCACATAAGGATACACCATTGCCATTGGATGTGTTTTCTTTTCATGAACCACAGCCAGAGTCATTGCATGTTTGTTCTTCTCACAAACCACACATGGATCCACTAGTGTCATTGCATGTCTGTTCTTTTCATGAACCACAACTAGAGTCATTGCATGTCTGTTCTTCCCACAAACAACATATGGATCCACTAGTGTCACAAGATGTGTGTTATTTTCACAAACCACAACCAGAGTCATTGGATGTGTGTTCTTTTCATGAACCACACCCAGTTTCATTGCATGTGTGTTCTTCTCACAAACAACACATGGATCCACCAGTTTCATTGCATGTCTGTTCTTTTCATGGACCACAGCTAGAGTCATTGCATCTCTGTTCTTCTCACAAACCACACATGGATCCACAGTGTCATTGGATGTGTGTTCTTTTCATGAACCATAGCCAGAGTCATTGCTTGTCTACTCTTCTCACAAACCACACATGGATCCACCAGGGTCACTGGATGTGTGTTCTTTTCACAAACCAAACCCAGTGTCATTGCATGTGTGTTCTTCTCACAAACCATAGCTAGAGTCATTGCATGTCTGTTCTTCTCAAAGACCACATAAGGATACACCAGTGTCATTGGATATGTGTTCTTTTCATGAACCACACCCAGTGTGATTGCATGTGTGTTCTTCTCACAAACCACACATAGATCCACTAGTGTCATTGCATGTGTGCTCTTTTCATGAACCACACCCAGTGTCATTGCATGTGTGTTCTTCTCACAAACCACACATGGATCCACCAGTGTCATTGCATGTGTGCTCTTTTCGCAAAGCACATAAGGATACACAAGTGTCATTGGATGTGTGTTCTTTTCATGAACCACACCCAGTGTCATTGCATGTGTGCTCTTTTCACAAACCACATAAGGATACACCAGTGTCATTGGATGTGTGTTCTTTTCATGAACCACACCCAGTGTCAATGCATGTGTGTTCTTCTCACAAACCACACATGGATCCACCAGTGTCATTGCATGTCTGTTCTTCTCATGAACCACAACTAGAGTCATTGCATGTCTGTTCTTCTCACAGACCACATAAGGATACACCAGTGTCATTGGATGTGTTTTCTTTTCATGAACCACACCCAGTGTCATTGCATGTGTGTTCTTCTCACAAACCACACATGGATCCACCAGTGTCATTGCAGGTTTGTTCTTTTCACAAACCACAACTAGAGTCATTGCATGTCTGTTCTTTCCACAAACAACATATGGATCCACTAGTGTCACTTGATGTGTGTTCTTTTGACAAACCACAACTAGTCATTGCATTTCTGTTCTTTTCACAAACCACAGCTAGAGTCATTGCATGTCTGTTCTTTCCAAAAACCACATACGGATCCACCAGTGTCATTGGACAAGTGTTCTTTTCATGAACCACACCCAGTGTCATTGCATGTGTGTTCTTCTCACAAAGCACACATGGATCCACCAGTGTCATTGCATGTGTGCTCTTTTCATTAACCACACCCAATGTCATTGCATGTGTGTTCTTCTCACAAACCACACATGGATCCACCAGTGTCATTGCATGTGTGCTCTTCTCACAAACCACATAAGGATACACCAGTGTCATTAGATGTGTGTTCTTTTCATGGACCACACCCAGTGTCATTGCATGTGTGTTCTTCTCACAAACCACATATGGATCCACCAGTGTCATTCCAATTCTGCTCTTTTCATTAACCACACCTAGTGTCATTGCATGTGGGTTCTTCTCACAAACCACACATGGATCCACCAGTGTCATTGGATGTGTGTTCTTTTCATGAACCAGAGCTAGAGTCATTGCATGTATGTTCTTCTCACAGACCACATAAGGATACACCAGTGTCATTGGATGTGTGTTCTTTTAATGAACCACACCCAGTGTCATTGCATGTGTGTTCTTCTCACAAACCACACATGGATCCACCAGTGTCATTGCATGTTTGTTCTTCTCATGAACAACATCTAGAGTCATTGCATGTCTATTCTTCTCACAGACCACATAAGGATACACTAGTGTCATTGGATGTGTTTTCTTTTCATGAAGCACAGCCAGAGTCATTGCATGTGTGTTCTTCTCACAAACCACACATGGATCCACCAGTGTCATTGCAGGTCTGTTCTTTTCACAAACCACAACTAGAGTCATTGCATGTCTGTTCTTTCCACAAACAACATATGGATCCACCAGTGTGACTCGATGTGTGTTCTTTTGACAAACTACAACTAGTCATTACATGACTGTTCTTTGCACAAAAAACAGCTAGAGTCATTGCATGTCTGTTCTTTCCACAAACCACATATGGATCCACCAGTGTCATTGGATGAGTGTTTTTTCATGAACCACACCCAGTGTCATTGCATGTGTGTTCTTCTCACAAACCACACATGGATCCACCAGTGTCATTGCATGTCTGCTCTTTTCATTAACCACACCTAGTGTCATTGCATGTGTGTTCTTCTCACAAACCACACATGGATCCACCAGTATCATTGCATGTGTGCTCTTTTCATGAACCATAGCTAGAGTCATTGCATGTTTGTTCTTCTCACAGACCACATAAGGATACACCAGTGTCATTGGATGTGTGTTATTTTCATGAACCACACCCAGTGTCATTGCATGTGTGTTCTTCTCACAAACCACACATGGATCCAGCAGTGTCATTGCATGTCTGTTCTTTTCACAAACCACAGCTAGAGTCATTGCATGTCTGTTCTTTCCACAAACCACATACGGATCCACCAGTGTCACTGGATGTATGTTACTTTCACAAACCACAACTAGAGTCATTGCATGTCTGTTCTTTTCACAAACCACAACTAGAGTCATTGCATGTCTGTTCTTTCCACAAACCACATATGGATCCACCAGTGTCATTGGATGAGTGTTCTTTTCATGAGCACACCCAGTGTCATTGCATGTGGGTTCTTCTCACAAACCACACATGGATCCACCAGTGTCATTGCATGTCTGCTCTTTTCATTAACCACACCCAGTTTCATTGCATGTGTGTTCTTCTCACAAACCACACATGGATCCACCAGTGTTATTCCATGTGTGCTCTTTTCATTAACCACAGTTAGAGTCATTGCATGTGTGTTATTTTCATGAACCACATATCACCAGTGTCATTGCATGTGTGTTCTTCTCATAAACCACATATGGATCCTAACCTTAGGAGAGCCCTGACCTTAGCCCCCCAATGGTGGCCGTTAGACCAAGTCTTCTAGAAGGCACGCCCCAACACAGTTGTTCTGCGTGACGGTTGTTACATACCGTTTGATCGGGGCGCTTGGACGATTGGGATGGTCTTCGTGAGAGCGATCCGCGAGTAGGCTGCTATGTGGCATGATTGGCCACGCTTGCTGCCCGCTTGCTCTAGACAAACTGGCAACACCGGGCTCCCATGTTGCGAGTGTCACGACTCACGAGTTCAGTGGGACATATTCTTGTGTCACGTCCCCATTACTTCTCTTCCTCCCCGTACTTCTCTTCCTTCCCCTCAAAGCCACTTTCCCCACTTCACTCCCATCCTACCGTAGCCGCAAGCCGGCGGCGCCTCCATCCCAATCCCCTCTCCCGCAGCCACCCCCTCCCCTCTAGCCATGGGTTCAAGGGGAGACGGCGAGGAAACGTGTCGTGGTGAGAGGGCTAGTGATTTCGATGTGAGTCATCTCATCTCTATCTCTACCATCTGTGGCCAGTTATCTATTTTGAGCTACATCTACTCTGTTTACTGATGCGCGTATGATGTGTTAGGCCAACCAGACGCTGTATGACTCCGACTATCACGGTTTAGCGGATGAAGACAATCCTCTACTATGTAAACATGGATATGTGCCTGCTAAATTTGTAGCGTTCGAAGGACGAAACGTAGGCAGGAGTTTTCTATGGTGTTGTAACATCCCAAATCTTTAATCAAGGTTATTAAGATCCAAATCACCCAATTTAGGGTTAACAAAACTTTTTATCATTTAAAATGATTAATGAATGCATATGTGTGTACATTATTTGGAATTGATTTGAATTTCCGTGATTTCTTGATCTAATAGTTGTAAAATGATTCTAAGGTGAATGACACATCATCTAGATCATTCCCACACAAAATCCAAAGAAAAATAAATCAAATTGAATTGAATTAATAAAGTCAAATGGTCACTTTTGACATTTTAACTCACTAGGCCACTTTAGGTGTTCCTAGGACTCAATTCTTAACAGAAACAATCATGTATTTTTGCACCCCTTGCTAGTACAAGTAAAGATCTACCAAGGCCCACCTTGTGATCTTCCAAAAACATTTAAACTCTAAATTTAAATGACATTTGAAAATGGAACCAAGTGTATGTACCTAGATCCCACTTTTTCAAAAACCACTCAAATGAATTGAATTTGAAGATCCCAAGCAAACATAGATGCTCAAGCATAAGATAAGCCACTCCACCAAAAATCTTTGAAAAATTCAAATATTTTGTTCATGCGGCCATTTGGTCGAACACCTGGCAGGCACAGAACCAACACAATAGTCATTTCACTATTTCTACAGCAGATTGCAACCCCATTACACCCTAATTACTGTTGGGTTCGCAGCATAGAAAACAAAACAAAATCCTTCGATGGGAACTATACGCCAAGATCTATCTACTAGATACAAGCAACGGGTGGATATACATCTATAGAGAACTTACCCTCGAAGACAACAAAGCATTGTTAACAAGATGGAACCCGTGGATGATGTAGTCATACACTTTCCGATCTCAAGATTGTGATGAAGTCCAGCAGGTCCGGCTCCAGCACGTCCATCAGATCCAGCTCCAACAAGTCTAGCACCACCAAGTCCAGCACCGCAAAGCAGCGGTGCATCCGTGATCGCACACACGTCCGGTACCCCGACAACCTCCATCCATCGCTCTAGCAAAGCAGCGGAAGCAGCAACTCCTTTCCAGATAAAGCCACCAGGAACATGTATCTCGCTAATCCGAGACCATGGGGAATAACTAGAGGGGAGAGAGATCCTTCACGAGGAGGTGTGTTTTGTGAGGAGGAGAGGGGGCCTTTTATAGGGGAGAGTGGGGGCACCCAAGGGCCATGGCGTGGCAGCCATGGTGGTGCCCCCACCTCTTCCACATTCATGTGGGTGGAGCTCCCACTCCCATAAAAAGCCTCCACTCAAAATTCCACTCACACATGCATTAAATTTCCACCAAATTTAATGCAAGCTCTCATTAAATAAAACTATTTAATTTATTTTATTCAGAATTTTGTAAATTAAATTAATTAACAAACATTCACATAAAACCCCCTGCAACATTTCAATATCAGATGCAGAACCAGTTTCTGCAATTTCACCCGAAACAATTCCGGTTTCCATCGAAATGATTCCAACGCTTTCTTAAATCTTTATCTGAAACATATTTGCTCCAAATGGTGTCGGTATCCCTTAAGTGTGTCACCCTACGGTTCGTAAATAATGCAGAGATGATCGAGACGCCTCTCCAATCAATAATCAGCAGCGGGACCTGGAGATCCGTACTGACTCCCACATATTCAACGATGACTCTTGTGATCGTGTGAACCTTTAACGTCGTAACTAAATCCATTTGTCTCGCGATATATTACATGTCTGAGATTCAATCATCGGTATCCAAATACCTAGTTTGATCTCGTTACCGACATGCACTCTTTTCTCGTTCCCGTGATATAACATTCTAGTGATCACATCACTTGCTTGCAAGCTATTTCAATGTGATATCACCGGGAGGGCCCAGAGTATATCTATCCGTCATCTGGATGGACAAATCACACTCTTGATCCATGAGCCTCAACATAACACCTTCGTAGCACTGAACCCAGCTTTATAGTCACCCTGTTACGGTGTGACGTTTGACGTTATCAAGATACTCTTCCGGTGTTAGCAATTAACATGATCTCATGGTCTAAGGACTAAGATTGCTCAGTATGATGTTATAGCAATATAAACATAATGACTTTGATTGTAATGCTATACTTCGTATGAATGTTCATCACATCATTCCACCAATGTTGTGACCTCGTTATTAACAACATCCAATGTCCATGATCAGGAAACCTTGATCATCTTGTTAATCAACGAGCTAGTTTATATGAGAGGCATTACTAGGAACTTTGTATTTTGTTTATTAAACACACATGTATTAATGTTTCCAATTAATACAATTATAGCATGCAAAATAAACATTTATCATAAACATGGAATAAGATAATAAGCACTTTATTATTGCCTCTCGGGCATATTCCCTTCAGTCTCCCACTTGCACTAGAGTCAATAATCTAGTTTGAAAAACTTTGCGTATTGAACACCTATGGCTTTCTGGTGTTGCATATACGCGATTGCTAGTGGTTAACATAATCTCCGGATCTGATAATTTCAAGTCCGTGTGTATTTGCATGTCTTTGCGTCTCTACGCATCACTCATTCTCAAATGAGATGGCATTGTATAAATTTAGTCCTTTGGTGAGACCTTTAGTTCTTCTGGGTTAAAATATGTTGATATTATTGTCATACAATATATCTTCATAGTATTAGCCCACTTTGAACCACACCTAGTTTGATAACAAACTAATTCACACAATTGCCCTCCTTTGCTGCTACTATAGCAGTCATATACTTAGCCTTTTGTTGTAGTATCCGTCACAATGTCTCAACTTTGGAACTCATCCAAATTCATAATGGAACATCCTTTCCATTACATTGTGCCACCCATAGTCTAAAATGAGATAAATTTAATTTGTATCTTGTGACAAAACTAGTATCAATGTAACACTTTACAATGAACTACCTTCAACTATTTGTCACTTATACATGATATATTCTTAGTTCTTCCAAAGCTCATAATAATATCTTTACTATCGTCCAGTGATCATCTTATGAATGATTATGGTATGTGCTCATAAAATTTAGAGCATATGACATATCTGGATATATACATATCATGGTATAATCGATCAAAATATTCATGTGATTTTACTCACCAAGTGTTGAAACACTTGAATCTTGATACAATCCTTTCCATGCAGCAAGAACATTTCTTGTTGTTTCCATATTGAACCTTTCAATATCTCATATATGTACGTCTAGCATAACCATATTAGCGCCTCAATCTATCCATATAGACATTGATGCCAAATATTCTGGTTTTGCCTAAGTCTTTCATCGAAATCCTATTTTAATGAAATTCTTAACTTGTGTCAATAAAAGATACATCATTTCCAATCAAAAATATGCACTCTGCATAATGTATTGGAAATTTGTCTCAGCGCTCCCACTTAATTTCTTGCAAATGCAAGCATCTTCATCATCTCAGATGAAATTAAACTTCTTTAACTTTTTCATCATGGTGAAGATTCCAACTCCGCTATGCTCACTTCAACTATTGAAGTTTGCATGCCCTTTTAGCACCCATTGAATTAACAAAACCCTTCGGACCGTGTCATGTACACGTCCTAGGTAACCATTCTATTAGAAGAACCTTGTTTTGTTTATTCAACTACCATATACCAAATTATATGTAGTGGTTGCTATATTAATCCGTCAAGACTAAATATCACTATGAAAGATCAAATCTTGTCATAGTCAACTCCTTGAACATTGCCGTAAACTTCTTTTCGACATGTCGACTATTTCATAGATGTTAAACATCCATGTCTATTTCTTTATAGATCCAAACACAACCGATAGGCTTCATGCCTTTCCGGAGGGTCTTCCAAGTTCAGAAACTTGATTTCTCGTGTATGGATACTATCACGAATTCTATGACTTCTAGTCATTTTATGGAGTCAGGGCCCATCATCGCTTCTTTGCATGCAGTCGGTTCATCATTGTCAAAACAATAACGACTTCTGTTTCAAATCTTACTATTTGATTCTTACCGACCCACATGGTTCAATAGGAACTCAAATCTCCAAGATCACACCCTTTGTAATCACGGGAGCCATGAGCATTGTGGCCGCCACCGGGACACTTTCTGGCACTGCGCTACTTAGCACATATAGCTAAGGTTCAACAACCTTATCAAAGTTCTATTGTCCTCCAACTTAACTTTTCACGAAAAAATCCTTCTCAAGAAACTTGACGTTCTAAGCGACAAACTCTTTTGTCCTCGGTGTTATGGAGGAATTCCCAACAAATTCTTTGGGATAACCTACAAAGACGTGCTTATCCGACTTTGGTTGTACACATTTTACTTATGCATAGCATACCAAAATTTAAGAAATTCGGGTTTTATCCCAAACCATAACTCATATGGTGTCATTTCAACGGATCACGATGGTGCTCTTTTCAGTGTAAAAGCGGTAGTCTCTAAAGCTTTAATCCTTAAAACATAATGGCAGATTTATAAATGACACCTTTGATCTTACCATGTCAAACAAGGTTTGATTTGATCTCTCGAACATACCATACTCCTGTGGTTCATCGGGAAATGCAAACTCATGGAACAATTCCTAAGATCTTAGGTGGTTTGCTAAACCTGTAACTCAAATATCTTCCTTTATGATCAAATCATAAACTCTTTTATTTTCTTGTTACAATGATTTTTCATTTCATCTTGAAAGTCTTTGAACAATTTTCAAATGGTTCATACTTCTTCCTTATTAAGTAAATATATAGATATATTCACTCAAGTTTCTGGAGAAAGCATATGAAGCAAAAAAGATCCATCGCATATGGCTACACATAATGGACTATATACATCAACATGCATAATATCCAATAAGTTAGTCATCCGTTCCTCTTGGGCCTATGGATGGAGTTTCAATTATCTCGAGGGAAGTTTCACAAGCGTCAATTGATTAGAAACAAAAGACTCCAAAAATCCATCAACATGGAGTTTCTTCATGTTTACTTTCCAATATAATTCAAACAGCGATGTCACTTCATAAGTGATTTTCCAATCATTTATCTTACGACATTTTAGCAATAATGTTTATGGATGTGATTTCTCCAACTAGACTTGTAAAAGTTCATCCATCCTTTATGGAATACGGTAATTATTTGAACAACCATTGTTCTCGTAATACCGGAACAAAATAACAATTATTAAAACAAATCTTGAAGGCTAGATTTGACGACAACAAAAACAAAATAACACTTTATTTGTTTTCGATAAACATCATCACTTATTCTCTTGCCAGTTACTTAGGCGGTTGTAGTTCATGAATTGTGTTGTTCTGTATGACACTTCACACCAACCAATTCAGTATCCAATACCGGTATCCAATACCTAAGAACCACATTGTTTAACAAGCAAGGAATACAGCCATAACATGTATATCTTCTATATACCTAAGTTGGACATATCCAACCTTTTCTTTTCTGCCAAATATTTTATAGATTCTCTTTGAACAATTCATTTTCTTTTAAAAGAATCTATCAACATCAATAGTGGTGTCATTCACATGACACATAGTACAAAGTGTATATAGTCAATACTAATACCTTTGGACTTGCACTTTGAAGTGGACCACCAACATCAAATGTTTGGTGTTCTTTCAAAAATCCATTCTTTAGTAATCTATTAGTCTAGTAAACATTTTAATTACATCTTCTATTCATCCTTATCATGAAAACTTTCATGATCAAGCTACTATAGCCTATAAGGAAGAATCGCGAGTATAATGTTAGTGCCCAAAACCTTTTGGGAGATTCGGATGCCTAGCATGTCCATCCTTCACAAATTCTCATACAATATGAGAACATGTATTTTGCTAAATTATACTCTATCATAATGCAACCAAAAACATTGTTTCAGATATCACAATATCTTCCACACATGATGGTTTCTGAAACAATTTTTCAGCTCCTAGATAATCTTGATATTAAAACAACTTTTGAATATCAATAATCATGGAGGCAAACATGATACTTTAGATACTAACATTGGAATTCTTACTCTTGATTTAATACTACTTATTAAACTTCATGAAGTAAATAGAATTTGCTGAAAGTTTGCAATAGGACTTCTAAACTTTAAATTGACATTCAAAACAATACGATACCAGCTCGTAAAGTAAATATCCAGAATTCTATAGTTCTATTATCTCAATTAAAACTAAGCATAAGGTAGTGAACATACACCAATGACTACAACAAATTATGCAAATTCACTTCGATCTAGTTTATGACAAATTGAGTTCGACTAATCCAAATTAGAAATGAACTCCCACTCAAAAACGACAACCCTTGTGCCCTTTTGGTGATTACATGAACCAAATCCACTACACCAAGTCCGATCATAACGTGAGTCGGTGTAGCTTCAAAGGCGAGCATCAATATGGGCATCACATCCATTATATGACTCATGCTTAACCTTTCGGTCCGTGTTCTGAGGCCATGTCTGTACATGCTAGGCTCGCCAAGTAAGAACCTTAGTACTCGCGTGTGTAAAACTATCTTACACCCGTTGTATGAAAGCGTAGAGTCAAGTACACCCGATCATCACATGATGTCTCGAAACACGATCCATAGAACGGTGCATACTTAAGGAAGAACACATTTTATCTTGATATATAAATGAGGGATCATCTTATAATGCCACTAAAACGCCAAACTAACAATATAAGTGAAGGGTTCGTAGCATGGAAAACAAAAAAATTCTATCACAAGAACGAACAAAACCCAGATCTAATCTATTAGATATGTGCAACGAGATAGATCTGTACTGACCCTTGTAGATCCGAAAGCCTTGTGCGAGATCGCATCTCGTGGTTGATATAGATGATCACTTGCCGATCTCAAGATCGAGTGGACGAGCCTTCCGGCGCCGCGTTCCGGCAGCGCTTCCGCAATCGGTCACACGTGCGGAGTCGAAGCAGACCTTCCTCTCCCCGTTCCAGCGGGCAGCGGAGGTAGTAGATCTCTCTACAGAATTCTAGCAGCACAACGGCATGGTGGTGGTGGGGGAGAAGAGAATTCTGTAGGGCTTCGCCTAAGCCAGAGCAGAGGGAAGGAGGAGGAAGGAGACGGCTAGGACAAAGAGTGGAAGGGGCAAGGGGGGTGGTGCCTCCACCCCTCTATATATAGGGGGAGGGGAGGCGCCTAGGGTTCCCTTGCCCTAGGCCGGCGCACAAGGGAGGGACTTGGGGAGAGTCCTTGCCCCCCAAGTTTCCCTTTATACTTTCTTGGTTTTCAAGTAAACTCCAAAAATATTCTAGAACCTTCCGGAACATTCCGAAACCTTCTAGAATCCCCATATAAATACTCCGGAACATTTCCTAACTTAGAAAATGATCCCCATTATATGAATATTATTCCCCAGACAATTCCGGATCTCCTCGTGATGTCCCGGATCCAATCCGAGACTCCGAACAACATTCGGTCTCCAACGCATATTCCATATCTACTTAAAACAACTTTGAACCTTAAGTGTGTCACCCTATCGTTCGTGAATATGTAGACATGATGGAGACACATCTCCGATCAATAACCATCAGCAGCATCTAGAGATCCATAATGGCTCCCACATACTCAGCGATGACTTCGTGATCGACAGAACCATTAACATACGAACCAATTCCCTTTGTCACGCGATACTCTACTTATCCGAGGTTTGATCGTCGGTATCTCCATACCTAGTTCTACCTTGTTACTGATAAGTACTCTTTACTCGTTCCGAGATATGTCATCCCTTGTGACCTAGTCACTTTCTTGCAAGCTAACTAGATGACATTCCACCGAGAGGGCCCAGAGCATATATATACGTCATATGGATGGACAAATCCCAATCTTGGTCCATGCGCTTCAACACATACTTTCAGAATACCCAATGACACCTTTATAACCACCCAGTTACGACGCGGTGTTTGATGTCATCAAAGTACCCATCCGGTGATGGTGAATAACATAACCTCATGGTCGAAGGATTAGGTTACTATGCATTTGAAAGCTTGTAGCAATACGAACTTAATGACTTGATCTTATGCTATGCTTACTATGGGTGTGTGTGTCCATCACATCATTCTCCAAATGATATAACCTTGTTATTAATGACATCCAATGTCCATGATCAGGAAACCATGATCATCTATTAATCAACAAGCTAGTTCAACAAGAGGCTTACTAGGGACTATTTTATGTTTACAAAACACACAAGTATTAGTGTTTCCTAATAATACAATTATAGCATGGGATGTAAACATTCATCATAAACACAAAGATATAATAATAACCACTTATTATTGCCTCTTGGGCATATCTCCAACAGTCCCCCACTTTCACTAGAGTCAATAATCTAGATTACATGGTAATATACCTAACACCCATGGCGTTATGGTGCTGGTCATGCTTTGCTCTAGGGAGAGGTTTAGTCAACGGATCTGCCACATTCAGATCAGTGTGTACTTTGCAAATCTTTATGTCACCATCTCAGACATACTCGCGAATAGCATGGAAACGTAGCTTGATGTGCTTTAGCTTGGTATGTGACCTTGGCAGTGGAACCCCGGGGTTGATAATCCAGTTGGGGGCTTCAATCCCGTAATTAGCCTATGCATTAGCTATGGCACCTGCGTTGTCACAATAGATGGCCATCGGGTCCAACGCACTAGGAACCACGCCAAGTTCAGTAATGAACTTCTTCATCCATATGGCTTCTTGTGCAGCCTCCGAAGCAGCTATGTATTCCGATTCAGTTGAAGATTTCGCCACAACGCTTTGCTTGGCACTCCTCCAGCTCACTGCAGCACCATTCAAAATAAATACGTATCCCGACTGTGACTTCGAGTCATCTAGATCAGTGTTCCAACTAGCATCGGTGTAACTGTTTACAACAAGTTCTTCATCACCTCCATAAGAAAGAACCATATCCTTAGTCCTCTTTAGGTACTTTAGGATATTCTTGACCGTTGTCCAGTGCTCCATTTCAGGATCACTTTGATATCTGCTAGTCAAACTAACAGCATGTGCTATATCCGGTCTTGTACACAACATGTCATACATGATAGAACCTATGGCCGAGGCATAGGGAATATTACTCATTTTCTCTCCATCTTCTACTGTAGCTGGACTTTGGGTCTTACTCAAGGTCTTACCTGGCAACATGGGCAAGAACCCTTTCTTGCTTTCTTCCATTCTAAACTTCTTTAGAACTTTGTCCAAGTATGTACTTTGTGAAAGAGCTATTAGGCATCTTGATCTATCTCTATAAATCTTGATGCCTAGAATATATGTCGCTTCGCCAAGATCCTTCATTGAAAAACTATTATTCAAATAAGCCTTGACACTATTAGGAAGTACTATATCATTCCCAATCAACAATATGTCATCTACATATAGTACTAGGAATGCTATAGAGCTCCCACTCACTTTCTTGTAAATACAAGCTTCTCCATAAGTCTGTATAAATCCAAAGTTTTTGATTACCTTATCAAAACGTTGATTCCAACTCCGGGATGCTTGCTTCAGTCCATAAATGGAGCGCTGATGTTTGCATACCTTGTTAGCATATTTAGGATCGACAAAACCTTTGGGTTGTACCATATACAACTCTTCCTCAATGTCTCCATTAAGGAACGCCATTTTGACATCCATCTGCCAAATCTCATAATCGAAATATGCAGCGATTGCTAACAAAATCCTCACAGACTTTAGCTTCACTACTAGTGAGAATGTCTCATCGTAGGCAACTCCTTGAATTTGTCGGAACCCTTTTGCGACAAGTCGAGCTTTATAGACGGTAACATTACCATCAGCATCTATTTTTCTTTTGAAAATCCATTGTTCTCGACAGCCTTACGGCCATCCGGTAAGTCCACCAAAGTCCATACTTGGTTTTCGTACATGGATCCCATTTCGGATTTCATGGCTTCCTGCCATTTGTCAGAATTTGGGCTCACCATAGCTTCTTCATACGTCGCAAGGTTATCAATGGTGTCCACCAACATGACGTTCAAGGCAGGGTCATACCAATTAGGAGTGGTACGAACCCTCGTTGACCTGCGAGGTTCAGCAGCAACTTCGTTCGAAGTTTCATGATCATCATCATTAGCTTCCTCTCCAATTGGTGCAGGCGGCACAGAAACATCTTCCAGTGTTGCGCTACTCTCAATTCCGAGAGAAGGTTCAACAAGCTCGTCGAGTTTTACTTTCCTTCCAGTCACTTGCTTCGAGAGAAACTCCTTCTCAAGAAAGGATCCATTCTTGGCAACGAAAACTTTGCCTTCGGATCTATGATAGAAGGTATACCCAATTGTTTCTTTAGGGTATCCTATGAAGACGCATTTCTCCGCTTTGGGTTCAAGCTTATCAAGTTGTAACTTCTTTACATACGCTTCGTAGCCCAAAACTTTGAGGAACGACAACTTAGGTTTCTTACTAAACCACAATTCGTACGGTGTCGTTTCAACGGATTTAGATGGTGCCCTATTTAAAGTGAATGCGGCTGTCTCTAATGCATAGCCCCAAAACGATAGCGGTAAATCTGTAAGAGACATCATAGAACGAACCATATCTAAGAGAGTTCGATTACGACGTTCAAACACACCATTACGCTGTGGTGTTCCCGGCGGTGTCAATTGCGAAAGTATTCCATATTTCTTTAAATGCATGCCAAACTTGTAACTTAGATATTCACATCCGCGGTCAGAACGCGGAAACTTAATATTCTTGTTACGATGATTTTCCACTTCACTTTGAAATTGCTTAAACTTCTCGAAAGTTTCATACTTATGTTTCATAAAGTAGACATACCCATATATACTTAAGTCATCCGTGAAAGTGAGAACATAACAATATCCACCACGCGATGCTACACTCATTGGGCCACACACATCGGTATGTATTATTTCCAATAAGTCCGTAGCTAGCTCCATTATACCAGAGAATGGAGTCTTAGTCATTTTTCCCATTAGACATGCTTCGCATCTTTCAAGTGATTCAAGAAGTCCATCAGAATGGAGTTTCTTCATACGCTTCACTCCAATGTGACCAAGACGACAGTGCCACATGTATGTAGAATTATCATTCAATTTTATTCGTTTAGCATCTATGTTGTGAACATGTGTATCACTACTATCGAGATTCAATAAGAATAAACCATTTATCACAGGTGCATTACCATAAAATATATTACTCATATAAATCAAACAACCTTTATTCTCAGACTTAAAAGAGTAACCGTCTCGCAATAAACAAGATCCAGATATAATGTTCCTGCTTAACGCAGGCACCAAATAACAATTATTTAAATTTAAAACTAATCCCGATGGTAGATGTAGAGGGAGCGTGCCGACGGCGATCACATCAACCTTGGAGCCATTTCCAACACGCATCGTCACCTCGTCTCTCGCCAGCCTTCGCTTATTCCGCAGCTCCTGTTTTGAGTTACAAATATGAGCAACCGAACTAGTATCAAATACCCAGGCACTACTATGATTACTAGTAAGATACACATCAATAACATGTATATCGAATATACCTTTCTTCTTGATGTTGTCGTTCTTTAGATCCGCCAGGTACTTGGGGCATTTACGCTTCCAGTGACCAGCACCCTTGCAGTAGAAGCAATCAATTTCAGGCTTAGGACCAGCCTTGGGCTTCTTAGAAGGTGCGGCAGCTTTCTTGTCGTCCTTCTTGAAGTTGCCCTTATTCTTAGGCTTGCCCTGTTTCTTGAAATTGGTGGTCTTATTGACCATCAACATTTGGTGCTCCTTCTTGATCTCCACTTTAGCAGTTTTCAACATGGATGATAGTTCAGGCAACGTCTTGTTCATGCAGTGCATATTGTAGTTCATCACAAAGTTCTTATAACTAGGTGGCAGTGATTGAAGGACACGGTGAATCCCTAACTCATTAGGAATTGTTATCCCCAACTCTTGGAGCTTGTTTGCATGCCCCGACGTGGTGAGCACGTGCTCGCTAACGGAGCTTCCCTCTTCCATCTTACAGTTAACGAACTTTTCGTAGGCCTCATAGCTCTCCACGGCCGAATGTGTCTCAAAAATAAGCTTGAGCTCATTGATGATAGCAAAGGGGGCGTGGTTCTCAAAGCGCTTCTGAAGCTCCGTTTCTAAACCGTATAGGATGGCACACTGAACTATAGAGTAGTGAGTTTTCCGAGTGGCGTAAACATTCTTTACGTCATCGGTGGCATCTGCTGCAAGTGGGTCACCTAGCGGTGCTTCGAGCACATAGGTCAACTGACCAGCACTGAGGACAATCTTCAGGCCACGGAGCCAGTCCGTGAAGTTGCTTCCATTGTTCTTAAGGTTTTCTTTCTCTAGGAACGCATTGAAATTGATGGAGGGGGTCGCCATAATCTACAACAAATTTGCAAGTAGTTTAGACTAAGTTTATGATAAATTGAGTTCAAACTTAATTCTTAAATTAACTAGGTGAACTCCCACTCAAAACAACATCCCTCACGTTGTCTTAGTGATTACACGAACCAAATCCACTACACCAAGTCCGATCTTCACGAGAGAAGATGTAGTTTCAATGGCGAACAGTCATCATGTTCATCATATCATTTATATGACTCATGCTCTACCTTTCGGTATTCCGTGTTCCGAGACCATGTCTGTACATGCCAGGCTCGTCAAGGTTAACCTTAGTTTCCGCATGCGCAAATCTGGCTTGCACCCGTTGTATGCACACGTAGAATCTATCACACCCGATCATCACGAGATGCTTCGAAACGACGAGTCTTAGCAACGGTGCCAACTAAGGACGAACACTTTATTACTTGATATTTAGTGAGAGGGATCATCTTATAATGCTACCGTCACGATCTAAGCAATACAAGATGCATAAAGGATTAACATCACAGGCAATTCATAATTAGTGTGATATGATATGGCCCTTTCTTCTTGTGCCTTTGATCTCCATCTCCAAAGCACGGACATGATCTCCATCATCACCAGCATGGCGTCAAGGTCAGTGGTGCCGCTTCATGGTTGTCCATCATCACTAGCAACTATTACAACTACTTGGAATAAAGCTATTACAAGATGAATAGACACGCAGGTCTTAACAGAATTAAAGACAACCATTAGGCTCCTGCCGGTTGCCATATTACAATAAGGATCATTGCATACATCAAATATAATCACAATCACATGATGGCCATATCACATCACAAAATCCCTACAAAAACAAGTTAGACGCCTCTAATTTTCTTTGCATGTTTTACGTGGTTTGGGGCTTTCGAATAAGAACGGATCTTACCTACAAAACTGAACCACAACGTTGATACAAGTGCTATCAAGTGCAAAGTGTAGATTGGATCTATACTATGGTGGGAGAGACAAACAAATCCACTTGTGCAAAGCAAGTTAGATGTCAAGCGTGGAGCAAGTCTCATGTGCGATGACATGTACGGTTAGCCTGAGCCGCTTCATCCCACCATACCCCAAGATGCAAAGTACACAAAAGCAAAAAGACGGCACGAGCACCAACGCCCACAAAACCATTGTGTTCTAATCGTGCAATAGATCTACGCATAGATACGGCTCTGATACCACTGAAGGGTTCGTA
Organism: Avena eriantha; assembly: GCA_910589775.1. Classification (NCBI taxonomy): domain Eukaryota; kingdom Viridiplantae; phylum Streptophyta; class Magnoliopsida; order Poales; family Poaceae; genus Avena; species Avena eriantha. The sequence continues at coordinate 45,031,910 of OU342743.1, forward strand.
GCATGGAAAACAAAAAAATTCTACCGCAAGAACGAACAAAACCCAGATCTAATCTAGATAAAAGCCAAGATCTAATCTATTAGACATGTGCAACGAGATAGATCTGTACTAACCCTTGTAGATCCGAAAGCCTTGTGCGAGATCGGATCTCGTGGTTGATGTATACAATCACTTGCCGATCTCAAGATCGAGTGGGAGAGCCTTCCGGCGCCGCGTTCCGGTAGCGCTTCCGCAATCCGGTCACATGTGCGGAGTCGAAGCAGACATTCCTCTCCCCGTTCCAGCAGGCAGCGGAGGTAGTAGATCTCTCCACAGAATTCCAGCAGCATGACGGCGTGGTGGTGGTTGTGGAGAAGAGAATTCTGCAGGGCTTCGCCTAAGCCAGAGCAGAGGGAAGGAGGAGGAAGGAGACGGCTAGGGCAAAGAGTGGAAGGGGCAAGGGGGGTGGTGCCTCCACCCCTCTATATATAGGGGGAGGGGAGGCGCCTAGGGTTCCCTTGCCCTAGGTCGGCGCACAAGGGAGGGACTTGGGGAGAGTCCTTGCTCCCCAAGTTTCCCTTTCTTGGCCCCCAAGTTTCACTTTATCCTTTCTTGGTTTTCAAGTAAACTCCAAAAAATCTTCTAGAATCTTCCGGAACATTCCGAAACCTTCTAGAATCCCCATATAAATACTCCGGAACATTTCCTAACTTAGAAAATGATCCCCATTATATGAATCTTATTCCCCGGACAATTCCGGATCTCCTCGTGATGTCCTGGATCCAATCCGAGACTCCGAACAACATTCTGTCTCCAACGCATATTCCATATCTACTTAAAACAACTTCGAACCTTAAGTGTGTCACCCTACGGTTCGTGAATATGTAGACATGATGGAGACACATCTCCGATCAATAACCATCAGCGGGATCTGGAGATCCATAATGGCTCCCACATACTCAGCGATGACTTCGTGATCGATAGAACCATTAACATACGAAACCAATTCCCTTTGTCACGCGATACTCTACTTATCCGAGGTTTGATCGTCGATATCTCCATACCTAGTTCTACCTCGTTACTGATAAGTACTCTTTACTCGTTCTGTGATATGTCATACCTTGTGACCTAGTCACATGCTTGCAAGCTAACTAGATGACATTCCACCGAGAGGGCCCAGAGCATATCTATCCGTCATATGGATGGACAAATCCCAATCTTGGTCCATGTGCTTCAACACATACTTTCAGAATACCCAATGACACCTTTATAACCACCTAGTTACGAAGCGGTGTTTGATGTCATCAAAGTACCCATCCGGTGATGGTGATTAACATAACCTCATGGTCGATGGATTAGGTTACTATGCATTTGAAAGCTTGTAGCAAGACGAACTTAATGACTTGATCTTATGCTATGCTTACTATGGGTGTGTGTGTCCATCACATCATTCTCCAAATGATATAACCTTGTTATTAATGACATCCAATGTCCATGATCAGGAAACCATGATCATCTATTAATCAACAAGCTAGTTCAACAAGAGGCTTACTAGGGACTCTTTTATGTTTACAAAACACACAAGTATTAGTGTTTCCTAATAATACAATTATAGCATGGGATGTAAACATTCATCATAAACACAAAGATATAATAATAACCACTTTATTAATGCATCTTGGGCATATCTCCAACAATATGATGCAAACATCATATGTGTAAAGTGGAATGATATGGTCCATGCATTTGATCACCATCATATGCATCGTGGTATGATCTCTATCATTCCTTTGTGTGTAAGGCGAAGGTATATGGAACTTACACGTTAAGTGTGTTGTAAGGGTATCTATCACACATCAACTTACATCATTACCATATCATGACACTAGCCCATCAACAATCTAAACTAGACGCCTCTAATTTATCCATTGCAAGTTTTACGTGGCTTTGGGCTTTCGGAGATAGAACCGGTCTAACTACGAACATGGAACCACAACGATGATAACTAAGTTATTAGCAACTCGTTGTAAATCAGATATTGACTATAGTAGGAGAGACAGACACCCGCTAGCCACTTATGAAAACTAGTTGCATGTCAGACGTGGAACCGGTCTCATGTGCGATGACATGTAAGGTTGGTCCGGGGCCGCTTCATCCCTATGCCACCAATATCCAAAATACATAGAAGATGAAATAACATGATCATCATCGCCCACATATAAACATATGTGTACTACCCGTGCAAAGCACCTACACATAGATCAGGATCTGATACCACTGTTGGGTTCGCAGCATAGAAAACAAAAATTGCCTACGATGGGAACTATACGCCAAGATCTATCTACTAGATACAAGCAACGGGTGGATATACATCCATAGAGAACTTACCCTCGAAGACAACAAAGCTTTGTTAACAAGATGGAACTCGTGGATGATGTAGTCGTACACTTTCCGATCTCAAGATCATGATGAAGTCCAGCAGGTCCGGCTCCAGCATGTCCATCAGATCTAGCTCCAACAAGTCCAGCACCACCAAGTCCAGCACCGCAAAGCAGTGGTGCATCCGTGATCGCACACACGTCCGGCACCCTTACAACCTCCGACCCTCGCTCCAGCAAAGCAGCGGAAGCAGCAACTCCTTTCCAGATAAAGCCACCGGGAACATGTATCTCGCTAATCTGAGACCATGGGGAATAACTAGAGGGGGAGAGAGATCTTCACGAGGAGGTGTGTTTTGTGAGGAGGAGAGGGGGGCCTTTTATAGGGGAGAGGGGGCACCCAAGGGCCATAGCGTGGCAGCCATGGTGGTGCCCCCACCTCTTCCACATTCATGTGGGTGGAGCTCCCACTCCCATAAAAAGCCTCCACTCAAAATTCCACTCACACATGCATTAAATTTCCACCAAATTTAATGCAAGCTCTCATTAAATAAAACTATTTTATTTATTTTATTCAGAATTTTGTAAATTACATTAATTAACAAACATTCATATAAAACCCCCTGCAACATTTGAATATCACATGCAGAACCAGTTTCTGCAATTTCACCCGAAACAATTCCGGTTTCCATCGAAATGATTCCAGTGCTTTCTTAAATCTTTATCTGAAACATATTTGCTCCAAATGGTGTCGGTATCCCTTAAGTGTGTCACCCTACGGTTCGTGAATAATGTAGACATGATCGAGACCCCTCTCCGTTCAATAATCAGCAGCGGGACCTAGAGATCCGTACTGACTCCCACATATTCAACGATGACTCTTGTGATCGTGTGAACCTTTCACGTCGTACCTAAATCTCTTTGTCTAGCGATATATTACATGTCCGAGATTCGATCATCGGTATCCAAATACCTAGTTTGATCTCGTTACCGACATGCACTCTTTTCTCGTTCCCATGATATAACATTCTAGTGATCACATCACTTGCTTGCAAGCTATTTCAATGTGATATCACCGAGAGGGCCCAGAGTATATCTATCCGTCATCTGGATGGACAAATCACACTCTTGATCCATGAGCCTCAACATAACACCTTCGTAGCACTAAACCCATCTTTATAGTCACCCTGTTACGGTGTGACGTTTGACGTTATCAAGATACTCTTCCGGTGTTAGCAATTAACATGATCTCATGGTCTAAGGACTAAGATTGCTCGGTATGATGTTATAGCAATATAAACATAATGACTTTGATCGTAATGCTATACTTCGGATGAATGTTCATCACATCATTCCACCAATGTTGTGACCTCGTTATTAACAACATCCAATGTCCATGATCAGGAAACCTTGATCATCTTATTAATCAACGAGCTAGTTTATATGAGAGGCATTACTAGGAACTTTGTATTTTGTTTATTAAACACACATGTATTAATGTTTCTAATTAATACAATTATAGCATGCAAAATAAACATTTATCATAAACATGGAATAAGATAATAAGCACTTTATTATTGCCTCTCGGGCATATTCCCTTCAATTACTCCCTTTGTCCCTCTTTGATCTAACCAGGCCATAACCAGCCCACCCCCTTGTCCTAGCCACAGTGCACCGCCACCCCGACGTCATGCCTGTCATTCGAGCATGAACAGCTCGCAGCAGACCACTAGCCCCTCTCCTCCGGTCCAGGAAGGTAAGCGTGACCTCACCGCCATATACGGTCCACCCCACGGCCACAGCCGGCCCCTGGACCACCGAAGACAAGCCCCGCACTAAGTCTCTGCGCCACGCCAGCGCACGCTAGAGCGCCGTCACCGACAGCATGCCACACGCCGTGCCTTGACCCCAAACCGCGCGCGCCGCTCCGCCTTGACCACCTCACCCCGCTAGACACGCCCTTACCCCGCCGCGCGACCCACAGCCGCCGGGAACCACGTCGAGCACCGCATCTGTCACTCAGAGCGCGAGATGCTCCCGACCGCTAGCCACTGCCCCTCGCGTCGCGACTAAGCCCTAGCTGACCACCAGGGAACCACCCACCATCCGCCTACCTCGCCCACGCCGATAGCACCCTGTGTCGTCGTCACCGACGAGCTCCGCCCACACCTCTCTGTCGCCTCGCTGAGCCTATATAAGGGAGCCTCCCCAGCACCAATTCTTCACACTCCAACACTCCCCTCTCACCACTGATCATTTTCCCTCTCTCGCTGAAGCCACTCGAGCAGCCCATCGCCAGAATTTCGCCGGAGATAGCCGCAGTAGAGGAGGAGACGCCCCATCCATTTCGTCCACCCCAGCCGCTGCCTTGACTTCGACTAAGCCCGCCATGGTCGCCTCGTTCGATCGCCCCCATCGCCGCACTCGCCAGAGCCTTGGTACGCCCTCACTGCACCCCCACAGTGCCGCTAGGTTTTCGTCTCGCCGGCAACGTGTCCGTCGTCGATGATGAATGTGAGCCGTAGATTCTAGTTCTAATCCTATGGTCCACATTGCCCCGTACCGCTTCGCGTTTAATGAGCCACTGACAGGCAGGACCCCCTGTCAGCAGTCCTCAGCGCCGCGGAGTGAAACTGGGCTGGCCCATTAGTGTTCCCACGCTGACCCAGCAATTCAAATAAATGATTTTCCTTTTTAACTAAATCTAGTTTCTATCCACATGTTTAAAAATCAATTCAGAAAGATTTACAACTCCAAATTGAATGATTTCAATTTTGTTGGAAAGATAATTTAAATCTCTATCCAAGACCGTTGGATTTAAATAATTTAGAGTAAGAGATTACCTATGGCAAAAATAACAAGATAGGGACTTTTCTACACTTAAACATTTTTCAAAATTCAACCATAATAGATTTTGAGTTGATTCCAACTCTCAAAAATCACATTTGAATATATATATATATATATAAATATGTAATAATATTTAGGTTTGCATGCAGTGACTTTGGACTAGTACTAAAATAATGCTATATAGGCATTTCTAGTCACTTTAAATCATTAAATGTTATTTTTAAACTTTATAAAATGTGATCCATAATTTAAATCACATTCCCATATATTAGAATATGTGGTGATGACATGTGTCCACATGATCCCATATTTTAAATGGAGAATATTAAATCTTAGTTAAATTTAAATGAGTAGAAATTACTTTTCTCAAATAAAATAAATGAAACTAATTCATTAATCCTTGTGATGTTTGTGATGATACTAGATCATCAAATGTGTGCCTTAGTATGCTAAATATACTAGTTAAGTATTGTTTAGTGATTATGTATTCCATATGTATTTATAGACGATAGTCACGACCAAATCTATGAAGAGGAGGAATTCTACCCTGAGGAAGAAGAGGAGAATTTCAACCACTTCTCTACTCAAGGCAAGCTAGATCTATGCAAGCTTATCAATACAAGTTAACTAAGCAAGCTAGAACTAAGCAAGTTAACACTTGCCCCCTTGATAACTTAAGCAAATGCATTAGGCATGCTTTGGTTATACCCTTTTTTATCCCAATCCCAAGTTTTACTTACAAGCTTTACTTTCTTTTACTTTACAAAAGTTCTTTACCTTGTTTATAGATAGCATAAAGAGTATAAAACTTGACCTATCTAGTTAGATTTAGATGTCATTCTATGGCATGAGATTGAGATTAGTACCCCACCTTAGTGAACCAACTTAATTTAGTAGTTGGAGCAAAACCAAAAACTTGATCACTCTAGATGGGAATATTGGTGAAAATGATTATGAAAACCTTGGAATGATGAGTCATTCTATTGAGATGTTTTGACATTGTGTTATGGACACAAAGTGACTTTGATGATGAAAATGTTGAGGCATGAGCCTTAGCCCTTTTACCAAAAACTGATGGTTGGGTTCGGATGCGATACCATTACAATTTTACCGTACAACCACATTACCTGAATTGGGTAAGGCTTAGCCGGAAGCTTATATGCCTTAGTATGGGTTCCCTCGCGGAGGAGGTCTAAGCTGAGGCTACCTCTTAGTGATTTTCGACCTATGCAGTGCCTAGGATGGCAGATGGCCATGGGTGGGAGGCCAAGCTGATAGGGGAGGTGCCTATACTAGTGTGTGTAATTGAAAGGTTATGATTGATTATCCGCATACTCTATATGATTTGATTCAGGGTTATCCCTGACGGATGTATCGAATTTTGTGGTGAAAGTGTACCACCTCTGCAGAGTGTCAAACTATTCGAATAGCCACGTCCGCGGTCATGGACAGTTGGAGTGGCCATACTGTTCCGTCGTCAGATGTTTTCAAAATGACTTGTGAAGTGAACTATGATTTTGACTTGACCACAACAGAGTTGTGACTATGAAAACTGAATTCGCACTTAGGTGTTTTCAAAACTTTATTTTATCTTTCTTGTTTCTGAACTCATCTTAGGTTTCAAACTTAACCTTACCACTAGACTTAGAACTTAGCAATTCCTACTAGATCTACCTTTACTTGTTAGTGATAGTTTGCGAGTACTTAAAGAGTAATCATGGCTTTGTCCCTGGCTATTCCCATGGCCAGACTATGAAGAGGACTATCCAGAGGAAGGACATCAAAATGGCTATGACAACTAGGATCATCTCCCATCGTCAGCATTTCCTGTCACCCTGAAGATGGAGCCCACTGCTACGCTTATTATTATTATTCCGCTGCTTGTTTGTATTAAGATTGGATCATGTGATCCTTTATTTGTGTAAGACCATATAATGGTTTGTAATGGATGATGTATTGTGATATCCAATCTGTTATGTGTCACAAAAATGGTAATCCTGGGATTGCGATGTATGGCATAACAGTCATCTGGGATTAAAAATCCGGGTGTTGACAGGTGTCAAGGACATCGTGCAATGATGGAAGGCAGAAGTTGCGGTGTTGTCAAATGGGTAGATCCAGAGTGGCCCAAATCGATGCAGAAAACGCTAGACAAACTTTGGGATATGACTGTTGAGTTGAAAGAATCCATATTCAGCTCACTTCTTGACAGTGTTGAGATGAAGCTATGGGAACCAGATGACATGACCAAGCTTAACCGAGATCTCAGGAGGGTGCAAGACGAGGTTAGCAAAGTCGAGAAGGAGAGGGACGAGGCATTGGCAATGAAGGCTAAAGCAGAGGAAGAACTGACTCAAGCAATGAATGATCTTCACCAGGCCAAAGTCCTGCAGTTCACAACTATGAGTATTTACAAGTGCATGAGGAAAAATGCAGAGAAACAATTGAAGATGTGCAAGGAAGATGCTAAAAGGAAGGAGCAAACGATTCGATCCTTGCTCTCGCAGGAAGATGCGCATCGGGCTAAGATTAGGAAGATAAAGGAGATGTGTGATAACTAGTTCTATTTAGCTTGAGCTCCGTGCCTTTTTAAGTTGTAATAGTAGTACTTGTTGACCTAGCGGTCTGAACTAGTGGTTCCGGAGTCTTGGGAGGAAAAAAATTGGTCACCCGTTAATCTGTCTTAACCCTGCATTACTTCATTTTGTCTGATCATGGTGGTATTCTGACATTGGTGGTTTGTTTAAACATAATATACGTTGATTGTACCGCATGCAAATGGCACAACCACAATTTATAAAGTGGAAGCACGTACACCCAGTTACTGGAGATCCAGGAGCTTCGCCAGATGCAAGGAATGCAGGAGCAGGGTGGCGGTGAGATAGACAGGCTCAAGATTAGGCCAGAAAGTGGTACCGATTTCCTCCTCATCTGGGCATTATTGGTTGCCATTGCTGTTTATGTTTCCACGTCGTTGTGCAGCATCTGAAATAAGTTGCTGCTTCGTGGAGTGTAGTAGCTTAAATAATTTATTTATGTGCCACTTACATTCCATCGAATTTGGAGACCTCTTGCCCCTCAGCAATCGTGGAACCGATGCTGCGTGTTTTCAGATAGTAGTGACACAATCACAATTTCAGATTCAACTACTGACTCGGGCGTTTTCAAACCCTAAGTCACAGTATATTTTACTCAGAGAACGTGGGTAGATTGTTTCGCCCAGCAAAGTGCCACACACAGAGCTCCAGAATTTAACCGAATTACATATATAGGTTCAAGTTCAACACGGTAATATGCATCTTCATTGCTAGCAGCCTTCTTCCGTAGCCTGGGTGCCAAGCCTTCACGTCCACTGGCTTCTTCATTTCCCGCCTTCTTCCTCTTCCTTGGTGCCAATTTTCTTAGCTTCACATACTCTGCATCGCCGGGACAATCAGCACCAGAATCGTTTCCAGTATCATCTTTCCACTCGTTTTTACCTTCTTCGAGCAGCAAAATGACTGACCCGGCAGTCATGTTTCTAACCTTGCGGCGCTTCCTGCCAAAGAAACAGGACTGTTGCATAACTGACCAATATCTATAGAGTAAATGAAACAAAAATTACAATTCAGCACAAACATGCGAATCCCAAGAGACTTTTGCTTACCAGGAGCTAATTGGGTTCCAGCGACCACCCTGTCCAAGAATAGAAGGGTGACTCCTAGTTGTAGCAGCTTCCACATCCAGTACATCACAATTCAGCTCAAACATGCAAGCTGAAGCATACCTTTTCATCAACCCAATTAGCTGACTGTCACACGTTAGAGGAACCATGATGCCACATTCATCCTTGAAGCTGAACTTTGCAGTCTACTTCGGCCATAATTCATCATGATTATGCAGAGCAGCAACCATACCAGATATAGTGCAGATCTACGCAGGCGCTTCTTCCATCGTGATACAATGGTGTCCATACCACTTTCCCTTCACCCTTGCTGATTTAGAGTCATACCTGAAGAGGACTACCATAACCAGGTAAGGGTGGTCCGCGGAGATCCCACTTGATAGAAAATTGTGGACAAAATATGTTTGTCAGTGTTGGGCTAACAAACAATGGTAGGTTTAGTAGCCAGCTAGCAGTTATAATTAGTGCGAATAGCAAAGATAAGGGTAGTTCACCCGCATGTAGCCAGAACTTCTTCTTCCTTGGTAGTAGGATCTACAATCGCCCGAGTTGCTTGGCTCGTCAGCGGCGGAGGCGGGCTAGAGCCTCGCAATGGCGGCTACAACATGCGCCATTGGAGCTCGGGATCAGCGAATGGGTGCAGCAACTTGGTGCTGGAAGTCAAATGTCCGAAGGGATCATTCTGCCTGGATGGTGGATTTCGACGCTGCCAGAGCTAGGGGAAAGGAGGGAATGGATTTGTGAAATTGGTCAATGCATCCAAGTCATTTAGTTCCTCGATTTTCCTAAGAGGTTACTGCGTTGGCGCTCGCATCACGAACAGATGACCGACATGTGGGTCTCGACCGTCTATTCACGGGGCAGTTTAGCGAAATGTTTGAATTTGGCAGGGGTGAGATGAGTTTCCTCGAAATGGCCCCTCTCGGTACTTGGCGGCCAACTTTTCGAAACGCGGCAATTACAGGGAACTTGGGTACTGCCATGCACTTGCCCGAGAACTTTAGTACCGCAAACGAACAGTCCCTCCTACTTGTCTGCTCTTGGAATTATCGAGGGAGTCGAAAGTTACAGGGGTGCACAGATGCAATCTAGCGATGGTTGTGGAAAATAGGGTTGTGATTGTCCTCCTCGCGGCCCCCTCCTAGCCTTTATATAGATAGGCTAGGTCACGGGTAGCATGTCGAGTCGGTTACAAGTTAGGTTTGTCCATTTAAACTTTCTATATTTAGCTTCATCTTGTGCTGCAAGCAATCGGAGTTTCCATGAGTCACCGAATCCTATATTGGGCCCTGGTAACACCGTGGGCTTCTGTCATACCTGGACCGTATATGCCAAACTCGAGTATCTGTAGAGTACGCCCATGTCAGTTTCCCCTGCTTAATTTTAGGGTGCTTCGTGCTAACTTTATGGACCTCAATGTAATTTTACTTTTTTTAGGTCCTTGATGTAAAATAAACTCCCACCGTCCATACGTGTAAAATTCAAACCTAAATGCAAGTTGTAAAATTTAAACATATTTAAGATTATTAGTTGTCTATGAGTATGAACATTCTTGGATTTCAAGACAAACGACCAAGGTCATGGCCATATCTACATCATACTTTATGCTGATGATTCATGATCCCATATCCAAGAATTTGCATGCGGCCAAATTTTGCCATATTTTGAAAACAAACGAAGAGGAAGTAGTATGAAGAGTATGGTTTGGTCAGGTTCTTTTTCGAGAAGGAGCCGAAACCGACTATTTTCCTTTGCTTAATTTTAAGGCGTACTTCGTGCTAAATTTATGTACCTCGATGTAATTTCCCCCTCTTAGGTCCTTGATGAAAACATACAAAGAGGAAGTAGTATGAAGAGTATGGCTCGATTAGCTTCTCTCTCGAGAAGGAGCCAAACATGACTATTTTCCCTACTTAATTTTAGGGTGCTTCATGCTAAATGTATGGACCTCGATGTAATTTTACCCCTTTTTAGGTCCTTGCAGTAAAATGTACTCCCACCATCCATGTAAAATTTGAAGATAAAAGCAAGTGGTAAGAGTTAAACGTATTTAAGCATAGTTGTGAATGAGTATGAACAATGTTGGATTTCAAGCCGAACGACCAAGGTCATGGCCATATCTACATCATAATTTATATCGATGATTCATGATCCCATATCCAAGAATTTGCATGCCGCAAAATTGGGCCATATTTTGAAATCAAACGAAGAGGAAGTAGTATGAAGAGTATGGCTCGATGAGCTGCTCTCTCGAGAAGGAGGCGAACCTGTAACACCCTCTCCTGATAAGGATGAGTTCCTGTGTATAATCCCTGGATCGGTTCACTAGCACACACAGTACAAAATGATACCAAATATAACCGTGCATCATAAATATAACGAATATGATCCAGAATTTACATTACATTATCCAAGTACACAGCGGAAAATGATAACAAGGTAGATCTCCATCCTTCAAATGTGCCACATGCGAACAATTTTTGAGTGGAGTCTCGTGACCTATGAACGATAACTCAGAAAAAGAATAACTTGCAACATGAAAGGTTGCAGCCACGAATGGTCAATACTTTGAATGTATTGGCAAGCAGGGCAAGGCGACCAAGATGACGCGAGCAATGTTGGCTGACGTCGCCAGTGTCTGGTGACGCTTAAAGGCATGGATTACGCAGAGGGTTACATCCATAGTCTGGATGAACCGTTAAAGAGAATAAAGAAGCATCTAGCTTTAACCAAGGGGCATATTCGGGGAATATGCTGCCACGTGTGCCCTAAGTTTGTAACCCGGGCTGCCCTATATAAGGAGCAACCAGGGCCTCCATAGAAGGAGATCAATCATTTTCTTTGTCTAAGGTAGAACTCTAGAGCTAGGTTGTGGGGGGTAAGAGACATAGTCTCCTTCTCACGAATAGCTCGAGGAGCACTTGTAACCACCATTGATAGAGGAAATATAACAACATCTGTGCATGGAATCACCATGCTATGCCTCCCTGGATTCCCCTAGCGCTCATTAGCCCCATCTTTAGACTATCCATGGCATCTGGCGTGCCACCACCACGACAAGAGTCGATTATTTGATCAATCTGTGGCAAGGGGAAGTGATCCTTCGGGCAGTGCTTGTTCAAGGAGGTGAAGTCCATGCACATCCACAGGATATCCATGTCCTTTTTAGGCACAAGCACTGGATTTGCGAGCTAGGTGCTTTCCTTGATCTCGTGTATGAATTTTGCGTTGAGGAGTCTGTTGATCTCCATACCGACCGCTTTTCCTCTTGGTTCAAACAGTCGCCGTATTGTCTGCTTGACTGGCCTTGCGTCTAGATTCACGTTGAGTGAGTGCTCGGCGAATTCCCTAGGAACTCCTGGCATGTCCGCTGGACACCTGGCGAAGATTTCCCAGTGCTCATGGAGGAATTCGATGAGCGTGAGTTCCTATGTGGGACTCAAGTTGTTGGCGATGAGGGCCATCTTGGTCTAGTCTGTTGGGTGGACCTGGACTTTCTTGGTGTGCACCAATGAATCAAAGGATAGGTCAGGTGAGCTTTCCTTGCTCAGGGGAGGCAGACTGTTGTCTGTCGACTCCTTCAACCTTGCGAGTTCGTCTTGCATGCCGAAGGACTAGGAGATTCTGTTGAATTCCCTATCACAGCTGTCAGACATCTCGAAGCTTCCGTTGATTGTAATGACGTTGTTTGGACCTAGCATCTTCATCTGCAGGTAGGCGCAGTGTGGTACCGCCATCACATCCGAGGATTCAGTGGTACTGTGAAGGCTAGTCGACAACTTCAAAGTCGATGCGCTCTCGCTGAAAATTTAGCAATGTGCCAAAGATGACGTCGAGGTTGATCTTGCCCGGGAGTATACGCCCTTCCCTGGGACGATGCCATGGAATATCGTGTCTAAAACTTCTAGACATGTCAGAGGGATTCTCATTGCGCGCAAGGTACTTGCGAACATGAGGTTGATGCCGCTTCCGTCGTCCATGAATACGCGACTCATATCGAAGCCCCCAATATGTGCCATAATAGAATCAATCATGAATTCCCATTGCGCATCTAATAAGCATGGCTAAGCAACTACAATACGATGGCTCAAAGAATCAAGTAATGGAAATATGGCAATCATGCCTAGGTGTCATAGCATAGCATATAAGCAAAAAATATCCTACACATGCAATCTCTACTGAAAACATACTACATGCATAAGAAAAATAGTAGGACATTTATGATAGCTCTACGTGCCTTTGTTGTAGAAGTAGTCGTTCAGGTAATCCTCACAATATAAAAGATTTCACTCGTCACAATCACAAACGTTGCACTCCTCGCAATCTAGCGGTTGAAGCATAACACAACAAACACAATTCAAGATATTGCAATTATGCACAATACAATAAACACAATGATGAATAAATACATGCATGATGATTTAATATGTCACAATTGTTGTATTTAGTTCTTTGAACATTAATATGTCTCATGATGCATATGCAAAAGTATTTAATGCATAGGACAAATTATTAATAAAGATATATTGATTTAATAGGGTTTAACTCACTTTATTTCAACTTCTGATGTTTCTGTCGTATTAAATTGTATATTAAATACTGATGGATAGGTAGTTCAATTTAAAGACAATAGCAATTTGAAACACCTAAAACGGATTTATAGATCTTTCTCTATGATTTAAATACTAATGCAATGCATTTAGAGCTTTCTGCAATATCATCTGTTAAAACCGTGACAAATAATTTTGCTTATATTTTCTGCAGATGGGTATTGCTGAAACAAACCCGTGGAAATTGGATTCACTCGATTTGGGGTTCTGGATATTTTTTATAATTTAAATACAAATTAGAAGAGTTTAAATCATGTAAAATATTTTATATGTCAATAATTATATCTAAGGCTGTATTAATGTCATACATGTCACAAGGATTCCGTAGATACCTTATTTGCATTTTTCTGACCAATATTCTATTTTCTATGAATTAATTACTCTAAAATATAGTATTAAACCAATTAAATAATTACGACAATTACTTACAGTAAAAGTCAGATGCAATTACGTATTAATAATCTACATAGAATTATCTTTCCAAGAGTATATTATTTGCTTTTTTTGGATATGTAAATTAATTTCTATGAATTTTACAGTATTAATAGAATTTCTGCTTTTTATTTCTATTTTTGAATTACTGGGGAATATTTCTCGGAATATGCTGCGCCACGTGGCATGTTTCGGTTGGCCGATACCCCTTCGGTGCCGGGGTAGGTAGTGGCTGTCGGATTAAAAGATGATCCGACGGTTGACGTCGAGCGTGGCGAGGCTCACCGGCGAGGTGCCGTGGGCGGCGGCGGTGGGCTCAGGCGACGGTGCTAGTGGCGGTCTTGGTGGTCTCCGGCGATGGCGAGGTGGTCCACGCGATGTGGTGGGGTGCGGCGTTTTGGGAGGTGGTCACGGGGTGGCGCGGTGCTTCCCCAGGCGACGGCAAAGGCCGGCTGGTCTTGTCGGCCTCCGGTCGAGCTCCGGCGGTTCTTCTCGGAGGCTCCGATGCACTGCAGGCAAGGGGAAGAGGTCAGAGCGGGGCGGTGCGATACAGAGAAGATCTTTGCCAGGATAATAGGGCTCGGGGAGACGGGATCGACGGATTGGACCTCCACCCGAGCTTCAATGGCTGTGGTGGTGCAGAGACTTCGGCGAGAAATTCGGCAGCCTCCCTGCGTCGAATTAGGGTTCAAAGAGACGGATTCCGGGGCAGGTTTGATCCTTTATATACTCTGGGCAGAGGGAGGCGCGAGAGAGGGTGAAATCGGGCGGAATCGCTGATTTCTGTGGCGGCGGTTGAGTTCGGGTCAGGGACAAGTTCGAGGGGGAAGGAAGGCGATGACGCGTGGGGTCGGGCGGTCAGTGGAGGAAAGGAGGCGGGTTGGTCGCTGGGATGCTAGCTGGGCCAGTCCTGGGCCGCTGCGCGCTGCACGCGCGGTATAGAGAGAAGGCAGGAGAGAGGTGCTGGGTTGTACGTAGGTGCAGGTCAGATGGGACGGGTTGTCTCGGAAGGGTAGGTTTAGTTATTATTTTTGTTTCTTTTTCTTTTCTATTTTCTGTTTCTTATTTGTTTAATAACTTTTGCAAATAAACTCCAAATGAGTTCATTTTTGTCCCTAAAATTTTGAAATATTCAATGGATCATAATAAGCTAATATTTAGCAATAGTTGCGTCTTATCAAGAATGGGTTTTATAAAATCTATTTAATTTCTTATAGGAATAAATTAGCATATTGCTATTAGGGTTTGGGTTTTCAAATTCAATTCTTGCAACCTTTTGAATGGATGCAATGCAATGCTTATGAATGACATGTAAAACAATTTTTTTTCTAGTCCCAATTTCTAAAAACTTGGGATGTGATAGACTAACCCCCTTAAGATGAATCTCGTCCTCGAGATTCAGAATGGCTAGCAAATAGGCGTAGGATATCTTCTTGTCCCGTGTAGCTCTTCTTCACTATGGGTAAGCTTTCCGAGCTAACCCTCTTAAGAGAATTTAAGTTGGCCTCTCCAACTTCAGTTACTGTGCTATATCTGATTCTTCTTCCCTCAAGGGTTGTGAGTGAAATTGCTCGTCGTGCATGATCTATCTGACCTTCATACTTAGACATCCAATCCTTTCCTAGGGTGACATCCAAGCCTTGTGATTCCAACACATTCAAGCTAGTGGGAAAATCATATGCCCCAATCCTTAGGTTCAATTGATGACATCCAAAAGTTGCTACCATCTCTCCACTAGGAGAGCTTATTCTGATGGGCTTATTAATGGTTTCAGTTGGAATTATGTTTCTTTTTTCTTCATACAACCCCCATCACATAGGGGTCGGGTTCCACTATCAACCGATAACGGAACAAGAGTCACCAACATATCACGATCTCAAGTTCATGCTCCTGGGAGCCACTATACATCAACACTACTCACCAAACTACTACCAACAAAGGTGTTTTCTCCAGCTAGCGACACAAAATAAAAAGATAGAAAGAGAGGGAGACGCAAGATCACCGCCATAGACGAGGCTAGTGTTTTAAGATACCACAACTAAAACCACATTACCAGGACCAAAGTCAAACGACCAAACGACCAAAGGCCCTCCACACTGAAACCACGCGAGATTCTGTAGATGGAAATTGGCTCCCCTCGGTCTTCTTCTTGCTCATCAGATGGGGATCTGGGTCACTTGCGGCTAGTTGACGGTAGCCCTAGTAGAGGCACCCACTCCCTATCCATGCCTTCAGTATCTCCCAGCGCATTTCTCTGTAGTATATCCGCTCCTTCCCGTAGCATCTCCCCTTCCTCAGCATCATGAAGACCTGCCCAATGTTTCATAAAAACACAAGCATACATCACAAGATCAACAGGGGACTTGATTAGCTTATGTTCAAAACAAGCTCTGTTTCTTAGCTTCCAGATAGCCCAACAGATAGCAGCAATAGCTGTTATCTAAATATTACAACTCATAGCCAAGAACCTAATTATCCACCAAAAATACTGGGAAAAGGATCCAGGTCTGGTATCAGCACCCACAGATCTTGCCACCACACTCCAAACATATTTGGCCGCAGGACAGGAGAAAAATAGATGGCCAATCGATTCCTCCTGGTCACAAAACCTGCATAATGTGTCACCCTGCCACTTCCTTCTCTTCATATTATCTTTGGATGGAATTGCATTATGCCAAATAAGCCACAACCAAATTTTGATTTTCAGAGGGATTTTTGCCTTCCATAGATGTTTAAAGCTCCTGTCTACTCCCCCATTCGCCAGATGATTATGCATCGACCTAACACTGAACAACCCTGACTTTCTCCACATCCATCTTGGTTTATCATCTTCTATAGATAGAGAAATATCATCCAACAGCCCCTGCATATTTCTGTATTGCACCTGATTATCACTGTCCAACGATCTTCTAAATGAACATTGCCAGTTTCTTCTAGCCATCTCAGCAACAGTCACACTTTGTTGTCAACATATCTCAAACAACTCAGGAAATTTACTTTTCAAAGGTACATCCAGGCACCATGCATCCCCCCCAGAAATCTGTCCGCACCCTATTCCCCACCACCATTCTTCTCCCAGACATATAGATTTCTTTGACCTTCAGCAAATCAGACCATCAAGCAGAGTCCCTTTGTTTATGCTTGATTGAAAACATTCCTCCACTGCCCAGTTATTTCTTCCTCACAAACATTTGCCATGGACCATTCTCAGACTCCAACCTCCACCACCACTTGCACAGAAGGCTGATATTAAAAATTCTAATGTTCTTTATCCCCAGACCCCCTTTTTTCTTAGGTCTGCACACATATTTCCACTTAACAAGCTGATATTTCTTTTTTCCTGCTTTACCATACCAGAAGAAAGATCTGGTATGTTTCTCCACTTCCTCTACATTTGTTTTATGTAATAGGAACATAGACATAGGATACACTGCCACACTAGAAATACAAGAAGTGATCTTGATGTATCTGCCACCCACAAAAAGTGCACCTCTCATCCATCCATCCATCTTTTTACCCAGTTTATCTCCAATGAATCTCATATCAGACACAGAACATTTCCTTCTACCCACAGGAAGACCTAGATATTTGATAGGCCATTCACCTGTCTGACAATTAAATAGAGTAGCATACATCTCCTGCTTTGTATCATCTTCCAGAACCATCATCAGTTCACTTTTCTCAAAATTGATCTTGAGCCCAGACATTGCTTCAAACAAGTATAATAATAGTTTCAAATTCCTGGCACCCTCCACATCATCCTTAATGAACAGAATAGTATCATTAGCATACTGCAGAATGGCTATTCCTTTCACAAATAGATTATCAGCAAACCCTGTAAACATACCACCTGCCTATGCATTCAGCACCATCTTGGCCAAACAATCCCCTGCCATATTAAACAGGAATGGAGAAAAAGGATCACCCTGCCTCACACCTTTAAAACTCCCAAAATATGGCCCCACTTCATCATTGATTTTCACTCTGAGAGTCCCTTGAGTAATAGCACGTTTCAACCAAATCAGTCAATCATTACCAAACCCTCTCTGTTTACAACAATGAAACATGAATTCACAGTTAACTTTGTCATATGCTTTTTCAAAATCCAGTTTCAGAACCACCCCGTGTTGCTTCTCAAATTTAGCCTCTTTCAATATTTCATGCAACAGGGTGACCCCATCAGCTATACACCTCCCTTTAATGAAAGCTGTCTGACAAGTTTCAATTAGTTTCTGCATCACAGGTTCAACTCTAACTGTCAAAGCTTTTGTAAAAATCTTGAATATCACCTGTAGCAAACATATAGGCCTAAATTTTTGTATAATGTCAGCCTCCTCACTCTTGGGCAACAAAGTGATGATCCTATAATTGATGCTTGCCAAATCAATTTTATGAGAATGGAAATCCTCAAAAACAGCCATAATATCCTGCTTGATAATTTGCCAATAGAATTGATAGAATTCTACAGGCAAACCATCAGGACCAACAACCTTATTTTTTCCATCTGTTCAATTACATCTTTAATTTCCTCCTCTAAGAAAGGTCTTCCCATTCTCTCTCTATCTGTTTCATTAAGTTTTTCCTCATCAGTCTGGTTGTCATCTGCCAGCCTAATAGCAAAACCATCCGCCGGCCGAAACAACTTTTTATAATATTCACTGGCATGTTTCAAGAGATCATAAGTCCCCTGAATTTTCCTTTCTCCATCCTTCATAGAAAAAATCATTTTTTTCCTCCTGACCCCATTTGCCACTCTATGAAAATAATCAGTATTACTGTCCCCCTTCAAAAGCCAATTATCTCTTGATCTCTGTTGCCAATACTGTTCTTCTTTCTCATACACTTCTAACAATTCTCTCTGAATTTGAGCTTTCCTTATCTGTTGATCTTTATTGAGCAAAATGAGCTCCTCAATATCTTCTAGTTCCTTCAGTTCTTCATCCAGTTGTTTTCTGTGTTTTTTCTCCTGGCCTCTAATATGAACACCCCATCCTTTAAGATCATTCCTGACATTCTTAAGTTTTTTCTGCAGCCTATCCAAATTGTTTTTGCTTCTGACAGGTTTATTCCATACTTTTTTTATCCTCTCCATAAACTCAGCATTCCCTAACCAACTTTTCTCAAATCTAAACTCTTTTTTTCCTCCTGCTTGTCCTTCCATCGTATCGAGAAGCAAAGGGTTGTGATCAGAGATCTCTCTAGACAACTTATGTATTGTCGTCAAAGGAAACAAGCTTTCCCTCTTATCACAAACAAGAATCCTATCTAGTTTCTCCAAGGTAGGAATAGCTTGATTATTGGTCCAAGTAAATTGCCCACCTGACATCTGCAATTCCCTCATACCATAAGTATTTATTATAGAATTAAACATGTGACTCCATGTACTTAGGACATGGGCCTTATTTTTATCAGAGGCATATCTCATGATGTTAAAGTCACCTCCAACTAGTAAAGGAATATCTTGATCCCTGCATATATCTGTCAATTCAATCAAAAATTCATCTTTGTGCTCATTCTGTGCAGCCCCATAGACCACCACCAGATGCCAATGAACATGTTTGTCCAGATCATAGACTTTCATCTTAACATGGAATTTTCCCACTGAAAAATCACACTTGTCAAACCTGGAGGAACGTAGGCCCCCCAAGATACCACCAGATTTCCCCACAGAAGGCAACCAGCTCCAAGAAAATTGATTCCTAAAAAACCCATCAGAATACTCCTTTTTCATTGTCTCCTGCAAGCCAACAAAATCCAAGCGTTCCCTCTGCATCAAATTGGTCAGATAGGAACTCATACCTTTCTTACCCACCCCCTACAGTTTATAATGGCACCTATCATGATATCTTTTTCCTCTCCCTTGTTCCAGTTACAACACCACTCATAGGGTGGTAGTTGTTAACTTTCACAGCAGCTGCCTTTAACTTACTCTGGCCCTTCTTCACATTTCCAATTGACTTTCTCTTTTTTTATTCTTCCTAGAAATCACAGGGGTAAACTCAACATCCTCTTCCTCACCATATCTCCACTCAAGATATTCTACCTGCCACATCTGATCAATAACCCCATTACCCTCCCCTTTTTCCTTATTAGCTAGTTTATGCCTAGCTATCTCCAGGTTTTTAAGAGAATTAATAAACTCAAAACTCAAAGAAGAATGTTCTACTCCCATTTCTAAAGCCCTACCAATAATGTCTTCATCATCCAACACAGCAAAGGAATTAAAGAGGGACAAGTTTGTACCTGACAGATTTCTCTATGTAGCTTGAGCCATGCAGCTTTCACTCATATTTGAACTCCCACCCTGAGTAGCCAGCCTCTTACTCATTCTGATCAAGGGATCCTCCACATTTGTCTCAATATTCTCAGCACCCCGTCCCTGAGACTCCTGTTGAGAACTCTGACTCTCCTGGGTCAAATTTTCAGGTTGTGAAGCCTCCACCTGCATCTCCACCTGCTCCTGCACCTGCTCCAAACCTCTCCCAATATTTTGTACCAGAATAGTAGGTGGATTATTCTCCACATCAGCCCCACTTTTAGCAGATGAGGTATTATGCTCACCAGACCCCTCTTCACTGATTTCATCATCTTCCCCAGCACCTCCCTGTTCCTCCTCAATTTGTTCCAACAAATGGCCATACATTTTTTTTATGCTCATAATATTTATCACTACTCTTATTCTGTAGCAAATCTTGCACAAAGTCTTGAAAAGTCTGACCTCCACTAGCAGGATCATCAGGGTTAACCACTACCCCTATTTCCTGAGGAGCTAGAGTCTGAGCAACCTCCAGGTGCACTTCCCCCAGTTCCTCGCTCTGAACTGGTGCAGCCACATCTCTCTGATGTATATTGTTACCAGCACCTCCCTCCACCTGTTGATTCTGATTATCACCAGCTGCCCCACTATTGTCACTGATCACAATACCCCTTGCAGAATTACCACTTGGCCAAACTTGAGCCATCCTAGCACCAAAAGACATGTCTCCTGTATCTGTGGAATCCCCTTCCTCCTCCCTAGGCCCCTTCCCTTTTTCCCAATCAGCACATTGTGGGAGATCCCTGTTAGGCTGACCTGCCCCAACAGATGCACCAGGTGCAGCAGCATTTGCCCCCAGACCAGATTCAACTCTATCCACATTAGCCACTGTAAGCACAGGTTTGCTACTATCTTCAGGAGCATTAACAGCAGGTTGAGCATTCCCCCCATCCACATTAACAGAGATAGGTATAGATGGCACTTCCCCAGGAGCAAAAATTTCCCTGGTATATTTGAATTCATACATCCCACCTTTCATCTCTCCTCTCCTTGTATTAGGTACCAAAGTAACATCCATACATGCAACTTTAACCCTCACATATGCCAGGTTCCTGAGACTGTTTCTGTCCATTCCCACAGGCTTACCTATCAAAGAAGCAACATAAAAGACAGTTGATCTCTCCCTATATTTCATAGGGATGCCCACTATCCTGAACCAAGCTTCCTCCATCCATTCCAAAGGCTCCAGGTCTCCAGTCCATTTTGATAATTCAATCACAGCATCAGGGATTGTTTTCATAAATACCTTCCCAAAGTGAAAGTCATCAATGGATTTCGCCGAGGGAAATCTCATTAGGAATTCCACATCATTGATGGGTCTAGTAGTAAATCTCCAACCAGAACCAACTGAATCTGCCCAAGCCTGAAATTCTCTCTCTAGATCTCTCCCAGTAACATCCCCTCTAACAACAGTAATATGAGCCAAATTCAAATTCTCCAAAGACTGGATGGATGATTCAGTCACTAGAATCGAATGAAACCCCTGGTAAAAATCAGTGCTCCCAAAGAATAGAGGTACATATTCAAATGGTTTCCTCTCTTGACATACCAAAATGTTGTGATTCTTCCCACAGTTCTCACATTCCTGCACTTCAGTATTATCTGTGTTCGTCAATGGGAAATTGCTGACCTCTACTACCCTCTGTTGATTCACAGGTATAGTGACAACCGGTGCAGGTATAGAGGACCCCACCAGTGCCGTGGCCATAGCCGTAGATTGACCGACCAGAGGCAAAACAGAAGAGAAATTGGCCGCAACAGATGGTGCACTCACAGGAATCGAACTAGGTATACTCACAGATGGATTTGCATGAACAGGAGGGATTACATCAGGTGCAGCCGATCTACTGACAGTGACAGACGCCGGTGCGGAATTTCTGATCACAGGTGGTTGTTCAACAGTTCGTGAAAACACCGGAGCAGGACGACGAGATGAAATGTCTGCAGAGTTACCTGTTATCCCCCTGAAGGATGAATCCGACACCGTGGATTGTGAATCTCTGTGCATCTCCGGTCGATGACTCCATCTGCTTCGATTCCTAGCCTGTTCATCATCTCTACGACGATCTTCCACCAGAGCCCTTTCCCTTGCTAGATCTTCCCGTCGTTGTACATCAGCCCGCGCAACCCTAGCCGCTTCATCCCGCCTTTGATTCTCAGCCCTTGCCTCATCTTCTTCCTGCCTCCGTTAATATTCCAGGCAATCCTCCTCCCAACGACGCTCTTCTTCTCTGCGACGCTCCTGTTCTCTGATCCACCCCCCATCACGGCGATGCGCATCTGGAAGACGCATGTCTCCTAACTGACGACCTGCATCGTCGTCAGATCTCGATCTGTTCGCATAGGGAACAGGCTGATTTTGGCAACGCTGCGGAGATCTCCTCGGGCCATGATAGCGGCGGTCCATCGTCGGCGGCGGATCTGCCACTACTTGTGCGAAGGATCTACTATCTCCAGATCTGGTGGCTCTCCACACGGGTGGACTCGTGGTTTGAGGGAGTGTGGGGGATGACAAAGAAGGCGGCTGGACAAACACTACTCTGCCAACTCCCTCCAATCTAGGGTTGAGAGAAATCCCCGAGCCGCCCGTCGATCTGGATTCCTCCCCCAGTCTCTGATTCACCACCGCAGCCGCACCCCTTTGATCTATGCCCTCTACTGGGTGACCCTCGCACACGGGCGTTCCACCTCCAGAGGTACCATGCCATGTGCAACCGTCGACCACGATCGTCCGACACGCCAGCACATAGGGCGGAGCGCTGGCACGATCGTGTCGGTGCCTCTGCACGTCTCTCCGCGGACCGACCATGATGTGCCCTGTACCACGTCTCACCGGTCGACGTACGTGACAGCCGAGTCAATCTGGATCGAACCCGTGAGACGCTGCCCTCCTTCATCGAACAACGAGACATGCGCACCAACCACCTCGAGAGAACCTGATCTACGTGGGGCCAGGATCCCTATATCCGCGCATCTGAAAATCGCCTGCGGCCACTCAGTCACCGCCGGTGAGATCGATGCAACCGCCGATGAAGACGTGTTGGAATTCTGTTTCTATCCACAAATTCCGTTGATATGAACGAATGTGATGCTCCATCATCAAATAGAATGAGTGCCGGAAAGGTATTGAGCCGGAATGTACCAATCACGGCATCAGGTTCCCTTAGGACTTCCTCCACATTAACATGGTTAACATGTCCCTTCAGAAATGGGTTTGGCTTGTAGCCATCAATCTTGTTCTTCTTCTTCTCAAGGCAGTCTCTCGAATAGTGTCCCTTCTGCTTGCATTTGAAACATCCAACCTTGCTTATGTCCTTCTTAACGAGATTGGTGTCGTGGGCTTCACCATTGTTGTCTCCATGGTTATGATCATTCCCTCTTTCATAGTTGCAGTTGTTGTGACTCATGTGGACATTATGGTGGCATCCATTCCCTTCGTGGTGTTGATGTCCTTTACCATCATGTCCTTTAACATCTTCTGGAGCATAGCGAGACAAATTGGTGAATTCTTCTATATACTCCGACACTGTGCGATTCTACTAGTGCAGGTCACGGAATTCCCTTCTCTTCAGGCTCATAACTCCAGACAAGACATGGTTTGTTTTGAATCCTTCCTCAAACATCTCCCAGGTGACAGTATCAATGGGGTGGGTGATCTGAAAAGTATCCCACCAAATAGCTGCTTGTCCTTCAAGTAGGTGAGCAGCAAACCTCACTTTCTCTTCGTCAGTGCATCCAACTGTTACTAAGTCTTTATTCACAGAGCGTAGCCAATCAAGTGCTATCATAGGCTCAGGTGCGCTCGAGAATTTTGCAGGCCTCAGTTTCAGGAACCTAGTGAGCGCATCCACTTCGGGTGGGTTGTTGTTGCCATTGCCATTGTTCCCATTGTTGTTGTTGTTTGCTATAAACTGAGCCACCACTTGTGCTAATTGCGCCTGTGCTGCTATCAACTGCTCCATCTGAGTGGGTTGACGATGAGGCGGTATCTGTTTGTGATAGCATAGATGAGTATAGATAGAGTAGGACTAATAGAAGTATTACTACCCATAACTGTATAAAACAATCAACTGACACACAAGCAAGCAATCATTACAAACAACACTCAAGCCAAAATAGTTTTCTTTATGTTCCAGAAGTTTTGTTTTAGTGGCATACCATCCAAAAAATAGTTTTAATTTGATTACAATTCGTTTGGGGGTGAACCTACAATCTTGAAAGCAATGGACAGAACCTGTCCTGAAACTACAGCAGTATTCACGAATTTTTTTCGGCACCTTAAACTCATCACAAATTTTAGCAAATTTTTTTGCTTATACTACAGCTAATTAATAACCAGATCCCAAAATATGAGTGCAATCCGAGTTACCAGTAAGAAATTAAAAATTGTGCGGTACAACTGGTCTGGCAGAAAACTGTAGCAGTAATATCACGAATTTTTAATCAAAACCTTCATTAATGTATTATGAAATCTCTCAAAAATATTCTGGAAATTTGGGTTATAAATTAGCACAACCAAAGCATAATAAACCAACTATCACACAAGTTTTTGCAATGATCGATTGCTATATCTAACCGAAATCCTATTAAAACTATATGGTGGACACTATCTAACTATTGTTTAATCTCGTGCTTTCTCGAACGAGTGTTCATCTACAAGTTTTCAACAAGATGAGATTAGAAAAGAAACATCAAGGATTACAAGAATCCAATAAGTACAAAATTATGAGTTCATCCATAGCAAGAGTCTTCCTTCTATGTTTTAAAACGGAAAAGTATAGGAATTGAATTGATAAAAATATACTAGAAAGAAGTATAAGAAGAGAATAGATAGAATGAAATATTCTTTATAATTCATATGGTTTTCCTATTCCAATCCTAGGTCATGATCCTACAGTCAACACACAGCTCTGATACCATCTTTTAACACCCTCTCCTGATAAGGATGAGTTCCTGTGTATAGTGCTAATCCCTGGATCGGTTCACTAGCACACACAGTACAAAATGACACCAAATATAATCGTGCATCATAAATATAACGAATATGATCTAGAATTTACATTACATTATCCAAGTACACAGCGGAAAACGATAACAAGGTAGATCTCCATCCTTCAGATGTGCCACAGGCGAACAATTGTTGAGTGGAGTCTCGTGACCTATGAACGATCACTGAGAAATAGAATAACCTGCAACATGAAAGGTTGCAGCCACGAATGGTCAATACTTTGAATGTATTGGCAAGTAGGACTAGTATGTGGATGTATAATGGAACCTATCGATTACATGCATATTTGGCTAGGTGGAGCTTAGGCTCATTTGCATAAAGCAATATAACTTTTCCCTACTTTTGAAATACTTTTATTTCTTTAAAACAATTCTTTTAAGGACATACCAGCATAAACCCATGTAGAAACAAGACAGTTCAGCTTCGTATGCTCCTAAACCCATGTTGACCCATCAAGTTTTAGTAATTGAGAAATTGGGATGAGTGAGATCTTCCAAATAGTTCCAGGCCTAGTTGCTCACAGTTGTCCATAATCGGGGACACGACTAAGTACTTAGATTATAATACTCTCGAGAGGTTCGTACACTTTACTCGCACGATCCAGTCAACCCGCTCGTACCACTACAATAATTTTGTGCCATGGTAGGGAGAAAACCAAGACGAAATCTTTCAGAAGAAGAACCCTGAGCCCTCAGGACGGACCCATACCAACCTACATCCCCTACATCTGCTGGTCACGTCGGGTCAGGTTCCCACAACCTACTTAGTCAAGACATATAATGACATGCGGCTGTACTGGAAGCTACTACACAAGAAACCTGTCCAATCTCAGTGTCTTGGGTGCCTTTCCGCATTGAAACCACCAAAAAAATATCAATCCATCACACACAGGAGGTTCATTAAATTCCAGTTGTTTTCATTATAGCAAAAGACATCTTTCCATAATAGAATCAATCATGAATTCCCATTGCGCATCTAATAAGCATGGCTAAGCAACTACAATACGATGGCTCAAAGAATCAAGTAATGGAAATATGGCAATCATGCCTAGGTGTCATAGCATAGCATATAAGCAAAAAATATCCTACACATGCAATCTCTACTGAAAACATACTACATGCATAAGAAAAATAGTAGGACATTTATGATAGCTCTACGTGCCTTTGTTGTAGAAGTAGTCGTTCAGGTAATCCTCACAATATAAAAGATTTCACTCGTCACAATCACAAACGTTGCACTCCTCGCAATCTAGCGGTTGAAGCATAACACAACAAACACAATTCAAGATATTGCAATTATGCACAATACAATAAACACAATGATGAATAAATACATGCATGATGATTTAATATGTCACAATTGTTGTATTTAGTTCTTTGAACATTAATATGTCTCATGATGCATATGCAAAAGTATTTAATGCATAGGACAAATTATTAATAAAGATATATTGATTTAATAGGGTTTAACTCACTTTATTTCAACTTCTGATGTTTCTGTCGTATTAAATTGTATATTAAATACTGATGGATAGGTAGTTCAATTTAAAGACAATAGCAATTTGAAACACCTAAAACGGATTTATAGATCTTTCTCTATGATTTAAATACTAATGCAATGCATTTAGAGCTTTCTGCAAT
Source organism: Avena eriantha (assembly GCA_910589775.1). NCBI lineage: Eukaryota > Viridiplantae > Streptophyta > Magnoliopsida > Poales > Poaceae > Avena > Avena eriantha. The sequence goes on from OU342743.1 coordinate 45,058,787, forward strand.
ATCATCTGTTAAAACCGTGACAAATAATTTTGCTTATATTTTCTGCAGATGGGTATTGCTGAAACAAACCCGTGGAAATTGGATTCACTCGATTTGGGGTTCTGGATATTTTTTATAATTTAAATACAAATTAGAAGAGTTTAAATCATGTAAAATATTTTATATGTCAATAATTATATCTAAGGCTGTATTAATGTCATACATGTCACAAGGATTCCGTAGATACCTTATTTGCATTTTTCTGACCAATATTCTATTTTCTATGAATTAATTACTCTAAAATATAGTATTAAACCAATTAAATAATTACGACAATTACTTACAGTAAAAGTCAGATGCAATTACGTATTAATAATCTACATAGAATTATCTTTCCAAGAGTATATTATTTGCTTTTTTTGGATATGTAAATTAATTTCTATGAATTTTACAGTATTAATAGAATTTCTGCTTTTTATTTCTATTTTTGAATTACTGGGGAATATTTCTCGGAATATGCTGCGCCACGTGGCATGTTTCGGTTGGCCGATACCCCTTCGGTGCCGGGGTAGGTAGTGGCTGTCGGATTAAAAGATGATCCGACGGTTGACGTCGAGCGTGGCGAGGCTCACCGGCGAGGTGCCGTGGGCGGCGGCGGTGGGCTCAGGCGACGGTGCTAGTGGCGGTCTTGGTGGTCTCCGGCGATGGCGAGGTGGTCCACGCGATGTGGTGGGTGCGGCGTTTTGGGAGGTGGTCACGGGGTGGCGCGGTGCTTCCCCAGGCGACGGCAAAGGCCGGCTGGTCTTGTCGGCCTCCGGTCGAGCTCCGGCGGTTCTTCTCGGAGGCTCCGATGCACTGCAGGCAAGGGGAAGAGGTCAGAGCGGGATGGTGCGATACAGAGAAGATCTTTGCGAGGATAATAGGGCTCGGGGAGACGGGATCGACGGATTGGACCTCCACCCGAGCTTCAATGGCTGGGGTGGTGCAGAGACTTCGGCGAGAAATTCAGCAGCCTCCCTGCGTCGAATTAGGGTTCAGAGAGAGGGATTCCGGGGCAGGTTTGATCCTTTATATACTCTGGGCAGAGGAGGCGCGAGAGAGGGTGAAATCGGGCGGAATCAGCGATTTCTGCGGCGGAGGTTGAGTTCGGGTCAGGGACGAGTTCGAGGGTGAAGGAGGGTGATGACGCGTGGGGTCGGGCGGTTAGTGGAGGAAAGGAGGCGGGCTGGTCGCTGGGATGCTAGCTGGGCCAGTCCTGGGCCGTTGCGCGCTGCACGCGCTGTATAGAGAGAAGGCAGGGGAGAGGTGCTGGGTTGTACGTAGGTGCGGGTCAGATGGGCTGGGTTGTCTCGGCTGGGTAGGTTTAGTTATTATTTTTGTTTCTTTTTTTTATATTTTCTATTTCTTATTTGTTTAATAACTTTTGCAAATAAACTCCAAATGAGCTCATTTTTGTCCCTAAAATTTTTAAATATTCAATGGATCATAATTAGCTAATATTTAGCAATAGTTGCTGTCTTATCAAGAATGGGTTTTATAAATTCTATTTAATTCCTTATAGGAATAAATTAGCATATTGCTATTAGGGTTTGGGTTTTCAAATTCAATTCTTGCAACCTTTTGAATGGATGTAATGAAATACTTATGAATGACATGTAAAAACAATTTTTTTTCTGGTCCCAATTTCTAAAAACTTGGGATGTGACAGAACCCGACTGTTTTCCCTGCTTAATTTTAGGGTGCTTAATGCTAAATGTATAGACTTCGATGTAATTTTACCTTTTTAGGTCCTTGCTATAAAATGTACTCCCACCGTCCGTGTAAAATTTGAACATACAAGCAAGCAGTAAAATTTAAAAGTATTTAAGCTTATTAGTTGTCAATGAATATGAAAATTCTTGCATTTCAAGCCGAACGATCAGGGTCATACATATCTACATCATACTTTATGCTGATGATACATGATCCCATATCGAAGAATTTGCATGCTGCCAAATTTGGCCATATTTTAAAAACAAACGAAGAGGAAGTAGTATGAAGAGTATGGGTCGATCAGCTTCTCTCTCTAGAAGGAGCAAAACATGATTGTTTTCCCTACTTAATTTTAGGGTGCTTCGTGCTAAATGTATGGACCTCGATGTAATTTTACCTTTTTTAGGTCCTTGATGCAAAATGTACTCCCACCGTCCATGTAAAATTCGAACCTAAAAGCAAGTTGTAAAATTTAAACGTATTTAATATTATTATTTGTCGATGAGTATGAGCATTTTTGGATTTCTAGACGAACGACCAAGGTCATGGCCATATCTACATCATACTTTATGCCGATGATTCGTGATCCCATATTCAAGAATTTGCATGCCGCCAAATTTGGCCATATTTTGAAAACAAACAAAGAGGAAGTAGTATGAAGTGTATGACTCGATCAGCTTCATGATAAATATGACTATTTTCCCTGCTTAATATGACTATTTTCCCTGCTTAATTTTAGGGCGCTTCATGATAAATGTATGGAACTCGATGTAATTTTACCTTATTTAGGTCCTTGATGTAAACTGTATTCCCACCGTTCGTATGTGTAAAATTCAAACATAAAATCAAGTGGTAAAATTTAAACGTATTTAAGATTATTAGTTGATGAGTATGAATATTCTTGGATTTCAAGACGAACAACCAAGGTCATGGTTATATCTACATCATACTTTATGCTGATGATTCATGATCCCATATCCAAGAATTTGCATGCGGCCAAATTTGGGCATATTTTGAAAACAAACAAAGAGGAAGCAGTATGAAGAGTATGGCTCGATCAGCTTTTCTCTCGAGAAAGAGCAAAACATGACTGTTTTCCCTGCTTAATTTTAGGGTGCTTCATGTTAAATATATGGACCTCGATGTAATTTTACCTTTTTAGGTCCTTGATGTAAAATGTACTCCCATCGTCTGTACGTTTAAAATTCGAACCTAAAAGCAAGTGGTAAAATTTAAATGTATTTAATATTATTAGTTGTCTATGAGTATGAACATTCTTAGATTTCAAGACGAACGACCAAGGTCATGGCCATATCTACATCATACTTTATGCTGATGATTCATGATCTCATATCCAATAATTTGCATGCCGCCATATTTGGCCATATTTTGAAAACAAACAAAGTGGAAGTAGTATGAAGAGTATGGCTTGATCATCTTTTCTCTCGAGAAGGAGTAAAACATGATTGTTTTCCCTGCTTAATTTTAGGGTGCTTCGTGCTAAATGTATTAACCACAATGTAGTTTTACATTTTTTAGGTCATTGATGTAAAATGTACTCCCACTGTTCGTACGGGTAAAATTCGAACCTAAAAGCAAGTGGTAAAAATTTAAACGTATTTAAGATTAGTAGATGTCGATAAGTATGAACATTCTTGGATTTCAAAACGAATGACCAAGGTCATGGCCATATCTACATCATACTTTATGTAGATGATTCATGATCCCATATCCATGAATTTGCATGCCACCAAATTTGGCCGTATTTTGAAAACAAACAAAGAGGAAGTAGTATGAAGAGTATGGCTCGATCAGCTTTTCTCTCGAGAAGGAGCAAAAAATGACCGTTTTCCCTGCTTAATTTTATGGTGCTTCGTACTAAATGTATGGACCTCAATGAAATTTAACCTTTTTTAGGTCCTTGATGTAAAATATACTCACATCATCCGTACGTGTAAAATTCAAACCTAAAAGCAAGTGGTAAAATTTAAACGTATTTAAGTTTATTAGCTGTCGATGAGTATGAACATTCTTGGATTTCAAGCCGAACAACCAAGATCATGGCCATATCTACATCATAATTTATGCTGATGATGATCCCATGTCCAGGAATTTTCATGCCGCCAAATTTGGTCATGTATTTTAAAAACAAACAAAGAGAAAGTAGTATGAAGACTATGGCTCAATCAACTGCTCTCTCGAGAAGGAGCCGGACCCAACTATTTCCCTTGCTTAATTTTAGGGTGCTTCGTGCTAAATCTAAGGACCTCTATGTAATTTTCTCCATTTTTAGGTCCTTGATGTAAATTGTACTCCCACCGTCCATGATGTTCCCATATTTGGGAGTAAATGGGTGAATCATGGCATGGTAACAATGTTGCCACTCAGAGTTTCCAACCATTAGATAAATCTTGCACTAAACATGACTATATACATTCTAATCTAGATATATCTGAGAACATTATATGGATTGGAGGGAGTAGTATATATGCATTCAAAACAAATTGTGTTTTCTCTCTCCTTTAGTGCCGCATCACCAACCCCACACGCAAAACAAATCTGAGGACATTTCGAACTTTTTTCTTCAGCGCGGTGTGATTTGCTATCCCTAGATACCGATAGGAAAAACAGTAGCGCCTCAAATTAGGGGCCAGCATTGCGGGCTGGAGCGTTTAAGAAATATATCTAATTTTCTGTTATTATTCCTTTTTACATAAGTGTCCATGTTAATGTCCCGTGTTAGTTTTGCCCTAATATACCGGGCTGGAGGAGCCGATCCGACAACCGGAGGAGAAGCGCCCACCCCCACCATCTTTTTTTGGCTAAGAAACCATGCGCCCCTCATCATCTTCCTCTGCCGCTCCGGCCACTTGTGCACCATCGTAGCCCCTCTCCACCCTTGCAGAAAGATAGAAACCGCCAACCCATCCCGACTAATCTTCTGCAGTACTCTTCCCTGGAATGACATCTGGAGCAATGAAGCGTAAGATATCTCACCGCTACAGCCAGGCAATGGCATTTGGCAAGCTCCACTACGGATCGCTGAGCAACATCACCGGTCGCGCCGACCTTCTGAGCATCGCTCGCCTGGCTCACGGCATGGTTGGCATGCATCGAGGGATTGCGGAACATCCTGGTATCCCGTTTGGTTTGCCCTGCCTACTTCACTCTGACCCACATACATGGCCACTAGACTGTGACGAGCAGGTAAAAAGCAATTTTGCATGATTTTTGTAGGATTCGAATCCTTAGATTCTTTCCTATGGATTGCATTTGGATCAAAGGAATCATAGTACCCAAATTATTTTGAACTGCAACCCCCCACCCATGCTTAAATCCCGTAGGAGTTGGAACATCTACTTGAGCCTCAACTCTCATTGCATGCGTAGGATCGAAACATGCCATTCACGTAGGTAGTTTTCCTACATTTTATAATCGCCTGTTTTTCACCGGCAAACCTATGAAATTCCTGTGTTCTCAATCCTGCGATCCAAAGAGGCCTAAGACATTTTCTTCAGTGTCCCCCCTCTCCTCCAAACATACTAATCTGAAAACACAAGAATGACCAGGATTGTTGATACCCATAACGGAAGGTGTATTGGCCAATCAAGGCTGGCGTTATATTTTATGTTTCATGTGCTTTACAAACACAAGATTTCTGTAAAAATTTGGATGTTTGGTTTACATGAATACAAAAACATAGGATTACTTTAAAACATGGTAAAATCGAAGTCAAACCTCACAGGAGAGTATATTTGTGATGTTATTGTGTCTCTTGGGACCTCATTCTAGTTCTTTGCGTGCATAGGAATTTGAAAATGAGGTCCAAGTTGGATATGAAGAATTGCATATGAGTTTTGGAGGTTTGGAAGATATCAAATTCCTATGGATTCCCTTCTTAGTTCCTATGCCCTCCATTCCATAAGAATATAAACATGAGCTCCAACCTCATTCTATTTCTCCTTTGAGAAGTCCAATGCGCTCACACTATATTAGTGCAAACCTCCTTCATTTGTTTCCTATTCACCATCCAAAGACACCTATTACAAAATTCCTGCGTTTTTAATTCCTAATATGAATTTACTATACCTACCATGTGTGACACCCCCCAGATCAGGGTTAAACAAATCCAGACCTTTAGCCTGACATAAGCTTAACCTAGACTCGAGGATATCCAGTGAGAAATCGGTAACACAACAGTAACCCTGCGACACAAAAATTATTATAGCAAGCACATAACTGAGCGATGAACCAAAATATTACTACTAGAGGTCACTGACCACAAACATCAAACAACGGAAGGCAAATTATGCTATTAAGTATGGCAAACTTAACAAATGGCCTAAGAGGCCTGAAGCATAACGATGACATCCTAGCCCATAGATTCCAGGCTGCTAGCCGGGAACCCCAAGCTACTCATCGATGTCGATGTCGTATAGAGCTCGTCTTTAGGGGAACACTCATTCTGCTACAAAAGTATCAACAAAGCAAGGGTGAGTACAGGGTGTACTCCGCAAGACTTATGGATGGTGGGGTTATTTTGCATAAAGCCATCTTTGTTAATAAAACAAGAGGGAGAAGAAGCTCGTCTAATCAGAATATTTTATAAGGGGATAAGAGAGCGACATCTCCAAAGAATTGATCATCATATTGATATCCACCAAAGTAATCCTCATCTCACAAATAGGATCACCCCCTCGTACCCATGAGGAAGCATCCTTAAGAACATGTTGAACCTCCAAGTTTTATGATTAGGTTAATATTCTCTATAATCTTAGAATTCGGTCACCAAGAGTTCATAACCGTGAACACGGCTTTTCGAAAAGATTTAACCCTGTAGGGGTGCACAACTTTACCCACACGTACCAACCGACTCTTAATGCCACAATGATAAACCCTCTTCCTTGGAAGGCCGGCAGAGGGTGGTTGCACACGACCTTTACCTTGCTTTTGCCGAGACCATGAGTCACACCCTAAGGATGGTTCCACCATAACGGGTAAAATCCCGAAGCCGGTCCCTAGAGATGTGGGCGAGGTTGGTTTATCAGGGGCTCCATCGACCCCAAGCAACCCGGTCCATGCTTCCCTACCTGTATGAATGCACCTCCTTCACCGCCTTCGAGAACAACTAGAATGCATATGTCGAATGGAACGCCGAACTAGGTGACTCATGGAATCTACTAGGCAAGTTAGTTACTCGTGAGGTTTTCCAGGCCCCGTGTGGCTGTACACTCGTCTCGGTTCCAAAGGCAAGAACTCGGTTCCTAGTAGTGGCGAGCATTGGACTACAAAAACCACATCCCCCCGTGGCCTCTCATACAAGCCTTAGCATGTTTAACCTTTACCACTGATCTTACCTCATCAGTATACCTCGTTCTCCTGTCATACTTGATTCTTTTGATCTGATACATCATCTGGATGAACCAGCACTGACAGCTAAGCATGGCTAAGCAAGACACGGATAATAGCTCTAGCAGTGCACACAAGCCAAACCTAGTTATGCTAGGAGCAGTGGATCAGGTAATATAAGCTCAAAGGGAGTAATGCAATAGACAGGATACTCTATCTATTGATAAAAGACCATAGTAGAATTGTATGCATCATGGCAAGAATGAAATACTTTCGAAATCATAGGATTATATAATGGTGGGGCTATGCTTGCCTTGTTTGTTGATACCCGGATATAGATCTTCGGGAGCCTTGTACTTGACTTGATTATAGTTGGTCAAGTATTGTTCGGCGACCTTCAATGGTATTGATATCGGTCTTCGATCTTGATCTCGATATCGTATTCTACCTGAAAGAACCAAACAATGGAAAGAAAGGGGAAAACAATCAACACATGGCATCGATGCAATGCTCAAGCAAGGATGATGTTATGAAAAGTTAAATAGAGTTGAAATGTAACCCTAAAGCATGCTTGGCAATTTAAGCGGGTTCCGAGGGGTCCAAACCATAATACAGTAGAGACCCCGGAATCACCTACGTGGGTTCATTTGTTCTTCTAATTAAACTTGTAATTAAAGTTGATTATCAATGCACGATGTTGATGCTAAAGTTTATATCTCATTTTTCTAAACATTTTGATATATTATACATATTTTTATGACTTATAAATAATTACTTATTGAATTTATAGCATTTAATCATTTTCTAAACTTAAAACAAACGCTGGGAATTACTTATTATACCGGGGCTAACCCTAGCCAGAGAGGCTGACGGGCAGGCCCAGTGCCACCTCAACAGCCACGTGGGTAGAGTGGGACTCGACGCGGTTTGACCATGCTGACTGGCGCACTGCTGACGTCATACTGACGTCGGCATGACGCCAGCACGGCGGTGAGACGCAGATCATCGATGGAATCGGTGGTTGGGGGCTTGTGGGATGGCGCGGGTAGGTGCGTTTGACACAGCGCGTCACAGGCTACCTATTAGGGGTGGCGCTGCTAGCAGGAGGTCGCCGGAGCTTGGCTGGAAGCAAGCAACTGCGGCGGCGCTCGGTGGCGTTCGACGGCAGGGTGAACCGGAGAGGGAGGGTGTAACTACCTCGGACACTACGCTCTAAGTTGCATGCCTGGATGAGCCAAAAGTGGTTAAAATAGTACAGCGGGGGCCCAGGGGCCACCCAAGTGTAGACCCGTCGGCCGTCCTAACCACTTCCAAGAATATCGGGACAAGAATGAGCGGCGTAGTCGGCAGGCGAAGGGATCAACTACATACACAAGTGAGTATGTATGCAAGCCACCATACAACTATTCTCAGAGCCATACCATCTAAAAGAAATAGAAATATATTGCAACGCCATACGGCAAGATCCAAATATCCTAGATAGAGATAATATTTTAGGATAGCTCCTCATACATCAATCAACAGAGTATCAGGCGGAAGCGGAAGTCAAGATCCGAGTACGAATAAGAAGTAAATCGGCATAAGATGCCACATAAATAAATACATCCCGCCCACAGATCTCACGGATCTCCATCCCCGGAATCTCTACACCGAGTGATCGTTGCCAACATCATCTGTTTCTTCCACCCAATATCCATCTTGCGAATACACCTGTTCATCTGAATCAAACAATTTATTGTGTGAGACCCTAGGGGTACTCAACAAGTCTTTATGCCTCTAAAGGGGACATATACCTGGGGTGACGCAATTGCAGCAAAAGATAAAACCTAGCAGTTCTATAGAAACTCGCTAACCATCCGCCTAACCAATGATAAACGGATGTCCGTTAATTAATAACAACAGTTATAACAGTATGAAGTAAGAGATCCATCCTCCTTCTCGCTTACCGACGAGAAGGCGGACGAACAACCAATCCGTTGGCAGTTTTATTAGCCATTCCATGAGTATTGCACTAATTACTAGTCCGGTATTTAGTCAGATTAAAAGCGGTACTTTAGTTATGCTTGTCTATGATCGAGAAACTGTGCTCCAAGTCGTCCATAACCGCGGACACGGCTTTCAGAAAGTTTTACCCTGCAGGGGTGCACAAATAGCAACACACACTTGATCTACCTCGGAAAAACCAACTCAAAACCCAACGAGGCATTCACGACAAAGCGATCACAGGATTCAGAAATATTTCAAGGGGCCACCCCATTAAGCTACCGGCAACGAAGTTAGCCGACTCCGAGACGGACTCAAGGTTTGTGTGGACGGCGGTAAACGACTGGGAACCCGAAAATGTGACTGAGCTTGTCGATACAGTGAAAACGTGTCACGGTCCTAAACAGTACAGGTGCTCCTCGCACAATCTTAAATAAAGCAGAAACATGGCATAAGTACAGGATAGTAAATAAAACCTCAAACTAGTTTGTGGCCCCAATAAATAGAATTGAATCAAGCTCTGGCTCAGGGGGGGTCCACGGCCTCCCGGATGTGGATAGTGCGAATAGTCAAGGAACAGGAATCAAGTACTCGGGGTCCTACGGGACACAAGTGAGCATAAAAACCAAATGACAGATATTGCCCACCGGTGCCTCTTTCATAAGTTATCCCATTACTACTCAGGTTAAGTTGTTTAGGTACCTCGTTATCCAACTGACACTCGCATACCCTACACATGCTGTTCTACGGCTCGCATGGCTCAAACAACTCCTGTAGTAATGGCTGGGATTGAGGAGCAGGCTCGGTGGAGTTTAAAAGTAAAGGCTATGCAGTACTTGGGATTTAATTTAATGCAATCGCGACTCCATGATGCAAGAATAAGATAGAAGCAATAGGTACTATATGTATGCAAGCATGTGGTAGTGCTTGCATGGTAGCTCAGTTGAAGCGAGAGATGGATCTGGGTAGAACTCCTGGGATTCCTGATAATTCCCCTGCTCGGCGTCTATTCGAGAAGAACCAAACACACAAGGGATAATATAAATAAAGTGCGCAAGCATATAAATGAATGCGACAAGCAACAAGCATGCCATGATGAATGATGCACAATTTGCATGGTATATCTTAGCATAGCATGGGTGAGGTGTGGGGTACAAGAATAAAGCATTTGATTAAGTTTTTAGTCATGTTTTGCTCCCATATAACTTGCTGTCCACTTACTATTTATATGATGCATGCTTCAATTCAGAACATGGAATGCATAAACAGAACGGGCTCGTCGAGCTGATTATTTTAGACATATTATTTGTTAAATTTGGAGTTGTGGAACTAAAGTTATTAATTAATTAAGAAAAGACATTTTTATTGCAATTAAACAATTTCGAAAATTTAGAGTGGTCAAATAATACTTTGAATAGCATATTTGAATTCCTCACATTTTTCTGATTCAGAAACATATATTATTTGTATTATTTGGAATTACAAATTAAAAGTTATTAAAAACAGAATTTAAATTTATATTTAGACATTTTCTGAAATCATTTATCCAAAACAGAAAACAGGCATACTTTTTATACCTAGGCAGAGCTAGCCACAGCCGCTGATGGAAGGGACCGAGCTGAGCTGGCGGAGCTGCGCGGCGAAACCCTTTTCTCACCACGAGCTCATCTAGCCCACGAGACAGACATGTGGGGATTGGCTGAGCTGGCGTCACTGCGCGCGCCAGGTCTTTTGCTACCGCACGCTCAGCCAGCCACAGGGACTGACCGGTGGGTCCGGCGCCAAAGAGGCCCACGCGACAGCGAGCGAAACGGGGGGTGCCACGTGGGGGATCTAGGGGTTGTGGGTTGAGGCCCAGACTTTGCGGGTGCCTTTTTGTAAAACACTACAGTGGCTGACAGGTGGGGTTCGGGTGGAGCGCGGGTTGACGAATACAAAAACTGCGGTACCTTTTTGTAAAAAGGCCTCAGCCGATGACAGGTGGGCCTGGGAAGGGCTACGGGTTTAGTTGGCAAAAAGGTGGGGGGTTATCTGCAAGATTCGCATCGCTACTGTTTTTCTTCTCTGAATTTACTGACAAAAACGATAGAGTAACGCGCGGCGTGGCGGGGCTCGTACTCGCGACCTCTCGCGCGCGCGCAGGCGGCGGTGACCAAAGCGGCTAGGTGGGATTGATGCTGGGTTGCTGCTGCGTGGCTAGGTAAGCCTAACTCGGCGCTTAGCGGGACGGCTGCCGGCGAACACCGTGCACCGAGGGTGCTCGTCGGAACGCCTGGCGTGCACAGGAAGCGGATCTCAGATAGAGGATGTTTGGGGGGGGACGGGGGCTCACCGCGGTGACGTTGGTGGTGGTGGCTCGGTCGGAAGCGCAGAGGATTGGCGACGTTGCTGGCGGACGGCGGATTAGGGTTTTTGCTCGGGCCGACGTCGGCTTGCCGCGGGGTGGATCGTCTCCTCCTCGGCTCCGTGCACAGGGGCGACGCCGGGGACCTCCTCGGCTTCCTCGACAACCAAGCGCCACGCCCGCCTCCTTCTAGCTAGGGTGGAGAGAAACGACACCGACAGTGGTCGTCGGAGATGGAAGAGAGAGGGTGGCGGTAGGTGGGGAAGAAGAGGGGGAAGGGCAGGGCCCTGGGTGGATCTGGGGGTGCAGCGCAAGGCAGAGGGAGGGGGTAGGTAAGCTGAGGGAAAGAGGGGAGATCCCGTGGGGTGGTCAGGTGAAAAAGGTGGCGATGGCCACCTTTTCTCTTCTCCTCCTCACGTGCTCGGCCTGGGGGTGGTGGCTACAGCTGGGCTAGGGCGAGGACAGGGAGGTCTAGCTCGGGTGGGACCGGCCTGCAGCGAGAGAGAGAGATAGAGATAGAGAGAGAGAGAGAGGCCGAGAGGGGTTAGGGAGATAGGGTTGGGGCTCGGTTAGGGTTTAGGAGGGGTTAGATGGAGTAGGTGGGGTGGTGCCTCGGCATGGGGTGGTTAGGGTGGTAAGGTTAGCAAGGTTAGGTAGAGAGAAAGGGAGATGGGGGTTTAGGGTTGGGGTAAGGTGGTAGGGTTAGGGTTTAGGTGTTGCATGATCATGTGCATGACCAAGCATAAGGGGGGAGATGGATATGGAGAGAGGGTAGGGGTAGGGTCTTAGGGTTTTGGGGCCTTGGTATGATCTAAACAAGATCATGCAAGGGTTAAAAGAGATGGTGAGGTGAGTGGATTTGTTTAAACACAAGGTGATGGTAAGAGAAGGAGAGAGATAGAGATGGGTTTTTGGATATGATCCCACATGATCATGCATGGATGGGATGATGGATAAGGAGAGGGGTTAGGCTTGATGCACATGGCAAGGAAAACAAAGATCCAGATGAGGAGGTTGAGAGAGAAAAAGGGGAGCTCACAAAAGAAAGGATCCACTCAAAAACCAAAGAAAACCAAAGGAGAAAAAGATGGTGGGGATTTGCATGGCCCATGCGTAGCAATAAATGCCATGTTTATTCTTGTAAAAACAATAATAAAGTCCCATGACATTTATTCATGTGCATTCCAAAATTTGGAGTAAAGGCCAAGCAAAAGGAATTAAAAAGGAGGTTCCATGTGGAGTAGATGGAGATGATCATATTTGAATATAATTAGGACATGCTAGTGTGTATATTCCACTAGGTGCATAATATCCTCAAGAATATTCCCACATGAGCAAAATTCCAAAACCATCCATATGGAAGCTAGAAAAAGGGGTTCCACTCCCATAGCATGCAAAGGTGGCCATGTGGCTTCCCACATCTCCATAATGTGAAAACAACATGATGCTTGTATGGGAGCATGTGGAATTGTAAGAGGATCCATCCCAACCCATATGAGCTAGAGGTAAAACCCAATAAGATGCAAAGCTCACATATAGTTGGATGGTGGAATTATGGGGTGGTGACAAGAAAGGTGGTGGAATTAAATACAAGATATGCCCCCAACTCCACTTGGACATTAAGCATTTATCAAGAACCAAATATAATATATCAAGAGGCAAATACAATTAATAATGCATATGAGATAAGAACCAAATGAAAAAGGGTTTTATATGATGCTCAAATGCAATGTGGCATGATGACATGAGCATGATATAATTATGATGCAACAATTACTAGACCATGTAGCATTACAGATGTTAGACAGATGGGATGCTACAGAGGGGAAGCGCGGGATGGTGCCTGAGCACCGCATGCTCACCAGAAGCCCGAAGAGGCGATCAGCGAGGCGGGGCGCGGCCGGGAACGGCGGCAATTGACAACGATGGTGGTGGTCAGGGTCAGTGAAGAAGCGGATGGCGGCGTCATTTTGTGCATCCTCGGCTCGATTCCATTGGCGGAGTAGAAGTGGACGGCGAGGCGGATCCTACGGTGGCCTCAGCGGGGCGGCAGGAGCTCGCGAATGGCAGCGAAGGCGAGCTCTGCCCAGAGCTAGTGTTTTGGCCGAATGGAACGAGGCAGAGGCATCCACGACGGGTCTTATCCTCTCCCAAGGCTCAACGGACAGCGGAGAGCAGGCAACGAGGATCGACGGCATGGCCGACACTAGTAGAGAAAGGCTTATGGATAGATTTATTATTAGTGGAGCATTTTTTTTGAATATGCGTGCTCCACTGATATTTTGTTTAACCAATGGCGCACATCTAAAAAAATACGCCACTGATAATGTGGGCCCGCCACCCCGAAGGGCTGTGGACCAAATATCAATGGCACATATGTACATATGCGCCATTGATATATTCTTATCAATGGCGCATATAAAATATACGCCATTGATATTCTCCTCACCAATGGCACATCTTAAATATGCGCCATTGATAATTTGTGGGCTCCACCTGGACCCGACAACTCAGAAAGATGGCAGGATTATCAATGACGCATATTAAAGATGCGCCACTGATTTTTTTTGCCAATGGCGCATCTTGCGAAAAATGCGCCACTAATAAATCTACCCTATACCTAATCCCTACATACCAGCAACACATGCTGTCGGCCCCACCCACTCCCCGCAATCCCCTGCCCCCGACCCGGTCAACCCCATCTCTGTCCCCGCTCGCGTCCGGAAGAAAATCATATACGACCTGGTCGTACAACCACGATCACTGGACCAACTCCCCCTTGCGACATCTGGCATCCGAATCTCAAAGCAGTCCGACCGCAAATCGCAATTACCTAATCGTTAATCCCCGATTCCTTCGTGTTTCTCTAGCATCGCAGGCCCGGGCGTGTTCCTTGCCACCGCAGCCGCAGCATCACCACCGCTCCAACCATAGCCACCCTCCTCGACGCCATCGGTGGCGTCGCCAGTGGACTGCCCCCATATGTGATTGCCCTTGCCGGTCATGGCCATGTCTGTTCTGGTCGCGATTGCCGGAGCTGCGCCGCGCCTGAAGATGAAAAGAGCAAAGAATATGGAACAGGAATATAGACTAGCGACATAGGAATCGAGATTTTTTTTACTTGCATAGGAACCGGGATTTTGGTTAACGTGATACACGGGATTAGCAATTAGGTAAGTGTGATTTGTCAAGTGGCCGAACTGCTTTAAGATTCGGATTGCCAGGTGTCGGAAGCGAGGCCTGGTCCAACCATCGGGGCTGTACGACCAAGGTCGTATAGGATTTATTTCCCTCGCGTCCTCCCTCGCTGGCGCCGCCGCCTCCTGCCACACCGCCCGCTCGAGCCTCCTCGCCACCCTCTCTAGCCGCCGCCACCTTCCTTGTCTTCCTCGCTCGAATCCCCGCGGCCCCGCCGCCAGGCTTCCTCCCGCGCCGACCCGAGCTGCCCTCTGGCCGTGCCCTCGATGTCTCCCCTCCACAGGCACCACCGACCCTGCGCGTCGCCTCTCCGACCTCGTCCCCGATGCCGGCGCCCACGGCCTCGAGCTCGCCGCCCCGTGCGTGCTCTGCCGCCGGACGTCCTTCCCCGCCTCGCCACCTGTGTCTCGCCGACGACCACCGCAGCCCCGCCTCCTCACCCTCCTCCTAATCTCTTGGCTCCAAAGTGCTAATCTTAGCTGGATTCCAAGGGTAACAGATGGGTTGTCTCAGTTTGGGCTGTTTGTTCAGATGTGGATGCTCGTTGGATTCCCTTATTACTTTCAGAGAAGATTAGCTTACTTCACCCTTTTTAGGCAATAAGGATTTACATTTCTTGGATACTAGTTAGGCACACTTGCTTGATATGGTCCAGTTTGCATCCATTTAAATCACCTCTGTACTAATCGTGCCCTACCTTGTCCTTTTGTTCAGCTCATAGGTTGGACTCCACTTATAGAAATGAAAAACATTGCTAAGAAAGACGGCATCCAAGCTCGGTTGATTGGGAAGATGGAAGCGTACCAACCCCTTTGCTCGGTTAAGGACAGGAGTGCTCTCCGGTGAGCATGAATTCAATCCTTTATTCATTGAGCAGCAGTTAGTTAATTTCTTGAAAGTTGTTACTTGGTTTATATACCATCTAAGCATAGATACATGCACCTATGTCTACTGATTTTAACCACTGGTATTATTGCTGATGTTGTTCCTATTTTAAAGGAATAAAAAAATAGGTAACCTGTTGTACGTAAAATATTTCTTACCAGATTGAGTGCAAGTGCATTTTTTATCTGCAGGATGATTGAAGATGCAGAGGAGAGGGGCCTCATTTCACCTGGTGTTACGACACTAATCGAGCCAACAAGCGGCAATCTAGGAATTGGATTGGGGTTCATCGCTGTTCAGAAAGGCTACAGGTTTATTGCTGTCATGCCTGCAAAATATTCACTTGACAAGCAGATGCTATTGAGATTTTTGGGTGCTGATCTGATATTAACAGGTGGGAACTAGGATTTTAGCAGCTAGAAATGGTTAAGAACTAAGTATATACTTAAACACCTTTATAGAGATTTTCACAAATATTTCTTCTACTGAATTGCAGATTTTTGTTCCTATCTTGTACTTATTCCAGCTGTTTATGTAGTTTTACCATATTGCACTAACAGAGCAACTATACTGTGATAAGTGTTAAGTAATGTGTACCTCTCATTTTACTGCAGATCCTGCAACTGGGTTTAAGGGAATGATTGGCAAGGTGGAGGAGCTAATGAAGAGTATACCAAATTCTCATTGTCTTAATCAAGTAACCAATCCAGCAAATCCAGATGCACACTTTAAATGGACAGGTATCAATATCAGAAACTTATCTTTTCATTGTTATAGAACAATTGTGAACCTTTTGTTTTGGCATGCTACTCTTGGTCTTGGGAATCATTTTACACCATTGTCATTTTCTGAAACAAACTCCAGGACCTGAGATATGGAAGGATACAGTAGGCAAAGTGGATATATTTGTGGCAGTTGTTGGTTCAGGAGGCACATTGACAGGTGTTGGGAGGTACTTGAAGATGAAAAATCCATCCATAAAGATAGTGTGCGTGGAACCTTCCGAAAGCGCTGTAATTTCAGGTAATCCAATAAGTATGGCAATGTACAGGTACTTTCTCTAAAAATAGTTTGCAGTACTAGTTCCAAGTCAGTGACTGTTCCACACATAAAAATTCAGAATTGTTAGTGACTCGGTGTAAAACCTTCAGAATGTGCATGATATTAATCAGAAGCACCTGTTCCATTCTATGTTCAGGTGGTTTACCTGGGTCACACAAGATACAGGGTACAGGGGCAGGTTTCATAGCAAATGTTCTTGACACTTCGGTCATCGATGAAGTCGTGACGGTAAGCACCGAGGAGGCCATGGAAATGGTGAGGGGGCTGGCAAAGGAGGAGGGGCTGCTTGTTGGTATAAGCTTTCCTTTTTAGTTATGTTCTCCACTACACTTCACACTGTTCACTGAACTACACACCATGTTAGGAGGCTCGATATTTTCTTGATCCTTCTAGGAGTTGTGATTACTGCTTTGCATAGGTTCTAGATAGTTCTGTGGTTTGACCCTCGTCAAGTTTCTTTCAGATAGTTTTGATTGGTTTGATACTTGGATTGCAAGGAACACCGCAGATGACATGGGTGTTCTTGCCAGAACTTACGCTGACATGTTCCTAACTTCCTAACCTCCGGATGATTACGCATGATGTTTGTGGATGCCTGCCAGCGCCTTCGTCTCATAAAGAACTCCGAGGCTGTCAACTTAGGTATATGCTCATTTTCAACACCATCTTCATGTCCTGCAGCTGTCATGTCACGCCGTACTCACGGTACCAGCAACCATCATGATTTGCTAAATCTTTTTCTGTTGCTCCTAGCACCGAGAGCCGCCCAATGAAGCATACCATGAAGAGGGGTGCCGGAAAGGAGGAGGAAGCTTATCCCTGCCGAGGTTCCTCATGTGAGATAGGAATGTGGACAGTTGTCGCCTTACTACTTTCGGTTCATCTATGGTATCTGAAAAGTTGTTAGTTTCATTGCTTGTCCGTAGTAGTTCTCTACATATATATATAGGTCGCGAAAGTACCAGAAGATTTAAATATACACATACGGTTTGTCAAAGGTCCCAAGCTACTTTCTGAGTTTCTATTGCACTCTCTGTGGACCTGCTACTCATTTCTTACTAACTGATTTTCGTAACTTTCAGTGTTGCAACAGAGATTCCGTCAATGGTATAGGACACCAAAACCAAGTTTGAGAAGGACAGGTGAACAACCGAGCCATTTTACACGCCTTTAGCTTTTTGTGTGTAGGAATATGGATACAGATTTCTGTTGTGCTTTTCATAGAGTGAAGATTTGATCTTGGGCTTTTGCTCATTGCTGTAACATGAACACATGAACCAAAGCTAGTTCTTGACAGTAAAAGCTGTGAATATTTATTGAATGTACCCTGAATGCTGACACATATTTATTTTTGTTTTCTATAGCTATGACAATTACTGTTTTTGTTTTCTGACATCATATCCTCCTTTGCCTCCATACTATGACAATTACTGTTTTTGTTTTCTGTAGCTTTCCTAGGTGAAGAGAGGAAGAAGATGAAGACCTTGATCGCGCCCCCGGTCTTGCTCATCGTCATTGTGGTTGCACTCTACTTGATCATATAGTTTAGGGCTCATGACCACTTTATTTGTGTAATGTGAGATGATATCAACTTTTTATCCTCCAACACTTGTGTAAATAATTAAGCCACATGTCACTATATCGGGTTCTAATTGATTTGATGACTATAATTGTGTTTGTAATATCTTTGTTTTGATAAACTATGTAGAATGCATCATTTGTACTACTTTCTACAGCTATTTTTGTATAATACACTGTATACCTGTATAATATATAGTATAATACCAGTAACAATACCAGGGAAGAGCTGTATTGAGTTATGTTGTAAATATCAGTGGCGCATCTGCTAATTTACCAGTGGTGCATTACGTAGAAATACTCCACTAGTAAAATATCAATGGCGCATATTGAAGATGCGCTACTGGTTGTCTCATTATCAATGGCGCATATTTGATATGCGCCATTGATACTTAATTATCAGTGGCGCAACAGTAGTGGCGCATTCCATATGCGCCACTGATAGCAAAAAATATGCTCCACTGATAAGAAACAGGCAGCTGCTTGCCAGCGACGGGGAAGACAACGAATAGAACGTCGAAAGGGTATGTGGGCCTGGGTCACGCAGGGCTGCTGCTGGGCCGGTTGCGGTGTTGCGGGCTACATGCGAGCGGCAGATAGGAAGAGTAGAGAAGGAATGGGCCGGCCTGGTTACTGCTGCTCCATTTTTTCTGAGAACATTTCCTTTTTTTATTTTTCTGTTTTCTCTTTGTATTTTCAAATTCGTTTCTGATTTAAATTGTTTGAAAATACTAGAGGATTTGTAAAATATAGAAAATATTGTAGGGTCCCTTGAAACCATTTGGGCTCCAACATTTTGTATTTTTATTCTAATTCAAAACCTTTTTGAATGGATTTCAAAAAGAGGAGAGGATTAGGGTTTTAGGGTTTTTAGTTTCTTTTTTTTTGCATGCACTTTTATGGGATGATGCTCATGAATGCACAGACAAATTCCTAAATATGATTATCTAAAACTGGGGTGTTACAGCTCTATCCCCCTTACGAGAATCTCGACCAAAGATTCCGCAGGTAGGAAGAGAGGAGAATAGGGCCACTATAAGGATAAGAGGGAAACACACTAAACAACACACCGAGTGTATCATGGTCAAGTCATGACGGAGTGTTCGGAAACGACTCTGAGATGACAAACATGAAACACGTCAAGGTAACAGAGGAAACAAAAGGAGATGGTTTTCAAGCTGATAGATAACTGGTTTTCATAATGATTGAGACCATGGAGTTTCAAAAGGATTTAAGCTTCTGAAAAGGAAAGCTTACAACAAAAAGAACATGACCATAGACTTCGAAAGATATGAAACTCTACTAGACGGCTTAAGTAAAGCTTCCAGGGATACAAAGATTCGGATAACCAAGTTGTTGAACTACTTTTGATACAGAAGGATCACTTTTCGTTCAATAGAAGGTCAAGACAGAAAGGTGTTTTGTGGCGAGGACTAGTAAGAGTCACAAAGAACATGTAGCAAGGGAACTATTGATTACCAAATCATAGTCACTCTATGAACATGATCGAGAAACGAAGGAAACTCTTTATTCATCTAGGATTATCAGACTCTTTGCCAAAAATCATGGTATCACTTTACACCACCAAGATGAATATATAAGAAGATTCCTGATGACACGAGGAAAAAGAAACTTCATTCTCAGACTTTAATTACTTGGCACAAAAAAACGCTTGCCAACGTAAAAGGGTCTAGAGGATCGATCGAGAGACATTTGGCAACACTGCTTTAAATGTTCTCCTTGATGTTCAGAATACTAATATCAGACTTCTAACAAGCCTTCAATTAGTCATCAAGTATAGGTCGGACTTCGGACGCAAAGGAAACCACAAGACAACTCCTATAATAAATCATAAAAGGAGCCTTATGAAGAGTAGTTGTTATTGTTGATTCAAGAGAATATGACAATAGGCCTTCAGACTAATTGTGTCAACCGTTACATCAATCTTACCGGATTTACGAAGAGACCTATGTCAAATCCTTGAAGAACACTAACCATCATATCTTCTTGAGATTCAGATTCGGTTAAGTAGAATGATACTTCAGACTCAGCATGTCCGAATAGATAGTTTGCAACATTTACCGTAAAGGTAAAGTTACTAGATTCTCAAGATATGGACTACAATGTGAAGCTCCAAAAGTCCGAGCTACGTTGCTAGACTATGTATTAGGAACTTGTCGAAGGACAACTGCTCATACATCGAATACTTGCAACGAAACACAAATGTATCCTTAAAGGGAATAAAGATAACTCTACTCAAATCCACGATAACATCTTTCAACATTTGCACATGAACCGAAGAAGGTTACTTCTAACATCTAGAACACATACTTCGGAATGACCCAAAGATGGTTCTCAAAAGGTTTTCCAATGTTTATGCCAAATGTTCCATATGAAATCTAGTCTAGCATGGAGAAGATAAGGATGTCATCGATGGGCTCAACATCAAACTTACTGATATACTCCAGGAAGATGGACGCATATGTTGTGTGAACGAGGCAGAGTATTGGTCAGACCAAAGAACATGAAGATGTACTCAAGTGAAACATCACAAGGAGCAGCAACATCAAGATAATCCTTTGGAATGAGTTTGGTTTGACAATAACCCAAATCAAATCAAAGGCAGGGGAAGATAACATATCCACGAAGGACCGATCGTTGCAAACGTATCCATAATTTGATGTTCCATGCTTGGTTTTATCTACTTTCTTATGTTTTGTCCACACTTTGGAGTACTTTTCATATGATTTCTTGGACTAACCTATTAACAAGATGCCACAGTGCCAGTTGCCTGTTTTCTGCTATTTTTGATTCTAGGAAAGTCAGAAAATGAATATTCTCGGAATTGGACCGGACAAAAGCCAAAGTCGATATTTTACCGGAAGACTAACAGAGCCAGAAGACGAGACTGAGAGGGGCCACAGGGTGGCCACACCCCCCTTGGCGCGGGCAACCCTAGGCCGCGCCAGGGCATGGTGTGGGCCCCCTGGCCGGCCACCGACCTTGCCTCTTCGCCTATAAGTTGCCTCCCGATGCAAAAACCCTAAATAATCCAGCATACAACCATGAAAAGTTCCACAACACCGCCGCCACCGAAGGGGAGATTCGGGGGACAGAAAGTCTCTGTTCCGGCACCCTCCCAGGACGGGGAAGTGCCCCCGGAGCCATCTCCATCGATCTCTACCACCATCTCCATCGCCATTGCTGATTCCCATGATGAGGAGGGAGTAGTTCTGTCTCGAGGCTAAGGGTTCTACTGGTAGCTATGTGTTCATCTCTCTCTCTATGCATGATCATATTGTGATCATGAGCTTTGTAATCAAGTATATCTACCTTGCTACTCAAGTGCTTTAATAGATCTCCGCTCTCCCCATGTGTGTGAAGTTGACAGTGTGCACACCATGGTGGCACTTAGGCTAGAGATTTCAAATACTTGTTATGAGTTATATTTGGAGTTGGATGTCTTTATGAAATTATGGTGTTTGTTTGAACCATCTAGTGCTCAAGGTGACAGTGTGGGGTTATCTAGATGCGGAAAGCGAACTTTGAGGTGTGTTGTTATAGCCCTACCATCGATTAGAGTGTTCAACCGGAGAGTAGTATCATAAAGAAAATATATTTATATGAGAGTGTTCACTAGTGAAAGTATGATCCCTAGGCCTTGTTTCTAAACATTGAAACACTGTTTGGAATTGGATCTGTTACATGTTTGCTTGCTTCCATCTCTATTTCAGTTTTACTTTAGTCTTTTCCACGCCATCAATCTATTTTCTCGCACCGTTGTCTTTTATCCATACCACTTGTATTTCACTATCTCTTCGCCGAACTAGTGCACCTATACACCTGACAAGTGTATTGGGTGTGTTGGGGACACAAGAGACTTCTTGTATTTTGATTGCAGGGTTGCTTGAGAGGGGATACCTTTGACCACTTCCTCCCTGAGTTCGATAAACCTTGGGTAATCCACTTAAGGGAAAACTTGTTGCTGTTCTACAAACCTTTGCGCTTGGAGGCCCAACAACTCTCTACAAGAATAGAAGTGCGTAGAAATCAAGCTATTTTCTGGTGCCGTTGCCGAGGACTAAAAAGAAGAAGCTCCCACATCAACCACGCGCCAGCAAGTATTTTCTGGCGTCGTTGCCGGGGAGGTAAGGTAAAAGGTGCTCACATCCTCCGATGTGAGTGCTCGAAGTTATTTCCTTTAGATTCTGCAATTTTGTCTTTTTGTTTCTTGTTTTCACTAGTTAGGCTTAACGGAAAACAACAACAAAATTAGAGAGCTTTTTAGTATTTTTCCTAATATAGAACATGAATTGTCTGAAAAGAAAATTAAAAAACCCATGGAACTTTATTTGCAAGCTAATAGCAATTTTATTAGTATGAATATTTTGAACACCTTTGTTACTAATGCTATGGAAACGTCTAAGCTTGGGGAAGTTAGTTTTTATGAAAATGATCTTTTTAGTTCCCCAGCTTTAATGAAGAAAATTTTCTCTAGTGATACTTTATCTCCCATATGTGGTAATTCTAATGATACTTGTGATTTTTTAAATCCACATACTGAAAGCATCCCTTTTAAAATACCTATAAAAATTGTTGAACATGTTATGAACAACTATTATTTGGGGGATGGAACTGTCCATCCTGGTGGTCATTTACTCGTTATACACGAATTATGCGAGTTGTTCAAGTGTGTAGGTATTTCAATGAACCAAGTTAAGAGGAAGCTATTCCTTTTTTCACTTAAGGGCAAAGCAAGGGAGTGGTATGAGATACTTTTGGAGTGGAAGGAACTTGCATCTCTCTTTTACTCTAAATTTTATCCTCCTCATGAAATTCATAAAGATAGGAATTACATTTATAATTTTCATCCACATGATGGAGAAAGTATTGCACAAGCATGGGGGGGGGGGGGATTGAAGTCACTTATGCTCAAATGTCCCATTCATGAGCTTCCCAGTAATATTGTTATTTATAATTTCTATGCAAGGCTTTCAGGACATTACAAGGACCATCTAGATACTTGTTTAGAGGGATCCTTCACAAGTAAGGAGGTCAAAGCTAAATGGGATTTTCTTGAAACAATTCAAAGCAATACCGAAGAATGGGATAACAACAAAGGTAAAGAACCAGGTATAAACTATGAGTATGATTGCATTAAGTCTTTCGCTGAAACTGCTGATTTTCAAGAGCTTAGTGCTAAATATGGTCTTGATCCTCAAATTCTTGTTTATTGTTATAGAACCTTTGGTTCTCATATTAATGCTCCTAAAGAAAAATGGGACATGTATCATGATCCTTATAAAGACACTTGCATGATAAGTGAAATTGTTATTAATGATAGCAATAAACATGCCCAAACCTCTGAAAGTACTATTTCTTATAATCATGTTAAATTTTGTGGAA
Source organism: Avena eriantha (assembly GCA_910589775.1). Taxonomy (NCBI): domain Eukaryota; kingdom Viridiplantae; phylum Streptophyta; class Magnoliopsida; order Poales; family Poaceae; genus Avena; species Avena eriantha. Next base: position 45,082,323 of record OU342743.1, read on the forward strand.
TACATAGACCTTGTGAGAATAATCAAATTGAAGAAGAATATTGTATCACCCACAGGAATGAAAAAACTAGAATGTGGTATAGGGCTTTAAATGATCTTGGTAAAAAAGTTTGTGCCCTTTATCCTTTTATTTTTGAACTTTACTTTGAAGTGGGTCATTTAAATTTTCAATGCTCATGCCATAATAATAGCCCTTCTAATCCAATGAGTACTGCAAGTTTGTATTGTGATGACATGATCACTCCTAATCAGCATGATGAACTTACATTATTTTTGGGGTGTGAAGAGTTATCAAGAAAAACCTCTTTGGTAGATATGGGTGCTTCTGATATGAATAGTGTCCTGCATGGTTGTCATATTTATTGTGTTGATAATTGCCACAAAAATACTTACATACAAAATATTATAAAAGATGAGGTTTTACCAAAATATGACAGGACTAATATGTGTTTTGTTCTTATTAATGAAAAGGAGGAATCCTCCAAAGTTTCTTCTATTGTCTCTAACAATGAACCAGGGTATATGGAGAAGCTTCCTTTCAAGCCTCTCCCTCCTAAAGAGAAGAAGAAAAAGAAGAAGAGGAGGAGTAAAATGAGAGAGGAAACAATATTTCCCCTAAGCATGTTGCTCCTATTATAGTTTTTGATGAGTCTGAACTCGATGATATTCCTATGCCTATTACCTATAGTAGTGATCATGATTAGGAAAAGCACACTACTTTTGATATTGATACGGTACCAATTCTGAAAATGATGATGTTAATAATTGCTGCACTATTAGTACTATCCATGTTCCTCCCAATGATGATATGTTTACAAATGAACACACTTTGGGAGATAACCATTATATTGCTTATGATGATGTTATACCTCCAAAATATGATGATTACAATAATGAATATGATATTTTCAGTCCACCTATTATTGAGGAGAAAATTAATTATGATTACAATATGCCTCCTATATTTGATGATTATGGTGATGAAAATAATAAAGATAGCTATTTTGTTGAATTTGCTCCCACTATAATTAATAAGAATGACTATGTTTATGTGGGGAGTATTAATTCTTTTATGCATGTGGCTCATGATAAGAATGTTTTATGTGATAGTTATATTGTTAATTTTATTCATGATGCTACTGAAAGTTATTATGAGAGAGGGAAATATGGTTTTATGCATCTCAATAATATTAAGTTTCCCCTCTTTATGTTGAAATTCTTGAAGTTGCTTTTGGTTTGCTTTCCTATGCTTGTTGCTTTGTGCTTTCATGACTTGTTTCTTTACAAGATTCCTATGCATAGGAAGTGGGTTAGACTTAAATGTGCTATGAATTTGCTTCTTGATGCTCTCTTTTACTTCAATGCATATTTCCTATGTGAGCATCTTCTCAAACTATCATGCCTAACTTAAAGGTGTTAAAGAAAAGTACTTATTGGGAGATAATCCAAAAAAATTAGTTGAGTCTAGGAAGTTATTACCTCTGTAATAACCTCTCCTTATCATTTTTGTGTGGTTTTTGTGCCAAGTGTAACCTCTAATGAGAGAGAAGTAATGCTTGGGAAAGTTGCTGTCCCGAAACAGATTTCTGTGCTTCACCATAAAAATTCGTGTAAACTCTCTGTACGTCCTTTTGAGGCGTGAATTTTTGTGCTTCTGCCCCAGGTCGTTATCTAACTTTCGTTAGTGCAACATTTTTCAATTTTAGCAACAAAAGGTCTTTGAAAAATTCGTCTTTACCTGCTGGTCTGTTTTGATAGATTTCTGCCATTTTCTGCATTTGCTTCTTGTTGGTTCCTTTTTGAGTTCTTTTGGGGAATTGAGATTTTTGAGGGAAGTGTGCTACAGTACTAGTGTTTTAATGGAAGTTTTATTGGTGTTAGAACTGAACCTAAAGACTTATTATCTTGAGTGCACTAATATTGCTAATAAAGATTGTGTGAAGTTCTGTATGAAGGAAAAAATTTAGGTGTATGGAAGGAATGAGTAATGAGATGAAGAATAGACTAAAGCTCAAGCTTGGGGATGCCACACGTGTCACCCCAAGAAATATCCAAGAATTACAAGCGTCAAATCTTGGGGATTCCCAAGGCATCCCCTTCTTCATCAATAAAAATCTCAGGTTTCTTCCAAACACTTCGTTTTTATTGTTTCATGCACAGTTGTGTTGTTCTTGGAGCGTCTTCATTTTTTGTTTTTGGTTTTCGTTTGCTTAGTTTGCTGAATAAGTTGGTTGGATCCCAACACACTTCTTTTGGAGAGAGACACACCCCTTTATTCATTGCCTAGAACACTCTAGTTTTCATTCTTATTGTTTCGTGAGTGTTCTCTTTTGCTAGCACGGTGTTTAGCCTTAGTTTTCTTGTGCTTTCAGCTTATAACTTTTTAGTTCTTCCTTTTGGATTTGTGAGACAAGATCACTGATCTTTATTTATTATTATCTTTGTGAGTTCTTTCAAATAAGTTTGGTTTGGATTGGAAAAGAGTAGGAAAGTTCATGCTTAAGTGGTAAAAGGAGCTTGTTTTTGACTGTGGCCTGATATGTTGTAATAGTATCTATAATTTTTGATGTGCCATGCTTGGTTTATATCTATTTTCTTATGTTTTATCCACACTTTGGAGTACTTTCTACACACTTACTTGTACTAACCTATTAACAAGATGCCATAGTGCCAGTTGCCTGTTTTCTGCTGTTTTTGGTTCCAGAAAAGTCAGAAAATGAATATTCTCGGAATTGGACAGGACAAAAGCCAAAGTCGTTATTTTCCCGAAAGACTCACGGAGCCAGAAGGAGAGACGAAGGGGGCCACACCCCCCTTGGCGCGGGCAACCCTAGGCCGCGCCAGGGCATGGTGTGGCCCCCTGGCCCACCACCAACCTTGCCTCTTCGCCTATAAGTTGCCTCCCGATGCAAAAACCCTAAATAATCCATCATACAGCCACGAAAAGTTCCGCAGCGCCGCCGCCACCGAAGGGGAGATTCGGGGGACAGAAAGTATCTGTTCTAGCACCCTGCTGGGACGGGGAAGTGCCCCCGGAGCCATCTCCATTGATCTCCACCACCATCTCCATCACCGTTGCTGATTTCCATGATAAGGAGGGAGTAGTTCTCTCTCGAGGCTAAGGGTTATACCGGTAGCTATGTGTTCATCTCTCTCTATGCATGATCATATTATGATCATGAGCTTTGTAATCAAGTAGATCTACCTTGCTAGTCAACTGCTTTAATAGATCTCTGCTCTCCCCATGTGTGTGAAGTTGACAGTGTGCACACCATGGTGGCACTTAGGCTAGAGATTAGAAATACTTGTTATGAGTTATATTTGGAGTTGGATGTATTTATGAAATTGTGGTGTTTGTTTGAACCATTTAGTGCTCAAGGTGACAGTGTGGGGTTATCTAGATGCGGAAAGCGAACTTCGAGGTGTGCTGTTATAGCCCTACCATCGATTAGAGTGTTCAACCGAAGAGTATTTAAGAGTAGTATCATGCAGATAATATATTTATATGAGAGTGTTCACTAGTGAAAGTATGATCCCTAGGCCTTGTTTCTAAACATTGAAACACTGTTTGGAATTGGATCTGTTACATGTTTGCTTGCTTCCATCTCTATTTCAGTTTTACTTTAGTCTTTTCCACGCCATCAATCTATTTTCTCGCACCGTTGTCTTTTATCCATACCACTTGTATTTCACTATCTCTTCGCCGAACTAGTGCACCTATACACCTGACAAGTGTATTGGGTGTGTTGGGGACACAAGAGACTTCTTGTATTTTGATTGCAGGGTTGCTTGAGAGGGGATACCTTTGACCACTTCCTCCCTGAGTTTGATAAACCTTGGGTAATCCACTTAAGGGAAAACTTGTTGCTGTTCTACAAACCTCTACGCTTGGAGGCCCAACAACTCTCTACAATAATAGAAGTGCATAGACATCAAGGTATTTTCTGGCGCCGTTGCCGGGGAGGTAAGGTAAAAGGTACTCACATCCTCCTGTGTGAGTGCTTGAAGTTATTTCCTTTAGATTCTGCCATTTTGTCTTTTTATTTCTTGTTTTTATTTTTACTAGTTAGGCTTAATGGTGAACAAAAAAAATTAGAGAGGTTTATAGTATTTATCTTGAGTTAGGACATGAAGTGTTTGAAGAGAAAATTAAAAAACCTATGGAACTTTATTTGCATACTAATAGCAATGTTGTTAATATGAATTATTTGGACACCATTATTGCTAATGATATGGAAAAGTCTAAGCTTGGGGAAGCTAGTTTTTATGAAAATGATCTTTTTAGTCCCCCAAGCACGGAGGAGAAAATTTACTTTGATGATACTATACCTCCAATATATGATGATTACAATGATGAATATGATATTTTCCGTCCACCTACTATTGAGGAGGAAATTAATTATGAATACAATATGCCTCCTATATTTGATGATTATGGTGACGAGAATAATAATGATAGCTATTTTGTTGAATTTGCTCCCACTACAATTAATAAGAATGACTATGCTTATGTGGAGAGTAATAATGCTTATATGCACGTGGATCATGATAAGAATGTTTCGTGTGATAGTTATATTGTTAATTTCATTCGTGATGCTCCTGAAAGTTGTTATGAGAGAGGGAAACATGGTTTTATGCATCTCAATAATATTAAGTTTCCCCTCTCGATGTTGAAAATTTTGAAGTTGCACTTGTTTTGCTTTCCTATGCTTGTTGCTTTGTGCTTTCATGACTTGTTTATTTACAAGATTCCTATGCATAGGAAGTGGGTTAGACTTAAATGTGCTTTGAATTTGCTTCTTGATGCTCTCTTTTACTTAAATTCATATTTCTTATGTGAGCATCTTCTTAAACTATCATGCTTAACTTAAAGGCGTTAAAGAAAAGTACTTATTGGGAGATAGCCCAAAAGTTTTAGATGAGTCTTGGAAGTTATTACCTCTGTAATAACCGCTCCTTATCCTTTTTATTTGCTTTTTGTGCCAAGAGTAACCTCTAATGAGAGAGAAGTAATGCTTGGGAAAGTTGCTGTCCCGAAACAGATTTCTGTGCTTCACCGTAAAAATTCGTGTAAAATCTCTGTACGTACTTTTGAGGTGTGAATTTTTGTGCTTCTGCCCCAGGTTGTTATATAACTTTAGTTAGTTCAACACTTTTCGATTTGAGCAACAGAAGGTTTTCGAAAAAATTGTCTTTACCTGCTAGTCTGTTTTGACAGATTTCTGCCATTATTTGCATTTGCTTCTTGTTGATGCCTCTTTGAGTTCTTTTGGGGAATTGAGCTTTTTGAGGGAAGTGCTACAGTAGCTAGTGTTTTAATGTAAGTTTTATTGGTGTTAGAACTGAACCTAAAGACTTATTATCTTGAGTGCACTAATGTTGCTAATAAAGATTGTGTGAAGATTTGTATGAAGGAAAAAATTTCAGGTGTATGGAGGGAATGAGTAATGAGATGAAGAATGGACTAAAGCTCAAGCTTGGGGATGCCACACGTGTCACCCCAAGAAATATCCAAGAAGTACAAGCGTCAAAGCTTGGGGATGCCCAAGGCATCCCCCTCTTCATGAATAAAAATCCCAGGTTTCTTCCAAACGCTTCATTTTTATTGTTTCATGCACAGTTGTGTTGTTCTTGGAGCGTCTTCTTTTTCGTTTTTGTTTTGGTTTTTCGTTTGCTTTGTTTTATTAGTTTGCTGAATAAGTTGGTTGGACCCCCTCTTTCATACATTGGTTTTCAAATAGTTTGGTTTGGATTGGAAAAAGAGTAGGAAAGTTCATGCTTAAGTGGTAAAGAGAGCTTGTTTTTGACTGTGGCCTATGCTTTGTTATGCCATGCTCGATATTGTTTTGGCTTTATGCTTAGTATTATTTACTGTAGCATGACATGTTATAAACAATTGAGATTGCTTAATGTGCCTTTGAATAATCATGCGTTGTTTTAGCATATTAAAGCATAGTATTGTGGTATTCTCCTTTGACGCTTTATTTGGGTTGACTTGGCGCATGCTCACTCCATGTTATGACTATCCTAAGTCACCATAGTCTTTATGATCCTTTAGTTTTCAACTTTTAGTTTCACTTTATGCTTTAATTAATGATGTTTTGTTGCTTTGCATGATTATGGCCATTATTGCTCTCTTAGTTTGTCGCTCCCAGTCTTTTGCTAGCCTCCATAACCAAGTACGAGTTCCACTCATGCATCCAAATCCTAAAAACAAGTTATTCCAAAGAGTCCACCATACCTACCTATTAGCATTTTCTATTCCAAGTATATTCAAGTTTTTATCTACCTTCCGAATTAAACTTGTTATGTGAAAATTAGTGATTAAAGCTCTCACGAACTTGATGGCACACTTTACTTTTCTTGCACCTAATAAACTAGAACCATTGTGTCGTCTATGTTGTATATGCTTGCACTTATATGTTGGGGATTAGCAGAACCATGCTATCATGGGGAACGCTTTCAACATTGCACTTGTACTTTGTACCTAGTTGATATCATGCTCTTTTGTCTATGGATGTCGTCGGTGTGAAATGAAAGGGGAGATTGTAAGTCCATGGAGTTATGTATATGTGTTAGAGAAATGCCTAGGCCGCTGGTCTAACCGATGCTGTCATGGTGGAAACTGTTGGGGTTCCGCATATGAAAACAATAAATTTTACTCTACGCCCCTGAACCCCTGAAGCTGCCAGGACCTATCTATTAGTAATACAACAACGGGAGGGGCTTTTCGCGAACTTACCCTTGAAGACCGAAAAACGTTGTCAACGCTCAGGAGAGCGTGGTTGATGTAGAGGAGCCGAAGCCGACCTCAAGGTCGTGATGAAGTCCTTGCCCTCCTTAGCTCCAACGACTTGAGTGCCTCAAGTGTGACACCTCGCGGGGAGTTACACACGTCCGGTGCCTGACGATGACTCCCGCTTCCCTGATCCAGCAGCAGTTGCGGAAGTCGAGCTCCCAGATCCGAATCCCGCAGTGCGACGGCACTCCGCGGTGAAGATGTCTCTCGCTCGCGCAATTCAGACTTGGGACCACGGTCACGAGAGAGAGAGGGGGAGAGAGAAAATATCAACTGGAGGTCCTCCCAAAAGTGAGAAGACCTTTATTGATTATCGGTGTATTTTATTTGGCCAAATACCCCCACTATATATAGGGGGGGGGGGAGGTACTACCTCCATCAAAGTCCCAGGGTGGGAATAATGGAGAGGAGGGGGTAGGGGTGGCTGCCGTCCACCCTAGTGGGCCCCGTGCAAGGGGGGCTAGGCCCAGCCGCCCTCCCCCTTAACCCTTCTCCCTCTCTCCTTTCCCCTAATGGGCCCTCTCCCTCCAGAAATTGGCCCATTAAGCCTTTGACCATTAAAACTGATTTTCTCTTTATTAAATAATTATGAATAAATGATTAAATCAACATTTAACATTCATTCACACATTATTCAATCTCCGTGGCTATGGAACACCTTCCACCTCCACTCCGGACATCCTCCGGACTTACCGAAACCCTTCCGGTTTTCTCCCTACTCTTCTTCGGTGATTCCACCGATCCTATAAACACTCTCTAAGCATCATAAAGCCCTTAAGAGTGATACCCCACGGTTCGGGAACACTCCATACATGGTCGGGACACTCCTACACCAATGATCGACAGAGGAACCTGGATGGCCATGTGACCCCTGTGCATTCCATGAAGATCTTTTGTCGTTTGAACCGGGACAGTCGTGTCTTATTCCTTTTGTCAATCAATACTTGCATTGCCTGAGATCTGATCAATGACATCGCCATGTCGTGTTCAATCTCGTTACTGAACAATGCTACTTGACTCGTTCCGACAAGTGATATCCATGTGATCAAATCACACGCTGCGCAGCTATTGGATATAACTTCTCCGAGTGGGCCCTTGAGTATCTTCCCGTCACATGGACGGACAAATCCCGCTCTTGACATATATTGCCTAAACGGTTTCCTCCGAGTACCTGAACACACCTTTATAACCACTGTATTACCAAGTGGCGCTTGATGCTATCAAAGCACTCTCGGGAGACAGTGATTGATATAGCCTCACGGTCTAAGGAATAGTCTACGAGGATCCATTTCTAATCATCGTAACTTGAACTTCGTGACATGATCAGGTCACGATGTTTAGGTTGGGTATTGGTTCATCATCTCATTCACAGAATGAGATGACCTCATTTCCAACTGGCATAAATGCCACATGATCAGGAAACATGATCATCTATTGACCAATGAACTAGTGATTAGAGTTTCACTGAGAACCCCTGGTTGTTTGTATATCGCACGTGTATTGATGTTTCCACTCAATACAGTTATAGCATGATATAAAACTTAATCATAAAGTATATGAAATATGATAATAGCCCTTACTACTATTTGTCTCTAGGGCATATTTCCAACAGTCTCCCACTTGCACTAGAGTACAAATACACTAGCTGCATTTGTTCTCAATTAGTGGCACCATATATCCGGTACCCTGAACATGCTTGCTCATGGAAGAGGTTGAGTCTTGGGTCTATACTTTATAGTCCCAAATCCTTTGCAACTTACTAATGTCACCTTGATTAACATTAATACTTTATCATCACATGATAGCATATGTGTGTATGCATCGTTGCTATGGCAGCAGAACGAGGCCTCATTCCAGGAGCCTACAGTGATGTTAGATCAACCTCGAGGGCTTTCTCATGGGCACTGTGCCCTGGGACACATCATTCTACGCTAAAACCAAACTAGCCCCTCCATAACATTATACAACACTTTAGATGGTACCCTTATCTATTATTATAAATGTATTCATCAAAACACTAGTGCACTCTGTGCAACTTTCAATGTTTTGTTCACCTTGCTTCCTACTTGATTTAATCAGTATTTACAGGAGTTTCCAACATATTTCCTTATAACATAACCCTTTATGTTTAAGATATGTCATCCTTTATGGATTTGGAAAACATGTCTACAGTTCTCTATTAGACACTGCGGACAAAACTTAGCTCAACGTTCTGTGATTCAAACTTAATCACTTTCAAACGTTCCTTATTTGGATCACATATTATGCTAAGTTATCATCATGGTTTACTAAGACAGAACCTATGTCTCAACATAGTGGATGATGATCATCCTTTTCTTTCTTTCAACCATTGATGTTAAACTTAATGTTATTCCTAATTTGAGTTATTAAGGGCCAGTTCCTTAATTGACTTTTATTCTGAAACCCTTTTTCAGAATCCCTTAAGGAATACTACATAATATCTTAATACACTTATTGTCAACTTCTACATCTTATAAATCATTATTTATAAGTATTTGCGCTTTCATTCTTAACATACTTAAGAATTACTCCTATAAGCTCCCACTCAAAAATATGTCAATCACATATTGTTTCAGGAAGACTTTCATAGCTCCCACTCAATTTTATGCAAATTGCACATCCACTCACTATTTGGAACAACTTCAAAATCCTTTGATCAAATATCAAACTTGGAGATTTTACTATGAGATACTAGTACTTTACTAGTTTTAAATCCACTAGACATTTAGCACATTTGAATCAAATTCATTTGAATTTGTCCAATACCTGACAAATTGTGCTTTTGTCATTTACCCCCCTTTCCACTATGGCTTTGCAATCATTTGGGAAAATCCAAGTAACCCTCTTACTTATGAGATTCAGCAACGAATTGCTTTCTAATCTCAAGGGAAGTTTGCTTCTAGGATTTCTCATAATTTTAGTTTACCTTTATTTCCTTTGTAGTTCGTAGGTATGTCACATTCCAAGAATCATGACAATTGATTCATAAGTGTCTCCATACTAGATATGGATTTACATTTTGAATCCTACTTTATGTAGTGAAAACACTAGTGGAGAAAACACAATGATCAATATCATTGATTCTTTCCTTCTGTGAAGAGAATCATTCAGGAACGTTGTCTGTTGTGCTTCTCAACACTCTGATGCAGGGTTTTGAATCCTCATCGTGTTTTTCACTATCTTCCATTTGCTCCATAATCGAGAAACATCACTAAAAGTGAGCTTTCTCAAGAATGTACCAAAATCCAAGCAATACAAATATTGCTTTCCTTTTGGTTCCAGCTATGGGTTTTGTATTCAAAGTTTCCAATGAATATGCTACAAGGACTTATTCGCTATTGTTTTGGTTATATCGAATAACCCCAAAACTTTGACGAATTCAAATGGTTCACTACATTCTAATTGAGTGCTAACTATTTTTAACTAATGGTCTCTACATCCACGCTACAAAGATTTATTTAGTGCCTTCTATTTAACCCACTTTGATATCTAATATCACATTGTGATGCTTTGCATTTTGACGTTTCAAAATGCTTTGCATTCCACAATTTCTTTTATGCCATTCTTATAAAGTTGAATTTCATCACTATTGATCAAATCATAGTAATTAGATTCTCTTTTATATGTATACCCTTTGTTGATGAAACATTTTGATCATATCAAATAATTTCATATTCACGTTTCCTTTGGTAAACTACTTTACACATTTAAACAATCATATAATGATAATTACCATTTTTGTTAAAACGCAATACATCGGATATGTATTTACTTTTAACAATTCATCAAACACTTTGTATTCAAGTAATACATGATGTTGAAGTTATTTTGCCGAACTTAGGCATGATTTATATGTGACAAGAAATCGAATGTCTTTCACATATTATCCCATAACTTTGAATTCAAAACAATGGTTTCATTCAATAATGAACATATCATTAAGTCGGGTATTTTAAACAAGGCATTTTTAATGTTTTACAAATGTTCGTGCATTATCAATTAGTTTCAAACAACAAGGATAATTCACACATAATCAAACAAGATAAGAACACGGATAGAAATCATTCATAAAAGTGGAACAACTGTTTGTTACAAACTCATATGAATAACCGTCTCACGAAGTGTGAGACACACTAAAGAAGTTCACAATCTCTTGATTACAATAATCATCCTAAAACATAAACTAAATGATAAATGTCGAGGGAGAGTGTCGTCGGCCGTCATCATCATGCTCGCCATCAACACGCAACATCACCTCCTCTCCAGCAAGCACCTCTCATGCATAAGGACCTGTTTTCATCAAAACAGAACAAGTATCAGATATACTTAACACTGCAAATGTGTTTGCAAGATTATAACATTTATAAAATTGTATATCAAATATATACCTTTGTCATCGATGACCTCTCCGTTGATTGGTTCAACCTTTACGTTCCTGAAACGTAATATGAACTCATGGAAATCCAATGCTTCCATATCACCACTCATGATGCTACTCCGGGCATGTCCTTCATAGCTAGGAGGCAATGATCGAAGCAGCACGTCTATCGCAAATGGATTAGCCATCCAGTAATCCACGAAGTGAACCAGTCTCATGTGTGCATCAAGCATGCGCTCCAAGTGACCCTTCAGACATGTATGCTCCTCCATATGTATGGAGAGGAACTCTCCAAGCAGCTCGTGCTTCCACATGCGCACATGGTCTATGAACTCCGCTCTCATCTGATCCACCATCGAATATGGATCAAGATCACCCATGAGCGGATGTAGTTCATCCAACATCCTGTAACACATTATTATCTGAATGTAGGTGGACATCTCTTGATGATAGTAGCGGTCTGCCAGTTCTTGTGGGGTCTCATAGTAATCTGGCTCAGTCAAATCCATTGTGCGGCGTATGTAGTCTACCACATGATTCCTAGTAAGGAGATCATTCCATCGCACAAGCCAACTAGGGAAGTTGGATCCATCAAGTCTAAGTTTCTCACCCTTTACCCAATCCTCAATGACAAAGTAAGCTTCACGGTGAGCCATCTACATTTATAATTGCAAAAGGAATTTAAGACTAAGTTTATAATCAAATGAGTTAATAATAACTCCACTTAGAAACACCTATCCCCAAAAGGGCTACTAGTGATAACATGACCCCTATTAGCCACATCTCCCCCGATTGAACACGACATCGATGCGGGCTCAAAGGTGGACGCTAAACGTGTTGGGTTCGTAGCATGGAAAAAAAAAATTTCTACCGCAAGAACGAACAAAACCCAGATCTAATCTAGATAAAAGCCAAGATCTAATCTATTAGACATGTGCAACGAGATAGATCTGTACTAACCCTTGTAGACCCGAAAGCGTTACGAGATTGGATCTCGTGGTTGATGTAGTCGATCACTTGCCGATCTCAAGATCGAGTGGACGATCCTTCCGGCGCCGCGTTCCGGCAGCGCTTCCATAGTCGGTCACACGTGCGGAGTCGAAGCAGACCTTCCTCTCCTCGTTCCAGCGAGCAGCGGAGGTAGTAGATCTTCTCCACGGAATCCCAGCAGCACGACGGCGTGGTGGTGGTGGTGGAGTAGAGAATTCTGCAGGGCTTCGCCTAAGCCTGAGCAGAAGAAAGGAGGAGGAGAGAGGTGGCTAGGGCTTGGAGTGGAGGGGGCAAGGGGGGTGGCGCCTCCACCCCTCTATTTAAAGGAGGGAGGCGCCATGGGAGGGGGAGTCCTAGTAGGACTCCCCTCCCTCCTTGGCCGGCGGATTGGGAGGGGGGAGGAGTCCTCCTCCCCCACGACTCCTTGTCTTGCCCCACAAGGATTCCTTGATCCTTTCTTGGTTTTCAAGCAAACTCCAAGAAATCTTCTAGAACCTTCCGGAACATTCTGAAACCTTCTAGAATCCCCATAAAAATACTCCGAAACATGTCCTAACTTAGAAAATGATCCCTAATATATGAATCTTATTCTACGGACAATTTCGGATCTCCTCGTGATGTCCCGGATCCAATCCGAGACTCCGAACAACATTCGGTCTCCAACGCACATTCCATATCTACTTAAAACAACTTCGAACCTTAAGTGTGTCACCCTACGGTTCGTGAATATGTAGACATGACAGAGACACATCTCCTATCAATAACCATTAGCGGGACCTGGAGATCCATAATGGCTCCCACATACTCAACGATGACTTCGTGATCGATAGAACCATTTACATACGAGACCAATTCCCTTTGTCACGCGATACTTTACTTATCCGAGGTTTGATCGTCGGTATCTCCATACCTAGTTCTACCTCGTTACTGACAAGTACTCTTTACTCGTTCCGTGATATGTCATCCCCTGTGACCTAGTCACATGCTTGCAAGCTAACTAGATGACATTCCACCGAGAGGGCCTAGAGCATATCTATCTGTCATATGGATGGACAAATCCCAATCTTGGTCCATGCGCTTCAACACATACTTTCAGAATACCCAACGACACCTTTATGACCACCCAGTTACGAAGTGGTGTTTGATGCCATCAAAGTACCCATCCGGTGATGGTGATTAACATAACCTCATGGTCGAAGGATTAGGTTACTATGCATTTAAAAGCTTATAGCAATACGAACTTAATGACTTGATCTTATGCTACGCTTACTATGGGTGTGTGTCCATCACATCATTCTCCTAATGATATAACCTTGTTATTAATCACATCCAATGTCCATGATCAGGAAACCATGATCATCAATTAATCAACAAGCTAGTTCAACAAGAGGCTTACTAGGGACTCTTTTATGTTTACAAAACACACATGTATTAGTGTTTCCTTATAATACAATTATAGCATGGGATGTAAACATTCATCATAAACACAAAGATGTAATAATAACCACTTTATTATTGTCTCTTGGGCATATCTCCAACAGTCTCCCACTTGCACTAGAGTCAATAATCTAGATTACATGGTAATATACCTAACACCCATGGCGTTCTGGTGTTGGTCATGCTTTGCCCTAGGGAGAGGTTTAGTCAACAGATCTGCCACATTTAGATCAGTGTGTACTTTGCAAATATTTATGTCACCATCTCTGACATACTCGCGAATAGCGTGGAAACGCAGCTTGATGTGCTTCAGCTTGCTATGTGACCTTGGCTCCTGTGCATTAGCTATGGCACCTGTGTTGTCACAGTAGATGGCCATCGGGTCCAACGCACTAGGAACCACGCCAAGTTCAGTAATGAATTCCTTCATCCATATGGCTTCTTGTGCAGCCTCTGAAGCAGCTATGTATTCCGATTCAGTTGAAGATTTCGCCACAACGCTTTGCTTGGCACTCCTCCAGCTCACTGCAGCACCATTCAAAATATATACGTATCCCGACTGTGACTTCGAGTCATCTGGATTGGTGTTCCAACTAGCATCGGTGTAACTGTTTACAACAAGCTGTTCATCACCTCCATAAGAAAGAACCATATCCTTAGTCCTCTTTAGGTATTTCAGGATATTCTTGACCGCTGTCCAGTGTTCCATTCCAGGATCACTTTGATATCTGCTAGTCAAACTAACAGCATGTGCTATATCCAGTCTTGTACACAGCATGGCATACATGATAGAACCTATGGCCGAGGAATAGGGAATATTATTCATTTTCTCTCTATCTTCTGCCGTAGCTGGACTTTGAGTCTTACTCAAGGTCTTACCTGACAACATGGGCACACACCCTTTCTTGCTATCTTCCATTCTAAACTTCTTTAGAACTTTGTCTAAGTATGTACTTTGTGAAAGCGCTATTAGGCGTCTTGATCTATCTCTATAAATCTTGATGCCTAGAATATATGCCGCTTCGCCAAGATCCTTCATCGGAAAACTATTATTCAAATAGGCTTTGACACTATTAAGAAGTTCTATATCATTCCCAATCAACAATATGTCATCTACATATAGTACTAGGAATGCTACAGAGCTCCCACTCACTATCTTGTAAATACAAGCTTCTCCATAAGTTTTTATAAATCCAAAGTTTTTGATTACTTTATCAAAACGTTGATTCCAACTCTGGGATGCTTGCTTCAGTCCATAAATGGAGCGCTGAATTTTGCATACCTTGTCAGCATCACTAGGATCGACAAAACCCTTGGGTTGTACCATATACAACTCTTCCTCAATGTCACCATTAAGGAACACCGTTTTGACATCCATCTGCCAAATCTCATAATCGAAATATGCAGCAATTGCTAACAAAATCCTCACAGACTTTAGCTTCGCTACTGGTGAGAAAGTCTCATCATAGTCAACTCCTTGAATTTGTCGGAACCCTTTCACGACAAGTCGAGCTTTATAGACGGTAACATTACCATCAGCATCTGTTTTTCTCTTGAAAATCCATTTGTTCTCGATAGCCTTACGACCATCTGGTAAGTCCACCAAAGTCCACACTTGGTTTTTGTACATGGATCCCATTTCGGATTTCATGGCTTCTAGCCATTTGTCGAAATCTGGGCTCACCATAGCTTCTTCATATGTCGTAGGGTCATCAGCATTGTCCACCAACATGACGTTCAAGGCAGAGTCATACCAATCAGGAGTGGTACGAACCCTCGTTGACCTACGAGGTTTAGCAGTAACTTCGTTTGAAGTTTCATGATCATCATCATTAGCTTCCTCTCCAATTGGTGCAGGCGGCACAAAAACATCTTCCGGTGCTGAGCTACTCTCAAATCCGAGAGAAGGTTCAATAACCTCATCGAGTTCTACTTTCCTTCCAGTCACTTCCTTCGAGAGAAACTCCTTCTCAAGAAAGGATCCATTCTTGGCAAAGAAAACTTTGCCTTCAGATCTATGATAGAAGGTATACCCAATTGTTTCTTTAGGGTATCCTATGAAGACGCATTTCTCCGCTTTGGGTTCAAGCTTATCAGGTTGTAACTTCTTTACATATGCTTCGCAACCCCAAACTTTAAGGAACGACAACTTGGGTTTCTTACCAAACCACAATTCGTACGATGTCGTTTCAACGGATTTAGATGGTGCCCTATTTAAAGTGAATGCGGCTGTCTCTAATGCATAGCCCCAAAACGATAGCGGTAAATCTGTAAGAGACATCATAGACCGAACCATATCTAAGAGAGTTCGATTACGACGTTTGGACACACCATTTCGCTGTGGTGTTTCCCGGCGGTGTCAACTGCGAAAGTATTCCACATTTCTTTAAATGCATGCCAAACTCACAACTTAGATATTCACCTCCGCGGTCAGAACGCAGAAATTTAATCTTCTTGTTACGATGATTTTCCACTTCACTTTGAAATTCCTTAAACTTCTCGAAAGTTTCAGACTTATGTTTCATAAAGTAGACATACCCATATCTACTTAAGTCATCCGTGAAAGTGAGAACATAATGATATCTACCACGCGATGCTACACTCATTGGACCGCACACATCGGTATGTATTATTTCTAATAAGTCTATAGCTCGCTCCATTATTCCAGAGAATGGAGTCTTAGTCATCTTTCCCATTAGACATGCTTCGCATCTTTCAAGTGATTCAAGAAGTCCATCAGAATGGAGTTTCTTCATACGCTTCACTCCAATGTGACCAAGACGACAGTGCCACATGTATGTAGAATTATCATTCAATTTTGTTCGTTTAGCTTCTATGTTGTGAACATGTGTATCACTACTATCGAGATTCAGTAAGAATAAACCATTCATCTTAGGTGCATTACCATAAAAGATATTACTCATATAAATCGAACAACCTTTATTCTCGGACTTAAAAGAGTAACCGTCTCGCAATAAACAAGATCCAGATATAATGTTCATGCTTAACGCAGGCACCAAATAATAATTATTCAAACTTAAAACTAATCCCGAAGGTAGATGTAGAGGGAGCGTGCCGACGGCGATCACATCAACCTTGGAGCCATTTCCAACGCGCATCGTCACCTCGTCTCTCGCTAGTCTTCGCTTATTCCGCAGCTCCTGTTTCGAGTTACAAATATGAGCAACCGAACCAGTATCAAATACCCAGGCACTACTACGATTACTAGTAAGATACACATCAATAACATATATATCAAATATACCTTTCTTCTTGATGTTGCCATTCTTCAGATCTGCCAGGTACTTGGGGCAGTTACGCTTCCAGTGACCAGCACCCTTGCAGTAGAAGCATTCAGTTTCAGGCTTGGGACTAGCCTTGGGCTTCTTTGCAGGTGCGACAGCTTTCTTGCCGTCCTTCTTGAAGTTGCCCTTGTTCTTAGGCTTGCCCTGCCTCTTGAAATTGGTGGTCTTATTGACCATCAAGACTTGGTGCTCCTTCTTGATCTCCACTTCAGCAGTTTTCAGTATGGACGAGAGTTCAGGCAACGTCTTGTTCATGCAGTGCATATTGTAGTTCATCACAAAGTTCTTATAACTTGGTGGCAGTGATTGGAGGAGACGGTGAATCCCTAACTCATTAGGAATCGATATCCCCAACTCTTGGAGCTTGTTTGCGTACCCAGACATGGTGAGCACGTGCTCGCTAATGAAGCTACCCTCTTCCATCTTACAGTTAAAGAACTTTTCAGAGGCCTCATAGCTCTCCATGGCCGCGCGAGTCTCAAAAATCAGCCCGAGCTCCTTAATGATCTCGAACGGGTCGTGGTGCTCAAAACGCTTCTGAAGCTCTGCTTCTAAACCGTACAGGATGGCACACTGAACTGTGGAGTAATGATTTTTCCGAGTGGCATAAACATTCTTTACATCATCAGTGGCATCTTCTGCAGGTGGGTCACCTAGCGGTGCTTCGAGCACATAGGTCAACTGACTAGCCCCGAGGACGATCTTCAGTCCACGAAACCAGTCCGTGAAATTGCTTCCATTGTTCTTAAGCTTTTCTTTCTCTAGGAACGCATTGAAATTGATGGAGGGGGTCGCCATAATATACAACAAATTTGCAAGTAGTTTAGACTAAGTTTATGATAAATTGAGTTCAAATTTAAGTCTTAAATTAACTAGGTGAACTCCCACTCAAAACAACATCCCTCACATTGTCTTAGTGATTACACGAACAAAGTCCGATCTTCACGAGAGAAGATGTAGTTTCATCGGCGAACAATCTTCATGTTCATCATATCATTTATATGACTCATGCTCTACCTTTCGGTATTTCCGTGTTCCGAGACCATGTCTGTACATGCTAGGCTCGTCAAGATTAACCTTAGTTTCCGCATGTGCAAATCTGGCTTGCACCCGTTGTATGCACACGTAGAATCTATCACATCCGATCATCACGAGATGCTTCGAAACGACGAGTCTTAGCAACGGTGCCAACTGAGGGCGAACACTTTATTACTTGAAATTTAGTGAGAGGGATCATCTTATAATGCTACCATCGCGATCTAAGCAATACAAGATGCATAAAGGATTAATATCACAGGCAATTCATAATTAGTGTGATATGATATGGCCCTTTCTTCTTGCGCCTTTGATCTCCATCTCCAAAGCACGGACGTGATCTCCATCATCACCAGCATTGCGTCAAGGTCAGTGGCGCCGCTTCATGGTTGTCCATCATCACTAGCAACTATTAAAACTACTTGGAATAAAGCTATTACAAGATGAATAGACACGCAGGTCTTAACAGAATTAAAGACAACCATTAGGCTCCTGCCGGTTGCCATATTACAACAAGGATCATTGCATACATCAAATACAATCATAATCACATGATGGCCATATCACATCACAAAACCCCCTGCAAAAACAAGTTAGACGCCTCTAATTTTCTTTGCATGTTTTACGTGGTTTGGGGCTTTCGAATAAGAACGGATCTTACCTACGAAACTGAACCACAACGTTGATACAAGTGCTATCAAGTGCAAAGTCTAAATTGGATCTATACTATGGTGAGAGAGACAGACACCCGCAAAGCCACTTGTGCAAAGCAAGTTACATGTCAAGCGTGGAGCAAGTCTCATGTGCGATGACATGTAAGCTTAGCCCGAGCCGCTTCATCCCACCATACCGCAAGATGCAAAGTACACAAAGCAAAAAACGGCACGAGCACCAACGCCCACAAAACCATTGTGTTCTACTCGTACAACAGATCTACGCATAGACACGACTCTGATACCACTGTTGGGTTC
The DNA here is from genome assembly GCA_910589775.1 of Avena eriantha. Taxonomy (NCBI): domain Eukaryota; kingdom Viridiplantae; phylum Streptophyta; class Magnoliopsida; order Poales; family Poaceae; genus Avena; species Avena eriantha. Next base: position 45,101,258 of record OU342743.1, read on the forward strand.
GTAGCATGGAAAACAAAAATTTTCTACCGCAAGAACGAACAAAACCCAGATCTAATCTAGATAAAAGCCAAGATCTAATCTATTAGACATGTGCAATGAGATAGATCTGTACTAACCCTTGTAGACCCGAAAGCGTTACGAGATTGGATCTTGTGGTTGATGTAGTCGATCACTTGCCGATCTCAAGATCAAGTGGATGATCCATCCGGCGCCGCGTTCCGGCAGCGCTTCCGCAGTCGGTCACACGTGCGGAGTCGAAGCAGACCTTCCTCTCCTCGTTCCAGCGAGCAGCGGAGGTAGTAGATCTTCTCCACGGAATCCTAGCAGCACGACGGCGTGGTGGTGGTGGAGTACAGAATTCTGCAGGGCTTCGCCTAAGCCTGAGCAGAAGAAAGGAGGAGGAGAGAGGCGGCTAGGGCTTGGAGTGGAGGGGGTAAGGGGGTGGCGCCTCCACCCCTCTATTTAAAGGAGGGAGGCGCCATGGGAGGGGGAGTCCTAGTAGGACTCCCCTCCCTCCTTGGCCGGCGGATTGGGAGGGGGGGAGGAGTCCTCCTCCCCCACGACTCCTCGTCTTGCCCCACAAGGATTCCTTGATCCTTTCTTGGTTTTCAAGCAAACTCCAAGAAATCTTCTAGAACCTTCTGGAACATTTTGAAACCTTCTAGAATCCCCATAAAAATACTCCGGAACATGTCCTAACTTAGAAAATGATCCCTAATATATGAATCTTATTCTACGGACAATTCCGGATCTCCTCGTGATGTCCCGGATCCAATCCGAGACTCTGAACAACATTCGGTCTCCAACGCACATTCCATATCTACTTAAAACAACTTCGAACCTTAAGTGTGTCACCCTACGGTTCGTGAATATGTAGACATGACAGAGACACATCTCCTATCAATAACCATCAGCGGGACCTGGAGATCCATAATGGCTCCCACATACTCAATGATGACTTCGTGATCGATAGAACCATTTACATACGAGACCAATTCCCTTTGTCACGCGATACTTTACTTATCCGAGGTTTGATCGTCGGTATCTCCATACCTAGTTCTACCTCGTTACTGACAAGTACTCTTTACTCGTTCCGTGATATGTCATCCCTTGTGACCTAGTCACATGCTTGCAAGCTAACTAGATGACATTCCACCGAGAGGGGCCAGAGCATATCTATCCGTCATATGGATGGACAAATCCCAATATTGGTCCATGTGCTTCAACACATACTTTCAGAATACCCAACGACACCTTTATGACCACCCAGTTACGAAGTGGTGTTTGATGCCATCAAAGTACCTATCCGGTGATGGTGATTAACATAACCTCATGGTCGAAGGATTAGGTTACTATGCATTTAAAAGCTTATAGCAATACGAACTTAATGACTTGATCTTATGCTACGCTTACTATGGGTGTGTGTCCATCACATAATTCTCCTAATGATATAACCTTGTTATTAATCACATCCAATGTCCATGATCAGGAAACCATGATCATCAATTAATCAACAAGCTAGTTCAACAAGAGGCTTACTACGGACTCTTTTATGTTTACAAAACACACATGTATTAGTGTTTCCTTATAATACAATTATAGCATGGGATGTAAACATTCATCATAAACACAAAGATATAATATTAACCACTTTTATTATTGCCTCTTGGGCATATCTCCAACAAAACGTCGGTCAAACCATTCATGCGATTCGTGCTCGATCTTTCAACCATCCGTGTTCCGAGGCCACGCTTCTGTGGCGTGCTAGGCTCACCAACTCAATCTTAGTGTATTCGTTGTGCAACATGGCTTGCACCCACTGTATGCAAATGTAGATATGTCTGACACCCAGGCCTGTAACCCTGGATCGCCTCATACCGAAGAACTTTCTTGGTGGTGCACACTAAGGGGGAACAAAATCGTTGGTAATTTTAATAGGGATCATCTTATTAGGCTACCTTCGAGTATCTAATACTAGCACACAATAAGACATACAAACAATACCATTTAATGTAAATGCTATGTGATATGGTCCTTCACATCGTGATCTCTATGCACCGTCACCGGGTTCCGGTGCCGTAGACACCAGGGTTCCGGCGCCGTAGACACCAGGGTACCGGTGTGTTCCCGACATGGTAGTTCATCACCTCCGTGACTATCTACTACTACGTAACAAAAGGTAATCACTTTACCTTTGCCAAAACCATATCACAAAGCAACGCCCCCCTGCAAAACAAAGTTAGACGCCTCTACTTTATCATTGCATGTTTTACGTGGCTGAATGGGCTTTCGCACAAGAACCGTTCTTACCTACGAACATTCAGCACAACGCTGATCAAGTAGTTGTATCTACTACACCCCTTTCGGGGTCCTCCGTTGCAAATGGCACACTAACCAATGCGAGAGAGACATACACCCCCTAGGCCACTTTATACGGTACAAGCCGTATGTCAAGCGTGGACCAGTCTCGCAAATGAACGCGTAAAGTCGTTTGGGGGCCGCTTCATCAAGCATTACTGCGGTATACACAAGTACACGTGGGAGGGTAACAATTAAAAGATCAACGCCTACACGCTACATCTCGTGTGTTCTACCTGTACTAGCAATACTACGCATAGATCTAGCTCTGATACCACTGTTGGGGTTCCGCGTATGAAAACAATAAATTTTACTCTACGCCCCTGAACCCCTGAAGCTGCCAGGACCTATCTATTAGTAATACAACAACGATAGGGGCTTTTCGCGAACTTACCCTTCAAGAACGAAAAAAGTTGTCAACTCTCAGGAGAGCGTGGTTGATGTAGACAAGCCAAAGCCGACCTCAAGGTCGTGATGAAGTCCTTGCGCTCCTTGGCTCCGACGACTTGAGTGCCTCAAGTGCGACACCTCGCGGGGAGTTACACACGTCCGGTGCCTGACGATGACTCCCGCTTCCCCGATCCAGCAGCAATTGCGGAAGTAGAGCTCCCAGATCCGAATCCCGCAGCGCGGCGGCGCTCCGCGGTGAAGATGTCTCTCACTCGCGCAGTCCAGACTTGGGACCACGGTCACGAGAGAGAGAGCGGGAGAGAGAAATATCAACTGGAGGTCCTCCCAAAAGTGAGAAGACCTTTATTGATTATTGGTGTATTTTATTTGGCCAAATACCCCCACTATATATAGGGGGAGGGGAGGTACTACCTCCCTCAAAGTCCCGTGGTGGGACTAAAGGAGAGGAAGGGGGAGGGGTGGCCGCCGGCCACCCTAGTGGGCCCCGCGCAGGGGGTGAGGGGGGCTAGGCCTAGCCGGCCTCCCCCTTGCCCCTTGCCCCTTCTCCCTCTCTACTTTCCCCTAATGGGCCCTCTCCCTCCGGAAATTGGCCCATTAAGCCTTTGACCATTAAAATTGATTTTCTCTTTATTAAATAATTATGAAGAAATGATTAAATCAACATTTAAAATTCATTCACACATTATTCAATCTCCGTGGCTATGGAACACCTTCCACCTCCACTCCGGACATCTTCCGGACTTACCGAAACCCTTCCAGTTTTCTCCCTACTCTTCTTCGGTGATTCCACCGATCCTATAAAAACTATCTAAGCATCATCAAGCCCTTAAGCATGATACCCCACGGTTCGGGAACACTCCAGACATGGTCGAGACACTCCCGCACCAATTATTGACAGAGGGACCTGGATGGCCATGTGACCCCTGTGTGTTCCACGAAGATCTTTCGTCATTTGAACCGGGACAGTCGTGTCTTATTCCTTTTGTCACTTGATACTTGCATTGCCCGAGATCTGATCAATGACATCACCATGTCGTGTTCAATCTCGTTACTGAACCATGCTACTTGACTCATTCCGACAAGTGATATCCCTGTGATCAAATCACACGCTGCGCAGCTATTGGATATAACTTCTCCGAGTGGGCCCTTGAGTATCTTCCCGTCACATGGACGGACAAATCCCGCTCTTGACATATATTGCCTCAACGATTTCCTCCGAGTACCTGAACACACCTTATAACCACTGTATTACCAAGTGGCGCTTGATGCTATCAAAGCACTCTCAGGAGACAGTGATCGATATAGCCTCACGGTCTAAGGAATAGTCTACGAGGATCCATTTCTAATCATCATAACTTGAACTTCGTGACATGATCAGTTCACGATGTTTAGGTTGGGTATTGGTTCATCATCTCATTCTTAGAATGAGATGACCTCATTTCCAACTGGCATAAATGCCACATGATCAAGAAACATGATCATTTGTTGACCAATGAACCAGTGACTAGAGTTTCACTGGGATCCCCTGGTTGTTTGTATATCACACGTGTATTGATGTTTCCACTCAATATAGTTATAGCATGATATAAAACTTAATCATAAACTATATGAAATATGATAATAGTCCTTACTACTATTTGTCTCTAGGGCATATTTCCAACAGAAACCTGCAGCGTAACCATAATGAGCTATCTATGAAGCATTCTTCTTATAAAAAAAGAGTCAGATATTGAGAAAAAAGAGAAAAAGAAAAAAATATGAGAAAAGAGGAAAGAGAGAAAAAAGCACCATATTCCCATGGTAAATAAGAAGATTGCTGAGATGCACGTTGTCTGCTTGCCTTGTCATTTTGATATGGGGATTCTTCCGTATCATCGGGCAAGGGGTACCCCGTTGGCGGTTCTCTATGATACACATGTACTTACTATGACATGAACTTACCGGTAACTAAACTTGAGTAGCATGAGGAGCGTCCCTCGTATTCAAGGGACATGAGATTTCCAACTTAAACATCGTCAAGCATATACTTCATAGTTTGTTCACTTTAACCTTAATCACTTCAAGATGCTTATTATAGGGGCAATGAGAGCTGAAAGCTAAAAAGTACCATAATTTTTGGAAGCTCTTTATGGGACTTGAACCCCTACTTCCTTCTATGAAGGCCTTTCTTTTACTTTTATGTTGAGTCTCCACCTTCTATCTTTATGCACCTACTTTGAGAGCATAATGGCTATTCTTAGTTCTATGTGCATTGTCCCAAGACTTGTTGATTGATGCATAATTTTGATATTGCTTGTTCTTAAACTATGTGTATCTAGTCATTCTTATGAACTTTGAAGGTGTCCTATGCATTTATGTTTGCTACTCTATGAGGGACAAGCTAAATGCCACTATGCTATGTTTTCTTTATGTGAAACAAACAAACATCTTGCAAAGCATTGTTATTCATGAATATTTTGTTTGTGTCTTTTCATGTTGCAACATAGTTGCTTTGCCTTATTGTTGGAACTTTGTATTTCATGTTATGATTGAAATACTATGATCCCAGCTATCAATGTTTTACAAATACTTTGATCAAGTTTATGATGTTGCATGTCACCTCAAAAATTATTCTTTATTTTTATCACTTACCTACTCGAGGACGAGCAGGAGTTAAGCTTGGGGATGTTGATACGTTGCAAATGTATCTATAATTTTAGATGTTCCATGCTTGGTTTATATCTACTTTCTTATGTTTTATCCACACTTTGGAGTACTTTCTACACACTTTCTTGGACTAACCTATTAACAAGATGCCTAGTGCCAGTTGCCTGTTTTCTGCTGTTTTTGGTTCCAGAAAAGTCAGAAAATGAATATTCTCGGAATTGGACGGGACAAAAGCCAAAGTCGTTATTTTCCCGGAAGACTCATGAAGCTAGAAGGAGAGACGAAGGGGGGCTATAGGGTGGCCACACCCCCTTGGCACGGGCAACCCTAGGCCACGCCAGGGCATGGTGTGGGCCCCCTGGACGGCCACCGACCTTGCCTCTTCACCTATAAGTTGCCTCCGGATGCAAAAACCCTAGATAATCCATCATACAACCAAGAAAAGTTCCACAGCGCCGCCGCCACCGAAGGGGAGATTCGGGGGACAGAAAGTCTCTGTTCTGACACCCTGGCGGGACGGGGAAGTGCCCCCGGAGCCATCTCCATTGATATCCACCACCATCTCCATCACCATTGCTTATTCCCATGATGAGGAGGGAGTAGTTCTCTCTCGAGGCTAAGGGTTCTACCGGTAGCTATGTGTTCATCTCTCTCTCTATGCATGATCATATTGTGATCATGAGCTTTGTAATCAAGTAGATCTACCTTTCTACTCAAGTGCTTTAATAGATCTCTGCTCTCACCATGTGTGTGAAGTTGAAAGTGTGCACGCCATGGTGGCACTTAGGCTAGAGATTAGAAATACTTGTTATGAGTTATATTTGGAGTTGGATGTCTTTATGAAATTATGGTGTTTGTTTAAACCATCTAGTGCTCAAGGTGACAGTATGGGGTTATCTAGATGCGGAAAGCAAACTTTGATGTGTGCTGTTATAGCCCTACCATCGATTAGAGTGTTCAACCGAAGAGTATTTAAGAGTAGTATCATGAAGATAATATAATTATATGAGAGTGTTCACTAGTGAAAGTATGATCCCTAGGCCTTGTTTCTAAACATTGAAACACTGTTTGGAATTGGATCTGTTACATGTTTGCTTGCTTCCATCTCTATTTCAGGTTTACTTTAGTCTTTTCCACGCCATCAATCTATTTTCTCGCACCGTTGTCTTTTATCCATACCACTTGTATTTCACTATTTCTTCGTCCAACTAGTGCCCCTATACACCTGACAAGTGTATTGGGTGTGTTGGGGACACAAGAGACTTCTTGTATCTTGATTGCAGGGTTTCTTGAGAGGGGATACCTTTGACCACTTCCTCCCTGAGTTCGATAAACCTTGGGTAACCCACTTAAGGGAAAACTTGCTGCTATTCTACAAACCTCTGCACTTGGAGGCCCAACAATTATCTACAAGAATAGAAGTGCGTAGACATCATGGCCTATGCTTTGTCATGCCATGCTTGATATTTTTTTGGCTTTATGCTTAGTATTATTTGTTGTAGCATGACTTGTTATAAACAATTGAGATTGCTTAATGTGCCTTTGAAGAATCATGCGTTGTTTTAGCAAAGCATAGTATTGTGGTATTCTCCTTTGATGTTTTATTTGGGTTGACTTGGCACATGCTCACACCATGTTATGACTATCCCAAGTCACAGTAGCCTTATGATCCTTTAGTTTTCAACTTGTAGTATCACTTTATGATTTGATTAATGATGTTTTATCGCTCTGCATGATTATGGCCATTATTGCTCTCTTAGTTGGTCGCTCCCAGCCTTTTGCTAGCCTCCACAACCAAGTATGAGTTCCACTCATGCATCCAACTCCTAAAACCAAGTTATTCCAAAGAGTCCACCATATCTACCTATTAGCATTTGCTATTCCAAGTATATTCATGTTTTTATCTACCTTCCGAATCAAACTTGTTATGAGAAAACTAGTGATTAAAGATCTCACGAACTTGATGGCACACTTTACTTTTCTTGCCCTTAATAAACTTGAACCATTGTGTCGTCTATGTTGTATATGCTTGCACTTATTTGTTGGGGATTAGCAGAACCATGTTGTCATGGGGAACGCTTTCAACATTTCACTTGTACTTTGTACCTAGTTGATACCATGCTTTTTTGTCTATGGATGCCGTCGGTGTGAAATGAAAGGGGAGCTTGTAAGTCCATGAAGTTATGTATATGTGTTAGAGAACAGCCTAGGCCGTTGGTCTAATCCATGCTGTCATGGTGGGAACCTGCAGTGTAACCATAATGAGCTGTCTATGAAGCATTCTTCTTATAAAAAAAGAGTCAGATCTTGAGAAAAAAGAGAAAAAGAAAAAAAAGAGATATGAGAAAAGAGGAAAGTGAGAAAAAAGCACCATTTTCCCATGGTAAATAAGAATATTGCTGAGATGCTCGTTGTCTGCTTGCCTTGTCATTTTGATATGGGTATTCTTCCGTATCATCGGGCAAGGGGTACCCCGTTGGCAGTTCTCGATGATACACATGTACTTACTATGTCAAGAACTTACCGGTGACTAAACTTGAGTAGCATGAGGAGTGGCCCTCGTATTCAAGGGACATGAGATTTCCAACTTATACTTTGTCAAGCATATACTCCATAGTTTGTTCACTTTAACCTTAATCACTTCAAGATGCTTATGATAAGGGCAATGAGAGCTAAAAGCTAACAAGTACCATAATTTTTGGAAGCTCTTTATGAGACTTGAATCCCTACTTCCTTCTATGAAGGCCTTTCTTTTACTTTTATGTTGAGTCTCCATCTTCTATATTTATGCACCTATTTTGAGAGCATAGTGGCCATTCTTAGTTCTATGTGCATTGTCCCAAGACTTGTTGATTGATGCATAATTTTGATATTGCTTGTTTTAAACTATTTGTATCTAGTCACTCTTATGAACTTTGAAGGTGTCCTATGCATTTATGTTTGCTACTCTGTGAGGGACAAGCTGAATGCCACTATGCTATGTTTTCTTTATGTGAAACAAACAAACGTCTTGCAAAGCATTGTTATTCATGAATCTTTTGTTTGTGCCTTTTTATGTTGCAACATAGTTGCTTTGTCTTATTGTTAGAACTTTGTCTTTCATGCTATGTTGAAGTACATCCCAGCTATCAATGTTTTACAAATACTTTGATCAAGTTTATGATGGTGCATGTCACCTCAAAAATTATTCTTTCTTTTTATCACTTGCCTACTCGAGGACGAGCAGGATTTAAGCTTGGTGATGTTGATACGTTGCAAATGTAGCCATAATTTTTGATGTTCCATGCTTGGTTTTATCTACTTTCTTATGTTTTGTCCACACTTTGGAGTACTTTTCATATGATTTCTTGGACTAACCTATTAACAAGATGCCACAGCGCCAGTTGTCTGTTTTCTGTTGTTTTTGGTTCCAAGAAAGCCAGAAAATGAATATTCTCGGAATTGGACCGGATAAAAGCCAAAGTCAATATTTTACCGGAAGACTCACAAAGCCAAAAGACGAGACAGAGAGGGGCCACAGGGTGGCCACACCCCCTTGGCGCGGGAAACCCTAGGCCATGCCAGGACATGATGTGGGCCCCCTGGACGGCCACCGACCTTGCCTCTTCACCTATAAGTTTCCTCCCGATGCAAAAACCCTAAATAATCCATCATACAACCACGAAAAGTTCCACAGCACCACCGCCACCGAAGGGGAGATTCAGGGGACAGAAAGTCTTTGTTCCGGCACCCTGCCGGGATGGGGAAGTGCCCCCGGAGCCATCCCCATCGATCTCCACCACCATCTCCATCGCCGTTGCTGATTCCGATGATGAGGAGGGAGTAGCACTACTAGGAAACCCCTTATCAGTGGCGCACCTTTTTTCACTATCTGTGGCGCATATGTTAGTCGCCACTGATACGTCGCCACTGATAACTATCTTCAGTGGCGCATTTCAGAATGCGCCACAAAAGTCTCAAACTTCAGTGGCGCATATGGCCAATATGCGCCACAGAAGTTTTTTTCCAAAATTCAAAAAAAAGGCAGGCCAGATCTCAAACTTCTATGGCGCATATGGCCAATATGCGCCACAGAAGTTTTTTTCAAATTTCAAAAAAAACCTGGCCAGATCTAGATCTGGCCGGAGTTGGTGGTGGTGGTTGATGTCTACGCACTTCTATTATTGTAGAAAGTTGTTGGGCCTCCAAGTGTAGAGGTTTGTAGAACAGCAGCAAGTTTTCCCTTAAGTGGATCACCCAAGGTTTATTGAACCCAGGGAGGAAGTGGTCAAAGGTATTCCTCTCAAGCAACCATGCAATCAAGATACAAGAAGTCTCTTGTGTCCCCAACACACCCAATACAATTATCTGGTGTATAGGTGCACTAGTTTGGCGAAGAGATAGTGAAATACAAGTGGTATGGATAATTATAAGTGGTAATGGTGATAGAAAATAGCTTGGTGGCATGTGGGTGACGTGGGAAAAGACTAAAGGCAAACTGAAATAAAGATGGAAGCAAGCAAACATGTAACAGAACTAGTATAAAACGGTGTTTCAATGCTTAGAAACAAGGCCTAGGGATCATACTTTCACTAGTGAACACTCTCATATAAATATCTTCTCTTTATGATACTACTCTTAACTACTCTCTAATCGATGGTATGGCTATAACTGCACACCTCAAAGTTCATCTTTCCCATCTACAAAACCCCACACTGTCACCTTGAGTACTAGATGAGTCCAACAAACACCACAATTTCATAAAGACATCCAACTCCAAATATAACTCATAACAAGTATTTGTAATCTCTAGCCTAAGTGCCACCATGGTGTGCATGCTGTCACTTTCACACACATGGGGAGAGCAGAGATCTATTAAAGCACTTGAGTAGCAAGGTAGATCTACTTGATTACAAAGCTCATGATCACAATATGATCATGCATAGAGAGAGAGATGAACACATAGCTACCGGTAGAACCCTTAGCCTTGAGAGAGAACTACTCCATCCTCATCATGGTAATCAGCAATGGTGATGGAGATGACGGTGGAGATCGATGGAGATGGCTCCGGGGGCACTTCCCCATCCCGGCAGGGTGCCGGAACAGAGACTTTCTGTCCCCCGAATCTCCCCTTCGGTGGCGGCGGCGCTGCGGAACTTTTCGTGGCTGGAGGCTTGACTATCTAGGGTTTTTGTATCGGGAGGCTCTTATAGGCGAAGGAGGCAAGGTCGGTGGGTGGCCAGGGGCCCACACCACCTGGTGGCGCGGCCAGGGCTAGCTCGCGCCACCACATGGTGTGGCCACCCTGTGGCCCCTCTCCCTCTTGTCTTCTGGCTCCGTGAGTCTTCCGGTAAAATAGGAACTTTGGCTTTTGTCCCGTCCAATTCCGAGAATATTCATTTTCTGACTTTCCTGGAACCAAAAACAGCAGAAAACAGGCAACTGGCACTGTGGCTCTTGTTAATAGGTTAGTCCAAGAAATCATATGAAAATTACTCCAAAGTGTGGACAAAACATAAGAAAGTAGATAAAACCAAGCATGGAACATCAAAAATTATAGATACATTTGCAATGTATCAGTGGTGGTGGTGGTGGCGGCTGGAGGAGGGTTAGGAGGAGGTTGCCGGATTTGGTGGTGAAGGAGGAGGAGGAGGTTACTAGAGTTGGTGGTGGAGGAGGAGGAGGTCGCCGGAGTTGGTGGTGGAAGAGGAGGAGAAGGAGGAGGAGGAGGAGGAGGTCGTCGGAGTTGGTGGTGGAGGAGGAGGAGGTGGTCGCCGGAGTTGGTCGCCAGAGTTGGTGGTGGTGGAGGAGGAGGAGGAGGTCGCCAAAGAGTGGAGAAGGAGGAGGGAGGAGAAGGGGAGAAGTGTGGAGGGGAGGAGAAGGGGAGAAGTGTGGAGGGGAGGAGAAGTGGGGAGGGGAGAAAAAGTGGGGAGGGGAAAAAAGGAAAAAGGGAGGGAGAAGGGCGCTAGCGGGATTCAAATTTCGAATCCCGCCCAAGACTTGTGGCGCATATGGCGGAAATGCGCCACAGAAGTTTCTCCCGCTTTTTTATTTTTTTGCAGAGTAAAATCTTCTACCCTAAATAACATTTTACTCTTTTCGAATTTGGGGATTCTGTAAAATCCAGAATGACCGTATGCAAAAGTTATAGCCGTTTTACCGTGCCATGACCTATTTTTGCAAAATACATCGAAATTCATGTTTTTCAATTTTGTCTAGATCTATGCCCTAAAAGGCGATCCACGTGGGGGGGGGGTGGGATCTGTTTCCCCCCCCTATATGCTTGTTTTGTGGCACATACACCTATATGCGCCATAGAAACAACACTTTCTTTGGCGCATATGGACATATGCGTCACAGAAGTTTCTCCCCCTTTTTTTGCTGCTTGGTCCCATCAACCTTCTGTGGCGCATACATCTATATGCGCCACAGAAGTTTGGCACTTCAGTGGCGCACACGAAAATATGCGCCACAGAAATATGGACTTCTGTGGCGCATATTGGTTTCGTGCGCCACTGAAGTGCCAAACTTCTGTGGCGCATTTTTTCTAGCGCGCCACTAATACATATCTGTGGCGCATGGCTTTACATATGAGCCACTAAATATCTTGTCTACCTATAAGCTGTTTCCTAGTAGTGTAGTTCGCTCTCGAGGCTAAGGGTTCTACCGGTAGCTATGTGTTCATCTCTCTCTCTCTCTATGCATGATCATATTGTGATCATGAGCTTTGTAATCAAGTAGATCAACCTTGCTACTCAAGTGCTTTAATACATCTCTGCTCTCCCCATGTATGTGAAGTTGACAGTGTGCACACCATGGTGGCACTTAGGCTAGAGATTTCAAATACTTGTTATGAGTTATATTTGGAGTTGGATGTCTTTATGAAATTGTGGTGTTTGTTGGACTCATCTAGTACTCAAGGTGACAGTGTGGGGTTTTCTAGATGGGAAAGATGAACTTTGAGGTATGCTGTTATAGCCCTACCATCGATTAGAGTGTTCAACCAGAGAGTAGTTAAGAGTAGTATCATAAAGAGAATATATTTATATGAGAGTGTTTACTAGTGAAAGTATGATCCCTAGGCCTTGTTTCTAAGCATTGAAACACCATTTTCTACTAGATCTGTTACATGTTTGCTTGCTTCTATCTTTATTTCAGTTTTACTTTAGTCTTTTCCACGCTATCAAGCTATTTTCTATCACTGTTGTCTTATATCCATACCACTTGTATTTCACTATCTCTTCGCCGAACTAGTGCACCTATACACCTGACAAGTGTATTGGGTGTGTTGGGGACACAAGAGACTTCTTGTATCTTGATTGTAGGGCTGCTTGAGAGGGAATACCTTTGACCACTTCCTCCCTGAGTTCGATAAACCTTGGGTAATCCACTTAAGGGAAAACTTGCTGCTGTTCTACAAACCTCTGCACTTGGAGGCCCAACAACCGTCTACAAGAATAGAAGTGCATAGACATCAAGGACATACTATCTTTCTTCAGCACAACAGAACTAGACATCCCTTTAAGATAAACTAAGTCGGGTAGAACTTTTGTCTTACAACTCTCCAAGTTGTTTAAGCTCAACCAACTAGTTCAGGGGTATCCAGTACAGATCCTTGAAGAAGAGGCAGTTCAGAGAACTTGCTTGCTCAAGAACTTGACAAGAATTGTCATGTGGCAACATGGCAATACTTCTACTAGACATCTAGAATATGACGAACCACCGATATGTCACTTAGTTTAAGAGGAAACTTGCTTGGTAAGGCAAGGAGACATAGTCTCAGAGTTTCGGCACAAGCCTAACTCTTTGACCGAAGAGAGTGTACCTGAATAGTGGACTTGGTAGTACAATCATCCTTTGCTTAGTGATAGGGTTAACCAATCACGCTAAGAATGACACAAATGTCCTTAGATTTCGGAGCAATAATGATTTCTTAAGAATCTCAGATGACCACATTATTACGCACACACATCATTCTCGAGCACGATAGCTCAGAGGAAGGGTGAGTAAAGATGTGTAAAAGCATCACTTCATTAAGAGAGTCATGAAACTCAGCACTACCTCTTGATATAAATGAGTGTGATTCCTTAAGATGGAACAAAATAGAAGCTAATCAACGCCTCTTAATTTGCAGATTACAAAACTTTGACCTGGTCCTAGATATGACGAGGTACTAGAGTTTGTTTCTCCTGACATCCCGAAATGGTTTGTCATGACGGACCATAAGAGTATCTTGCATCGGAAGACACCAATGCAGATTTGCTACTTGGCTACCAACTAGTAGACAAAGGTCGGAAACAACAAGGGGAAAAGGAACATGCTCAGGATAGAATCCTGAGATGTGGATGCATAGTTTATCAATCTTCTGAAAACCAATGCATAGAAGGGAGGGTGTGGCAGAGTCACGAATATAGATATGAGACTCATGAGGAGTACTCTGTTCGTGATCTATTTGGTTCTAGTAAAGAACATCTGCCATAGCTAGTTATAGGGGAAGTCCTTAATTGTCACGATCCAACATCGACAATAACCACAAGCTTGAAGGCTAGAATTATAGTACCAGCCATCCTGAGGTAATGTTTAGACATTAACAACAGGGATCAACAAGATGGATCTTGGGTTAAAGATCAGCTTCATGTACAATATTTATAACACTAGAATCCAGCACAATCCGGGATCTTTGGTTCAAGTCCAAGGGTTAAATCCTGAGAAAGAAGTAACTACTACTTGAGTGACACAGCGTGCCCTACATGATAGTAATCATGAGGTAGCTTCCAAGAGAAGAAATAACTTCTGAAGTACCCAAACACATAAAAAGGAGGCATACGAGGCAAAAGGAAACCTCGAAGCCTAGGGCAGAACACTATAGATCCTACAATATAATATTGTGGGACCATAAAGTAGAGAGATCATGAGGCAAAGGAATCTCCCAGCTGAAACGGAGCAAAGGGAACAAGGAACACACAACACACACAACTCTAGAGAACTCTACACTAGGTCAACTGGTTGAGAAACGACATGCCCAAAAGGCACCTAAGTTTTGAAAGACTAGAAGTGGTATCAAAACTTTTCCAAATCAACACAAGATAAGATGACCCCGAGTTAGAGCAAAACTAGATAAGCACAAAAAAAAGCATACTAGAGTTTTTGCGAATAATTTTTAGCTTTAAAATAGTTTTTGCAAACATTAGACTCAACATCCACCAGTATCAAGTTTTTCCTACGGTCGGTACTGTTATGATACCAAGAGCTATGACACCCTCGGGATCGGGCTTAAACAAATCCAGACCTTTAGCCTGACATAAGCTTAACCTGTAGCTCGAGGATATCCAGTGAGAAATCGGTAACACAACAGTAATCCTGCAACACAAAAATTATTACAGCAAGCTCATAACTGAGCGAAGATCCAAAATATTACAAGTAGAGGTCACTGACCACAAACATCAAACAACGGAAGGCAAATTATGCTATTAAGTATAGCAAACTTAACAAATGGCCTAAGAGGCCTGAAGCATAACGATGACGTCCCAGCCCATAGATTCCTGGCTACCGGCCGGGAACCCCAAGCTACTCATCGATGTCGATGTCATACAGAACTCGTCTTTAGGGGAACACTTATTCTGCTACAAAAGTATCAACAAAGCAATGGTGAGTACAGGGTGTACTCCGCAAGACTTATGGCTGGTGGTGTTATTTTGCATAAAGCCATCTTTGTTTATAAAACAAGAGGGAGAAGAAGCTCATCTAATCAAAATATTTTAAAAGGGGATAAGAGAGCGACATATCCGAAGAATTGATCATCATCTTGATATCCACCAAAGTAATCCTCATCTCAAAACTAGGATCACCCCCTCGTACCCATGAGGAAGCATCCTTAACCACATGTTGAACCTCCAAGTTTTACGATTAGGTTAATGTTCTCTATGATCTTAGAATTCGGTCACCAAGCGTTCATAACCGTGAACATGGCTTTTCAAAAAGATTTAACCTTGTAGGGGTGTACAACTTTACCCACATGTACCAACCGACTCTTAATGCCACAATGATTAGCCCTCTTCCTTGGAAGGTCGGCAGAGGGTGGTTGGAGACGACCTTTGCCTTGCTTTCGCCGAGACCATGAGTCACACCCTAAGGATGGTTCTGCCGTAACGGGTCAAATCCTGAAGCCGGTCCCTAGAGATGTGGGCGAGGTTGGTTTATCAGGGGCTCCATCGACCCCAAGCAACCCGGTCCATGCTTCCCTACCTGTATGAATGCACCTCCTTCACCGCCTTCGAGAACAACCAGAATGCATATGTCAAATGGAACGCCAAACTAAGTGACTCATGGAATCTACTAGGCAAGTTAGTTACTCGTGAGGTTTTCCAGGCCCCGTGTGACTGTACGCTCGTCTCGGTTCCAAAGGTAATAACTCGGTTCCTAGTAGTGGCGAGCATGGGACTACAAAAACCACATCCCACCGTGGCCTCCCATACAAGCCTTAGCATGTTTAACCTTTACCACTGATCTTACATCATCAATATACCTCGTTCTCCTGTCATACTAGATTCTCTGCATCTGATACATCATCTGGATGAACCAGCACTGACAGCTAAGCATGGATAAGCAAGACACGGATAATATCTCTAGCAGTGCACACAAGCCAAACCTAGTTATGCTAGGAGTAGTGGATCAGGTAATATAAGCTCAAAGGGAGTAATGCAATAGATAGGATACTCTATCTATCGATAAAAGACCACCGTAGAATCGTATGCATCATGGCAATAATGAAATTCTTTAGAAATCATAGGATTGTATAATGGTGGGGCTATGCTTGCCTTGTTTGTTGAAACCCGGATGTTGATCTTCGGGAGACTTGTACTTGACTTGATTACAGTTGGTCAAGTATTGTCCAGCAACCTTCGATGGAGTTGATCTTGTTCTTCGATCTTGATCTCGATATCGTATTCTACCGAAAAGAACCAAACACCAGAAAGAAAGGAGAAAACAATCAACACATGGCATCGATGCAATGCTCAAGCAAGGATGATGTTATGACAAGTTAAATAGAGTTTAAATGTAATCCTAAAGCATTCTTGGCAATTTAAGCGGGTTCCGAGGGGTCCAAACCCTAATACAGGAGAGACCCTGGAATCACCTGCGCGGGTTCATTTGTTCTTCTAATTAAACTTGTAATTAAAGTTTATTATCAATGCATGATGTTGATGCTAAAGTGTAGATCTCATTTTTTTTGAAATTTTTGATATATTACACATACTTTTCTAACTTATAAATAATTACTTATTGATTTTATAGCATTTAATAATTTTCTAAACTTAAAACAAACGCTGGGAATTACTTTTTATACCGGGGCTAACCCTAGATAGAGAGGCTGAAGGGCGGGCCCGGTTCCACCTCAACATCCAAGTGGGCAGAGTGGGACCCGACACAGTTTGACCATGCTGACTGGCATGCTACTGACGTCGGCATGATGCCAACATGGCGGTGAGACGCAGATAGTCGATGGAATCGGCGGCTAGGGGCTTGAAGGATGGCGTGGGTAGGCGTGTTCGACACAGCACGTCACAGGCTACCTATTAGGGGTGGCACCGCTAGCAGGAGGTCGCCGGAGCTTGGCCGGAAGCAAGCAACTGCGCCGACGCTCGGTGGCGTTCGACGACAGGGTGAACCGGAGAGGGAGGGGAAGCGCGGGATGGTGCATTCTTTCATATCAATAATGGCACCAACAGTTCTAAGAAAAGGTCTTTCCAAAGTAATAAGACAAGAAGCATTGCATTCAACATTCAAAATATAGAAATCAACGGGGACATAGCATTGTTAACCATAATAAGAACATCATTAATACTCCCCATGAGTTTCTTTTTAGCATTATCATCAAGTGGGACATTTAAATAACAATCTTCCAATGGTGGCAAATCAAGCATATCATAAATCCTTCTAGGCATAATAGAAACACTACTATCAAGATCACATAAAGCTTTGAAATCAAAATCATTTACCTTCATATTAATTATGGGTTCCCAACCATCTTCTAGTTTCACAGGAATAGAAGCTTTATGTTTCATCTTTTCTTCTTTTAATTTTTATGAGAGCATCAGTAATGTGTTTTGTAAAGGCCATATTCATATTGCAACCATCGAGATCAAAATCATAATTATCATCTAAAGTAGTAGAGCTATTGTTTCCCATTTTCCGAAGAATTTCAGTATTTTTATTAGAAAAGGTTCCATTGGGTTTACTAGCTTCAACATTAGTAGTAGTGATAGTAGAAACACTAATATTTCTAGCAATTTCATCTTCTCTTTCCCACTTAGCATGTAGTTCAGCTAATAATCTAACATTTTCATCAATTCTGCCTTGTATGGCATTAGTAGTAGCAAAGGGATTCTTAGTAGTTTCAGGTTTAGCAGCCATTTTATTAAAAGAAGATTGTGCTTCAGCCAATGATGCTATATTTCTTTCAGCATTAGAGAGTTTCTCCTCAATAGTTTTATTGAAAGCAGTTTGTTTACTAATAAAATATTTAAGCATAACTTCAAGGTCAGAGGGTGCACTTCTATTATTGTTGTAGGAATTTCCATAAGCATTACCATTATTGGGAGGATATGGCCTATAGGTATTATTACCAAAATTATTCCTGTAGGCATTGTTGCTAAAATTATTATTTCTTATAAAGTTCACATCAACTTGCTCTTCTTGAGCAACCAACGAGGCTAAGGGAACATGATTTGGATCAATATGAGCTTTCCCATTAACAAGCGTAGACATAATAACATCAATTTTATCACTCAAGGAAGATGTCTCTTCAACAGAATTTACCTTGTGGAGCTCTCTTAGTATGCCATTCAGAATAGTTAACCATCATATTATCCAGAAGCTTTATTGCAGCACCCAAAGTAATGGTCATAAAGGTACCTCCACCAGCAGAATCTAGTAGATTTCTTGAAGAATAATTCAGTCATGCATAAAAGGTTTGGATGATCATCCAAGCAGTCAGTCCATGAGTGGGACAATTCTTTACCAAAGATTTCATTCTTTCCCAAGCTTGAGCAACATGTTCATTATCAGATTGTTTAAACTTCATTATATCACTTCTCATAGATATAATCTTAGCAGGAGGATAGTATTTTCCAATGAAAGCATCTTTGCATTTAGTCCAAGAATCAATACTATTTCTAGTTAGGGATTGCAACCATTCTTTAGCTTTTCCTCTCAAAGAGAAAGGAAACAATTTAATCTTAATAATATCTCCATCTATATCCCTATGCTTTTGCATCTCACAAAGTTCAACAAAGTTATTTAGATGAGCAGCAGCATCTTCAGTACCAATTCCAGAAAATTGTTCTCTCATAACAAGATTGAGTAAAGCAGGTTTAATTTCAAAGAAAGTAGCTTCAGGAACAACTGGAGTAATAGGTGTGCACATGAAACCATTTGTTGGTGCTAGTGAAGTCACACAACTTAGTGTTTTCAAGAGTAGTCATTTTTTGTGTTTTTGATAAAGAGAGCAAACTAGTACAACTGATTTTTTTGTCTTTTTGATAAAGAAACAAGCAAACAAAGAAGAAATAAACTAAGCAAAACAAATAAAACAAAGTAAAGAGATTGGTTATGAGGAACTCCCCTTGTGAAGATGTCCTTGACTCCCCGACAATGGCGCCAGAAAAATACTTGCTGGCTCGTGGTTGACATCGAGCTCGTTGGGGAACCCCAAGAGGAAGGTATGATGAGCATAGTAGTAAGTTTCCCTCAGTTATGAAGCCAAGGTTATCGAACCAGTAGGATCAAGTAAACACCTCCAAGGTGTTGTTTCCAACTTGGAATCCTGCACAACACAACCACAGAACTTTGCCCCCAACTTACAGTGACGTTGTTAATATCATCGGTTTTGCTGAAAACAAAGGATTAAACGTATTGTGTGGAAGAAAGTAAAAGCTTGCAGAAAGTAAACATAAAGTAGTAAATAGTTGTAGATTGATGGTAAAAGAAAGGACCAGGGTCCATAGTTCACTAGTGGTGATTCTCCTTAAGATAGATGACATGTTGGGTGAAAAAATTTCAGCGGGGCAATTGACAAACAGTGAGAAAGCATACATGTATATACTAATCATCTTGATTCCTATGAGATTTGATTGGGCATTACAACATTATACATATACCGTAATCCAACTGCATCTATGACTAATAATCCACCTTCAGGTTATCAATCTGAACCCCCTCCAGTATTAAGTTACAAGCAACAGATAATTGCATTACGCATTGCGTGTAAAGTAAAGAATACGATTGTTCTATGAACAAAGGATTGCTATTTTCTCCCTAGTAGCAACATCACATCTAGTACCTTAGAGATTTCTGTCACTTCCCCAGATTACTAGAGGCATGAACCCACTATCGAGCATAAATACTCCCTCTTGGAGTTGCTAGCATCTACTCGGGCAAGATAGCTACTAACAATAGAGAGCATGCAAGATCACAAATAACAAAGACATGACAGAACCAATAATCAATCTGAAATATCATCTCAATATCCATCGGATCCCCGCAAACACAACATGTATGATTACAAATAGATGATCTTGATCATGAACGGAGCTCACAAGATCTAGACATGGTAGCACAAAGTAGAAGAACCAACCATCTAGCTACTACATGGACCCGTAGTCCAGGGATGAACTACTCACACATCACACCAGAGGCTTGCATGGTGATGAAGAAGGCCTCCAGGGTGAATTCTCCCCTCCGGCAGGGTGCCGGGAAGAGCTTCAGATCCCTCCCGATCTAGGGATGGAGATAACGGCGGCTATAGACTCTTTCGTGGAATTTTGATCGGCTCCTTAGGGTTTCTGTATCGGAGGCAATATATAAGCGAAAGAGGAGGTCGAGGGGGTGCCCTAGGCGGCCACACCACCCCCTGGTGCCGGCCAGGCCTGGCCTCGCGGCCAGGTGGTGTGGGCAGCCCCTAGCTCCTCTCCGTCTCGTCTTCTAGCTCCATGTCTCCCTCCGTCAAATATTGACTTTGGCTTTTGTCCCGTCCAATTCCGAGAATATTCATTTTCTGACTTTCCTGGAACCAAAAACAGCAGAAAACAGGCAGCTGGCACTGTGGCATTTTGTTAATAGGTTAGTCCAAGAAAGTGTATAAAAAGTACTCCAAAGTCTGGACAAAACATACGAAAGTAGATAAAAACCAAGCATGGAACATAAAAAATTATAGATACATTAGCAACGTATCAGGGCACAGTCGGGAACAACGGCGATTGACAATGACGGTGGTGGTCGGGGTCAGTGAAGAAACGGATGGCGGCGTCATTTTACGCATCCTCGGCTCGTTTCCGTTGGCGGAGTAGAAGAGGACGGCGAGGCGGATCCTACGGTGGCCTCAGCGGGGCGGCAGGATCTCGGGAATGGCGATGAAGGCGAGCTCTGGCCGGAGCTAGGGTTTTGGACGAATGGGGAACACACGAGAGAGAGGTTGCTAGGGAGAGAAAAGAGATAGGGACGAGGCAGAGGCGTCCACGGCGGGTCTTATCCACTCCAGGGGCTCGACGGATGGCGGATAGCAGGCAGCAAGGATCGATGGCGAGGCCGACGAAAGGCAGCTGTTGCTAGCGATGGGGAAGATGACGAACAGAACGTCGAAAGGGTATGTAGGCCTGGGTCGTGCTAGGCTGCTGCTGGGCCGGCTGTGGCATTGCGGGCTACACGCGAGCAACAAATAGAAAGAGTAGAGAAGGAATGGGCCGGCCTAGTTACTGCTGCTCCGTTTTTTTCTCTGAAAACATTTCCTTTTTTATTTTGCTGTTTTCTCTTTGTATTTTCAAATTCTTTTCTTATTTAAATTGTTTGAAAATACTAGAGGATTTGTAAAATATCGAAAATATTGTAGGGGCCCTTGAAACCATTTGGGCTCCAACATTTTGTATTTTTTCTAATTCAAAACCTTTTTGAATGGATTTCAAAAAGAGGGAGAGGATTAGGGTTTGAGGGTTTTTAGTTTCTTTTTCTTTTGCATGCACTTATATGGGATAGTATTTGATCATGATAACTGTGAGAAGGTGGTCAGGTGTGTAGGTTATCACCCATCATTTGGTGGACAATTTACTATATCGTAGGTGTATTAATGTAGTGACCGTTCGCTTCTAATTATAACTATTCTGTAAAGATGTGCTTGAACGCCTTCCGTTATCATGCATCATGTTGGAACACCATGGGTACTTGATCGCGCTACGCTCCAATGTGGAGGTATTTACTGTACTATGTTTGCAGCAAAACTGGAAAACAAATATCTAGTGTACTACTGCTAGTATTGTACTACCTCTGTTCCATAGTATAATCGTTTTTAGAAAACTAAACAATCATATTGTTAGTTCGGCCGCATACAAGAGTTTTGCTGTGTTGGTGTACCTAACAATCAAGTGGGTAGGTGTAGTACAACTCCTGTATGCAGCGGAACTAACGAGATGATTGTTCGTTGTACTCTACTACTAGTAGGAGTACGTATTGTGCTAGTACAAGTGTATTACTACTAGGTAGGAGTACTATTTTTTCGGAAAATAGAAACTGTAAATAAACATCATCTGGTCAAACATGATAGTAGTAGTAACTCTAGTCGGCATACACGGCAGCGTTCCGGCCTAACTGTAATGGCCCAGGTTGTGACATGGTTAATTTAGTGCACGACAGCGTGCCATCCTAGCTATAAAATGTGCTAGGATTTCATATGGTTAATTTAGTGCACTGCAGCATGCCAGCCAAGCTAATCGGTGTCCTATATGCAGCTCCAGAGCCATCACATCTTCCCCATCTCGGTTGTTTTTATCCCTACTCACCAACGCCGCCTGGCCCCGCATTTGGGATCGTCTCTAGTGCGTGCTTCACACATTTTCCTCCCCATCTCGCCCACTACATCAAATCTTGCAGGTCATGCCACCCCTCTCGAAAAGTCTCCCGATAGTCATACTCGGGTACGACCTCTTCCCCCAATCCATCTTGATGTCGCAATCGACGCACAACCCACTCCGCGGCAATGTCGGCAATGATGTTTTCAATGAAATTGCTATGCGTCTAGACAATACCAGCGCGCCCGGCTGGCCGCATGCTCCAAGGAGTTATACCACCAAGTCGCGGGCGGAAAAGTTAGCAGATGCCCCAACAACCACTGCGGGACATTCGTCCCCTACAATGATGTCTACGACCACATAATCTGGTGCTTTCATGGCCAGCAAGTCTGCACGGAGCCTGGATGCGAGTTCATCATCTCGTCGGCAGAGATAACACCTATGGTAGAGCTCGTCCGCCACCTCAGAGTTTCCCACTCGAGGACTGCACCCATAATGCCCTATTGCCACAAATATTGGGATCTGTCTATGGCGGTGCCCACAAGTGGCTCGTGGAGAGTGGATATCATCGGCACCAGGAAAGAGGGCACCGTGTTCGTTGCCCAAATTGATGGCCACACCACGGACATCATCATATCCCCTAGGTTTGTCAGTTCAGGGGTGTGCGAATCGTCGCGTTACAAGGTGAAGCTTTGGTCGCTGTCTCTGTGGCATGAGCTCCGTGCGGTCGAAATGGTGGTGACATCTGAGCTGCTGAGCAGGCCATCGTCGGCCGAAGTCGCCCTAGAAAGGCTCAAGTCGTACATGTCGCAGCCGCGGTGTTACCTGGAAGCTTCTAAACCGTTCCTCGGAATTCCCTATGGATTAGGAGTATTCCATCAACAAGTTTCAAAAGTGAGATAAAACATCTAAATCTTCTTTGTGATGATCCCAATGTTAAGATATGTAACGCCGTATTAATTAATTACTACTTTATGTTGGTGACAGATTCAATTTGTACGGGGAGAGGTGGAACAAGATTGTGGCAATGTATACCTATTTCCAATGTACGCTGCTGACATAGTGGGCCCACATGCGATGGTGTGACAAGGAAAGCGTACCAGGCAGGAAAGAAAGCACTACCCGGCCAGCACTTGACATGTTGTTGCGTTATGCCGAGTATTTTGTATGGAGGTCTTAATTTGCTACTTCTAATCTATTTTGTAGTAATACATATGTACTGGTACTTGTTCAGATCGACCGATCGAGTGCTGAATATGGACTCTCTTTACTTTTGACTCATGGCCTTGCTACAACTATTGAATTTTAATGTCTTCATTGCTAAATTTGTCATTTCTTTTGGCCATTATATGTACTGCTCAATCGGTCACTTTGAAATGCTGCTGAATCTGTCAAGTGGTGCTGAATATGAATTGGGAATCTGTAGATATTTTTTCTATCTTATTCTATACTTCTCAATCTTCAAATGCTACTCAATCTGTCAAGTGTTATGTCGTTACTATTACTAAGGTATTTTCTAGAACCACCTCAAGAATCTGGACGATTCATGACGTTTTATTCATGACACGCTGTAAAACCGTCATAGATGCCCGACGTTCTGGGCCAATTCGTCGTGACGCACTCGAAGGGCCTCTAGCCCGGGTATCCATGATTTTCGAGGTTTTCGTCGACAAAAATTCGTCGCGGATTTTGTCTGAGGCCCTGAAGCCTAGTTCGGCATTTTGTCCCTCATAAAATCATCACGGAATTCGTCAAGGGCCTTTGGTTGACTATTTGTTTTTTCGAGGACCGGGCCATCCGTGCCTGCACCCCACCTGTCAGCTCGATTTGAACGCCAGGGTTTAACAGGTTGTTCTCAGAGTGTTAGCCGAGCCCAGCTGTCGCTCCATTTGGTATGAATTAAAGATGGCATAAAAACAGAGTACCCTGACTAGGGTTCGAACTCGCGAGCACACTCGTTGGTCAAGGGTTCGTAACCACTAGACCAGTGGACTCTATTTCGACAGATCTACTACTTTGCCATTCTTATAAGAATGTCCTAAATCAGTAGTCCTTCAATAAATAAACTGATGTTTTGACTAAAAGCCGCAACAGCTAGACAAGACAACTATGTTTCAAACATAGCACTACTTCATATTTCTTATACACATGTTGTCGATCACACGAAGAAGCAAAATGTGAAAGTACAGGAAACTATAGCAACAATGAACACAACACATAGCAACATGGAGATATAACACAATCTTACAAATATATAGAGAACATGGTTGACATATAGTTCCAAACATGGTTCAAATCACAAAGAGTTCCAAACCAAGTACATGACCTACCGGTCCACATTCAGTTCCAAACCGACTACGAGTTCACATGAATCCAACCCTCATAACCAGGTACTATGTGCCCTCATTTCACGTGACCTACATGACACATGAAGCCAGACATGAGCTCCTCAAAGAAGGTGAAGACGATCAAATCACCTTTTTTGATTCGAGCAGCCTCGACAACCTTTGACCAGTTGCTTGCCATTTGGGCAACATCATTCCTGCCTTGGATGAACTGAACATGCTTACGTCCTACATGATCTGCGACTATGACAGGAATCTCCAATGGCAGATACCTGTTGAGGTGGGCATTGCTATACCTAGATGAAAAGTACTGGAAGTGAAGAATAAAGTTAGTTGTTGAAGTATAGTTCAATGTGCATAAGTAGATTTAGGGCTCGTTTGGTTCAATGGATTTGTAAAACACTGGGATAGAAAAAGTGCAGGAATAGAATGACCTGACAGTAAGCATCCTACAGGAATGAAAAATGCAGGAATCGGTAAGATAAGCTGTTTGAAAAATGCACCATAGGAAAAATGCAGGTAATTTTATAGGGTTTAGCTATATGTCATAGTTGTCATAAACACGTAGGAATCTTTCCAAGAGGTCTCACCTCTTGTTTGAAAATCCTATAGGATTATAGTGTAGGAAAGTTATGCATAGGAATTTTGTAGGATTTATTCCTTCAAAACAAACAGACCCTTAAAGATTCAAATCTCAGAAGTTTACCATCTTGGCCTTCCCAGGGATGACATTTGACTTTTTCATCTTGCACACATAGTGCGGTATAGGTGGCTTGTGTCCTGAAATTGCTCTAAGATACGCAACTTGGTTTGAAGTCAATTCCATGTCGTTTCCAAACACGCAGTAATCGTCGAAGTCCTCCCCGCCCTTCATCGACGGACCTAGAAAGAATATATTAGAAAATAATTTGTAGCGGCATAAGAATGACTGTAACTTTAAGCCAATGTCAATGACTCTAACCTCTAGTAAGGTCCCTCAGTTTCTCAGCTTTCTTGGCTATAGGTTGCTTCACCTCATCATAAGATGGAACACTGTGCCTGCGCTTGCAATTTCTCGTTATTGCCTCCATGATGTTTGGCGCAATAACTTCCAAATTTTCGGGGTTCAGCACCTTGTGGTCCATCTGAAGATCATTAAGAAATCTGAGGACGACTATTTATACGATATAACAGGGATGCGATGTGTACAGTTATTGCTAGTAGGAACAATTTTAGAACCTGTGCATGTATCTTCCTAGCCTTAATTCCGCATAACCTACAATCCTCACAGTTCATCCTACCTGGGGTCTAGACCCAGATCGTATGTTTACCTGGGGCCTAGACCTAGATCGAGTGCTTACCTAGGGCCTAGACCAAGATCGATTGTTTACCTAGGGCCTAGACCTGTCGCCGGTGACCTAGAGCACAAACGCGGTGACCTAGATTGAACATAGACGCGCAGTAGTAGAGATGCGTGGACATAGTTCGAGGAGCCTTACCCATGAGCCTACAGCCGCCACTGCCACCATCGTCGCCGGGGAGGGGGGATTTGGTGGTCGCCGGGGAGGGAGGGGATTTGGTGGTCGCCGGGCAGAGCGAATGTGTGCGAAGTGGTGGGGATTAGGGAGGGTTAAGCGAGCAGCAGCATGACGAGTGGGTCCCACACGGGGGATTTTATTATTTTCAACAGTGGATTTTTTAGTTTTATTATAGATCAATGCATTTGTGTTATATAGTCTCAAAAGCCACACCTGGATGACCCACAGACAATCAAGTTGGGTGTGGTGATGCAACTGCTTCTGTCACACTATAGGTTCACCATCTCCATGTGGCAGTTGCATATTCTAGGGGCTCTCTGTGCTTTTTGTCCAACATGGTTGTATGACACAAATGGAGTCCCTACAGATCAATGCATTTGTGTTACGTAGTCTCAAAAGCCACACGTTGATGACCAACACACACTCAAGTTGGGTATGGTGATGCAAGTACTTCTGTCACACTACAAGTTCACCCTCTCCATGTGGCAGTTACATATTCTAGGGGCTCTCTAGGATCTCTGACCAACATGGTTGTTTGACACAAATTGAGTCCCTACAGATGAATGCATCTGTGTTATGTAGTCTCAAAAGCCACACCGTGATGACCCACACACACTCCACTTGGGTGTGGCGATGCAACTGCTTCTGTCACACTGCAGGTTCACCATCTCCATGTGGGAATTGCATATTCTAGGGGCTCTCTGGGCTTTCTAACCACCATGGTTGTTTGACACAAATGGAGTCCCTATAGATCAATGCATCTGTGTTATGTAGTCTCAAAAGCCACACCTTGATGACCCACACACACACTCCAGTTGGGTGTGGTGATGCAATTTCTTCTGTCACACTACAGGTTCACCCATCTCCATGTGGCAGTTGCATATTCTAGGGGCTCTCTAGGCTTTCTGACCACCATGGTTGTTTGACACAAATGAAGTCCCTACGGATCAATGCATCTGTGTTATGGAGTCTCAAAAGCCACACCTTGATGACCCACACACACTTCAGTTGGGTGTGGTGATGCAACTGCTTCTGTCACACTCCAGGTTCACCCATCTGCATGTGGCAGTTTCATATTCTAGGGGCTCTCTGGGCTTTCTGACCACGATGGTTGTTTGACACAAATGGAGTCCCTACAGATCAATGCATCTGTGTTATGGTGGCTTAAAAGCCACACCTTGATGACCCACACACACTCCAGTTGGGTGTGGTGATGCAACTGCTTCTGACACACTGGTTCACCCATCTCCATGTGGAAGTTGCATATTCTAGGGGCTCCCTGGGCTTTGTGACCACCATGGTTGGTTGACACAAATGAAGTCCCTATGGATCAATGCATCTGTGTTATGGAGTCTCAAAATCCACGCCTTGATGACCCACACACACTCCAGTTGGGTGTGGTGATGCAACTGCTTCTGTTACACTACAGGTTCACCCATCTCAATGTGGCAGTTGCATATTCTAGGGGCTCTCTGGGCTTTCTGACCACCATGGTTGTTTTACACAAATGGAGTCCCTACAGATCAATGCATCTGTGTTCTGGAGTCTCAAAAGCCACACCTTGATGACCCAAACATACTCTAGTTGGGTGTGGTGATGCAACTGTTTCTGTCACACTGGTTCACCCATCTGCATGTGGAAGTTGCATATTCAGGGGCTCTCTAGGATTTCTGACCACCATGGTTGTTTGACACAAATGGAGTCCCTATAGATCAATGCATCTGTGTTATGGAGTCTCAAAAGCTACACCTTGATGATCATAACACTAGAATCTAGCACAATCCGGGATCTTCGGTTCAAGTCCAAGGGTTAAAACCTGAGAAAAAAGTAACTACTACTTCAGTGACACAGCGTGCCCTACAAGATAGTAATCACGAGGTAGCTTCGAAGAGAAGAAAGAACTTCTGAAGTACCCAAACACATAAAAAGGAGGCATAAGAGGCAAAAGGTGATGGGGATATGCCAAGTGGGGTATACCCAGCAGGACGTTCCGATTGGGCCTAAAGGTCTCATGAATGGATCTACGTGACGGAGACTGGAATGCGACTTAGATGAAGGCCCGGTGACTGGTGACTGGAGGCCTAGGTGCATACCAGAAGCCTAGTTGGATTAGGTCAAAGCCTCTGAGTCCATATTGTTCGGTTGCAACTTTTAAAACCCTAGCGAGGTGCGAGCTCGCCCTCTTGTAACTCGCTCTCCAATAATCTAATCTAGCAGGAGTAGGTCATTACCCTCCGGGGGCCCGAACCTGGATAAATCCATGTGCATCCGCCCCATCTCGCACCGCAGATGGCCGCCAGCTCCCACCCCCGATTCAATCAATTGCTGCTTACTGCAGCAACTGCCGTGGTCATTTCCACGACAGTGGCAGCCACCGTGGGGTCTAGCAGGACTGGCCTGAGTTCTACGGCGAGACCCTATTCGCCGATCGATCGGCCGCTCGCCATCGGCCACATGATCGCCATCGGCGGGATCTTACAGATCCTGCCCTGCAGCTACATCCCGGCGTCACGCCCGGTCACTCACAGCGCGGTGATGCTGGTCGGATCCATCAACCTCTTCGTCGGCTTCACCGGCGCGGTCGACCCAGCTGCGACGGTGATCATTGGAGGATCGCCGCCGTACCGCAATCTTCTCTTGGAGGAGCAGGTCCGCTCCATCAGGAGCCTCGTCACCGAGTACGACTCGGCCGCGAGCAACACGGCCGAGACCAACGCCGCCACGAACGACGAGGACCTAAACAACGATGCCGACTCTGCGACCCCTGCCTTGGTCGACGGATCTATCACCACGGCATCACGAGAGGACTCCATCACTAGAGTCTCCAACCTAGAGGATTTCGAGGACTCCTCCATCCTCGGAATCTTTGACTCCGATTCCGGCTCGGAGTCGCCCGAAGACTTCCGCTCCAGATCCAATCACTTCAACGCGATCTACATGGCGGGCAGCACAGCCGCCCCGCCAGATCCGTTCTCCACACCAATTCCGCCAACTGCCACGGCCAGAGGTGGAGGAGGCCCGCCTGTGTCTCGCGGAGGTGCAGCGTAATGAGCTCGCCGAGCACGAGAAATATCGCCTCGAGCGGGAAACGGCCCAGGAGTTATCGCTCTATCACCAGCGCTGCATCAGGACCCGCCTGAACTCCAATGTCCAGGGCCGCGTCCTGAACTTCAACGGTGAAGGTGACCCCGCACGCGTGGCCGAGCACGAGTACTGCGAGAAAGCGCTACCAGGTGGAAGCAATTGACCGCCACCAGGCGCACCGGCGACCGGAGCCCCTCCACCACCCATTGGCTGCGCGCCCCCGCCAGACCAACCGTGGATCATCATCTCGCCACAAGCCCAGAACGTCAATGAACTCCCACTCTACTCCACCCGATGGACAACGTCGTTGCGGCCGACGCCGCGATCGCCAACCTCGACGTCCAGGTAGACGGCACGCTCCAGATCCAGTACGTCAAGGCCCTACTCGCCAGGGCCGTCGAGCAACAAGCAGCGGGAGTCGACCCGCCGGGTCGAATGTATTCCCACTCCTGAGCAAGCAGGGCGGCCTCAAGCGGCCACCCTACCGTCGCCAACGCCGTGGCATGCCCACCACTTCAGCCACTGGCAAACCAGCCGTGGGCCGCCAACCCCGCATTCTCCACCAACGAACCGCGACCAGTGAACAACACGGTCGCCGCCAACGGGTAGCCAATCGACGCCCGCACACACATTGTCAACAACCAGGCCCGGCGGGCGCGCTAGCCCAACGACTTGAGGCACACCCTCAGTAATCGCGGCGACCCCAAATCAAGGGGCTCGCTCAGCCAAGTCGTCCCTCAATGCTTTGGGCCTATGATCAGAGGGGAAAAGTACCCCGTCAACTTCAAGGCACCCAAAGAGATCGAAAAGTACGATCTGACGTACGACCCATCAGTGTGGCTAGACACATACCTCATGGCGATGGGAATCTCCGGCCACACCGACCTGCTCGCCACTCGCTACCTCCCCCTGATGATGGAGGGTGCGACCCGACAATGGATACACACCCTCCCCGCTGATAGCATCGACTCCTAGGAGGAAATGCGGGATGCCTTCGTCAGGCACTTCGAGGGCTCCTACACCCGCGCCACCACCATAGAAGACCTGGAGCGGTGCATCTAGGGACAACGCGAATCGACTCGCCACTTGATCCAAAGGTGGCAAGAACTATGGATTAATGCTTCTGGCATCCACCCAGACACGATGATACATTGTTTCAAAAATGCGTGCTGGTACGAACCCCTGGTCGCTAAGATCAAGCGGGTCTACCGGACGCTCGATAACATCCCCGACCTCCTCGAGATTGCTAAGCGCTACGCGGAGGAGGACCCCAACCAAGACTTCGACAACGAGTCGGGAGGAAGACGTCACACTGGTGGCCACGACAGCGGGCGACAGCGCGACGTGCGCTACAGCAACACCCGCATCACTGGCAAGCGCCGCACGGACGGGCGAGTCAACTTCATTGCCAACGCGGGCTATGGCCAATGGGACCCAAAGAGCTACCGCCGCGACGGTGGAAATTACCGCGATAGCAGAAACTACCGCGCCAACAACGCGGCGAGGCCGAAATTCGACCCCGCCGCCCTGCTCAACCAGCCCTGCCTCTACCACAGCAGGGAGGGGAACCCGCCACCCACACCACCGCGGACTTCCACTCTCTCAAAGAGATCGAAAAGGCAAGGCGAGCAAGGGAAGACCCCAACAACAACCCACCTCGGGACAACGGAAACGCCGGCGGCTTCGGCAATGCTGTCGGCTCGCTACACACCTTCACCGGACTCGGCACCAAGCGCGAGAGGAAGGTGCTCGCCCGCGCAGTCGCCATCAATGCAGTGACAAAGGTCGACATCCCACGCTTCCTCAACTGGTCCGAGTAGAGCATCACTTGGAGTCGCCAGGACCACGCTCCCAAAATCGAGTATCCAGGGCGAGTCGCCCTGGTAGTCAGGCTCAAAGTGGCCAATTATTGGCTACCCAAGACATTGATGGACGGCGGGAGCTCCATCAACATCATGTATCTGGACACGTTCAAAAGGCTACAGCTCCCGGAGTCGGCAATCTAGCCGACCCTGACAACCTTCCACGACATCGTCCCCGGTCGGAAGGCATACCCGATCGGAAAAGTGACGTTACCGGTCACCTTTGGCACACCGGCAAACTACCGCACCGAGCGAATCGAGTTCGAGCTAGTGAACTTCCGCAGCCCCTACCACTGCGTCCTGGGACGCCAAACGTTTGCCAAATTTATGGTGACCCCCCACTGCGCGTACAACATGATGAAGCTCCTAGGGCCGAGCGGCATCATCACCGTCCACGGCGACCCTGATATGGCCGTGGAATGCGAGGACAAAGGCGCTGAGCTCGCCGACGCTGTCATCACCGTGGAGACCGACCATGCGGAGGAGCTCACGAAATACGCGGGCAACATCAACAAGGAAGACCCCACCATACTGAAGAAGCCAACCGTCGTGAACTCCACGTTCGAGGCAACCACGCATACCCGCACCGTCCAGCTCGTCTCGGGCGACTCCAGCCAGACGGTCACCATTGGGGTGCATATGAGCCCCACATAGGAAAGCGCGCTCATCGGGTTCTTCCGTGAGAACCGCGACATCTTCGCATGGAAACCTTCCGACATGCTAGGTGTCCCGAGGGAACTCGCTGAGCACAAACTACACGTCGACCCCAAAGTGCGACCGGTAAAGCAGTCGATATGGCCCTTCAATGAAGAGCACCGCCGAGCAATCATCGAAGAAGTGCAACGCTTGTTGGCCGCAGGCTTCAATCGGACAATAAAACACTCCAAGTGGCTGGCGAACCCAGTCCTGGTCCTGAAAAAGAACAACACTTGGAGAATGTGCATCAACTACACCAACCTCAACAACGCCTGCCCGAAGGAGGAGTTCATACTACCGCGCATCGATCAGATCATCGACTCGACCACAGGATCGGAGTCGCTGTGCTTCCTCGACGCTTACTCTGGTTACAACCAGATCAAGATGGCGGTCGAGGATGAGGAGAAGACGGCGTTCATCATGCCATTCGGCGCCTTCTGCTACACGGCCATGACGTTCGGCCTCAAGAACGTCGGCGCCACATACCAAAGATGCATGCAGGAGTGCCTCGTGAGCCAAATTGGCTGCAACATTCACGTCTACATCGACAATGTGGTGGTAAAATCCACCCGCCAGGATGACCTGCTCGTCGACCTAGCCGAAACCTTTGCAAATCTGCGGAGGTACAACATCAAGCTGAACCCAAGAAAGTGCACCTCCGGCGTCCCCACTAGACAGCTATTGAGATACGTAGTCTCCAAGCGAGGCATCGAAGCCAACCCCACCAAGATCGACACCATCGCGCGACTCAGAAAACCCGAGTGCTTGCGCGACGTCCAGAAGCTGGCCGGGCGAGTCACGGCTCTCAGTCGCTTCATTCCTTGACTAGGCGAGAAGGTCATGCCTCTTTATCGCCTGATGCGCAAGAACCCCACGTTCCAATGGGACGTGGAGGCGGCCAACGCACTCAAAGCACTCAAAGAAGTGTTACTCGCAGCTCCACTACTCGCGGCACCAGTCGACAAAGAGCCCATGCTCGTCTACGTGGTGGCCTCCAATCGAGTCGTCAACACTGTAATGGTCGTCGAACGGCCAGAGGAGGGCAAGGAGCACCCCGTCTACTACATCAGCGAATTCCAAATGGACTCACGACAGCGCTACCCTCAGTACCAGAAACTAGTGTACGCGGTATTCCGAGCTCAGCGGCGACTCCCCCACTATCTCCAAGAGCACCCAATAACGGTGGTCTCATCCACACCACTGCAAGACATAATACGGAATCGCGAGGCGACTGGGCGAGTCGCCAAGTGGGCCATCGAAATCGGCGTCCACAATATTAAATACGAGCCCCACAAAGCAATCAAATCACAAGACCTAGCGGATTTCATCATAGATTGGGAAGAAGCGCAGCAGCCGGAGAAGCTACCATATCTCCACTACTGGTCGCTACACTTCGATGGCTCGAAAAACACTGACGGAGCAGGAGCCGGGGTCATACTGACCTCCCCCAAAGGGGACAAGCTCCGATACGTGCTCCACCTCAACTTCAAGCCCTGCACAAACAACATGGCAGAATACGAGGCACTCCTTCACGGCATGTGGGAAGCCAAGGAAATGAACATCAACTGCCTACGCTGCTACGGCGACTCCGACCTAGTTGCCGGCCAGGTCGCTGGAACATGTGACACCGTCTCTCCAAAAATGATCGCGTACTACCAAGGGTAGACCAGCTGGGAGGACACTTTGACGGCTATTCTGTTGAATGGATCGATAGACACAAGAACGAGGAGGCAGACGCCCTTTCCCGCATCAGGTCGGCCCGACAAGCGCGACCAGCAGGCGTCTTCCTCGACATCATCCACAAACCTTCGGTCAGCCCACCAAAGGAGATCGACGTCGGGATACCACTGCACCCAGAGCCAACCCTAGTCGCCATGGTTGTGGAGCCTAGCGACTGGACAGCACCATACGTTGCCTTCCTCGAGCACAAGATCCTCCCAAGCAACGAGACGGAGGTGCGAATGGTCGTGCGCCACTGCAAATCCTTCGTCATCATCAACGGCGAGCTACACAAACACAGCGTGACCGGCGTGTTCCAGCGCTGCGTACAACCAGAAGAAGGCCGCAAGATCCTCCAGGACAATCACGCCGGCGACTGTGGCCATCACGCCGGCGCAAAGTCGCTGGTCACCAAGGCCATGCGACACGGCTTCTACTGGCCAAACGTGCACACCGACGCCACCAACATCGTCCAATGATGTGTTGGGTGCCAGAAGTACGCCAACCAGACGCACCTCCCTAGTTCGGCACTCAAGACCATCCCCATCACATGGCCATTCGCCGTATGGGGCATGGATATGGTAGGCCCATTCAAGAAGGCCCCATCCGGCTTCACCCACCTCCTGGTCGCGGTCGACAAGTTCACCAAGTGGGTCGAGGCCAAGCCAATCAAAAAGTGCGATGGCAAGACCGCCACCAAGTTCCTAAGCGAGCTCATCTACAGGTACGGCTACCCGCACAGCATAATAATGGACAACGGCACCAACTTCGCCAAAGGGGCCATGGCGGAATTCTGCGAAGAGCACGGCATACGACTCGACCTCGACTCAGTCGCCCTCCCAAAGTCAAATGGCCAAGCAGAATGCGCCAACCAGAGCGTCCTCCATGGGCTCAATCCACGACTCTAGGTGCCTCTCGAGCGCACCCTAGGATGCTAGGTCGAAGAGCTCCCTTCAGTCATATGGGGGATCCGCACGTTCGTCAATCGCTCCACCGGGTTCACACCCTTCTTCATGGTGTACGACGCCGAAGCCGTAATGCCAACAGACCTGGAGCACGACTCACCTCGAGTCGCCAATTATGTTGAGGCGACAAACGAGACCGCACGCCAAGAAAACATTGACCAAATCGATGAGGCGCGCGACCTGGCTTACTCCCGCACCGCCATTTACCAGCAGGGACTCCGCCGCTAGCATAGCCACCGAGTCCAAACTCGCACCTTCCAGGAGGGCGACCTGGTCCTATGACTGGCTCAAGACAACAAGGGCATGCACAAACTCTCCCCCCATGGGAGGGGCCATTCGCCATAGGGCGAGTCCTCGGCAATGATGCCAATCACCTCATCGACATACGAGGCGACGGCCAGCTCGAGGTTGGGAGGCCATGGAATGTAAACCTCCTCCGGAAGTTCTATACATAGAACCGAAAGAGTACTCAGTTGACATATATAATGAAATTCATTTGGTTCACAAAATTGTGTCTACTCGCAGCATCCTTGTGCCACTCGCACTCGTACAATCAGCAGTATGCTACCCACGGAAGTCAACCCTTGGTCGAGCGACTGGCACGGCTAAGTAGTACGACCCAAGGGCACCGAAAATACTCGGGCCTTAGGACGTCCACGAAAACGCTAACCCGGAGCCACCATCGGAGTCGCCTAGCCCGACTGGCCTACCGGGCCAAGATGACCGGTATACGCTTCTTAAAGTGACCTGTCCTTCCTGTCCTCGCGCAAAGTGACTCGAACGGTTAAGTACCATGCACGGGGACTCCGCAATAATGGAACCCTCACGCGGCTCGGGAACACACCGAGTATGAGAGCTGCCTTGGACTCGCCCAGCGACTGGCTCTCTGAGCCAGGGGAAGATACGCGTTACAAACAATGCATTAGCAACCTACAACAGGAACGCGCCCTACACGGCTAAGAATCACACTCGGGGACTCGCCTACAAACAAAACCAGTCGCGTTCGGGGACTCACCTCTTCATGATACGCAAAGGATAAACAAACCACAATAAAAGAAAACACATATGTACACAATCGAGATATACCCCATTAAAGGGCGGACACGCTCGGGGACTCACTCAACAAAAAATAAAATGCATTACATAGTCACGATCGCATTACGAGTCGATTGAAAACTCTTACTCAAAATATTGTTCACATTACAGAAGTCACCACTTGGCATACATCACAAACTGCCCAACGATACTATCTATTCCGCAGGTCCTGACGAAGAAGCACCACCACCTCCCTTGACACGAACAAAAGGCTGCCATGGGTTCGTTGGGTAGGTCGTCAGCAACTTCAACAACGCCGACCGGAAGGGTTGCTCCAACTTCATACCACACGATGCTCAGGCTCGGGGTCGCCAGGCGCCAATACCGTTTCCTGGTATGGCAGAAGATCCCCCATCGCCAATACCCAATCAGCAAAAGG
Source organism: Avena eriantha (assembly GCA_910589775.1). Taxonomy (NCBI): domain Eukaryota; kingdom Viridiplantae; phylum Streptophyta; class Magnoliopsida; order Poales; family Poaceae; genus Avena; species Avena eriantha. Next base: position 45,137,152 of record OU342743.1, read on the forward strand.
GGCGGCCTTGGCAGTCAGCTTCGGCACCTCTGACATCTCCACCATGCCAATCGCTAAAGGGTAACCGTTGGTGAAGTTGTCGAGGTCGAAATCGTCAGGGAAGTGGGCGAGACCCAAGCTCAATGCCGTGGTGGCCCCGCGCCTGAAAGCCGAGCGCGCCATCCACTCCACGATGACGGGCGCCTCCTCCGGATAGCGCCACACTTCTGTAAGCCCCCTAGGAATAACCTCGGTGGGGGACATTCCTTGAAGGACCGCTTGGACGCACAATGCCGAAGCCGTGACCGCGTTCACCATGGCAGTCACTCACTGCGAGGTGTTGAAAGTCTGAATCACCGGGTCGCTTTGCCCTATCATAGCTGAAAAATCAGACGTTAGTGACACTATGGACCTCCCCAATCGGGGATTCGCCAAACATGTTAAGCAGAAGACAAAGACTTACCAAAAAGCTTGCGGTAGTTCTTTGTGACATGCTTCTCCAAGGCAGCATGATCATTCTGCAGCCCCACGATGATCGATTCTGTGGCCTTGCGCTCCTCTTTAGCCACAGCAACCGCAACCTTCGCTTGATCCTCAGACGAAATTGAGGCCGCTTTCGCCTCCTCTAATTCCTGGATCAGCGAGGCAATTCGCCCATTCGCCGTGTCTAGCCGGCAACTGGAACATACCCTTCACGGGCCTTGGAAATTGCAGCTGGAAGACCATCTGAAAATGAAAGAGACAAATCATCAACGCGCCACACACCAACAGGTCACAGCCAAAAAAGAAAAAGAAGCAAGTACTTACCAACAGCCTCCTAGAGTCACCGGTTCGCTTCCTGCGCCACGCGCAGATCCCGCTCCAAACGCTCCCTTGCGGCCTGTCGATCGGTCGACTCCCTCTTCAAACCCTGCAAAAGCAACAACACTCAGTACTTACCAAGAACTATATCCAGTTCCTAGCCGCTGACATTCATCGACTAAGAACTCGGGGACTAGAGAGTAGAAGAAAGCCAGTACCTAGCCACTGAAATTCAGCAGCTAGGAACTCAGGGACTGGACGTACCTGAATGGCGGCGACAAGCATCTTCTGGAGTTCTCCGGCGTCAGTCGACGGGATCGTGAAGGAAGTGCGCCCATGACGGGACCCAATGTCTTCATCGATGATCTCCGGGCTCTGTGGAGACTGGTTGTCCGCCACGCCTGGAAACCCCCTAGCCATGAAGCGCGGGAATGTTGCCGATGCCCTAGACGGGGCACTGGTCGTCGGAGCCGGCACTTCCGTCGCAGGCGCGACCATGGCTGGCTCCGACCGCGCCGCCACCACTTCTTCGGCAACTGCAGCGAGATCGGACTCCTTGGCGCTATCCATCGCCACAACATCGTCGGCACTCCCATTCTGCCTCTTCGCGCCTTCTGCGGTAGCCGCATCTCCGGCAGGTTTCCTCTTCATCGGGAGGTCGCCCACTCCCATGGTGGTGACTGGCGGAATCTTCGCCACTGAAGGACGGCCAATCTTCTTGGCCCCAGATCTGCCAAAACTTCCATAGTCAGCACAATAACAATACAAAAACGAGACACGACTCGGAATGGAAAAGCCAATACTTACTTAAGGACTAGAAGAACGCGCAGCACGGTGCTTATGTGGGCGGGTTTGTCTAGCTCTAGGCCCAGCTTGCGCGTGAGACCCCTTTCAAAGACATGTGAAGCCCATGACACCGCGGGCTTCCTAGATGATGAGGCTACGGTCACCGGAATTTCCGGCTCCGGAGACGCGGCCGCCCTTGAAGGTTGCAGCGATCTCGACGCCGCGGCCTCAGCCACCTCCTGGCTTGGGTCCCTCGAAGCTTCAGGCGTGATCACCGCCAGAGGGACTTCTACCGCCGCCTCGGTGTCCTCGTCCCCCAATCCCTTCACTGGAATTGCATCCTCGGGGATCTTGCGCGAAGAATCGGGGGCATCCTCGTCATCGGAGTCATCGACAGACTCAAACACTACCGCCGACTTTGACGACGATGCTAACTTCTTCGCCAACGACTTTGGTCTATGCGCGGGTTTCGCCGGCGTGGTTGTGCGCCGAGACGTGTGCTCTTGCACGATCTCGTCGCCCCCTTCGTGTTCGTCGAGACTGCGACTCGCCTTGAACTCGTGCTGCTTCTGCATGCAGGTCTTGTGAGCCGCAGGCGCCGGGGGAGGAACCTCCTCCTCCTTGTCGCTTTCGGAGGAATCACCCTCGGAAACTTCGTCGAGTTCTTGGGGAACCTCTTTGTCGAGCGGAGGGAGCCAACCTTCCAGTACCTGGAACAACTGAGAACGACCACCAATGAGTATTGAACAAAACGACTACAGGTTACGTTGCAGATATGGCGACTGGGAGGAAAACTTACTGTGGGGGATTCGTTCTTCACGGGAGTATACGGGGCGAGCCCGACCGATACGGTGGTGAACTCCGCGTCAGTGATCTTCTTCAGGGCGGCCTTGTAATCCTCGGTCTCCCACGACTCTTTGAAGGTTCGGGAGGGATCGTGTTTCCCGCTATACTCATACATCCAATGCGGCCGAGCCGCTAGCGGAACCAGATGCTGCCCGAGCCAGCAGGTGTAGAGGTTGATCAAAGTCAACCCTTGGTCCTTCAACCTCTGGATCTGGTCCATCATCTCCGCGACGGCCATCTTATGGTCTTAAGGGAGCTTCTTCGGCGCCAGCAGGCGAGGCTCGCTCCTTTCAGCGACGAACTCTGGGAGCGCCACCTCGCCAGAGGGAGTGGATTCCTTCACATAGAACCAGCTCTTCTTCCACTCGCTCGCGGCTTTCTTCGGCAGAAGGAGCTTACTGAAGTTGGCCTTCGGCTTCAATTGGAACGTGACGCCGCCGGCCGCCAGCATCAAGCCACTGGACGCCTCGCGCCCGATGCGGCCGTGGAAGAGCTCCATCCACACGGGAAATATGGCCTGCAGCCGAAGTAGCACTCGCAGAAAGCGACGAAGATCGCCAGCTGTTCAATGCTGTGCGGGCCAAGATCCGACGGCTTGATTGCGTAATACGCACAGAAGCATCGGAAGAAGAGTGAGGTGGGAAACCCCAAACCTCTCTCTAGGTGGCTAGGGAAACAAATGAATTCGTCGGCTCGCGGTTTCGGCTCGGTCTCATAGGGAGGGGGAACCCGCCAGTTCCCCTTATGGAGGACTCCGGCGTCCTCGAAGGACTTGAGCTGGGCCGTGGTGCACTTGGATTTCCCCCATGAACCTTTGGGAGGTGCCATTGGGAAGGATGTGGAGTCGCTCGGTGCGAAAGGATCGGATCGAAGGAAGACAGAAAGAATGAATGTGAGAGAATGAAGAATGCGGGGAAGGATCTGCAGAGCTGATTCGCCACTCCCCTTATAGAGGAGTGCTACCCGCCAAATTCGGGGTAGCCGTTACCTGCGGTAATTGCGCCGAAGTTACCGTTGGAGTATCCAACGGGTAGTTTGACCAGGTTGATAGTCCAAATCCTCCATTCCACTCACCGGCAACTTGCCCTGTCCACTCGCCGAAGCAGCGACTTGGCAGCTGTGACATTCACCGGAGCGGCGACTGGGAGCCTGGGGAAAATTTCCCTGGTTTCAGTGGAGTCCACCGCCGATTCGACTGGGCGTCCAAATTGGACTCGCCTACTCCGACTGCCAACTGACCACCTGTGTCCGATTCATCGGTGGCCTCGGGGACTACTGATGGGGATATGCCAAGTGGGGTATACCCAGCAGGACGTTCCGATTGGGCCAAAAGGTCTCACGAATGGGTCTGTGTGACGGCGACTAGAATGCGACTAAGATGAAGGCCTGGTGACTAGCGACTGGAGGCCCAGGTGCATACAAGAAGCCTAGTTGGATTAGGTCAAAGCCTCCGAGTCCATATTTTGCTCGGTTGCAACTTGTAAAACCCTAGCGAGGTGCCTCATATATAAACCTCCCTAGGGTACCCTCAGGACTTACGTTCCATCACACATCCCTTCAAGCGACTCGCTCTCCAATAATCTAATCTAGCAGGAGTAGGTCATTACCCTCCGGGGGGCCGAACCTGGGTAAATCCATGTGCATTTGCCCCCATCTCGCACCACAGATGGCCGCCAGCTCTCATCCCCAATTCAATCAACCGCTGCTTACTGCAGCGACTGCCGTGGTCATTTCCACGACAAAAGGAAAGCTCGAAACCTAGGGTAGAACACTATAGATCCTACAATATAATATTATGGGACCATAAAGTAGAGAGATCATGAGGGAAAGGAATCTCTCAGCTGAAACGGAGCAAAGGGAACAAGGAACACACAACACACGCAACTCTAGAGAACTCTAGACTAGGTCAACTGGTTGAGGAACGACATGCCCAAAAGGCACCTTACTTTTGAAAGACTAGAAGAGGTATCAAAACTTTTCCAAATCAACACAAGATAAGAGGACCCCGAGTTAGAGCGAAACTGGATAAGCAGAAAAAGAAGCATACTAGAGTTTTATTAAATAATTTTTAGCTTTAAAATAGTTTTCGCAAACACTAGACTCAACATCGACTAGTAGCAAGGTTTTCCTACGGTCGGTACTGCTCTGATACCAAGAGCTGTGAAACCCCCGGGATCAGGGTTAAACAAATCCAGACCTTTAGCTTGACATAAGCTTAACCTAGAGCTCAAGGATATCCAGTGAGAAATCGGTAACACAACAGTAACCCTGCGACACAAAAATTATTACAGCAAGCTCATAACTGAGCGAAGAAGCAAAATATTACAAGCAAAGGTCACTGACCACAAACATCAAACAACGGAAGGCAAATTATGCTATTAAGTATAGCAAACTTAACAAATGGCCTAAGAGGCCTAAAGCATAACGATGGCGTCCCAGCCCATAGATTCCAGGCTGCCGTCCGGGAACCCCAAGCTACTCATCGATGTCGATGTCGTACGGAACTCGTCTTCAGGGGAACACTTATTCTGCTACAAAAGTATCAACAAAGCAAGGGTGAGTACAGGGTGTACTCCACAAGAATTATGGCTGGTGGGGTTATTTTGCATAAGGCCATCTTTGTTTATAAAACAAGAGGGAGAAGAAGCTCGTCTAATCATAATATTTTAAAAGGGGATAAGAGAGCGACATCTCCGAAGAATTGATCGTCATCTTGATATCCACCAAAGTAATCCTCATCTCAAAACTAGGAACACCCCTCGTACCCATGAGGAAGCATCCTTAAGCACATGTTGAACCTCCAAGTTTTACGATTAGGTTAATGTTCTCTATGATCTTAGAATTTGGTCACCAAGCGTTCATAACCGTGAACACGGCCTTTCGAAAAGATTTGACCCTGCAGGGGTGTACAACTTTACCCACACGTACCAACCGACTCTTAATGCCACAATGATTAGCCCTCTTCCTTGGAAGGTTGGCAGAGGGTGGTTGGACACGACCTTTACCTTGCTTTCGCTGAGACCATGAGTCACACCCTTAGGATGGTTCTGCCGTCCCGAAGCCGGTCCCTAGGGATGTGGGCGAGGTTGGTTTATCAGGGGCTCCATCGACCCCAAGCAACCGGGTCCATGCTTCTCTACCTGTATGAATGCACCTCCTTCACCGCCTTCGAGAACAACCAGAATGCATACGTGAAATGGAACGCCGAACTAGGTGACTCATGGAATCTACTAGGCAAGTTAGTTACTCGTGAGGTTTTCTAGGCCCCGTGTGGATATACGCTCGTCTCGGTTCCAAAGGCAAGAACTCGGTTCCTAGTAGTGGCGAGCATGGGACTACAAAAACCACATCCCACCGTGGCCTCCCATACAAGCCTTAGCATGTTTAACCTTTACCACTGATCTTACCTCATCAGTATACTTCGTTCTCCTGTCATACTAGATTCTCTGCATCTGATACATCATCTGGATGAACCAGCACTAACAGCTAAGCATGGATAAGCAAGACACGGATACTAGCTCTAGCAGTGCACAAAAGCCAAACCTAGTTATGCTAGGAGTAGTGGATCAGGTAATATAAGCTCAAAGGGAGTAATGCAATAGATAGGATACTCTATCTATCGATAAAAGACCACCATAGAATCGTATGCATCATGGCAAGAATGAAATTCTTTCTAAATCATAGGATTGTATAACAGTGGGGCTATGCTTGCCTTGTTGGTTGATACCCGGATATAGATCTTCGGGAGCCTTATACTTGGCTTGACTACAGTTGGTCAAGTATTATTTGGCAACCTTCGATGGTGTTGATCTCGGTCTTCGATCTTGATCTCGATATCGTATTCTACCGGAAAGAACCAACACCGGAAAGAAAGGGGAAAACAATCAACACATGGCATCGATGCAATGCTCAAGCAAGGATGATGTTATGACAAGTTAAATAGAGTTGAAATGTAACCCTAAAGCATGCTTCGCAATTTAAGTGGGTTCCGAGGGGTCCAAACCCTAATACAGGAGAGACCCCGGAATCACCTGCGCGGGTTCATTTGTTCTTCTAATTAAACTTGTAATTAAAGTTGATTATCAATGCATGATGTTGATGCTAAAGTGTAGATCTCATTTTTTTGAACATTTTGATATATTATACATATTTTTCTGACTTATAAACAATTACTTATTGAATTTATAGCATTTAATCATTTTCTAAAATTAAAACAAACGCTGGGAATTACTTTTTATACCGGGGCTAACCCTAGCCAGAGAGGCTGACGGGCGGGCCCGGTGCCACCTCAACAGCCACGTGGGCAGAGTGGGACCCGACGCGGTTTGACCACGCTGACCGGCGTGTTGTTGACGTCATGCTGACGTCGGCATGATGCCAGATGGCGGTGAGACGCAGATCGTCGATGGAATCAATGGCTAGAGGCTTGCAGGAGGGTGCGGGTAGGCGCGTTCGACGCAGTGTGTCACAGGCTACCTATTAGGGGTAGCACCGCTAGTAGGAGGTCGGCGGAGCTTGGCCGGAAGCAAGCAACTGCGGCGGCGCTCGGTGGCGTTGGACGGCAGGGTGAACCGGAGAGGGAGGGGAAGCGCGGGATGGTGCCTAAGCACCGTATGCTCACCAGAATCCAGAAGAGGCGGTCGGCGAGGCAGGGCGTGCTGGCTCGTGGTTGACGTCGAGCTTGTTGGGGAACCCCAAGAGGAAGGTACGATAAGCACAATAGTAAGTTTCCCTCAGTTATGAAACCAAGGTTATCAAACCAGTAGGAGCAAGGAAACACCTCCAAGGTGTTGTTTCCAACTTGGAATCCTGCACAACACAACCACATAACTTTGCCCCCAACTTACTGTGAGGTTTTCAATCTCACCGGTTTTGCTGAAAACAAAGGATTAAACGTATTGTGTGGAAGAAAGTAAAAGCTTGCAGAAAGTAAACAGAAAGCAGTAAATAGTTGTAGATTGATGGTAAAAGAAAGGAACGTGGTCCATAGTTCACTAGTGGTGATTCTCCTTAAGATAGATGACATGTTGGGTGAACAAATTACAGTGGGGCAATTGACAAATACATGCATATACTAATCATCTTGATTCCTATGAGATTTGATTGGGCATTACAACATTATACATAGACCGTAATCCAACTGCATCTATGACTAATAATCCACCTTCAGGTTATCAATCCGTACCCCCTCCAGTATTAAGTTGCAAGCAATAGATAATTGCATTACGCATTGCGTGTAAAGAAAACAATACGATTGTTCTATGATAAAAGGATTGCTGTTTTCTCCCTAGTAGCAATAGCACATATAGTATCTTAGAGATTTTTGTCACTTCCCCAGATTACTTGAGGAATGAACCCACTATCGAGCATAAATACTCCCTCTTGGATTTGCTAGCATCTACTCAGCTAAGATAGCTACTAACAACGGAGAGCATGCAAGATCACAAATAACAAAGACATGATCGAATCAATAATCAATCTGAAATAGTATCTCAATATCCATTGGATCCCCGCAAACACAACATGTATGATTAAAAATAGATGATCTTGATCATGAACGGGGCTCACAAGATCTAGACATGGTAGCACAAAGGAGAAGAACCAACCATCTAGCTACTACATGGACCCGTAGTCCTAGGATGAACTACTCACGCATCACACCGGAGGCTTGCATGGTGATGAAGAAGACCTCCAGGGTGAATTCTCCCCTCTGTTAGGGTGCCGGGAAGAGCTTCAGATCCCTCCCGATCTAGGGATGGAGATGATGGCGGCTACAGACTGGCCATCTTAGGGAGGCCGAGGAGGTGCCCTAGGCGGCCACACCTCCCCCTGGCACGTGCCAGGCCTGTCCGCGTGGCCAGGTGGTGTGGGCGAGCCCTGGCCCCTCTCCGTCTCGTCTTCTACCTCCGTGTCCCCCTCGGTGATATATTGACTTTGGCTTTTGTCCCATCCAATTCGGAGAATATTAATTTTCTGACATTCCTAGAACCAAAAACAGCAGAAAATAGGTAGCTGGCACTGTGGCATCTTGTTAATAGGTTAGTCCAAGAAAGTGTATAAAAAGTACTCCAAAGTGTGGACAAAACAGAAGAAAGTAGATAAAAACCAAGCATGGAAAAATTATAGATACGTTAGCAACGTATCAACATCCCCAAGCTTAACTCCTGCTCGTCCTCGAGTAGGTAAGTGATAAAAAGAAATAATAATTTTTGAGGTGACATGCACCATCATAAACTTGATCAAAGTATTTGTAAAACATTGATAGTTGGGATCATAGTACTTCGAACATAGCATGAAAGATAAAGTTCTAACAATAATACATAGCAATTATGTTGTAACATGAAAATGCACAAACAAGATTCATGAATAACAATGCTTTGCAAGACATTTGTTTGTTTCACATAAAGAAAACATAGCATAGTGGCATTCAGCTTGTCCCTCATAGAGTAGCAAAACATAAATGCATAGGACACCTTCAAAGTTCATAAGGGTGACTAGATACAAATAATTTAAGAACAAGAAATATCAAAGTTATGCATCAATCAACAAGTCTTAGGAAAATGCACATTAAACTAAGAATGGCCACTATGCTCTCTCAATAGGTGCATAAATATAGAAGAGGGAGACTCAACATAAAAGTAAAAGAAAGTCCTTCATAGAAGGAAGTAGGGTTTCAAGTTTCATAAAGAGCTTCCAAAAATTATGGTACTTATTAGCTTTCAGCTCTCATTGCCCCTATCATAAGCATCTTGAAGTGATTAAGGTTAAAGTGAACAAACCATGGAGTATATGCTTGACAAAGTATAACTTGGAAATCTCATGTCCCTTGAATATGAGGGCCGCTCCTCATGCTACTCAAGTTTAGTTACCGGTAAGTTCTTGTCATAGTAAGTACATGTGTATCATAGAGAACCGCCAATGGGGTACCCCTTGCCCGATGATACGGAAGAATCCCCATATCAAAATGACAAGGCAAGCAGACAACGAGCATCTCGGCAATCTTCTTATTTACCATGGGAAAATGGTGCTTTTTTATCTCTTTCCTATTTTCTCATCTCCTTTTTTTCTTTTTCTCAATCTCTATCTGTGTTTTTTATAAGAAGAATGCTTCATAGACAGCTCATTATGGTTACACTGCAGGTTTCCACCATGATTAGGCATGGATTAGACCGGCGGCCCAGGCGTTTCTCTAATAGACATACATAACTCCATGGACTTACAAGCTCCCCTTTCATTTCACACCGACGACATCCATAGACAAAAGAGCATGATATCAACTAGGAACAATGTACAAGTGCAATGTTGAAAGCGTTCCCCATGACAACATGGTTCTGCTAATCCCCAACATATAAGTGCAAGCATATACAACATAGATGACACAATGGTTCAAGTTTATTAAGTGCAAGAAAAGTAAAGTGTGCCATCAAGTTTGTGACAGCTTTAATCACTAGTTTTCTCATAACAAGTTTAATTTGGAAGGTAGATAAAAACATGAATATACTTGGAATAGAAAATGCTAATAGGTAGGTATGGTGGACTATTTGGAATAACTTGGTTTTATTTGGATTTGGATGCATGAGTGGAACTCATACTTGGTTATGGAGGCTAGCAAAAGACTAGGAGCGACCAACTAAGAGAGCAATAATGGCCATAATCATGAAAAGCGACATCATCATGAATTAAAGCATAAAGTGGTATTACAAGTCGAAAACTAAAGGATCATAAAGGCTCTGGTGACTTGGGATAGTCATAACATGCTACCATCATGCGGCAAGCCAACCCAAATAAAGCATCAAATGAGAATACCACAATACTATGCTTTAATATGCTAAAACAACGCATGATTCTTTCAAGGCACATTAAGCAATCTCAATTGTTTATAACATGTCATGCTACAGTGAAAATCACTAAGCCAAAGCCAAAACAATACCAAGCATGACATGATAAAGCATAGGTCACAGTCAAAAACAAATTCCTTTTTACCACTTAAGCATGAACTTTTCCTACTCTTTTACAATCCAAACCAAACTTATTTGAAAACTAATGTATGAAAGAGGGGGTCCAACCAATTTATTCAAGAAAACTAAGAAAACCAAGCAAACGAAAAACCAAAAACAAAAACGAAGACACTCCAAGAACAACACAACTATGCATGAAACAATAAAAATGAAGTGTTTGGAAGAAACCTGAGATTTTTATTGACGAAGAAGGGGATGCCCAAGGCATCCCCAAGCTTTGATGCTTGTACTTCTTGGATATTTCTTGGGGTGACATGCGTGGCATCCCCAAGCTTGACCTTTAGTCCATTCTTCATCTCATTACATCATTCTCTCCATACACCTAGAATTTTTCCTTCATACAAAACTTCACACAATCTTTATTAGCAACATTAGTGCACTCAAGATCATAAGTCTTCGGGTTCAGTTTCAACACCAATAAAAACTTCCATTAAAGCAACAAGCTACTGTAGCACTTCCCTCAAAAAGCTCAATTCCCCAAAAAGAACCCAAAAAGGAACCAACAAGAAGCAAATGCAAATAATGGCAGAAATCTGTCAAAACAGACCAGCAGGTAAAAACCAATTTATTCGAAGACCTTAGAGACTCAAATCGAAAAGTGTTAAACTAACGAAAGTTAGATAACAACCTGGGGTAGAAGCACAAAAATTTACGCCTCAAAACAACGTATAGAGATTTTACACGAATTTTTACAGTAAAGCACAAAAATCTTTTTCGGGACCAACTTTCCCAAGCATTACTTCTCTCTCATTAGAGGTTACTCTTGGCACAAAAAGCAAATATAAAGGATAAGGAGCAGTTATTACAGAGGTAATAACTTCCAAGACTCGTCTAAAACTTTTGGGTTATCTCCCAATAAGTACTTTTCTTTAACGCCTTTAAGTTAGACATAAGAAGCAAGAAAAGAATCAAGTGTTCTCAAATGAAGAAGCATTAAGAGCAAATTTTGTTTTCATAGGAGAGGCAAAAGGGATCTTCTCTCTTTTCTTAGGAAAGTGTTGTATACCTTTCTTGAGTGGGCGTTGATAGTTAATGGTGCCTTCTTTCATATCAATAATGGCACCAACAGTTCTAAGAAAAGGTCTTCCCAAAGTAATAGGACAATAAGCATTGCATTCAACATTCAAAACATAGAAATCAAGCATATCATAAATCCTTTAGGGCATAATAGAAACACTACTATCAAGATAACATAAAGCTTTGAAATCAAAATCATTTACTTTCATATTAATGATGGGTTCCCAACCATCTTCTAGTTTCATAGGAATAGAAGCTTTACATTTCATCTTTTCTTCTTTAATTTTTATGAGAGTATTAGTAATGTGTTTTGTAAATGCCATATTCATAGCACTAGCATTAGGACTTTTATCAAGCTTTTGTAGGAACTTAATAACTTCAGAGATGTTGCAACCATCGAGATCAAAATCATAATTATCATCTAAAGTAGTAGAGTTATTGGTTCCCATATTCCGAAGAATTTTAGTATTTTATTAGAAAAGGTTCCATTGGGTTTTCTAGCTTCAACATTAGTAGTAGTGATAGTAGAAACACTAATACTTCTAGCAATTTCATCTTCTCTTTCCCACTTATCATTTAGGTCAGCTAATAATCTAACATTTTCATCAATTCTCACATGTATGGCATTAGTAGTAGCAAAGGGATTCTCAATAGTTTCAGGTTTAGCAGCCATTTTATTAAAAGAATATTGTGCTTTAGCCAATGATGCTATATTTCTTTCAACATTAGAGAGTTTCTCCTCAATAGTTTTATTGAAAGCAGTTTCTTTACTAATAAAATATTTAAGCATAACTTCAAGTTCAGAGGGTGCACTTCTATTATTGTTGTAGGAATTTCCATAAGCATTACCATTATTGGGAGGATATGGCCTATAGTTATTATTACCAAAATTATTCCTGTAGGCATTGTTGCTAAAATTATTATTTTTATAAAGTTCACATCAACTTGCTCTTCCTGAGCAACCAAAGAGGCTAAGGGAACACGATTTGGATAAATATGAGCTTTCCCATTAACAAGCATATACATAATAACATCAATTTTATCACTCAAGGAGGAGTTTTCTTCAACAGAATTTACCTTCTTACCTTGTGGAGCTCTTTCAGTATGCCATTCAGAATAGTTAACCATCATATTATCCAGAAGCTTTGTTGCAGCACCCAAAGTAATGGTCATAAAGGTACCTTCGGCATCAGAATCCAGTAGATTTCTCAAAGAATAATTCAGTCATGCATAAAAGGTTTGGATGATCATCCAAGCAGTCAGTCCATGAGTGGGATAATTCGTTACCAAAGATTTCATTCTTTCCCAAGCTTGAGCAACATGTTCATTATCAGATTGTTTAAACTTCATTATTTCACTTCTCATAGATATAATCTTAGCAGGAGGATAGTATTTTTCAATGAAAGCATCTTTGCATTTAGTCCATGGAACAATACTATTTCTAGTTAGGGATTGTAACCATTCTTTAGCTTTTTCTCTCAAAGAGAAAGGAACCAATTTAAGCTTAATAGTATCTCCATCTATATCCCTATGCTTTTGCATCTCATAAAGTTCAACAAAGTTATTTAGATGAGCAACAACATCTTTAGTACCAATTCCAGAAAATTGTTCTCTCATAACAAGATTGAGTAAAGCAGGTTTAATTTCAAAGAAAGTAGCTTGAGGAACAAGTGGAGCAATAGGTGTGCACATGAAATCATTGTTGTTGGTGCTAGTGAAGTCACACAACTTAGTGTTTTCAAGAGTAGTCATTTTTTGTGTCTTTAATAAAACGGACAAACTAGTACAACTATTTTTTTGTGTTTTTGATAAAGAAACAAGCAAACAAAGCAGAAATAAACTAAGAAAAACAAATAAAACAAAGTAAAGATATTGGTTATGAGGGACTCCCTTTGTGAAGATGGCCTTGACTCCTCGGCAACAACACCAGAAAAATACTTGCTGGCTCGTGGTTGACGTCGAGCTCGTTGGGGAACCCCAAGAGGAAGGTATGATGAGCACAGCAGTAAGTTTCCCTCAGTTATGAAACCAAGGTTATAGAACTAGTAGGATCAAGGAAACACCTCCAAGGTGTTGTTCCCAACTTGGAATCCTGCACAACACAACCACAGAACTTTGCCCCCAACTTATAGTGAGGTTGTCAATCTTACTGGTTTTGCTGAAAACAAAGGATTAAATGTATTGTGTGGAAGAAAGTAAAAGATTGCAGAAAGTAAACAGAAAGCAGTAAATAGTTGTAGATTGATGGTAAAAGAAAGGACCGGGGTCCATAGTTCACTAGTGGTGATTCTCCTTAAAATAGATGACATGTTAGGTGAACAAATTATAGCGGGGCAATTGACAAACATCGAGAAAGCATACATGCATATACTAATCATCTTGATTCCTATGAGATTTGATTGAGCATTACAACATTATACATAGACCGTAATCCAACTACATCTATGACTAATAATCCACCTTCAGGTTATCAATCCGAACCCCCTCCAGTATTAAGTTGCAAGCAACAGATAATTGCATTACGCATTGCGTGTAAAGTAAACAATACAATTGTTCTATGAACAAAGGATTGTTGTTTTCTCCCTAGTAGCAACATCACATCTAGTACCTTAGAGATTTCTGTCACTTCCCCAGATTACTAGAGGCATGAACCCACTATCGAGCATAAATACTCCCTCTTCGAGTTGCTAGCAGCTACTCGGCCAAGATAGCTACTAACAACAGTGAGCATGCAAGATCACAAATAACAAAGACATGATAGAATCAATAATCAATCTGAAATAGCATCTCAATATCCATCGGATCCTCGCAAACACAACATGTATGATTACAAATAGATGATCTTGATCATGAACGGAGCTCACAAGATCTAGATATGGTAGCACAAAGGAGAAGAACCAACCATCTAGCTACTACATGGACCTGTAGACCAGGGATGAACTACTCATGCATCACACCGGAGGCTTGCATGGTGATGAAGAAGGCCTGCAGGGTGAATTCTCCCCTCCGGCAGGGTGCCGGGAAGAGCTTTAGATCCCTCCCGATCTAGGGATGGAGGTGACGGCGGCTACAGACTCTTTCGTGGAATTTTGATCGGGTCCTTAGGGTTTCTGTATCGTAGGCAATATATAGGCGAAAGGGGAGGTCGAGGGGGTGCCCTAGGCGGCCACACCACCCCCTGGCGCGGGCCAGGCCTGGCCGTGCGGCCAGGTGGTGTGGGCGGCCCCTGGCCCCTCTCTGTCTCATCTTCTGGCTCCGTGTCCCCCTCGGTGAAATATTGACTTTGGCTTTTGTCCCGTCCAATTCTGAGAATATTCATTTTCTAACTTTCCTGGAACCAAAACCAGCAAAAAACAGGCAGCTGGCACTGTGGCATCTTGTTAATAGGTTAATCCTAGAAAGTGTATAAAAAGTACTCCAAAGTGTGGACAAAACATAAGAAAGTACATAAAAACCAAGCATGGAACATCAAAAATTATAGATAAGTTAGCAACGTATCAGGGCGCGGTCGGGAACGGCAGCGATTGGCAACGATGGTGGTGGTCGGGGTCGGTGAAGAAGCAGATGGCAGCGTCATTATACGCATCCTCGGCTTGATTCCGTTGGTGGAGTAGAAGCGGACGGCGAGGCGGATCCTACTGTGGCTTCAGCGGGGCAGCAGGAGCTCGAGAATGGTGGCGAAGGCGAGCTCTGGCCGGAGCTAGGGTTTTGGCCGAATGGGGAAGACACGAGAGAGAGGTTGCTGGGGAGAGAAAAGTGATAGGGACGAGGCAGAGGCGTCCACGGCGGGTCTTATCCTCTCCCGAAGATTGACGGATGGCGGAGAGCAGGCGGCAAGGATCAACGGTGAGGCCGACGAAAGGTAGCTACTTACCAGCGACAGGGAAGACAACAAACAGAACGTCGAAGGGGTATGTGGGCCTAGGTCGTGCTGGGCTGCTGCTAGGCCGGTTGTGGTGTTGCGGGCTACACGCGAGCGGCAGATAGGAAGAGTAGAGAAGGAATGGGCTGGCCTGGTTACTGCTGCTCCATTTTTTTCTCTAAAACATTTCCTTTTTTATTTTTATTTTTTCTCTTTGTATTTTCAAATTCTTTTCTAATTTAAATTGTTTGAAAATACTAGAGGATTTGTAAAATATAGAAAATATTGTAGGGGCCCTTAAAACCATTTGGGCTCCCACATTTCGTATTTTTTTCTAATTCAAAACCATTTTGAATGGATTTCAAAAAGAGGGGGAGGATTAGGGTTTGAGGGTTTTTAGTTTCTTTTTATTTTGCATGCACTTTTATGGGATGATGCTCATGAATGCACAGACAAAGCCCTAAATATGATTAGCTAAAACTGGGGTGTTACACCATGTCAATCATGTGTTTTCCCTATTCCTACGTTTTTTCAAAACCATTGATCGAAAGAGTCCCCTAATCTTGTTAATCAATCATTGGAAAATTGCCTGCGTTTTTTCTCTGGTCTATTCCTCTGAACCAAGCCGCTGAACAGTGCCAGCATAGGAAACTTAACTATTCCTACACTTTTTCTTTAATGCAAAAAAGACCTTATTCCTTGGTGTGTTTGTCTACATGCATTCATGATTTATTCATCACGTTTCTGCATCTTTCAGATAGTAGTTTTTCCTCAAAGCTAGCTAACACTCCTCCCTTTGTCAAACACCTTGCATTCCCCTTGATATGAATAAAATCTGTTGAAGGGCATTGACGCGTGGTTGATGCCACTAGACAATCCAATAGTAGAAGCATTTGTACCAGTTGATGATGACATACCCGGAACATGGGATGATGAAGGATTTGAAAACAAGGGTCACTGGTTTGGTGCCAACAAAGAATGTATTGCGATTGCAAAGCACCCCGGGGCGCTGGTACCTCCAAAACATCTACAGTATGGCACATATTGAGCTGCCACATGTGCAGCGTGTTGATATTTATCCATCAGGTAACCAGCATTTCCTCGGCCCCCCATGCACTTACCGCTACAAGCACGTGAATATCGAGCTATTGAAGATACAAATAGCAAAGAAACCATACAGACTTGACAACCAATGGCACTACAGCGCGATGGCGGTGTTTGACAAATTCATTTCTACCATAGATTTTCCTTGTGACAGGGACTGGATTATCCTTCAAAATGACTATATTGCACTAGCAATGTATGTCGATGTCATTGCCACGTGTCTAATCAGTGGTTCTTTTGATCGCATATACACGGTGACAGAACCGCGAGGAGATGTTCTTGTCTAGGAACCAAACAAGTGGAGTGAGTCCCGTTATTTAAAAGTAAAATTTATAAATTACTTACAACTGCATTGTTCGTGATACTTTTTCTAACTAAAATGCACACATAGGTATACTTGCAGGCTCGCGTGTCATACAGGCTCCAGTAATTGAAGAGCCGGCAAACGTCCAAGCCGGTGACGATGCCGAGGCTGAAGATATTGCATTATGCAGCTGGTACTTGGCCGAGATTGGCTAGGATATCCTATGGATTCACACCAGGGGTGCACGAGCCAACAACCATCATGATCATGTATCATACGTGGGTAGGGAACTGCTCTCTTATCCCTCGCTCTGCTGCCACATTTTCCAGAGGGCCCTTAATTTGGATGACCCTGTAGCACCGGACTGAATCAGAAGGGATAATCTTGAAGGGAGGTCAGTGTTTGTGGGAATCAACCATCCATTCATCCTCGAGCCCCCTACAAACCCCGAACCTAGTGCTACCTATGTTGACAAAGCTCTACCACTGTTCAGAGGAGATTGTGTGTTTGCTACACACGTGCGCTACGAACATCGCCCACAGCTAGTTCCAGATTGGAGCCGCATGCATGGTAATGGGGGGCTTCCATATGTTCATCACTTAACTACACTAGAGAGGAACATAGGGAACAAATGTTCGAGGCGCCAATGTGGTTCTTGCCAACCCTGCCATGTTAAAACTATGTGAAGTTTGACCAAAATACAGAAAGCTGATTATGAGCACTCACAACATCATTTCTGTAGCTAGTACCTGTCACCATGTAATGTACCATACTAAGTACATAGTACTTTCATACTGTATTGTAGTATCAGTACTTGCAACATCATTTCCACTACTGCTTGTACTAGGCACCATGTACGTAATAATATACTTTCATAGTATGTGTTTGATGTTTCCCTATTCAAGCACTCAAGCTGTCGTCCCCAATTTTATTGGCTATTAATTTTGGCATGACAATTAGTAGTACTGTATTGGTGGCAAGGTTTGCTTTGTCCACAACATTCATCTGACCTCTCCGCCTTTATTCCCTCACCAGCCCTAGCCCCAGCCAAGCTCTCTCTCGCACAACACTCCTTAATCACCATTGTGCTTCCCTCCATTGACGACCACCACCGCCGCAACTTACTCATCTTAGGCAGGTCGGTTGTGGGCCCTGCAACCTCATCTATAGAGTCGTCTCATCCCTCAGTCATCACGGTGGCGGTGCGGTATGTACATAATCCCCGAAACCCTTGATCTTGATGATAAGATGCGGTTAAGATTTTATTAGCGCTTGGTTAACATTGGGTTGGTGTTGAGTATAGTTCTCATATAGTGCATTTAACCCATTTGTATGCTACAGTTCAGTTTTACACATGCAAGCTAGTTCCGGGGCTACATCTACGGTGAAGTATAATAATAAGTTTAAATTTTGTATTGATTGATCGATGGCTGATGATGATTTGGGAGGCCACTCGGCATGTTTTGCTTGATTGGTCTTAGGGGCAGAGGTCCCTTTAATTTGGGAAAGTTAGGGCAGCTACTGCCCTACCCTGATTTTTGCCAAAATTTCAAGTATATGTATGCATCTCTAGCATGGCAGCAGATAGAGCTCATCATGTTCATCCGTTCGTCTGTTCCTGGGTGTTCGGTATATGTACTGCTCGATTATGAACTGCACTAATGTGATGCCTAGACCTTGGAAGTAGTACTAATATAACCGGCATTCATGCTAGCTAGAGTTAAGACTTTAATTTGTGTACTTTGATAAGAAAACTACTCCACTTTACTTTCCTAGCTGATCTTGTATTGTACTCTATCAGCTAATACTGTACTATTTCACAATTATTTACAGCTGGTAGAGACATTATCTGTCCACGGGATATTTTTTTGAAGTGTTCGGGTAAGAAGCTCAAGCTTGGAGAGACTCATCATCGAAGAAGACAAGAGAGCCTTGTGCAGTCTAGACGGAGGGGCGAGCCAGGAACACCCATGTGGAGAACACCTGTGACGAGTTCTGCAAGATGTTGTTAATACTGGGAGGGTTAGACGTGCGGAGATACCTAGCTCCTTTTTGCCAATGTTTGGCGGTGAGTATCCACATGCAATCAAGCTTAAGATATGCAAAGCCTGCAGCTGGGACGTCGACCTGAAGAAGCAAGATGGCAAGGTAATCCTTGATGAAGGATAGCAAGATTTTGTCAAAGCACATGACTTGAAGGTAGGATACTTTTTGGTATTCAAGAAGCTTGCCACTACTTCCTTTAAGGTGATAGTATTTGATCATGATAACTGTGAGAAGGTGGTCAGATGTGTAGGTTATCACCCATCATTTGATGGACAAATTACTATATCATAGGTGTATTAATGTAGTGACTGTTCGCTTCTAATTATAACTATTCTATAAAGATGTGCTTGAACGCCTTCCGTTATCATGCATCATGTTGGAACACCATGGTACTTGATCGCGCTACGCTCCAATGTGTAGGTATTTACTGTACTATGTTTGCAGCAAAACTGGAAAACAAATATCTAGTGTACTACTGCTAGTATTGTACTACCTCTGTTCCATAGTATAATCCTTTTTAGCAAACTAAACAACCATCTTGTTAGTTTGGCCGCATACAAGAGTTTTGCTGTGTTGGTGTACCTAACAATTAAGTGGGTAGGTGTAGTACAACTCCTGTATGCAGCGGAACTAACGATATGATTGTTCGTTGTACTCTACTACTAGTAGTAGTACGTATTGTACTAGTACAAGTGTATTACTACTAGGTAGGAGTACTAATTTTTAGGAAAATAGAAGTTGTAAATAAACATCATTTGGTCAAACATGATAGTAGTAGTAACTCTAGTTGGCGTACACGGCAGTGTGCTGGCCTAACTGTAATTGCCCAGGTTGTGACATGGTTAATTTAGTGCACGACAGCGTGCCAGCCTAGCTATAAAATGTGCTAGGATTTCATATGGTTAATTTAGTGCACTGCAGTGTGCCAGCCAAGCTAATCTTCCCCATCTCGGTTGTTTTTATCCCCACTCGCCAACGCCGCCTGGCCCCGCATTTGGGATCGTCTCGAGTGCGCGCTTCGCACATTTTTCTCCCGATCTCGCCCACTGCATAGGATCTTGCAGGTCATGCCACCCCTCTCCAAAAGTCCCCCGATAGTCATACTCTGGTACGACCTCTTCCCCCAATCCATCCTGATGTCGCAATCGATGCACAACCCACTCCACAGCGTCTGGAGCAAGGTCGACAACGATGTTTTCAATGAAATTGCTATGTGCATGGACACTACCAGCGTTGCCCGTCTGGCCGCATGCTCCAAGGAGCTATACGGCCAAGTTGCGGGCGGAACAGGTAGCAGATGCCCCAACGGCCACTGCGGGACATTCGTCCCTACAATGACGTCTACGACCACATAATCTGGTGCTTTCACGGCCAGCAAGTCTGCATGAAGCCTGGATGCAAGTTCATCACCTCGTCGGTAGAGATAACACCTATGGTAGAGCTCGTCCGCCACCTCAGAGTTTCCCACTCGAGGACTGCACCCATAATGCCCTATAGCCACAAACACTGGGATCCGTCTATGGCGGTGCCCACAAGAGGCTCGTGGAGAGTGGATATCATCGGCACCGGGAAAGAGGGCACCGTGTTCGTCACCCAAATTGATGGCCACACCACGGACATTGTCATATCCCCCAGGTTCGTCAGTTCAGGGGCGTGCGAATCGCCGCGTTACAAGGTGAAGCTTTGGTTGTTGTCTCTATGGCATGATCTCCATGTGGTCGAAATGGTGGTGACATATGAGCTGCCGAGCAGGCCATCATCGGCCGAAGTCGCCCTAGAATGGCTCAGGTCGTACATGTCGCAGCCGCGGTGTTACCAGGAAGCTTCTGAACCGTTCTTCGGAATTCCCTATGGATTAGGAGTATTGCATCGACAAGTTTCAAAAGTGAGATAAAACATCTAAATCTTCTTTGTGATGATCCCAATGTTAAGATATGTAACGTCGTACTAATTAATTACTGATGGCCCAAAATATATCAAGCTCGTTGGGGAACCCCAAGAGTAAGGTATGACGAGCACAGCAGTAAGTTTTCCCTCAGTTATGAAACCAAGGTTATCAATCCAGTAGGAGCAAGGAAACACCTCCAAGGTGTTGCTAGCTAGAATTTGGCAGGGCGCACTACCGGCGCCAGCAGCAACGTGGAAACCTACACAACACAACCACAGAACTTTGCCCCCAACTTAAAGTGAGGTTGTCAATCTCACCGGTTTTGCTGAAAACAAAGGATTAAACATATTGTGTGGAAGAAAGTAATAGTTTGTAGAAAGTAAATAGAAAGTAAATAGTTGTAGATTGATGGTAAAAGAAAGGACCGGGGTCCATAGTTCACTAGTGGTCGCTCTCCTTAAGACAGATGACATGTTGGGTGAACAAATTACAGCGGCGCAATTGACAAACATCGAGAAAGCAATCATGCATATACTAAACATCTTGACTGCTTTGAGATTTGATTGGGCATTACAACATTATACATAGACCGTAATCCAACTACATCTATGACTAATAATCCACCTTCAGGTTATCATCCGACCCCCCCTCCAGTATTAAGTTGCAAACAACAAATAATTGCATTACGCATTGCGTGTAAAGTAAACAATACGATTTTTCTATGAACAAAGGATTGTTGTTTTCTCCCTAGTAGCAACAACACATCTAGTACCTTAGAGATTTCTGTCACTTCCCTAGATTACTAGAGGCATGAACCCACTATCGAGCATAAATACTAACTCTTGGAGTTGCTAGCATCTACTTGGCCAAGATAGCTACTAACAACGAAAAGCATGCAAGATCACAAATAACAAAGACATGATAGAATCAATAATCAATCTGAAATAGCATCTCAATATCCATCGGATCCCTGCAAACACAACACGTATGATTACAAATAGATGATCTTGATCATGAACGGAGCTCACAAGATCTAGACATGGTAGCACAAAGGTGAAGAACCAACCATCTAGCTACTACATGGACCCGTAGTCCAAGGATGAACTACTCACACATCACACCAGAGGCTTGCATGGTGATGAAGAAGGCCTCCAGGGTGAATTCTCCCCTCCGGCAGGGTGCCAGGAAGAGCTTCAGATCCGATCTAGGGATGGAGATGACGGCGTCTACAGACTCTTTTGTGGAATTTTGATCGGGTCCTTAGGGTTTCTATATCGGAGGCATCTTATAGGCGAAAGGGGAGGCCGAGGGGGTGCCCGAGGCGGCCAGACCACCCCCTGGCGCGGGCCAGGCTTGGCCATGCTACCAGGTGGTGTGGCGGCCCCTGGCCCCTCTCCGTCTCGTACTCTGGCTCGGTGAAAAACTGACTTTGGCTTTTGTCCCATCCAATTCCGAGAATATTCATTTTCTGACTTTCCTGGAACCAAAAATAGCAGAAAACAGGAAGCTAGAACTATGGCTCTTGTTAATAGGTTAGTCTAAGAAAGTGTATAGAAAGTACTCCAAAGTGTGGACAAAGTATAGAAATTACTACTTTATGTTGGTGACAGATTCAATTTGTATGGGGAGAGGTGGAACAAGATTGCATCGATGTATACCTATTTCCAATGTACACTACTGACATAGTGGGCCCACATGCGATGGTGTGACAAGGAAAGCGTAGCAGGCAGGAAACAAAGCGCTACCCGGCCAGCACTTGACATGCTGTTGCGTTATGCCGAGTATTTTGTATGGAGGTTTTAACTTGCTACTTCTAATCTATTTTGTAGTAATACATATGTACTGGTACTTGTTCAGATCAACCGATCGAGTGCTGAATATGGACTTTCTTTACTTTTGACTCATGGCCTTGCTACAACTATTGAACTTTAATGTCTTCATTGCTAAATTTGTCATTTCTTTTGGCCATTATATGTACTGCTCAATCGGTCACTTTGAAATGCTGCTGAATCTGTCAAGTGGTGCTGAATATGAATTGGGAATCTGTAGATATTTTTTCTATCTTATTCTATACTTCTCAATCTTCAAATGCTACTCAATCTGTCAAGTGTTATGTCGTTACTATTACTAAGGTATTTTCTAGAACCACCTCAAGAATCTGGACGATTCATGACGTTTTATTCATGACACGCTGTAAAACCGTCATAGATGCCCGACGTTCTGGGCCAATTCATCGTGACGCACTCGAAGGGCCTCTAGCCCGGGTATCCATGACGTTCAAGGTTTTCATCGACAAAAAACCGTCGCGGATTTCGTCTAAGGCCCTGAAGCCCAGTTCGGCATTTCGTCCCGCATAAAATCGTCACGGAATTCATCAAGGGCCTTTGGTTGACTGTTTTTTTTTCGACGATCGGGCCAACCGTACCTGCACCCCACCTGTCAGCTCGTTTTGAATGGCAGGGTTTAACGGGTTGTTCTCAGAGTGTTAGCCGGGCCCAGCTATCGGTCCATCTAGTATAAATTAAAGATGGCATAAAAAACAGAGTACCCTGACCAGGGTTCGAACTCGTGAGCACACTCGTTGGTCGAGGGTTCATAACCACTGGACCAATGGACTCTATTCCGACAGATCTACTACTTTTCCATTCTTATAAGAATGTCCTAAATCAGTAGTCCTTCAATAAATAAACTGATGTTTTGACTAAAAGCCGCAACAGCTAGACAAGATAACTATGTTTCAAACATAGCACTACTTCATATTACTTATAAACATGTTGTCAATCACACGAAGAAGCAAAATGTGAAAGTACAGGAAACTACAGCAACAATGAACACAACACATAACAACATGGAGATAGAACACAATCTTACAAATATATAGAGAACATGGTTGACATATAGTTCCAAGCATGGTTGAACATGGTTCGAATCACAAAGAGTTCCAAACCAAGTACACGACCTGCAGGTTCACATTCTGTTCCAAACCGACTACGAGTTCACATGAAGCCAACCCGCATAACCAGGTACTATGTGCCCTCATTTCACACGACCTACATGACACATGAAGCTAGACATGAGCTCCTCAAAGAAGGCGAAGACGATCGAATCCCTTTTTGATTCGAGCAGCCTCGACAACCTTTAACCAGTTGCTTGCCATTTGGGAAACATCATTCCTACCTTGGATGAACTGAACATGCTTACGTCCTACATGATCTGCGACTATGACAGGAATCTCCAATGGCAGATACCTATTGAGGTGGGCATTACTGTACCTTGATGAAAAGTACTGGATGTGAAGAATAAAGTTAGTTGTTGAAGTATAGTTCAATGCGCATAACTAGATTTAGGGCTCGTTTGGTTCAAAGTATTTGTAAAACACTAGGATAGGAAAAGTGCAGGAATAGAATGACCTGACAGTAAGCATCCTACAAGAATGAAAAATGCAGGAATCGGTAAGATAAGCTGTTTGAAAAATGCACCATAGGAAAAAACGCAGGTAATTTTATAGGGTTTAGGTATATGTCATAGTTGTCATAAACACGTAGTAATCTTTCCAAGAGGTCACACCTCTTGTTTGAAAATCCTATAGGATTATAGTGTAGGAAAGTTATGCATAGGAATTTTGTAGGATTTATTCCTTCGAAACAAACATGCCCTTAAAGAGTCAAATCTCAGAAGTTTACCATCTTGGCCTTCCCAGGGATGACATTTGACTTTTTCACCTTGCACACATAGTGCGGTATAGGTGGCTTGTGTCCTGAAATTGCTCTAAGATACGCAACTTGGTTTGAAGTCAATTCCATGTCGTTTCCAAACACGCAGTAATCGTCGAAGTCCTCCCCGCCCTTCATCGACGGACCTAGAAAGAATATATTAGAAAATAATTTGTAGCGGCATAAGAATGACTCTAACTTTAAGCCAATGTCAATGACTCTAACCTCTAGTAAGGTCCCTCGATTTCTCAGCTTTCTTGGCTATAGGTTGCTTCACCTCGTCATAAGATGGAACATTGTGCCGGCGCTTGCAATTTCTCGGTGCTGTCGTCATGATGTTTTGCGCTATAACTTCCAAATTTTCGGGGTTCAGCACCTTGTGGTCCATCTGAAGATCATTAAGAAGTCTAAGGATGACTATTTCTACGATATAACAGGGACGCGATGTGTACAGTTAGTGCTAGTAGGAACAATTTTATAACCTGCGCATGTATCTCCCTAGCCTTAATGCCGCATAACCTACAATCCACACAGTTCTTCCTAGCTAGGGCCTAGACATAGATCATGTGTTTACCTGGGGCCTAGACCTAGATCAAGTGCTTACTTGGGGCCTAGACCAAGATCGAGAGTTGACCTGGGGCCTAGACCCGTCGCCGGTGACCTAGAGCACAGACACGGTGACCTAGATCAAACATAGACGCGCAGTAGTAGAGATGCATGGACATAGTTCGAGGAGCCTTACTGCAGTGACCCAGCATACCACTGCATGTGTAGTACACTATAGTCATTGATATGACATTCATAGAACACCGTTCCGTAAATATCACATCCCTCAGAGTGGTACAACAAAAACATTGGGGGTCCATATTACAAACATACACACTTCATTATTACAAACCAAGAGTTCTCAAACTTCAAGCATTATGAGATTACAAACCAAACTTATGTAGTTTCAGCGGAAAATATAAAATCCAAACTCATACTTCGAATTGAGCTCAACAACTTATTCTATATAGTTCCTGTTGCTCGGCTCAATTGGTTTACTAATAACTAAGGAAACTACTCGGACTCGTTGCCCTCCACTCCATAGCGTATCTCGTAGTCCACCCCTTCAACTCCTCTGGACAGTTCGGGTTCTTCGTAGCAGACGTCCTCTTGTCCTTCAGCTACGTACATCGAAGTGTCTTCTGGATTCTCAGAGTCTAAGCAGGGGTTCAAAGGAAAGAGTGAGTAACATCGTTACCCGGCAAGTTCATTTTATGCAAGGTGGGAACTTTGGTGCTCTATCTTCCACCTCGGACGATACGTCCTTGGTATTATGCAATTTTCACAAACATTTCTTCAAATATTGATTTTATTATTAAAAAAATATGCCCATCAGCCTTCACAGGTTGACCAGAACTTCATGGAGTTCCTTTCCTGCCACGTTCATAGCTCCTTCTCGGAATAGGGAGTAACATGTCACAATTCTTACACTCTACAGAGGTTCGTTGCTTTACCCATGAGAGATCAACTCCGTGTTGCACAACTGGGCGTACTTTCCCGTCAACAATTCCATGATGTGGGGCCCAGTAGGTGATCCAAGCCAATCACTGCCCTCTCCGTGACCCCATATGTCTGCACGATCCTCCGGGGCTGACTACAGCTCCGTTAAGCCTCCAACTAGGGCAAGCTATAACCCTGGTGAGTTCCCGAAGACTCTATGAAGTGGTGATGCCCCTGGTAAGCTCCCTAAAAGGCCCGACTATACCTCCGGCAGCCACTCATAAATAATCTAGACACCAAAATCATGAGGCCTAAAGGTACCCACCCATATGTTGGATCCAGACCAGGAATCCCAACGTCACGATAAGGTCATCTTGCCTCCATATGAAAGGAAGAAGATACATCTGACTTCTCTGTCCCATTCCAAATCTCATGGTTAACGCGTATTAGACGACGCTAGAATCACTGATTTCATGGGTTGTTAAGCCTATGTGACTTATACAATTGGAACCCTCAGTTCCATTGTTGATCTTTATCATCACTTAGGATGATACTACATCTAATTTATTAGAGAAGATACCATTTTATTTTTCCAAATCATAGATGATAACACACAATTTGCAATATCTTTGATAAAGACTCTTCAAAGGACATGAGCAAGTTATGAACTTGCCTTGTGACTGCAAGGTAGTGAAGTCGGATGCTTCCACCTGACCTTGAGCTCCGGTTTCTACAAAGAACCATTATTGCCTGATAAGGACAATATTTAAAGAAGCAATATGCAATGCATAGTAATGTCATGCAATGATTTACTATTTGCTTCTTAGTATGGTTTACCCTTTTAGTAAAAATTTACTATTTAATTTAATTAATAAAAGACAAATATCATTCTATGCATTTATTTCATTTATTACGTTTTTAAATATTTTCCGAAATTCCTTTAAGGAAATCAGATTTATTTTTATCACACCAAATTCACTTTTCAAAAATACAAATTAGTATTTTTTTTCTATAATAATATATTCATTTAGGATCTTAAAAGTGAATTTTATTCAATTTTAAGTGATTCCTATATTTTTGTAAAATTCAAAATTAATTGGCATCTTGTAATTAATAGCCCTAAATTTTAGTTGCCAAAAATTCTATTGATTATTTTTACTCAATAGAAAATATTTTTGTGAGTTCATAGATATATTATTTTTATTTTTAAGATTTTTATTTATTTATCTAGAGTTGTTTTTATTTCAGGGGCATATTTGTAATTATTTCTTTTTTCAAAAACCCTATTAATATACGGGCCTGGCCCACTGGGCTGGCCTGGCCCAACCTAACCCGGCCCACTTGGCCTAGTTACGCCCACCAGGGTAGTATTGGGCTGCCCACAGGCCCAGTACCCCCCACGCACTCACACTCCTCTCTCTTCTCTCTCTCGCTCACGTTGCGTCACCTCCTCCGCCTGCTGCCACCGTCGTGCACAATTCCGGCCGGATCCGGCCGCCGTTGCCGCTGCCACGGTGCAGGATGGCGAAGTCGACGACGCTGCTCCATTCTGTACGAGCAGATTCGCCACTGGGGCTCTCTCCTGGCCGCGCTGACCCCTGCCCGAAACTAGGGTTAGGGTTTGGCCGCCCTGGAGCATCGGCGATGATGCGCCAGGATTTCTCACAGCGTATTTCCCTCTTCTCCGGCGGTTCTAACGTGATATAGGTGCGGGTTGCAGCGCCCCTTCGTGGTGATCCCCGTGCCGCCGCTTCCGCTTCACCACCGGCCATCCTCTGCTTCCTCTTCGGTTATTTTTGCGAGGACCTTGAGTAAGCCTGACTACTTCCCCTTATGTGGTCCTCTGTTGTGCTCTAATTACTTCTTGGGCATGATGAACACTAGTAATTCCCTTGTCTAGGGTTCATACTCTGCACAATATGTTGGTTGGTTGCTCTGGTTCCACCTACTAGTGATTCCCTTCTAGTATTTTGGTTGGGCTAGTGATGTCTGTTGCATGTTATTGGTTCTAGCCAATTGTTCTCCCTTCTGTCAGTTGGTACTTTGCTGACTAGTTGTTACCATCTTGTTCTCTATCAGAGAACCCCTTGTGAATGTATGCTGAACCCTATGTGATGACCCTTGTTGCCTTTGTGATGGTTTCATTTTATTGGAACCCATTGTGATGTCTGAGTTGGAATACTCTTTGTTAATATTCCTTCTATGAAATATGATTTCCAATTTAAGTATTAGGAAAATGATTAACTGTTAGTTGGCCTAGATTATGTAATCAGTTGGTCAGCTTTGCTTGGTTAGAACAGATCCTGGTGACACCTCTTAAGAATGGTACATAGGATTTGTTTTGGTACTAGCTTTGGGTTTACAAATGCTCCAGAAGTGTCTAGATGCTTAATTGCCCTGAAAATCCTTGTTGTATCTATTGGTTTATGATATCCAACAACTGTTTCATGCCTATGATGTTGTTCTGAGGCATAGGGATAGTTTCCCTAAATTGTTGTCTCTAATAGATTATTTCTAGTATGGATACCAGCTACTCATCTTGGATTCAGTAGATCTGTAGATTCTGGGGTGCTACTCCTTTAGGAGATGTGCCCAGAATCCATACCTTGGGCTAATTTACTCTGGAATATATATTTTATCCAAGATCAGTGATGTTGGTCTGAGATCTTGGTAAAGGCTAGTAAGATTTTATCATTTGTCTTTTTACCTTTCTTCTAGGATGGATGTACACCCCACTTGGGTGTTTTTCTGAAGAGATCAAATAAATAACACATGCTCTAGTGACTCTATGATGACTTGATCATATGATGGTGTTATTTGTACTCACCAAATTACTTGATGGTTGATGAGGTTGAGGTGTTGCTTGCTGACTTGATCTAGCTATGCACCTCCTGGTGCTGCTCCTGTGATTTTGTGCTTGACCTTGCTACCCACCTGCTCCACCCCCTCCTTATGTTACCATCTGGTGAAGAACTGGTGGTTGGTTTGGGTAATCTGGTGGAGTATTTTGGCTATGGTTTTGGTAAGCTCAATAGTTGTGTGTGTGTGCTTGAGAAGGAGAATTGAGTTCCTATACTATCCTTCTACTGGTGCTCTATATGGTTGCTTGTACTGCTGCTGTTGGCTTGACAGCACACTCCATGCAGTTAGTTGACTAAGTTGTGTGTGTATGTGCTATGCATGTGGATCAGCTCACGTAACTTGGCTTTTACTATTACCTGTTTACTGGTTGATAGCCTGGTGAAACTTATTTTTATCTACTTGGCTTCTACTGCAATCTCTGACTATTTACTGAAAAGAACAGATACTTCACCTTTTGTGAAACTTGCCCCTTCATTTACTCAATGATGTACCATGAACAGTGCACTTCACTGTTCACCACTGAGAGTAAAAATTATCTAACTAACCCCTAATTTCCTTTCTAGTTGTTTATCTTATTTGCAGGAACAAGATCTGGACTCACAATATTAGTACATGAGTAGATAGGTAGTATAGGCTTTAATTGTAACCTTCTTTGTATTCCTTTTTGTAAAAGATCTTGTAAAGATATTATTACAAGTTAATAAAGTTTAATTTTTGTTCTTTGTAATCTTATACTTTTGATGTATTTATCACCAGTTGTAACCTTATTATTCAATAAAGAAATAAGAATTTATTTCTTGTTTAATTTTCCTTGCATTTAATTCTTATTGTTGATTACTATTTCTTTATTATAATCAAACAATGTTAATAAGGTTTTCTTTTGGAAAACCCCTCAATATTCATAAGTTCTAATATTCAAATATTTTCAAATGGATTTGAATTTCAAATTTGACTTCAAAGTAATTTTCCCAAAATCTTAATACTGCCTAAAGGTCATGTCAAAATTCATAGCAATCACTAACAAGAGCTATTCCTACCTCTAGTTAGTGAAAGAAACTCTGATCCCTTTAGTGTTTTGTTTGGCGAAAAAATTACCCAGATTTTATACATGCATGCATGCACAAACTTATATTCCTATTTCTACCCTTCGTTGGATCCTAATGCTGGGATGTTACACTTACCCGTGAGCCTACAGCCGCCGCTGCCGCCGCCGTCACCGGGGAGGGGGGATTTGGTGGTCGCTGGGGAGGGAGGGGATTTGGTGGTCGTCGGGCAGAGCGTATTTGTGCGAAGTGGTGGAGATTAGGGAGGGTTAAGCGAGCTGCAGCATGAAACTGTTTCGGTCACACTACAGGTTCGCCATCTCCATGTGGTAGTTGCATATTCTAGGGGCTCTCTGGGCTTTCTGTCCAACATGGTTGTATGACACAAATGGAGTGTAACAACCCAAGTTTGTAATATATGTAATTAGTACGTAAGCATTGCATGCATCTGTTTAAATCAATAAAATATATGCATGTGACCAAGTGTGTGAACCAAATACAAGTACAAAACACTAAAATATGTGCAATGGATTCAAATATGCATCAAAATTCAAGTTTGGTAATAATTTGATATTTACAAAAGTGCCCTTGCCTTTTCCCTATTTAAAATGGTTTAAAATCAAATAAATAGAGCCATTTATAATAAAAACAAAGGTTTTAATAAAACCCAGGGGTTTCCCTGCAAATTTCAGCCCCTGGATCGCTGATCTGGACTGCGGGTTGATCTTTTGTTTTTGCCACGGGGGTTTTCGCAAAATTTCCACCGTCTTCTCCTAGCTGGAAGCTTCTCGGTGTCATTGCCGGTGCCATCGATCCCCACTGCCTGCTCTGCGCAATCCGTCGCTGCCTGGAGGAGGATAAGACGGCCACGTCGTGTCCCTCTTCGCCTATGCCCCTCTCTCCCTCCCGTGCTTGCCCTCTCTCGCTCCCGCGCAGGGCCAAACCCCTAGCCGCCATGACCTCGTGCTAGAGCTCGTTCCTGGCCACCCTGAGCCCCGCTGAGCTTGCTAGAAGCTTCCCCACACTGTGTGGAACCTCCTCACCGAAGGAATCGAGCCCAAGCGCTCGCAATCGCCTACATCGGCCGCTTCTTCCCCGACGCCGACGTGCTCCGCCGCGGACATCGCCATCGCTCTGGTCCGTCTTCCGACTCGCCGTCACCAGCAGCAGACTTAGGGTGAGCTCACGGTTCTTGCGAACCCTTCCGCGCTTCCCCTTCCTCTCTAGTTTGCCCCAGCGTCGCGCGCTGCCATCTGCCTCCGCTGCTCACCGTCGCAGTCGCGTCTCCGGTGACCTTTAACCAACAGCGCCGCCACTCCCAGGTTTGCCTCGACGAGCCGCGTCGAACACACCCCTCCGCGCAGCCCTGCTCGTCCCCTAGCACCGCCAACCGCCACCGGCCGACATGCCCTCTGGCGAGCCCATGTGGCGCTGAGGTGGCGATGCGGTGGCGCCCACGTGGCCCTGACGTGGGTGTCGACCTAGGGTTTGCCACGGTGGCAACCTCTATGGCCCTGGCCCACAGGTCAGCCACTGTGGGTAGGTGCTGCCCCGGTGTAAAAAGTCCCCACCCCTGTGCTGATGTCATAATGAAGCAATAAAGTTATTTCTTGTTTTATAATTATTTCCAGAAATGATTTAATAAGATAGAAATTTTTATAATCTTATAAAACTCATCACTAATTCATATTTAATCGGAAAAATATGAATAATATATCAAAATGTTCAGAAAAATGAGATCTACACTTTAAAAATACAATCATGCATTGTTGATCAACCTAAACCCTAGCTAGTTAAAGGAACATCAAAACCCCCCAAATTGCATATGGGATCGATGGAATGCCAAGCCCTCGGCACTCCGAACCCATTTAAATCGGTGTTAATCCTAGGGTTGCCAAGATAACTTTAATCTACCATATCATTCATGTGCTTGCGCATTGCATGGTTTGAGATATTGATTGTTGCCTTCTTTCCGGTATTGCTTCTTTGTGCTAGGATCCGAGCACGAGACCGAAGTCAACGATACCGAAGATCCATATATGTGACAAGGCAAGTGTAGCCTATCATTCTGAACCTATGTTTTACAAAGTATCTACTTTATCGCTATTTTGCACACGATTCTAATGTGGTCTTTTGTCAGTAGCTAGAGTTACCTATCTTCTGCATAGTTTCCCTGTTGTAGCCTTATACACCTGATCCACTAATCCTAGCATACCTAGGTCTGGCATGTGAGCATTGCTAGAGCTTCTTCGATGGTCAAGCTTAGCCATGCTTAGTACCTACGCCTGATCCATCCCGATGATGACGAATTGGAGATGCCAGAGAATCTAGAAAGGTAGTAGAGGGATACATGATCGAAGGTGACTGATAAATATGCTAAGGCTTGCATGGGAGGCCACGGTAGGTGTGGTTTTTGTAGTCCTATGCTCGCCATCATTAGGACCCGAGTTCTTTCCTATTGAACCAAGATGAGCGTACAGCCACACGGGGCCTGGAAAACCCCTCGACTAACTAACTTGCCTAGTAGATTCCATGAGTCACATAGTTCGGGCTTTCCATTTGGCATATCCATTGAAAATGTTTTCAAAAGAAGAGGTGCATCATAACAGGTAGGTAAGCGTAGCCGGGGTTGCTTGGGATCGATGGAGCCCCTTGTAAATCAACCCTGCCCACATCTCTAGGGACCGACTTCAGGATTTGACCCGACGGAACCCTCCTTAGGGCGTGACTCATGGTCTCAGTGATAGCAAGGTAAAGGTCGTGGTCAACCACCCTCTACCGGCCCTCCAAGGAAGAGGGCTAATAATATTTGGCACTAAGAGTTGGTTGGTACATGTGGGTAAAGTTGTACACCCCTGCAGGGTTAAATCTTTTCGAAAAGCCGTGTTCATGGTTATGAACGACTTGGGAACGGACATGATGATCATAGATAATGGTAACTGAATATAAAACTTGTTGTTCCACGTGTGCTTAAGGATGCTTCCTCGGGGTTCGAGGGGATGATCCTAGATAAGGAGTTTAGATGTACTTGGTTAACAAGTTCAGATGTTAAAGATGGAATTATCGCTCTCTTACCCCATTTTGAAAGTATTCTATGTAGACGAGCCTCTTTTCTCTCTCTTATGTACAAACAAAGTTGGCTTTATGCAATGAAAATCCAAAGAAAGCTTTTCTAGCCAGAGCATGTAGATACTAGGTTATCTAAGTCTTGCGGAGTACATTCTCGTACTCAGCCTTGCGCTATTGTTGTTTTTCTCCAGATGATCTAGTCGCAACTGAAGGTGGCTTCTACGTTGACATCGACGAGTAGTTGGGAGTCCCAGGTAGCAGCCTGGGGACTATGGGTTGAACGTCGCTTATGTTTATGGCCTCTTAGGCCCTTTGTTAAGTTTTTTGTGTAGAACAACATATTTTGCTTTCGTTGTTTGGTGTAATGATGGGTCTGTGACCCTTGGCTTGTAATAATCTGATATCATACTCTATTAAGAGTTTAAACTTACGTTGTTGAATCCATGTGTTCTGTAATGCTACCGAAGCATATACTGTGAGTTCCGAGGTTGGAGTTAAGTTTATCTCAGAGGATAATCTGAGGTTTGTTTAACACTAATCCCGGGAGTGTTACAGGTTTTGCTATCAGAGCAGGACTGCTTGTAGGACACCCTAGTATTGGTCGATGTTGAGTCTAGAAGTTGACAAAACTATTTAGAGGTTGAAAACTATTTGTAAAAAACTCTGACTAGGACTCTTTTTACTCCTTTCCTAGTATGATTCTACTGCTGGAGTTTTCTCATCCTATTTGGTTTGAAAAGGTTTTCATTCCTTACCCTAGTCTCAGATGTTTAGAATCGTGTCTTGGGGGTTGTTTTTCTAAGTACTCCGTAACTGGTTGCTATTCTCAGAGGTATCAAGATGTCTCAGTTCTGCTTGATGCATAACATCTTAGCACTCCATTGTTATGGTTTGTAAATCAGCTGGATAGTGTATACGTTAGTATGCTTCGATACTACCATGCTTGATGAGATGACATGTTTTACATCCAGCGTGTTTTGCCTTTGAAACCCTTGGCTAACACCTTCTGTTCTTACAGGATGGGTGACACTTATCGAGCTCGCACCCGTGCTCGAGCTCATGGGTCTAGGAATGAGGGTGATCCTTCTAATCTTCCTCCACCACCATCAATGGTTCAACTTATGACTATGTATGAGACCTACCGTGCTGACAACATGAGGCTCCTTGAAAGGATTGAGCACAATACCCAGCGCCCAAACAACCAAGTTGGTATCAAGGATTTCATACGTCTCACTCCGCCAGTCTACAGCTATTCCACTGAGCCACTTGATGCAGACTACTAGCTTTGCACCATGGAGCGCAAACTTTAGGTTGGTCATGTTCCTGAATTGATTGGGTAACCTTTGCCGCCTACCATCTGGAGGGAGCAGCTAACTCCTGGTGGGAAAATTTCTTGGCACTACAAGCTGCTCAGCATGTCGTTACCTGGCAAGAATTCATTGAAGGATTCCGAGCCTATCATATTCTGGAAGGTCTGATGGACGAAAAGAGGGAGGAATTCCTTAAGCTGAAACAAGGCACTGGTTTTGTGTATGATTACCAGCATAGCTTCAATCGTCTTGGATGCTATGCTCCTGAAGAAGTTTCCACTGATGCTAAGAAGCAGGCTCTGTTCCGCAAGGGACTGGACCTTGAGGTTCGTCGTGATCTTCATCTGATGGATTTCGGGGAACCTGCAAACCCTTGTGAACAAGGCAATGAAAGCAGAACATGGAAAAGTGGAGTATGAAGAAACTCGTACGCGTTCTTATGAAGGATCGAATAAGGCTGGTTCAAGCAATAAGAAGTGCCGGGTCTTTGTGCCTTACAGTGCTATGCCACGTGCTCCTTACACCCCAAGGTCTTCTGGATATGCTCCTCGCCCGAATGCTACCTCAAGCAATGCTGGTAGGACAAACTATCCTGCTGCTGGTACCACATCAGGTCTTACCTGTTTCAACTGTCGCCAGCCTAGTCCCTTTGCAAATGAGTGTACGCAAAAGAGTGCTGCTGAGGGAGCACCACCAAAGAAGTATACCAAGCCTCAAGGTGCTGGAAATGGTCGTCTGACCCATATCTCTACTAAAGAGGCTCGGGAAGATCCAAACGCCATTATGGGTACGCTTCGTATCAATCACATTCTAGCTAAAGTTTTGTTTGATTCTGGAGCATCGCATTCATTCATGTCGCAAGCTTCTGCTGAATTGCATGGGATAAGTTTTGAGGGGTTGTCTAGACCTTTGATGGTTCATTCTCCTGGTTATAGATGGAAAACCACCATGGTTAGTCATGGGAACCTACTCAATGTTGCCTCCCAGTTGTTCCCCACTTCTCTTATTTCCCTCAAGTCAACTGATATTGACGTCATTTTGGGCATGGACTGGTTGTCCCAATATCAAGCGGTCATTGACTGTGCAACCAAGTCCGTGACTCTGACTAGTCCTGCTAGCAAACAGTCACTCACTGGACCGTAGGGTCACTTTCTCCTTCAGTTGTTTCTATTCCTCAAGCGGATTTGTATGCTCTTGAAGTTAATCCTCCGTTAGAGATTCAAGATGTTTCCATGGTATGTGACTTCTCGGATGTCTTTCCTGAAGAGTTGCCTGGCATGCCACCCGATCAAAGTGTGGTGTTTGTCATAGAGTTGGTCCCTGGAACTGCACCTTTTTCCAAGAGACCCTATCATATGCCCCCTCATGAGTTAGTGGAGTTGAAGAAGCAATTAGAGGTATTGGAAGTAAAAGGACACATCCAACCTAGCACATCTTCTTGGGGATGGCCTACAATTTTTTTTAAGAAGCGGGATATCAATATACCACGACTGGTTGTGGATTATCGCCCTCTCAATGTTGTGCCTGTCAAGAACAAGTATCCTCTCCCTAGGATTAACGATCTTTTTGATCAGTTAAGTGGTGCCACCGTCTTTTCCAAAATGGATTTGAGGTCAGGGTATCACCAAATCAAGATCCGAAAGGAAGACATTCCAAAGACTGCCTTCACTACTCGTTATGGTCTTTACGAGTACACTGTCATGTCCTTTGGTCTTACCAATGCTCCAGCCACTTTTATGCGGCTGATGAACTCTATCTTCATGGAGTATCTCGAAGAGTTCATTGTGGTCTACATCGATGATATTCTGGTCTATTCTAAGACTAAAGAAGAACACATTGAACATCTGTGTTTGGTGTTGACAAAGCTCCGAGAACATCGTCTCTATGCCAAGTTCTCCAAGTGTGAGTTCTGGTTGCAAGAACTCATATTCCTTGGTCATGTTGTCTTTGCCGAAGGGGTTGTTGTTATTCCGGACAAGGTTCAATCCATTCTTGACTAGGAATCCCCCAAATCCGTTAAGGATGTTTGGAGTTTCCTTGGGTTGGCAGGATACTATCGTCGATTCATCGAGAACTTTTCCAAGATTGCCAAGCCAATGACTTATCTTCTTAAGAAGGATAAGAAGTTTGAATGGTCTGATAAGGCTGAAGAAAGCTTTCAGGTTTTGAAAACCAAGCTAACAACT
The DNA here is from genome assembly GCA_910589775.1 of Avena eriantha. Taxonomy (NCBI): domain Eukaryota; kingdom Viridiplantae; phylum Streptophyta; class Magnoliopsida; order Poales; family Poaceae; genus Avena; species Avena eriantha. The sequence continues at coordinate 45,173,471 of OU342743.1, forward strand.
GCTCCGGTGCTAGTTCTTCCAAACACCAGTAAAGACTTTGTTATCTTCTCTGATGCGTCACACCAAGGTCTCAGATGTGTGTTGATGCAAGATGGTCATGTGGTGGCATATGCCTCTCGATAGTTGAAATCACACGAGAACAACTATCCAACTCATGATCTCGAGATTGTAGCTGTTGCTCATGCTCTTAAGCAATGGCGACATTACATCATCGATAGTCGTTGTGAGTTATACTCGGATCATCTGAGTCTGAAGTACCTTTTCACACAACCTGATCTGAATCTCAGGCAAAGAATATGGTTGGAACTCATCAAAGATTATGATTTGGGTCTCAACTATCAACCCGGCAAAGCCAATGTCGTTGCGGATGGCTAGGTCGGAAATCCTATTGCAACAATCTGTTGATCAAACAAGCTCAACCTTCTCTTCATGAGGAATTTTCTCGACTCAATCTTGCAGTTGTTCCTCGTGGATACCTTTCTACTCTTTAGGTGAAGTCTTCTATAGAGGATGAAATCAAGCTTGCTCAAAAGAGTGATTCTGAAGTTGCTGAGATCAAATAGGACATGGCTAAGGGAGTTGCAAAATGTTTCTCTACTGATGATCAAGGTATTGTCTACTTCGGTAACCGTCTGGTAGTGCCGAAGAGAGCAAAGTTGAGGTCTTTAATTCTTAAAGAGGCTCATGAATCACCTCTCTCCATACGCCCTGGAGGTACCAAGATGTATCGGGATCTCCGTCAAAGATTCTGGTGGTCTAGTATGAAGCAAGATATTTCTCATTTCATTGCTGAATGTGACGTTTGTCATCGTGTCAAGGTTGAACACCAAAAACCCGCTGGTCTCCTACAACCGCACCGTATTCCTGAGTGGAAATGGGATGAAGTTGGTATGGATTTCATCACTGGTCTTCCCAAGACTCAAAAAGGAAATGACGCCATCTGGGTAATTGTTGATTATCTGTCCAAGGTTGCTCATTTCCTCCCTGTTCCAGAAACCATCTGAGCTAGTTCTTTGGCTGATCTTTATATATCTCGGATCGTCATTCTTCATGGAGTTCCTAAGAAGATAGTATTTGATCGCGGAAGTTTGTTCACTTCAAGGTTTTGGGATAGTTTCCAAACTGCTATGGGAACTAGCCTATCCTTCAATACAGCTTATCATCCTAGCAGCGGTGGTCAAACTGAAAGGGTGAATCAAATACTTGAAGACATGCTTAGAGCATGTGTCATATCTTTTGGTAAAAACTGGGAGAAATGCCTACCTTTTGCTGTGTTCTCCTACAACAATAGTTATCAGTCCAATATAGACATGGCACCTTTCCAGTTCTTATACAGAATAACATGTCATACTCCTCTGAATTGGTCTGAAATCGGCGAAAGAAAGTTCTTTGGACCGGATATGATCAAAGAAGCAGAAGATCAAGTTCGTATTATACGAGATCATTTGGAAACTGCTCAGTCTCATCAAAAGAGCTATCATGATCGTCACCATCAACATGTTGAATATGAAGTTGGTGATCAAGCTTATCTCCTAGTCACTCTGTTAAAGGGTGTCCATCGTTTCGATATCAAAGGCAAACTGGCTCCTCGTTATGTAGGTCCTTTTCGTGTTCTCTCCAAGTGTGGTAAGCTCGCATATCAATTGGAGTTGCCTGCAAATTTCCCTGAGGTGCATGATGTCTTCCATGTGTCTCAACTCAAGCGTTGCTTCAAAGACCCAGTTCATGGTGTTGATCACCAAACCCTTGACCTTCAAGAGGATCTGACTTATCGAGAGTATCATGTTCGTATCCTTGATGAAGTCGAGTGCAAGACTCGTCGTCAAAGCATCAAGTTCCTGAAAGTTCAGTGGTCTCATCACTCCGAGGACGAAGCAACCTGGGAACGAGAAGATCGTCTTCGATCTGAGTACCCTGCCTTCTTTTCTAAAACTTATGAATCTCGGGACGAGATTCTTGTAAGGGGGTAGAGCTGTAACAACCCAAGTTTGTAATATATGTAATTAGTACTTAAGCATTGCATGCCTCTGTTTAAATCAATAAAATATATGCATGTGACCAAGTGTGTGAACCAAATACAAGTACAAAACTCTAAAATATGTGCAATGGATTCAAATATGCACCAAAATTCAAGTTTGGTAATATTTTAATATTTACAAAAGTGCCCTTGCCTTTTCCCTATTTAAAATGGTGTAAAAAACAAATAAATAGAGGCATTTATAATAAAAACAAAGGTTTTAATAAAACCTAGGGGTTTTCCTACAAATTTCAGCCCCTGGGTCGCTGATCTGGACTGCGGGTTGATCTCTGGTTTTTGCCGGGAGTTTTTGCAAAATTGCCATCATCTTCTCCCAGCTGGAAGCTACTCGGTGTCATCGTCGGTGCCATGAATCCCCACCGACTGCTTTGCACTGTCTGTCACTGCCTAGAGGAGGATAAGACCGCCGCGCCGTGTCCCTCTTCGCCAGTGCCTCTCTCTCCCTCCCGCACTTGCCCTGTCTCGCTCCCACGCAGGGCCAAAACCCTAGCCGCCATGACCTTGAGCTAGAGCTTGTTCCCGTCCACCCCGAGACCCGCTGAGCCTGCTAGAAGCTTCGCCACGCCGTGTGGAACCTCCTCACCGAAGGAATCGAGCCTGGTGCTTGCAATTGCCTGCATCGGCCGCTTCTTCCCTGACGCCGACGTGCTCCGCCACGGACATCGCCATCGCTCCGGTCCGTCTTCCGCCTTGCCGTCACTAGTAGCAGACTCAGGGTGAGCTCATGGTTCTTGCGAACCCTTCCGCACTTCCCCTTCCTCTCTAGTTTTCCCCAGCGTCACGCACCACCATCTGCCTCCGCCACTCACCGTCGCAGTCGCGTCTCCGGCGACCTTTAACCAGCAGCGCCGCCACTCCCAGGTTTGCCTCGACGAGCCGCGCCGAACGCACCCCTTCGTGCAGCCCTGCTTGTCCCCTAGCACCGCCAACCGCCGCCGGCCGACGTGCCCTCCAGCGAGCCCATGTGGCGCCGAGGTGGCGATGAGGTGGCGCCCACGTGGCCCTGACGTGGGTGTCGACCCAGGGTTTGCCACGGTGGCAACATCTGTGGCCTTGGCCCATAGGTCAGCCACTGTGGGTAGGTGCTGCCCCGGTGTAAAAAGTCCCCACCCCTGTGCTGACGTCATAATGACGCAGTAAAGTTATTTCTTGTTTTATTATTATTTCCAGAAATGATTTAATAAGACAGAAATTATTATAATCTTATAAAATTCATAACTAATTCATATTTAATCAGAAAAATATGAATAATATATCAAAATGTTCAAAAAATGAGATCTGCACTTTAAAAATACAATAATGCATTGTTGATCGACCTAAACCCTAGCTAGTTAGAGGAACATCGAAACCCCCCTAATTGCATATGGGGTCGATGGAATGCCAAGCCCTCGGCACTCTGAACCCATTTAAATCGGTGTTAATCCTAGGGTTGCAATGATAACTTTCATCTTCCATATCATTCATGTGCTTGCGCATTGCATGGTTCGAGATATTGATTGTTGCCTTCTTTCTGGTATTGCTTCTTCGCGATAGGATCCGAGCACGAGACCGAAGTCAATGATACCGAAGATCCATATATGTCTACTGAAGGACAAGGCAAGCGTAGCCTCTCATTCTGAACCTATGTTTTACAAAGTATCTACTTTCTCGCTATGTTGCACACGATTCTAATGTGAACTTTTGTCAGTAGCTAGAGTTACCTATCTGCTGCATAGTTTCCCTATTGTAGCCTTATACGCCTAATCCACTGCTCCTAGCATACCTAGGTCTGGCATGTGAGTGTTGCTAGAGCTTCTTCGACGGTTAAGCTTAGCCATGCTTAGTACCTATGCCTGATCCATCCCGATGATGATGAATCGGAGATGCCCGAGAATCTAGAAAGGTAGTAGAGGGAGACATGATCAAAGGTGACGGATAAATATGCTAAGGCTTGCATGGGAGGCCACGTCGGGTGTGGTTTTTGTAGTCCTATGCTCGCCATCATTAGTACCCGAGTTCTTGCCTCTTGAACCAAGACGAGCGTACAACCACACGGGGCCTCGATAACCCCTCGACTAATTAACTTGCCTAGTAGATTCCATGAGTCACATAGTTTAGGCTTTCCATTTGGCATATGCATTGAGAATGTTTTCGAAAGAAGAGGTGCATCCTAACAGGTAGGTAAGCGTGGCCGGGGTTGTTTGGGGTCGATGGAGCCCCTGGTAAACCAACCCTGCGCACATCTCTAGGACCGGCTTCGGGATTTGACCCGTTACGGCGGAACCCTCCTTAGGGCGTGACTCATGGTCTCGGCGACAGCAAGTTAAAGGTCGTGGTCAACCACCCTCTGCCGGCCCTCTAAGGAAGAGGGCTAATAATATTTGGCACTAAGAGTCTGTTGGTACGTGTGGGTAAAGTTGTACACCCCTATAGGGTTAAATCTTTTCGAAAAGCCGTTTTCACGGTTATGAACGACTTGGGAACGGACATGATGATCATAGATAAAGGTAACTGAATATAAAACCTGTTGTTCCACGTGTGCTTAAGGATGCTTCCTCGGGGTTAGAGGGGGTGATCCTAGATAAGAAGTTCAGATGTACTTGGTTAACAAGTTCCGATGTTCAAGATGGAATTGTCGCTCTCTTACCCCGTTTTGAAAGTATTCTATGTAGACGAGCCTCTTTTCTCTCTCTTGTTTACAAACAAAGTTGGCTTTATGCAAAGAAAATCCAGAGAAAGCTTTTCTAGCCAGAGCATGTAGATACTAGGTTATCTAAGTCTTGCAGAGTACATTCTCGTACTCAGCCTTGCGCTATTGTTGTTTTTCTCTAGATGATCTAGTCGCAACTGAAGGTGGCTTCTACGTTGACATCGACGAGTAGTTGGGAGTCCCAGGTAGCAGCCTGAGGACTATGGGTTGGACGTCGCTTATGTTTATGGCCTCTTAGGCCCTTTGTTAAGTTTGTTGTGTAGAACAACATATTTTGCTTTTGTTGTTTGGTGTAATGATGGGTCTGTGACCCCTAGCTTGTAATAATCTGATATCGTACTCTATTAAGAGTTTAAACTTATTTTGTTGAATCCCTGTGTTCTGTAATGCTACCGAAGCATATAATGTGAGTGTCCGAGGTTGGAGTTAAGTTTATCTCAAAGGATAATCTAAGGTTTGTTTAACCCTAATCCCGAGGGTGTTACATGGAGTCCCTACAGATCAATGCATTTGTGTTACGTAGTCTCAAAAGCCACACCTTGATGACCAACACACACTCAAGTTGGGTGTGGTGATGCAACTGCTTCTGTCACACTGCAAGTTCACCATCTCCATGTGGCAGTTACATATTCTAGGGGCTCTCTGGGATCTCTGACCAACATGGTTGTTTGACACAAATGGAGTCCCTACAGATCAATGCATCTGTGTTATGTAGTCTCAAAAGCCACACCTTGATGACCCACACAGAATCTAGTTGGGTGTGGTGATGCAACTGCTTCTGTCACACTGTAGGTTCACCATCTCCATGTGGCAGTTGCATATTCTAGGGGCTCTCTAGGTTTTCTGACCACCATGCTTGTTTGACACAAATGGAGTCCCTATAGATCAATGCATTTGTGTTATGTAGTCTCAAAATCCACACCCTGATGACCCACACACACTCCAGTTCGGTGTGGTGATGCAACTGCTTCTGTCACACTGCAGGTTCACCCATCTCCATGTGGCAGTTGCATATTCTAGGGGCTATCTAGGCTTTCTGACCACCATGGTTGTTTGACACAAATGAAGTCCCTATGGATCAATGCATCTTTGTTATGGAGTCTAAAACGCCACACCTTGATGACCCACACACACTTCAGTTCGGTGTGGTGATGCAACTGTTTCTGTCACACTGCAGGTTCACCCATCTCCATGTGGCAGTTTCATATTCTAGGGGCTCTTCGAGCTTTCTAACCACCATGGTTGTTTGACACAAATGGAGTCCCTACAGATCAACGCATCTGTGTTATGGAGTCTCAAAAGGCAAACCTTGATGACCCACACACACTCTAGTTGGGTGTGGTGATGCAACTACTTCTGACACACTTGTTCACCCATCTACATGTGGAAGTTGCATATTCTAGGGGCTCTCTGGGCTTTCTGACCACCATGGTTGTTTGACACAAATGAAATCCCTACGGATCAATGCATCTGTTTTATGGAGTCTCAAAAGCCACACCTTGATGACCCACACACACTCCAGTTGGGTGTGGTGATGCAACTGCTTCTGTCACACTGCAGGTCACCCATCTCCATGTGGCCGTTGCATATTCTAGGGGCTCTCTGGGCTTTCTGACTACCATGGTTGTTTGACACAAATGAAGTCCATATGGATCAATGCATCTGTATTATGGAGTCTTAAAAGCCACACCTTGATGACCCACACACACTCCAGTTGGGTGTGGTGATGCAACTGCTTCTGTCACACTGCAGGTTCACCAATCTCCATGTGGCAGTTGCATATTCTAGGGGCTCTCTGGGCTTTCTGACCACCATGGTTGTTTGACACAAATGGAGTCCATACAGATCAATGCATCTGTGTTATGGAGTCTCAAAAGCCACACCTTGATGACCCACACACACTCTAGTTGGGTGTGGTGATCCAATTGCTTCTGTCACACTGGTTCACCCATCTCCATGTGGAAGTTGCATATTCTAGGGGCTATATTTGCTTTCTGACCACCATGGTTGTTTGACACAAATGGAGTCCCTACAGATCAATGCATCTGTGTTATGGAGTCTCAAAAGCCACACCTTGAAGACCCACACACACTCTAGTTGGGTGTGGTGATGCAACTGCTTCTGTCACACCGCAGGTTCATCCATCTCCATGTGGAAGTTGCATATTCTATGGGCTCTCTGGGCTTTCTAACCACCATGGTTGTTTGACACAAATGGAGTCCCTACAGATCAATGCATTTGTGTTATGTAGTCTCAAAAGCCATACCTTGATGATCCACACACACTCCATTTGGGTGTGGTGATGCAACTGCTTCTGTCACACTGCAGGTTCACCATCTCCATGTGGCAGTTACATATTCTAGGGGCTCTCTGGGCTTTCTGACCACCATGGTTGTTTGACACAAATGGAGTCCCTATAGATCAATGCATTTGTGATATATAGTCTCATAAACCGATCAGAGATCCAGTAAGAGATTGTCAAGACCAGTCACCTAGCTTAAGAACCCTAATGTTTGAAACCTAATGTTGATTTATTTCAGCCACACACCACTCATCCAACGGCCAATAATCTGTGGTTCCATCGTCCCGCCAATCCAAAATTTCAGGTTCGGTCCTCCCGCCGATCCAAAATTTCGGGCACCCAAATTCTCACGCGCTAAAACTATCACGTGCTGATATTACGGTTCAGCCCATCCGCAAAGCGTAACCAATGCGTTGGTGCTGAGGTCATTTACGTAATCTACTGGAAACCCTTCTTTATCCCCTCACCGAAAGGAGACAGATCCAAATCTCCTACGCCCGCCCTAGCCGCCGCCTACCCATCATCTAACCATCGACCTAGCCCAAACCCTTGCCCGTCCTCAGCTTCCTAGCTTCTGACCAAGCCATCAAGCTCGTGGATCTGCCACCTCGCTATTGAGCACTGCCATCTGGCCGTCCTCCCCATCTGCCACCTCTCCAACAAGGTCCTCCTCATCTCCGTGAACCTTGGCGTCAAGGTATGCTACCTCGCCGTCCACCCCACCAACAATGCCTGTCTCCTCGCCATCCACCTTGTCGTCCACCACACCGTCAAGGCACGCCAAATCATCGTCCTCCTTGCCGACAAGGAAGGCCAGCAAGGTTCCCGACAAGAAGCACACAAAGAAAAAGGCCGTAGCGCCTGCAGGCAAGTAAACAACCTCCTTGCATGTGAATTCTCTGCTCTTTTAAGCCTACTCAATGTTCATGTGTTTCATTTTCCATGCCTGTGAAATTTCTTGTTTGAGAGAGGCAGTATGTTCATTTTTCTCCTCATGTTTGCTATCGGGCAATAAACACCTTACGCTATATTTTGTTTAATTGCCTGTTTAATTTGTAGCTGACTTGGATTTCTTTATTAGTGTTAGATACTCAAATGCATCCCATGGAAGAACGTCGGCTGAAAAACATCATGAGAAACAATGAGCGCTTGCAACAACTGGGTGCTAGTCCCTTTGCAAGTCTTTTCGCATCTCCAACTGTATTCTCTCCTAAAAAGACAAGAAATGACTTCTTTGGATCTGACTATAATCCCGAAGAGGAGGAAGATATCATTGAAGGAGACCTAGATGATGTCAGTGAGGACAATGAGTCACGGGTCAACCCCTTACCTTACTCATCTTGTGTTGAATTGTTTGCTTACTGATTTTGACATATATCTATTCCTTCTTTATTATCCCCAATTGACTGGTACACATGGAATTTCTAGCCACAGAAGAGGAAATGCAACAAGACAGCTGCCGTCAGGACATCGCTGGCTCCTGCTGGTCTAGCATCTGCTCGGAAGCGTGTCTTGGCGGGCCAAGGTGCAGGCCCAGAAACTTCCAGAAAAACCAGGTCCAAGGGTAAGCAACCAGTGGACCAAGGCTGCTAGGAAGCTCCCCAAGCCGAGCACACACCTCCCCAAGGCCAGCAGCCAGATCCCTGGTGTCCGCGGGCACCTCCCCTAGGCCAGCAGCCCGCTTCCTACCATCCGCGGGCAACTCCCCAAGGCAAGCAGCAGCCCCCGCCCAGCTATGCACGGGCGCCTCTCCAAAGCGACTGTGCATGTCCTCAGGGCAAGCAGCAGCCCCCGCCTTGCCATGCACGGGCGCCTCTCCAATGCGACTGTGCACCTCTCCAAAGGGACTGTGCATCTGAGGGTTCGGCTACCAAAGGCGAGGGGACTAATGTGAAACGTGATGGATGGTTATTTGACTGGGATCAGGAAGGTATCATGTTGAACAAATTGCTTGCTCTACTACAACCGATTAACATTATATTGTGTGAATCATACTCATTGCATTTACTGTTGTAGAACACTAACTCATAACCATTATATTCTTGTAGATGAATTTGGGCATAATCATTCTGGAGACACTATTACGCATGATGATCCTCTGTTGGTGGTTGACAACATGCCCACAAAAAGAATACAACTTGTCGTTCCTCTAGGAAGAACTAGACCAGTTTTACTAGTGATTGCTGCCAAGTTTGCCATTGAGTGTGCAGTAATAGTCAGGACTCAGATGCCTATCTTCCCCCAGTGGAAAGAGTATAGGTAGAGGCCGGACGTCAGAGAAGACATCTTTGGCAAAGTTTCTGTATGTTCTGTAACACTCAGTTGTCCCTTTCTTCCTTTTGCTGTTAATGCGAAATCTTATAATCTTTGTTTTATTTCAGCAAAAGTTTGTCATGGACCCCTCTCTACCTGATGTGCAGTTTGCTTGTAACAAGCAGTTAATGAGACACGCAAGAAATCAATGGCATACTCTGAAGAAACGGTTTTTTGACAATTTCCCAACGAATGAAGTTACAAGGATATCTCATGTGGAACACATGAGCAATGGGGAGTGGTGCAGGCTTGTCGATTTTTGGTCCGCCCCCAGAAACAAGGTCATGTCTTGTTTACTAAACTTCTCCTGTTTGAATTCTTTAAGATGGACTTAACTATATGCTCCCTGTTTGTTTAGGCTCTGTCTGAAAAAACAAGATCAGCAGACAACTCGTCAAGTACCCTCATGCCACTGGTGCTCGCAGCTACGAGGTTTTGTGCGACATGGAGGAAGGCTCCATTGAACTGCTCGAAAATGGCATGACTGACAATATGCAAGAAGCAACTGTAAGTCATCCACAATACTTTCCATCTTCGTCAAATTCAATGCCCTTTTCTTCCCTCACATATACGATGTGCTTATTATTTGCTCGCTAGGTTTCTCATATTCTATTATATTCCTAAAACTTGTAGGCAGTCGTGGAAAGCAAGTTAGTGTCATTGATGACCACAAGTATAGGGGGTGTATCGCAGTATTTTCGATTAGTAAGAGTGTCGAACCCAACGAGGAGCAGAAGGTGCTGGCTAGTGGTATGGATTAGGAATTCTCTACAAATACTTAGCAAACGGATTTTTAGGGGTTTTTGATAAAGCAAGTAAATAAAGTACGAGTAAATTAAAGACAGTAGGAATGAATGCAGCAAGTGGCCCAATCCTATATGCAGCAAAGGACAAGCCGGTTGTATCACTTAAGATGACCAAACGTTCTCGGGGACACATGGGAATTCTGTCAAGTGCTTTCGCTTCATATAGTTGATTAATCTTCTTTAGCTTGCTAAGTGTTGTGTGGGTGAACCTGTGCTAATGTACCGACCTACCTAGGACTACTACATACTTGTGATTATACCCCTTGCAAACATCCGTAAGTACAAGAACGTAATTAAGGTAGGAACCTAACCACAACTTTAAACTCTAAGACCCTGACATCCCTTGTGCAATGGTTTCCTAATGGGGGTTCAGGTTTCTTTCACTCCGGCAAACCCTACGATTAGTAGCCAAATAGACAATGCATTCCCCTAGGCCCATATAGGTGAAGTGTCATGTAGTCGACGTTCACATGACACCACTAGAAGAAGTACACCACAACTTAAATATCAAACTATTGAATCTTTCTCAACACAACTCCACTACTAACAACATGACTTCTCCCATGTCCTCAAGAACAAAACGAACTACTCACAAGACATCATATGGATCATGATCAGAGATGGAATAATGATTTATAACAATCTGAACATAAACAATAATTCAATGGTTCACTCAATAGCATCAACTACAGAGAGTAATCAACACCGGGAAAGTTTCCCGATTCAACCCAATTGTTAAAATAATATGGAGATGGTGATGATGGTGCTGATGGTGATGATGATGATGATCCCGATGAAGTCCAGCTTGATGGTGGTGTTGATGGCGACGATCTCCCCTCTCCGGGGAGGAATTCCCCTGGCAGAAATCTGTCTGCCGGAGAGATCTTTCTCTCTCGGTGTTTTTCGCCCCGCAGAGGCGGCGGAATCTTTATGTGGTCACTCCCTGAGTATTAGGGTTTCGGGAGGATTATATATGCCAGAGGGGAGAGCTAGAGGTGGGCCAGGGCGGCCACACCACCTAGTGGCGCGGCCTAGGCTGGCCCGCGCCAGGGGGTGGTGTGGGCCCCCTGTGGCCCATCTCCACTCCTCCTTTTGGCTTCCTTCGTCTTCTGGAAAAATAGGATTTTCCGTATATTTTCCCGGATTTTCTGATCTTCGCGAATTTTGCCTCCAAACAACACCTTTTCCATCAGAATCCTGACTGCAGCGGTCCATGCTCCAAAAGTCATCAACCATGCAAAAATAGATGAAATAACATAAGTATCATCTCTTAATATGAAATATATCAATGAATAACAGTAAATTATGATATAGAATAGTGATGCAGAATGGACGTATCAACTCCCCCAAGCTTAGACTTCGCTTGTCCCCAAGCGAAACTGAGCTCAATAAACATGGCCTCAGGTTTATGGAGTGAAGAGTCGATAAAAGAATACAGACAAGAAGCATCACATTCATCAATACATAGATCACAATAGAAGACAACTCATTATTATATAACTTAACTTGCAATAAGTAAAGAAAACACAATAAAGATACATAAAGTAAATCATAATTGGTAATGGCATACTTAGCTCTTGGTCAAAGAATAGTTGATAATTTGCGGGAGTTCACAAATAACTGGTTTTGAATGATAGCTTTCAAAGTAGTAAACACCAAGATAAGAGCAATGTGCAAAACAAGGAACATAAGAAACATGATTGAATAAATCATCATATGAATGAATGAAACACAACAACTCAAAATACTTGCTGAGATAGAAGGGAATAGGTTTATTGACTCAACTAAAAAGTAAAAGAAAGGCCCTTCGCAGAGGGAAGCAGGGATTGCAAGTTTCATAAAGAGCTCCCAAAAATTATGATACTTATTAGCTTTTAGCTCTCGTTGCCCCTATCATAGGCATATTTAGGTGATTAAGGTTAAAGTGATCAAATATGAGTATATGCTTGACAATTTGTAAATTGAGAATCTCATGTCCCTTGAATACGAGGGCCGCTCCTCATGCTACTCAAGTTTAGTCACCGGTAAGTTCTTGTCATCGTAAGCACATGTGTGTCATAGAGAACCGCCAACGGGGTACCCCTTGCCCGATGATACGGAAGAATCCCCATATCAAAATGACAAGGCAAGCAGACAACGAGCATCTCAGCAATCTTCTTATTTACCATGGGAATATGGTGCTTTTTTCTCTCTTTCCTCTTTTCATAATCTTTTTTTCTCATTTTTCTCAATATCGGACTCTTTTTTATATAAGAAGAATGCTTCATAGATGCTCATTATGGTTACGCTGCAGGTTTCCACCATGTCAGCATGGATTAGACCAGCGGCCCAGGCATTTCTCGAACACACATGCATAACTCCATGAACTTACAAGCTCCCCTTTCATTTCACACCGATGACATCCATAGACAAAAGAGCATGATATCAACTAGGTACAAAGTACCAGTGCAATGTTGAAAACGTTCCCCATGACAACATGGTTCTGCTAATTCACAACTTACAAAGAGCAAGCATATACGCAACATAGATGGGCACAATGGTTCAAGTTTATTAGATGCAAGAAAGTAAAGTGTGCCATCAAGTTCGTGAGAGCTTTAATCACTAATTTTTGCATAACAAGTTTAATTTGGAAGGTAGATAAAAACAAGAATTTACTTGGAATAGCAATAATGCTAATAGGTAGGTATGGTGGACGCAAATGCATGGGTTTTGGTTTAGGGAAGTGGATGCACGAGAAGTATTCCCTCTCACAGGTTTTTGGCTAGCAAGGCTGGGTAGCATAAGAGTTGAAGGAAACAAACAAACATACAAGTGACAAAGACAAACATGCAATCTTCCTTGGAAGCACAAACGATCATAATCATCCTACATGATAACTTCTATATTCATGATATGACTACTAAAAAGGTAAAAAGATAGAAGATAGTGATATGATATCGCGGCACTCCCCCAAGCTTGGAACAAACCAAGGGGATGCCAAACCTGATGACGAATTACTCCTTCGGTGGTGGTGGTGTTCTCTCGATGAGATTTTTGAGCAGTTTCCCCAAGTCCTCAATCTCGAAGGTGAGAGTACGAATCAACTTCGAGTTGTGCTCGATGCGGTGCGTGATCATGTCAGATTGTAGATCCTAGCTCTTGTGATTCTTTTTCCACTCTTCCTCCTTGGAGTCTTCTTTCCCTGCATGGCTAGAACGAGGAAAATCCCAATTGGAGGGTAATTTCTCCTTGGCCATATTCTGGTGTTGATGCTTATGGAAAATATTCTTGGTGCGTGGAGGAAGTGACCATGGAGCTAAACAATGACGCGGAGTTTTCCCTCCGGTTGACATCCATGCAGTCCTCCTGACCCTGACAGATCTTGCCAACACTCCAATGCTTTCAATGGTAGTGTCGGTGTGCTTTGCCTCCTCTTCAGCTTCACTCTTGATCTCCTTCTCCTGCCCGGGGTCTTGGAGATCTTCCTCCATAGGCTCCTTCCCCTTATCCTTGGCGGACACCATTGTGTTTCCAAAATTTCAAGAATAGTTCCTGGCAGAAACAGATCGAAACAAAAACACGACGAGAACACGATATACGAACCTCAGGGGATCCAGGGGATTATATATTACGAAGTTTCACATCAAAAGGAAGGTACTGGGAGAAAACGGGTCGGAGACGGAGTCCGAGGTGGCCACACCACCTCGTGGCGTGGCCAGGGGGGCCGCGCCAGGGGGTGGTGTGAGCCACCTTGGCTCCATTTCCGTCCCTCTTTCACTTCGTAGCTTTCCTTATTGACTGAAAACTGCAAAAATATAGTTGGATAGTATTTTCGCGGAACTTTTCTTACCAGAACTGTTACCTATTTGGAAACGGACTCTGCAGGCCTCTCAATTTGGTATTTAGTAGATTCTTCCGGAGTCACCACTTGAATAACATCAATATCTTCATCTTCATACACTTATTACTTGAGTCATGAAACCTTTCACTTCCTTATTACACCATTATCTCCACTACCTGGAAATTTCTTTCACACAAAACTTCACACAGTTCCCATTAGCAACATTAGTATAAGTGAAGTGATAAAACCTTTTGAGTCCAATTTCAACTGAAAACCATCAAAACATAAGCTACTGTATCAACTCCTTCCGAAAACCCAAAAGGAATTCAAAAAGGATATCGAATAAAGAAGCAAATGCAAGAGTGGCAAAATCTGTCAAAACAGACCAGCAGGTAAAGATCAATTTTTTAGAGAATCTTCTGTTGCTCAAATCAAAAAGTTCAAAACTAACGAAAGTTAAATAACAACCTGGTGCAGAAGCACACAAAATTACATCTCAATCCGACAGACATACATCTCTCACGAAGTTTTACGGTGAATCACAAAAATCTGTTTCGGGACAGCAACTTCCCCAAATCTTACTTCTCTCTCATTAGAGGTTGATCTTGACACAAAAACCAAACAAAAAGGGTAATGAGAGGTTATTACCGAAGTAAGAACTTCCAATACTCAAAGAAACAAAAAATAAACTGAAAGCAAAAATAAACTGGGTTATCTCCCAAAAAGCTCTTTCTTTATAGCCATTAAGATGGGCATGATAATTTTGATGATGCTCACATAAGAATATGAATTGAAGTGAAAGAGAGCATTAAGAAGAAAAAATACACACGTTTTAAGTCTAACCCACTTCCTATGCAAGGGAATTTTGTAAACAAACAAGTTGTTGAAACCCGAGGCTACTAGCATAGGAAGACAAAAGTAGTGCAACATAAAAACTTTCAGCATAAAACAAGGTCTCTCCCTGAGTATTAGGGTTTCGGGAGGATTATATACGCCAAAGGGGAGAGCCAGAGGTGGGCCAGGGTGGCCACACCACCTGGTGGCGCGGCCTAGGCTGGTCCGCGCCAGGGGGTGGTGTGGGCCCCCTTTAGCCCATCTCCACTCCTCCTTCTGGCTTCCTTCGTATTCTGGAAAAATAGGATTTTCCGTATATTTTCCTAGATTTTCTGATCTTCGCGAATTTTGCCTCCAAACAGCACCTTTTCCATCAAAATCCTAACTGCAGCGGTCCATGCTCCAAAAGTCATCAACCATGCAAAAATAGATGAAATAACATAAGTATCATCTCTTAATATGAAATATATCAATGAATAACAGTAAATTATGATATAGAATAGTGATGCAAAATGGACGTATCAGTCATATCCTCCAGAAGATGGCATAAAGGATGAAGCAATTCCTTCCACCCACGTTGTGCACTTTGTGCAATCTCAGAACAAAAGAAAGCCAACTATCCTGAAGAACATTAGCATATTTGCAAGTACTTCGAAACCAACCAAGTCTCAGCTAGAAACTCAACTCGAGGCTCATAAAGTAGGTAATGTGGAGCTGCGTTGTGCCATTGAGGAGTTGCAGCAGGTGAACGAATCCGGCGAGGCAGAGAGGCTGAAGTATTTGGAAGACCGACAAGTAATGCGGAAGAAACAAGAAGACCTGAGGAAGAAACAAGAAGAGGCAAATGCATTAATACAATAAGTATTAGCTCACCTGTCCGAACCACAATAAGCAATATGGTGAATCTGTGGAAATGTGTCTGACATGAGTCGAACCTTCTGAGTCTGGTATTCATTTCTCGAGAGTGAAACATTTATTCTGAAATTTTCTATCAAATTATGTATTGTAATCCTATAAACGTCCTTAGTGTTTCTTTACGAAATATTTCCGTCATGGTTAGTAACGGCACGAGACTAATAACATCATCATTTCTTCTAGACGATATGTGTCTGGCGCTGATTGGTCCTCGTCTTGTCCTGCAATTGACCCACGTGTTATCATTTGACTGGATCACGTGTCGACCTGTTGGCGGCTGGTAGCGACGAAACGAAATTCATCAGGGCTGGCATGACGTCATAACTACGTGATGACGTAAGGAAGCGGCGGTTACGGAATCAAGTCATGATGAAAAATAAATGTCCCGATAGGGATGACATCACAGACGGAAACAATGATGTCACTGACGGCAGTTCGCGGTGTCGTCCGCCACGTGGCATCGTTCATCACGAAGTAAAAATGTCATGACAGACTGGGCCTGGGCTGGCCCGGTCCAGTTTGCCACGACGAAATTGGAGGAACGTCATGGACAGGCCATGACGTTTTCAGACAGAGAAAATGTCACAGATTGAATTATGATGTGAGGTTCGTGACCTATTTTTTCGTCGCAGAATTCATCGCGGATGGCCATCTACGATGTTTTGGCCCTCGTCCACGACGATATCAAATCGTCATGAACCGCCTAGATTCTTGTAGTGAACTAATACTGATGTACTGGTACTTGTTTAGATCAAGTGCAGTAGATGTTCTTGCTTTTCTTTTTAAACTTGGCCTTGTCACAATCTAGATGAGGTTTGGGAATTTTGGGATGCACATATGGGAGTCACACTAGTATTAATGTGAAGAAGATCTATGCACACAAAAGCATACTGGATCGTCAGTTTTGCTTGCTCCAATGATCGAGTGTGTTTGGAGAAAAGGGCAAACTGATCGTGCGACAAGGTTTTTAGATCTGAAACATGAACGGGTTCTCTCTGTACTGCTATTGAGTTTCAGTGTCTGTATAGCTGAAACGGTCACTTTGGAATGCTGCAGAATCGGTCAAGTGCTGCTGAATATGAACTAGGAATTTTTCGATATTTTTTCTATCTTATTCTGTACTACTGAATCTTTCAAATGCTACTGAATTTGTAAAAAAGTTATGTTGCTGCTGCTGGGCTGCTTGCACTAGATCTTTTGCATGTGTGTCATCGGAACCGTTGGATGTGTTTTGGACAGAAATGAGAGGGTACCAAGTGAAGTCATTGGATACCAGTCCAGTTTTGGCGCACGCGGTCTGTGTCCCTTTTTCTTTACATATTTTTACACAAATATCTATCAAAATAATTATCGTTTTTTTCCTCCGGTAGTGAGGTATGTGTTCCGAATCCGGCCAAGCCACAACACAATGCAAATTTTACTAAAGAGGAGGTAAAATCTAGCACATTCGGCCCTAGAACAATTTAATTCGGCCTTGTAGGGGTTAGGGGACTTGCTGACGATAGCCCATTTAAATTTTATCAAGGAGCCCATGGAGAATAGCGCATGGAGTATAGCCCATTGAGTATTGTAGATGTAGAATAGCCCAAAATCTTTGATTTGATGTTTTTGGAATTGCCCTTTAAAAAAAATCCACCTACCCATGTTTTTAAGAAACTACTCCATTATCTGGCATCTAATAAATTGAGATGCCATGATCGCTTCCCTTTTATTTTAATAAGAGAGATAACATGGACACACAAAATCTTTTTAAGAAAGCTAATATATAAGTTATAGGTACTATAAAGCTTTTAATGATAAAATGTTCATCTTATTTATTTGTCGTAGTGGCAACGAACATGGTTTATATGTGTTTTGAAGTCTTGAGTTCGATTCTATGTGCTTGACATAAAATTATCTTGGGTTTACATTTTTTCTTCTCGCAATATTGCTTTATGGAGAGGCTGACATCGCGGACCCACCAGCCTGCAGCATCCCTCGAGTTTAATGGTCGGGTTTGAAAAAAAATTAAATACTTGTATATAGAGGCTGGCATCAGGGACCCACCCGCCATAACATACAAGGTTACATCTAGGACCCACAAGCCAGAACATACCAGAGAGGCTGACATGGGGGCCTCAGCAGCAAGACCATACACGGCTGCCACATCGAGCAACGTTGCCAAGGTCAAAATAGCGGACGCGGCCGAAAAAAGAGTCCATCATACGCAGGTTTCATTTACAAAGAGACCGACATGTGGGACCTAGTAGTGCGGCCTTACACAGGTTCTGCCTCGAGCGACGTTGCCAAGTTCAAAACAGGGAGGCGCGAGCGAGAAAAAAGTCTAGCATGCACACGTTTCTTCTAATGAGAGGCTCACATGGGGGACCCAGCAGCCTGGAAAAACGGCTGATGCATCGAGCAACGCTATCAAGTTCGAAACATTGAGGCGCGACCAAGGGAAAAAAATCCATCATACACACGTTTCCTCTAATGAGTGGATGACATATGGGGCCCAGCAGCATGATTAAACGGTAGATGCAGCGAGCAACGCTATCAAGTTTCGAACACGGAGGCGCGACCAAGGGAAAAAATTCTATCATACACACGTTTCTTCTAATGAGAGGATGACATGTGGGGTCCAGGAGTTTGATTAAACGGTAGATGCATCGAGTAGCGCTATCAAGTTCAGAACAGGGTAGCATGAGCGAACAAAAAAATTCCATCATACACACGATTCTTGTAATTTAAGGCTGACATGGGAGGCCCAGTGATACATTGCAAATGTATCTATTGATGTTCCATGCTTGGTTTTATCCACTTTCTTGGGTTTTGTTCCAACTTTGGAGTACTTTTCATATGATTTCTTGGACTAACCTATGAACAAGAGCCATAGTGCCAGCTGCCTGTTTTCTGCTGTTTTTGGTTCCAGGAAAGTCAGAAAATGAATATTCTTGGAATTGGACGGGACAAAAGCCAAAGTGCCTATTTTCCGGAAGTCATCATATGCCATAATAAGAGACAGAGAAGGGCCAGAGGCCGCCCACACCACTTAGGGTTTACGTCTCGAGGGCATCTTACAGTCTCGAGACCGAGGGGGTGCCAGGGTCCACCACACCACCCAGCCTTGGCCCGCGCCAGGGGATGGTGTGGTGGACCCTGGCACCCCCTCGGTCTCCCCTTCCGACTAAAAGATGCCCTCGAGACGTAAACCCTAAGAACTCGATCAAAAATCCACGAAAGAGTCTATAGCCACCGTCATCTCCATCCCTAGATCGGGGGGGATCTGAAGCTCTTCCCGGCACCCTGCCGGAGAGGGGAATTCACCCTGGAGGCCTTCTTCATCATCATGCAAGCCTCCAGTGTGATGCGTGAGTAGTTCATCGTTGGACTACGGATCCATGTAGTAGCTAGATGGCTGGTTCTCCTCCTTTGTGCTTTCATGTCTAGATCTTGTGAGCTCCGTTCATAATCAAGATCATCTATTTGTAATCATACATGTTGTGTTTGCGGGGATCCGATGGATATTGAGATGCTATTTCAGATTGATTATTGATTCTATCATGTCTTTGTTATTTGTGATCTTGCATGCTTTCCGTTGTTAGTAGCTATCTTGGCCAAGTAGATGCTAGCAACTCCAAGAGTTAGTATTTATGCTCGATAGTGGGTTCATGCCTCTGGTAATCTGGGGAAGTGACAGAAATCTCTAAGGTACTAGATGTGCTGTTGCTACTAGGGAGAAAACAACAATCCTTTGTTCATAGAACAATCGTATTGTTTACTTTACACACAGTTTGTAAAGCAATAATATGTTGCTTGCAACTTAATAATGGAGGGGGTTCGGATGATAACCTAAAGGTGGATTATTAGTCATAGATGCAGTTGGATGGCGTTCTATGTATAATGTTGTAATGCCCAATCAAGTCTCAAAGGAGTCAAGATGATTAGTATATGCATGTATTGCTTTCTCGATGTTTGTCAATTGCCCCGCTATAATTTGTTCACCCAGCATGTTATCTATCTTAAGGAGAGCCACCTCTAGTGAACTATGGATCCCGGTCCTTTTCTTTACATACAATCTATAAATTTTTTACTTCTTTGTGTTTACTTTCTGCAAAGTATTACTTCTTTCCATTCGATACGTTTAATCCTTTGTTTTCCGCAAAACATGGTGAGATTGACAACCTCATCACAAGTTGGGGACAAAGTTCTGTGGTTGTGTTGTGCAGGTCTCCACGTTTCTACTAGCACCGGTAGTGCGCCCTGCCAAAGCTTAGCTAGTAACACCTTTGGGGTGTTTCCTTGCTCCTACTGGTTCGATTAAACCTTGGTTTCATAACTGAGGGAAACTTGCTGCTGTGCTCATCGTACCTTCCTCTTGGGGTTCCCAACGAGCTCTACATCAACACCTCCATCAAGCATTTTTCTGGGCGCCGTGCATTGAGCCATCAAGCATTTTTCTGGCGCCGTTGTCGGGGAACGAAGAAGAAGAAACTCCCACGTCAACCATGCGCCATCAAAAGACATTTTTCTGGCGCCGTTGCCGGGGAATCAAGGACATCTTCACAAGGGGAGTCCCTCCTAACCAATCTCTTTACTTTGTTATTTTTGTTTTTCTTAGTTTCTTTTTGCTTTGTTTGCTTGTTCCTTTATCAAAAAACACAAAAAAAATTAGTTTTACTAGTTTGCTTTCTTTATTCAAAAACACACAAAAAAATAGTTTTACTAGTTTGCTTTCTTATTTAAAAACACAAAAAAATTAAGTCTCCTTTAGTTGTCACCCCTTCCTTAGCTCACCATGTTGATCCCCAAATTCACCCTGAAAGACCTTTCGATTGGTAGTGGTTCTATAATTGGGAAAGATAATATTGAAGAATTCTTTAATCATGTTAGTAAATATGAGGATACTGAGGATAGATCCCTTGCAGAACTTGCTCCAAACTATGAGATTGTTGCGGCTTCTTTAATTCACATGTTAGAAGCTAGGTTTGTTAACCTCAACCCCTTAATGCAAGTAATGTTTCTTAAGCTTAAAGAAATTAAAGACCCTGAAAAGAGGGATTTTATTCTAGAAACTTTGTTTAAAGAGTTCTATGATGTTGCCAAGGAAGCTAGAAAAGTCTTTGAACGTTTCAATATGCTAGGCTCATGTGTAGATGTTGTTGGTACACGAGAAAATATGAACAAAACCAAACCTAATGGGGAGGAACCTAAGATACCAATACCCTTCAAACTAGTAGCAATACATGATGCCATAGAAAAGAATCTTGATTGGATTGTTCCTGTAAACCCTTTTGATGAGAATAGTAAACCTAAGACCATTGAGAGAGGATCCTCTAGAACTTATTTGGATGATATACCTTGCCTTGTTGAAAATATTTCTGGTATTGATCCTAATGCTTCTTCATTTGAGAATACTTGATCCTTTTTCTTGATTCTTATGCCTAACTTAAAGGCGTTAAAGGAAAGTACTTATTGGGAGATAACCCAAAAGTTTTAGATGAGTCTTGGAAGTTATTACCTCTGTAATAACCTCTCCTTATCCTTTTTATTTGCTTTTTTGTTTCAAGAGTAACCTCTAATGAGAGTGAAGTAATGATTGGGAAAGTTGATGTCCCGAAACAGATTTTTGTGCTTCACCGTAAAAATTTGTGAGAGAGCTATGTATGTCGGATTGAGCTGTAATTTTTTTTCTTCTGCCCCAGGTTGTTATCTAACTTTCCTTAGTTAACCACTTTTTGATTTGAGCAACATAAGGACTTCAAAAAAATTCGTCGTTACCTGCTGGTCTGTTTTGATAGATTTCTGCCATTTTCTGCATTTGCTTCTTGTTGGTTCCTTTTTAAGTTCTTTTGGGGAATTGAGCTTTTTGAGGGAAGTGCTACAGTATCTAGTATTCTAATGTAAGTTTATTTGGTGTTAGAACTGAACCTTAAGACTTATTTATCTTAAGTGCACTACTGTTGCTAATAAAGATTGTGTGAAGTTTTGTATGAAGGAAAAATTTCAGGTGTATGGAAGGAATGATTAATAAGATGAAGGATGGACTAAAGCTCAAGCTTGGGGATGCCACGCGTGTCACCCCAAGAAATATCCAAGAAGTACAAGTGTCAAATCTTGGGGATGCCCAAGGCATCCCCTTCTTCATCAATAAAAATCCCAGGTTTCTTCCAAACGCTTCATTTTTATTGTTTCATGCACAGTTGTGTTGTTCTTGGAGCGTCTTATTTCTCATTTTGGTTTTTAGTTTGCTTGGTTTGCTTAGTTTCTGAATAAATTGGTTGGACCCCCTCTTTCATACATTGGTTTGCAAATAGTTTGGTTTGGTTTGGAAAAGAGTAGGAAAGTTCATGCTTATGTGGTAAAAAGAGCTTGTTTTCGACTGTGGCCCATGCTTTGTCATGCCATGGTTGATATTGTTTTGGCTTTATGCTTAGTATTCTTTGCTGTAGCATGACTTGTTATAAACAATTGAGATTTCTTAATGTGCCTTAGATGAATCATGCGTTGTTTTAGCATATTAAAGCATAGTATAGTGGTATACTCCTTTGATGCTTTATTTGGGTTGACTTGGAGCATGCTCACACCATGTTATGACTATCTCAAGTCACCATAGCCTTTATGATCCTTTAGTTTTCAACTTGTAGTATCACTTTATGCTTTGATCAATGATGTTTTGTCGCTCTGCATGATTATGGCCATTATTGCTCTCTTAGTTTGTCGCTCCCAGTCTTTTGCTAGCCTCCACAACCAAGTATGAGTTCCACTCATGCATCCAACTCCCTAAACCAAGTTATTCCAAAGAGTCCACCATACCTACCTACTAGCTTATGCTATTCCAAGTATATTCATGCTGTTGTTTACCTTCCAAATTAAACTTGTTATGAGAAAACTAGTCATTAAAGCTCTCACGAACTTGATGGCACACTTTACTATTTGCATCTAATAAACTTGAACCATTGGGTCCTTCTTTGTTGCGTATATGCTTGCGCTTTATAAGTTGAAATTAGAAGAACCATGTTTCATGGGGAACGCTTTCAACATTGCACTTGTACTTTGTACCCCGTTGATATCATGTTCTTTTGCTTACGGATCCCGGTGGTGTGAAATAAAAGTGCAACTTGTAAGATCATGGAGTTTGTATGTGTGTTAGAGAAACGCTTGGGCCGCTAGCCTAAGCCATGCCTAATCATTGTGGAAACTTGCAGTATCACCATAATGAGCACTCTATGAAGCATCCTCAATAAAAACCTATGCAAATAGCAAATAAAAAGATCGCTGAGATGCTCATTGTCTGCTTGCCTTGTCATTTTGATTATGGGAAAGCTCCCGTATCATGTGCATGGGGTACCCCGTTGGCGGTTCTTAATGATACACATGTACTTACAATGACAAGAGCTTACTTGTGACTAAAGTTGAGTAGCATGAGGATCGATCTTCGTAAGTAAGGGGCATGAGATTTCGGTTTATAACTTGTCAAGCATATCCTCTTAGTTGTGTCACTTTAACCTTAATCACCTTAAAGATGATTATGATAGGGGCAATGAGAGCTGAAAGCTATAAGTACCATAATTTTTGGAAGCTCTTTATGACACTTGAATCCCTACTTCCTTTTACAAAGGCCTTTCTTCCACCATTATATTGAGTCTCCACCTTCTACCTTTATGCACTTGCTTTGAGAGCATAGTGGCCATTCTTAGTTCTATGTGCATTGTCCCAAGACTAGTCGATTGATGCATACTTTGATATTTCTTGTTTTAAACTATTGTATCTAGTCACTCTTATGAACTTTGAAGGTGTCCTATGCATTTATATTTGCTACTCTATTGAGGGACAAGCTGAATACTATTATGCTATGTTTTCTTTATGTGAAACAAACAAACGTCTTGCAAAGCATTGTTATTCATGAATCTTTTATTTGTGCCTTTTCATGGTGCATCAGAGTTTCTTTGTCTTATTATTAGAACTTTGTCTTTCATGTTATGATTGAAGTACTATGATCCCAGCTTTGAATGTTTTACAAATACTTTGATCAAGTCTTTGATGGTGCATGTCACCTCAAAAATTATTCTTTCTTTTTACCACTTACCTACTCGAGGACGAGCAGGAGTTCAACTTGGGGATGTTGATACATTGCAAATGTATCTATAATTTTTGATGTTCCATGCTTGGTTTTATCCACTTTCTTGTGCTTTGTTCCAACTTTGGAGTACTTTTCATATGATTTCTTGGACTAACCTATTAACAAGAGCCACAGTGCCAGCTGCCTGTTTTCTGCTGTTTTTGGTTCCAGGAAAGTGAGAAAATGAATATTCTCGGAATTGGACGGGACAAAAGCCAAAGTGCCTATTTTTCCGGAAGTCATCATATGCTAGAATATGAGACGGAGAAGGGCCAGAGGCCGGCCACACCACCCGGCCGCACGGCCAGGCTTGGCCCGCGCCAGGGGTGGTGTGGTCACCCCTGGCACCCCCTCGGTCTCCCCTTCCGAGTATAAGATGCCCTCGAGACGTAAACCCTAAGTACCCGATCAAAAATCCACGAAAGAGTCTGTAGCCGTTGTCATCTCCATCCCAAGATCGGGGGGATCTGATGCTCTTCCGGCACCCTGCCAGAGAGGGGAATTCACCCTAGAGGCCTTCTTCATCATCATGCAAGCCTCCGGTGTGATGCGTGAGTAGTTCATCCTTGGACTACGGATCCATGTAGTATCTAGATGGCTGGTTCTCCTTCTTTGTGCTTTCATGTCTAGATCTTGTGAGCTCCGTTCATGATCAAGATCATCTATTTGTAATCATACATGTTGTGTTTGCGGGGATCCGATGGATATTGAGATGCTATTTCAGATTGATTATTGATTCTATCATGTCTTTGTTATTTGTGATCTTGCATGCTTTCCGTTGTTAGTAGCTATCTTGGCCAAGTAGATGCTAGCAACTTCAAGAGTTAGTATTTATGCTCGATAGTGGGTTCATGCCTCTAGTAATCTGGGGAAGTGACAGAAATCTCTAAGGTACTAGATGTGCTGTTGCTACTAGGGAGAAAACAACAATCCTTTGTTCATAGAACAATCGTATTGTTTACTTTACACACAGTTCGTAAAGCAATAATCTGTTGCTTGCAACTTAATAATGGAGGGGGTTCGGATGATAACCTAAAGGTGGATTATTAGTCATAGATGCAGTTGGATGGCGGTCTATGTATAATGTTGTAATGCCCAATCAAGTCTCAAAGGAGTCAAGATGATTAGTATATGCATGTATTGCTTTCTCGATGTTTGTCAATTGCCCCGCTGTAATTTGTTCACCCAGCATGTTATCTATCTTAAGGAGAGCCACCTCTAGTGAACTATGGATCCCGGTCCTTTTCTTTACATACAATCTATAAATTGTTTACTTATTTGTGTTTACTTTCTGCAAACTATTACTTCTTTCCATTCGATACGTTTAATCCTTTGTTTTCCGCAAAACACGGTGAGATTGACAACCTCATCGCAAGTTGGGGACAAAGTTCTGTGGTTGTGTTGTGCAGGTCTCCACGTTGCTACTAGCACCCGTAGTGCGCCTTGCCAAAGCTTAGCTAGTAACACCTTTGGGGTGTTTCCTTGCTCCTACTGGTTCGATTAAACCTTGGTTTCATAACTGAGGTAAACTTGCTGCTGTGCTCATCGTACCTTCCTCTTGGGGTTCCCAACGAGCTCTACATCAACACCGCCATCAAGCATTTTTCTGGGCGTCGTGCATTGAGCCATCACCGAGCAGCATGACTAAACGGCAGAGAGATCGAGCAATGTTATTGAGTTGAAATCAGGGAGGCAATAGCCAAGGAAAAAACTCCATCATGCACACGTCTCTTCTAATGAGAGGATGACATGTGGGACTCAGTAGTGTGATTAAACGGTAGATGTATCGAGCAACGCTATCAAGTTCAGAACAGGGTAGCATGGGCAAAGGAAAAAAGTTCCATCATACACTCGATTCTTCTAATGATAGGCTGACATGTGGGACCCAGCAGCCTGACTAAACGGCAAACGCATTGAGCAACATTATCGAGTTCAAATCAGAGAGGCACGACCAAACAGTATGGTCCTCTAGAGACACTGACGTCCGGGACCCACATGCCTCAAAGGACTTCGGCGAGTCAACATCATGCGAGGAAATGAAAATCTTGCTTCTTCCACGCGCTGGCCGAGCTTCCTCCATGTTTTTAGTGGTTCCGTCGTAGTAAAGGGCCGTGAAACCAAACAAAAAGTTTTCCATTGGCCACAGTCGAGCCAAGAAATTCATGCAAAAGACGCGCCTTGTACGACGAACGTCGGGCCAAGGAAACTTTTCTTGTAGTGTAAAAGCTTGGTTAGTAGAGCCAAAGATAATGTCGTCTACATATAGTTTGCATACGAAGAGCTCCCCCTTAACCTTCTTTGTAAAAAGAGTGGGATCGATCTGCCCAACTTCGAATCCATGGTCTAAGAAAAGATCTTTAAGGTGCTCATACCACACAAGTGGGGTTTGTTTAAGGACATAGAGCGCCTTATCATGTTTGTAGACATGGTTCAGAAAGTTGGGGTCATCGAAACCCAGGGGTTGCTTAACATATACCAACTGATGTAGAGGACCATTAAGAAACGCACTCTTAATATCAATTTGTTGTAATTTGAAGTTATGATGAGCTACATAAGCACGAAGGATTCGTATAGACTCGAGGGGCGCCACTGTAGCATAAGTTTCGCCAAAGTCGATGCCTTCCACTTGAGAGAAACTTTGTGCTACCAATCGTGCCTTGTTTCTTACAACAATTCCATTCTCATCTTGCTTGTTCTTGAATATCCACTTTGTGTCGATATGCAGCAATATTTTGGCTTCTCTACTAATTTCCAAACCTTGTTGCGCTCGAAATTATTGAGTTCTTCATGCATAGCAACCACCCAATCTGGATCTTCAAGAGCTTCAAAACCCTTTTTGTGTTCCACCATAGATATATGAGCTTGATGATCACTGAACCTTGCAAGCTCTCTTCTTGTGGATACCCTTCTTCTTAGATCGCCAACAAATTTATCTAGTGTATGACCTCTTAATTCGAGACTACTTTGAGCACGAGCTTTGCGATGAATTTCAATCAGCTTGTTGTTTCTTGGAGGAATTTCTTCATCATTTGAGTCTTTGTCTAGACCACTAGCTTGACCTTGATCAACAACTTGTTTAGCAAGTACATGAGATGAAGAACCTTGCCCTTGATTTTGATCTGCAGCCAAAATAGGGGGCTGCGGCTGTTCTGAAACTTCAGGGCCGGATAATCCAATCGAGGGAGGGCCGGATAATTCGGCCTAGGAGTTCTTGCTCCTTCTTGATCATCCTGGATGTTTCTAGCATGAGTTGGAGTAGGGCCGGCTAATCCAGCGTCACCCAGAAAATCCGGCCTAGGAGTTTCTGCTTCTTCATGGTCATCCTGTTTGTTCTTGGCATTCGATGTGGTAGGACCAGAAAATCTGGCCTCACCCGGAATATCCGGCCTAGAGCTTCCAGATGCTTTAGATGATGGATGACCTTCAGAAGGTTGAGTTGTTGGTGTAGTAGTGTCTCCAACATGTGGAGCTTGTTGAGCTTATGTAGATGAGGGCTCTACTTGAGTAGAGAATTGTCCTTCCCAATCCACCGCAAGGAGTTCCTCAATGGGGCAAAAAAATCCCACGTCCATTCTTCTTATGGCATCTTGGGGTATTTCAACATCTGCATCACAAACATCAACTTACCACACATGGGAGCCACATTTTCCTTGAATACCACACTACAAGATTTGACAACAGTTCCAGAGAGCTTATTGTAGACACTATAAGCGTGGCGTTCGGCACCATAACCAACAAAAATACCTTCTAAAGCCTTAGACTCAAATTTAGACAAACGAACTCCTTTAATGAGAAAGAAACACTTACAATCAAACACCCAAAAATATGATATGTTGGGCTTGTTACCGGTAAGTATATCATACGGTGTTTTGTCCAAGATCTTGCAAAGATAAAGCCGGTTTGATGAGTGACAAGAAGTGGAGATAGCTTCAGCCCAGAAATTGTATGGTGACTTGAATTCAGCCAACATAGACCTTGCCATGTCCATTAAAGTCCGGTTTTCCTCTCGGCTACAACATTTTGTTGAGGGGTGTACGTAGAAAAATATTGGTGTATTATCCCCTATTCGCTTAGGAATTCATTCAGAGTGTAGTTCTTGAACTCGGAGCCGTTGTCGCTTCTAATTGCCAATATTGGGACATTGTGTTGACACTGAACCTCGTTGGCAAAGTCGATGACAGTTTGTTGGATCTTACTTTTTAGCTTGAAGAAGTAGACCCATGTGTATCTTGAGTAATCATAAACTATGACAAGGCAATACTTCTTCCCACCAAGGCTTGCATGAGATGGAGGACCAAATAGATCCACGTGAAGGAGCTCCAAGATCCTCTTTGATGAAATAATAGTTTTCCTCTTGTGGGGAGAGTCGTGCATCTTTCCTTCAACACATGCCTTGCATACACGATCTTTAGCAAAACAAACATTGTCTTTTAGTCCAAGGATGTGGCCTCCCTTGTGAAGACTTTGCAAAGTTCTCATGTTGACATGAGCTAGACGGTGATGCCATAACCAGCCCGCGTTGGCCTTTCCGAATAAGCACATCGGACCCGTTGTGGTTTTCCCCAAAAATTCCACCACATACAGGTCATTTTTGACGTACCCAACAAAAGCGACCTTTAGAGACTATCTCCACAAGAGTACCACTAAATCACCATCAATAAAAACTGCAAACCCATCTTACCAAGGGCACGAACAGAAAGTAAATTGTAACCGAGGGTCTCAACAAGCATGACGTCCATGAGGGAAATATCGTGGGCAACCACAACCTTACCAAGACCCAATACCTCAGATTTTGATTCATCACCATAGGAGACAGTTCTTTGATCATGGTTTAGCCTCATCTCCGTGATGATCTCCTTGCTTCTGGTCATATGACTTGTGCACCCCCTACAAGCACCCATTTAGAACCACCGGAAGCATAGCCCTGCAAGAGAATTACTTCTTGGTTTTAGGTACCCATTTTTGAATGGGTCCTCTCATGTTAGTAACAAGGGTCTTTGGAACCCAAATAGACCAAGAAATATAATTATCAAAAGGACCAACATAACTAGCATAGACATCACCATAGTAATCACAAAACAACTCATAATTAGGATTGTTAGACCCTGCAAAACCAATATAGTCAGTTTTGTCCTTTGTGTTGTTTTTTTCAATGGTTCTTGTCTTTGCTTGAGAAATTTTGGCTTTCTTCTTATTGCTCTTCTTCTTCTTGGACTTGGGGACATAACCAAGTCCCTATTTTCCATTATTCGCCCTTTGCTTTATCAGGACTTCATCTAGAATTTCCTTGCCTTTGGAAGTGGATGCCTTGGCAAGCTCCTCTTTCAACTTAGCATTTTATTCATGTGCACATGTTGATGTAGAAGTGATAGGAATATCATACTCGGTCAATCGAATTTGGAGCTGATCATGAGACTCATTAAGAATGGAATATTCACTCTCCAAAGCCTTGTGGGGAATGTCAAGTGTCTCCAATTTCTTGGAGAGTCTAGCATGAGCAGCCCCAAATTCAACTTTCTCCCTTTTTAGTTTCTTTGCTTTGGCAATAGCATTATCACGTGCCTTAATCAGCTTGGCCATAGCTTCATCATGTGTCTCCTCGATAGACTCAAGTCTCTCCTCTAGTGAGACTCGAGCCTCTTCTTCTAGGGTATTCTTTAAGGATGCTAAAAGTGCATGTGTGCCCCCATGTGTGCTTTGGTAATTAATGACAATCTTTATGGACTCATGTTTGTATTGATCTTTTACTTGAAGGATTTGTCCATAGGCAATGCATGAACCATATGTTGGCTTCAAGGTTGGGAGAAGAAGAAAGTAGAGAAGATCAAGTGTTTACGAAGGTTTCAAGAGTGATCCGAAGATTGGTCAAGTGAGAGTTGAGCCTATAGATAAAGTTGGAGTGATATCTCTTATGTACCTTCAATACACCAACATAATGAAGAAAGAAGAAATGATGTGCAAGTTCAAGATGAGCCATCTCGAAGAGATCATTTGCTTGAATCTTGCCATCCTATGGTTATCATGTATATGGTAAGATGATATGCCAAAAATAGAAGATCTACCATAGTGGAGTATGGGGAGCAATTTGCAAGTCTTCACCAAGCTAGCGCAATCAAGAAAGGTGTTCCATCTTGAGGTGGACAAGATCGCTATCGTCAAGCTCAGGTGGAATATTCTCAAGGAAAAGGTATGTTGTTTATAGGGTTTTTTTCTTACCGGTCTCATGGTGTTATTTGTGGAGGCCGGTTTATAGGATAGATAGCCGTACTATCAAGAGGGGCTCTCGGGTGAGTAACTTGATCATATCCTTCGGAGAGAGCTCAAACCTTTGCATACTTGCATCATCTTTCTTGGTTGTTATTTGGATCTTATCCATGTGAGCTTCTTTATCTTTTGTTAATATCCATAACAAGCTCTAGTTCATTGAAAATGTATTTCATATGCATTCTCTATTGCGTTTTCGATGTTGGAGGTTTTACCGGTTCATCTTTTTGAGAGAGTTCAAACCTTTCATAATTTGGTTCTATCCTCCCTTGCTGTACTATGATGGTTCTCTGCATTACATTATAGAGTTTGTTGTCCTGTTTAAAACGAGCCCAAGATCATCAAAATCGGAGTCCGGATGCAAAAGTTATGGTTGTTTTCGTATTGCTGTTTCTGTCAGTTTTGCCTTGGTCGGAATGTCCGGAGTGAATAGGCCGGACACTCCGGTGTCGCGCAGAATCTCAGATTGCAGTCATGTGCATGACATTCAGGTGTCCAAACTGGAAACTACCTGGAAACTAGGAGGAATGTCCGGCCCGCGCGCTCCTGAGCTCCAACGGTTGGATTTTGGAGGACCTATATAAGGGGCCCTTCTTCCCCAATGTTTACCTAACCTTTCTTGCAAGTTTTCCCCTCCATTGCTGACCTTCTTGAGCTTGCTATCCCTCAATCCCTCCATTGATTCTTGCATATCCTTGAGGGATTTGAAAGAGGAGATCTAGATCTACAATCCCACCAATCAATCTCTCCTCTAAGTGAGGGAAACATCTTGGGATCTAGATCATGGAGTCTTTTATGGATTTCCTCCATTGTTCTTCCTCTCTTATTTCCCCATAAGCTTTTGTAGCTTTGGTGGAATTTGGGAGATAATAACTTGAGCACTTCTTGTGTTCTTGCCATTGCATTTGGTGCATCGGTTTGAGTTCTCGGTGAGGATTCGATTGGGTGAAAGGTGAGAAGCCTTTTACTCTTGGGTTATTGGAACCCTAGACGGTTTGGTTGTATTGCAGGTTTGTGGATTACTTGGGGACTCCAATTAAGTTGTGGATCTTTCCCCAAACTTGTTAGTTGGGAGCCTCCAATTGAGTTGTGGAGAAGTGCCCCAATCTTGTGAGAGGTTCCGGATTGCCACCGACAAGTGAACCGATAGTGGAAGTGTGGATCGATCCCCTTAGGGTGAGATTCACAGGAGAACAAGGGAGGCCTTTTGTGGCGTTGGTGGTTTGAAACCACCCCCTCTCCAAACAAGACGTACTCCATTGGGAGGAACTTGGTAAAACATCGTCGTCTCCGCGTGCCTCGGTTATCTCTATACCCGAGCTTTTACTTATGCACCTTACTTTGTGATAGTCTTCGTGCTTGAAGTCTATATCTTGCAATCGCATAGTTGCTTGTCTTGCTTAGAATAAGTTGTTGATGCACATAGGTGAACCATAGTATATATTTAGGTTTTGTGCTTGACAAGTAAAAGCTAGTTTTATTCCGCCTTTGTTAAGCCCATCTCGTAAAAGTTTTAAACCGCATATTCACCCCCCCTCTAGGCGACATCTCTGTCCTTTCAATTGGTATCAGAGCCCGGACTCTCATTTTAGGCTTCACCTCCTTGAGAGTAAAGATGTCGGCTAGGGTATTAGTGCAGAATGAAATGTTCATATTTGATGGCACAAATTGTGATATATGGAAAACTCATATGCTTATTCATTTTCGGGACATGGACCCAAATTTGGAGTGTATTGTAGATATAGGTTTTTATCCTCCAATGGATTTCCAAAATCTATCTTGTGAGGATTAGAAAAACCTATATATCGATGCTCAAGCTTCTAATGTGCTTGTTAATGCTTTGAGCTATGTAGTTACTTCTTCAATCATACCTTTAGCGCTCATGAGTTATGGATAAAACTTCAAGATAAATATGATGTGTCCAATATTCTTGAGGATGATTGTGTTGCTTCCACTTCCGGTCGAGATGAGCTCTCATCTTCTACCACCTCACCAACATGTGATTCTTCACAAGGTAATGATATGGTGACTAGTGATAGAAATTGCAATATCGATAGTGAGCTTACTATTAGTCATCCTTCATGTCTATTTAGTTGTAATAGTCTATCGTTGGACTCTAACACTTGTAGCACCCAAAACTCCTTATATGCTTGTGTTGGTAGTTCTTGCATATCATGTAGAAATGGCTTGAATAAATCTTATGGTGATATGCTTGTGTTGTCTTGTTGCCATGATAAAAATCCTTCTATTTCCTCTAGTGCTTGTGTTGCTATCCATGTAGAGGAAAACAAATATTCTATGGGCCAAGACAAGGTTTTGAATGGAGCTTCAAATAATCCTCTCATGGTACCCACCTATGCCTTATGGCTTGGGATTCAAAGGTAACTCCTACTTTGGAACCCAATACCTCTTGTGATGATGAGGATGAGGATAATGAGGTAGAAGAGTTGGATGTTGATTATTTATATGAAAAGGGTAAGATGGTTTATCATGCTCTTGTTAAGAATAATATTGCTTGCTCTAACTTCGATGAAATCTTGGACTTTGCTATTAAGAGAAAAGAACATATTAATAAGTTAGAAGCACAGATTGAGGAGCATGAGAATACCATTGATAAAATGAGTAGCCTTGAGCATGAGTATGCTAATAAAATTGCACAACTAAATGAAGCTCTTGAAGAGGAACAAACCACTAAGGAATCTCTTGAGGATACTTTTGCTCTAGAGTTTTCTAGAGTGAAGGAATCTCATGATAGAGGTCCTAAGGTGGCTAGTAGTCTCAAAAGTAAAAATGATGAGCTTCAAGTTGCTTATGCTAAACTTCTTGAGGATTTTGAGCACCTCAAAAATGGCTCTAGGGTCATCAAGGGTGAGCTCATCAAACTCACCGAGTCACATGAGCAACTTAAAGCCTCTTACTAAAAAGAGCTTTGGAAGTTTCCCTCACCTCTTGTATTAATTATGATGCTTGTGCTACTAACTCTATTTCTTGTTAAGCATCTACTTTGAAGGAGAATGTTGAGCTAAAGACTCAACTTGCTTTGCTAACTAGCAAGTATGCGATCTTGGAAGAAAGTCATGGTAAGATATCAAGCTCTCATGAGGATCTCCTAGCATCCCATTCTAGGCTAAAGTTAGCTCATAAGGCTAGTTGTACAAAGGTAACATCTTCTGAGCCTCATGTGGTCACTAGCACAATCTCTACGAATAATGATATATTGCCATGTGCTAGTCCTTGTAATTTGTCCACTCACATTATTGCTAAATCTTGTGATGAATTACATTCTTTGCCTTGTTGCTCTAGCAATGAAATTTCTATTTCCTCTAGTATATGTGTTGTCACTAACCATGTAGAGGAAATCAAAGAGCTCAAGGCTCAAGTCACTTCTTTGAAGAATGACTTTAAAAGGGGTCATGAAGGGAATACCACACTCAATAAGATCTTGAGTGTGAAAAAAAACCCCAATGACAAGAGTGGGCTTGGATTCAAATCCAATGTCAATAACAAGTTCACTAACAAGAAGAAGTCCAAGACCAACAATAAGAAGGGTCAAGAACAAGTCAAGAATTCAGCCAACATTGTTTGCTTCAAGTGCAAAATTGAAGGGCACCGTGTTAGATCTTGCACCTTGAAGAAGAAGCCTCTTGGTGAGATGAAAAAAGGGAAGTGGCCTCTAGTTCAAGGGCATGGCCTATCTCAAGTTGGAGAAAGGCCACTTCCCAAGAAGATTCAAGCTAATGCTCCCATTGTGGAGAAATCAAGTGAAAAGAATGGGAAGAGAATAACTTGTTACTTATGTCGTGAGAAGGGTCACATCTCTTCTTCTTGCACTATTGGCAACTCCTCATCCAACCCAATCATGATTGATGATGTTTATTCTCTTAGGAAGGATGAGGGTGGCAATGTGTTTGCCAAATATGTTGATGCTCAAAATGGCGTCAAGAAAAGAACCATTTGGGTTTCCAAGCCTATTGTTACTAACCTCTTAGGACCCAACTTGGTTGCGACCATCAAGCTAAAACTTGATCAATAGGTGTGTGTTTGAGGGCATTGGAGGCTTGGCTACATTATGAAGAAATGAGGGATCTTCATCATTTATTATTGTCAAGTCAAGCCATTTGGATTATCATGCTTATATCATATATCCAATGTTCCTACTTGCGGTAACATGTGCTTAACTCATTTACATTGAAAGTTACTTGCTCCCTTGTGCATATGTTGGTTTTGTACCTTTGTATGTCTTTGTACATGTTGTGCTTCCCTCGTACTTATATTGAGTCATCAAGTATACTTGTGTATGTTGGTTGGCACACCATAATGTTTGTATGTTGGTTGGCACACCATAATTTTGTGTTTCTTGGGTTGGAGACTTTGTTGAATTTATTTGGTATCTTTCTTGGCTCTTATGAGAGATTAATGTACTATCCCATTTTGTGGGAGTGTTATGCTTGGGTATTCCACAAACTTAAAATGTGTGTACATGAGGAATACCACTTAGCATGTATATTTCAAGATTATCTAGTCTCTACGTGGTATGTCATGCTCATGAGAAATTCAAATTCTATAATATCCATTAATGTTCTATAGTTGTATTTTATTTGCCTCTTCTAAGAAGAATTATGTTATCACATTATGGGGGAGTAATATACTTTGTGCATATTACAAACCGAGAAAATGTGTATAGTTGAGGTTGTGTCACATAGAATTGATATTGGAAATTATCTAGCTCCTAGGTCGCACGTGAGCTCAAACAAGTTCTTTTCGGTATAATTCTTTTATTCCTTATATTTTGGATCTTGTTTGCAAGATATTTCCTTGGTGTGGGTTTCATCATATATGAACTCCTATATCTAAGTGGCAAGAATTTTGCCCTATTTATTCTAATCATTGCTTTTTGTGATTGGTTAACTAGTTGGAACCCTCAAGGATCTCTTTCATGTCTTGGTTTTCAATTCCTATCTTTTGGCATTTGCTTTCTATTTATGAATATGATCTTGGATATATTTTCTATCTACAATCGGGAAATATATGCAAGTCCCTTGTCCTTGTACAATAAGTACTATAATATGTGGTAGATCTTCTTGATCATTTTCACATTGGCTTTTGCTTTAGTTGCCTTCTCTCTTGCCAATAATTTGTTGTGTTTTGTCTCCCATGTCTTCCTTGAATTTTATGGATCTTTCTTTGTCTTGAAATATTTTAGTGCTTTGGTTGATGTAGGTAGGGATGATGATCCCATGTGTGTGCATTTTGTATTCAAATGCAAAATCTTAAATAATGCACTAATCATGGGGGAGTTCTCCTATATTATTTAGAACACTCCTTTTATGCTTCTTCATGACATGTTTTGATCTATACCATGTTCTTTGCCTTTGGAAGATAAATCTTTTCTTTGGTACTTTGTGTCATTCTTGAAAAATGTTGAGAGTTTGGTTCTTTTGTTGGAACCATTTATTTTTCAATTGGTATTTTTTTGGCAGTTGATTTTCTCATTCCATGCTTTCTATTTAACCATTTGAATTAGATAAATCATTGACCATTTGTATTTGTTTATCCTTTTTTCTCTTTGGCTTTTGACTTGTTCACTTGTTGAACTTGGGGTCTATCATGTGTTGATTTGGTCCTTGATATAGTGTGGACAACCGTTAGTCGTGTCATGCTTTGGTGTGCCTTCTTGGTTTTCTTGGTGTTTTGTTCAAACTATATCTCCTTTTTGGTTCTTGAAAGTCTTGTGCATGCATATTTACTAAATGTATATATTATGGTATGCTTGCTTTCTTTGATCCAATATATAGGGGAAACTCCACCAAATCCTAATATGGCTAAGATGTGCGTGAAATTCTATTTCATATCAATATGCACATGTTTTTGTGGAGTTTGTCCTATGTATTGTAGTGTATCTAACTACTTTGGACCCAATGAGTTTTGGGACCATTGTGTACTTGAATGTGCTGTAGGTACATTGGAGATACATTGGATGTTTGTCTCAATAATAATAAGATGTGGTGACTAAATGATAATTGAAGGCAAGTTACGATGATCAATAAACTCATATCTACTACATCCTACCAATGGTATCTCGGTAACAAGTATCCCTCTCATGCATACTTTTCTAGCATCCAACCTTTGTGGTTGCAACATGGCATGATTTCCTTCACTTGATTTTATTGTGGTTCTTGCAAGAATTTTATTGTATCATCCTTATTGTGATATGAGTAAGTTAAGATGAATGCATATTTTGGGGAGTACATAAAAATCATGTTTATGATTCACCAATCCCGCGTATGCCAATCTAGCAATTCTATTGCCAATCATTTCCTTAGTTTCTCTCATGTGCAATATGGATGAATTTGCAAGGTTTATTTGTTTTTATGATACTTGTTGCCTTTCACAATGCATTCCAACTAGCTCTTGTTCCCTTGTGATAGTTGTGATGTATTCGTTAGTGTTTGAAGGTCATTGATATTCAATAAGATAAATTTGAGCCTTTGGCCATGCTTTCTAGCAAAAATCCTATTGGCATTATCTATGACTTTCGTTTGGATATCTTGTTCATTCTTGAGTATCCATTTTGTGTGTACATGTTTCTTTGTGGATGTATATCTTGGTGATTGTTGTCTACCTAGAAACTTATACACATGATTATGGATAAATCTCTAGTTGATATCCTTTTGCTTTGGAGTCTACACATTGTGCTCCTTTTATTCTTTGGTGGCTCCAAACGTTTTGCTTTGAGAGCTTGACATTTTCATTTGCATCTTTTGGCACTCGTTGGTGTTAAGAAAGTTGATATCTCATGCATTTGTGTTGTTATGTAAGTTTGGGGGAGAAATGATACCATGTTTATGCACTTTGCATTCAAAGCAATTATTTTGTTTGGTGCATAAACCTTGGGGAGCTTTCCTAATTTACCTAAGAACACACATTTTCTTTCTTGTTCTTGTTTGGTGTTTTGTTTGATTATGGGGAGTTAGGATTCCATAATTGTGCACTTTGTTGTTCATGAACCTTGGGGAGCTTCCTATTTTCATCTAAACACCCATTTGCTCTAATCATAATATATTCTCTCTTGCTTGTGCTTGTGGTTTAAATGATATAGAGGGAACGAGGATGCCACGTTATGCATATTGTATTCAAATGCATATTATAATTTGTGCACAAACCTTGGGGAATCTTCTCATATTATTTAAATCACTCTCATGTCGATATTATCATAATATATATATCTTTCTTTTAGTATCTTTCTTTTGTGAAGTGATTCTTTGGATCTTTTGATTGCTTGCTTCATTCACTGATGCTTCTTCACCATGTTATTTCTTTGCAATCTTTGGATCCTCAGTTTAGTTTGATTTCTTCCTGGTATTCGTCATTAGATACGTGCATTTTATTCCACTCATATTATGACAAAATGCACACCATATGGAGGAACTCTCACTAAATTGGCCTTCTAAAGTATTTCACCCATTTCGGCAATCGATGCCAATAGGGGAGAAGTTTTAGAGGGTTTAAGGGAATTTGGTTTTGTGCTTTGAGTTTTGTACTTAAACATTTTCCTCTTGTGCTTTGCATCTTAGCGTGTTGCTTTGCATGTTGAATATATAGAGAAAACTCCACCACCGGTAATGGTTGGCAATATATGCAATGAAATTCAAGTTCATCCACACGTGCATTGATTGTGGGGGAGTTTGCTCTATATTGTGGTTGTACTAACATCACATACTTGTGTTGTATTTGATGTTAGCACAACGTTTTGTTTGATTAATCCTTATATAAACCCTCTCAAAGGGATTCTCATCAATTACCAAAATGGGGGAGATTGAAAGTGCATGTGTGTTCCCATGTGTGGTTTTGGTAATTACTGACAATCTTTATGGACTCATGTTTGTATTGAGCTTTTACTTGTAGGATTTGTCCATAGGCACTGCTTGAACCATGTGTTGGCTTCAAGGTTGGGAGAAGAAGAAAGTAGATAAGATCAAGTGTTCACCAAGGTTTCAATGAGTGATCCAGAGATTGGTGAAGTGAGAGTTGAGCCTATAGAAAGTGTGTCCTGAAGAATAAAGCTGGAGTGATATCTCTTATGTACCTTCAAGACACCAACATAATGAAGAAATAAGAAATGATGTGCAAGTTCAATATGATCCATCTCAAAGAGATCATTTGCTTGACGCTTGCCATCCTATGGTGATCATGGATATGGGAAGATGATATGCCCAAAAGAGAAGCTCTGCCATAGTGGAGTATGGGAGCAATTTGCAATTCTTCACCAAGCTAGCGCAATCAATAAAGGTGTTCCATCTTGAGGTGAACAAGATTGCTATCGTCAATCTCAAGTGGAATATGCTCAAGGAAAAGGTATGTTCTTGATAGGGTTTCTTTCTTACCAGTCTCATGGTGTTAGTTGGGGAGACCGGTTTATAGGATAGGTAGCCATACTATCAAGAGGGGCTCTCGGGTGAGTAACTTGATCATATCCTTCAGAGAGAGCTCAAACCTTTGCATACTTGGCATCATCTTTCTTGGTTGTTATTTGGATATTATCCATGTGAGGTTCTTGAGCTTGTGGTAATATCCATAACAAGCTCTACTTCATCAAAAATGGATTTCATATGCATTCTCTATTGCGTTTTCGATGTTGGAGGTTTTACCGGTTCGTCTTTTGAGAGAGGTCAAACCTTTCATCATTTGGTTCTATCCTACCTTGATGGACTATGATGGTTCTCTACATGATATTGTATAGTTTGTTGTCCTCTTTAAAACAAGCCAAAGATCATCAAAATCGAAGTCCGGATGCAAATGTTATGGTTGTTTTTGCATTGCTGTTTCTGTCAGTTTTGCCTTGGCCGGAATGTCCAGAGTGAACAGGCCGGACACTCCGTTGTCGCGCAGAAATCTCAGATTTCAGTCGTGTGGATGACATTCAGGTGTCCAAACCGGAAATTGGGCGGAATGTCTGGTCTGCGCGCTCCTGATCTGCAACGGTTGGATTTTGGAGGTCCTATATAAGGGGCCCTTCTTCCTCAATGTTTACCTAACCTTTCTTGCAAGTTTTCCCCTCCATTGCTGGCCTTCTTGAGCTTGCTATCCCTCAATCCCTCCATTGATTCTTGCATATCCTTGAGGGATTTGAGAGAGGAGATCTAGATCTACAATCCCACCAATCAATCTCTCCTCTAAGTGAGGGAAACATCTTGGGATAAAGAGCTTGGAGTCTTTTGTGGATTTCCTCCATTGTTCTTCCTCTCTTATTCCCCATAAGCTTTTGTAGCTTTGGTGGAATTTGGGAGAGAAGAACTTGATCACTTATTGTGTTCTTGCCATTGCATTTGGTGCATTGGTTTGAGTTCTCGGTAAGGATTCGATTGGGTGAAAGGTGAGAAGCCTTTTACTCTTGGGTTCTTGGAACCCTAGATGGTTTGGTTGTATTGCAGGTTTGTGGATTACTTGGGGCCTCCAATTAAGTTGTGGAGCTTTCCCCAAACTTGTTAGTTGGGAGCCTCCAATTGAGTTGTGGATAAGTGCCCCAATCTTGTGAGAGGTTCCGGATTGCCACCGACAAGTGCACCGATAGTGGAAGTGTGGATCGATCCCGTTGGGGTGAGATTCATAGGATAACAAGGGAGGCCTTTTGTGGCGTTGGTGGTTTGAAACCACCCCCTCTCCAAGCGAGACGTACTCCATTGGGAGGAACTCGGTAAAACATCGTCGTCTCTGCGTGCCTCGGTTATCTCTATACCCGAGCTTTTACTTATGCACCTTACTTTGTGATAGCCTTCGTGCTTGAAGTCTATATCTTGCTATCACATAGTTTCTTGTCTTGCTTAGCATAAGTTTTTGATGCACATAGGTGAACCATAGTATATATATATATAGGTTTTGTGCTTTACAAAGTAAAATCTTAAGCCCATCTCGTAAAAGTTTTAAACTTCCTATTCACCCCCCTCTAGGCGACATCTGTGTCCTTTCAGATGCTATATCCATTGCATCCTCTCTTTCAGTTCTGCCTTCAAGGAGCTCTTCATTCTGAGAAAGTTGATCCATGAGTGCCTCAAAGTGCACTTTGTAATCACCTTGCAAGTTAGTGATGAAATAATCCAAATCAATAATTTCCTCCTTAAACTTAAGACTAGTAGAATCATCCATATCAATATTCATTATAGTCTTAGGGAAAGAAGTGGTGGAAGATGATACCTCGGAACCTCTTGCCATGAGGAAGTGACGTTATTGTTGTTCACATTTTCATTAGGTGAATCGAAGAGTGAAGTCGGTGTAGATGTGGTGGCTATGGCATCATCCTCTCGTGAGCTATCATCATCTTCTTCGTCTTCACTCCCGAAAGAGTACTCCTCTTGAACTACCAAGACAATCTTCGGTTGCTTCTTGTAAGGAACATTTTTCTTCACAAATTGCTTCTTCCGAGGTGCCTTTGACTTTTCTTTGAGAATGGGCCTTCCTCCATTATCTTATCTATTTTGATAAGGACATTCGGCCACGAAGTGCAGCCGGTCTCCACAATTGAAGCATGTTCTCAGTTTAGGACCATTTTCCCTTCTTCCATTAGAACCATTATTGTGTTCAATTTCAGATTTGGCTTTGGCAGGGTCCTTCCAAAGTTTCTAGCATAAAAGGCCATGTACTCACCATGTGCCTTGTTGACATCCTAGGGGCAGTCCATAGCTTCAAAGTCATCATCATCTTGTTTAACAACATTTGCCTTTAAGGCCACATTTATCCCCTTTTTGCATTCCAATGGCTCTAGCACGAGCGTCTTTGGAATTCTTGGTGGCCACTTTGAAAGCTGCCATTTCTTGCATGACCTTATTGGAAGCCATTTGATGATAATTATGTCTACCTCGAAGGCTCTTCAAATCAGTAGGATCAAAAGGCATAAGAGCACTAACATACTTTCTCTTGATCCATGCATCATCACGTGGGTAGCACCATGATTTCTAAATGTGGTGGCTATTGACTTGAGTCTTCTATACATATCCTCGTGATCATCACCATCCATCATATAAAAACCTTCAGCTAGGTTACTCAGTGCATCATACCTATTCCTTCTCACGCTTTCATTCCCAATGAAGAGTTCGATGAGGGCATCCCAAGATTCCTTAGCGATGCTGAGATGTTCTATGTGGGGCATGTCCTTGGGACCCACAACAAGCTGAATCATGTGTAAAGATATTGCATTGAGTTGGCCGTCCGCAACTTCTCTTCTTGTTAGGTTGTGATGGCTCAGGATACGTTGAGCTCGTTGGGAACCCCAAGAGGAAGGCATGATGAGCATAGCAGCAAGTTTCCCTAAGTTATGAAACCAAGGTTATCGAACCAGTAGGAGCAAGGAAACAACCCCAAGGTGTTGTCACCAACTTGGAATCCTGCACAACACAACCACGAAACTTTGCCGCAACTTACAGTGGGGTTGTAAATCTCACTAGTTTTGCTAAAAATAAAGGATTAAACGTATTGTGTGGAAGATAGTATTTGCCTGCAGAAAGTAAACAGTAAATAGTAGATGGTATATAAATGGTAAAAGAATGGACCGGGGGTCCATAGTTCACTAGAGGTGATTCTCCTTAAGATAAATAACATGTTGGGTGAACAAATTACAACGGGGGAATTGACAGACTCGAGAAAGCATACCATGCGTATACTAATCATCTTGACTCCTATGATATTTGATTGGGCATTACAACATTATACATAGACCGTAATCCAACTGCATCTATGACTAACAATCCACCTTCAGGTTATCATCCGAACCCCCTCCAGTATTAAGTTGCAAGCAATAGATAATTGCATTAAGCAAAGCGTGTAAAGTAAACAATACGATTGTCCCATGGACAAAGGATTGTTGTTTTCTCCCTATTAACAACAGCACATCTAGCACCTTAGAGATTCCTGTCACTTCCCCAGATTGCTAGAGGCATGAACCCACTATCGAGCATAAATACTCCCTCTTGGAGTTGCTAGCATCTACTTGGCCAAGATAGCTACTAACAATGGAAAGCATGCAAGATCGCAAATAACATAGAAATGATAGAATCAATAATCAATCTGAAATAGCAGCTCAATATCCATCGGATCCCCATAAAAACAACATGTAAGATTACAAATAGATGATCTTGATCATGAACGGAGCTCACAAGATCTAAACAAGATAGCACAAAGGAGGAGAACCAACCATCTAGCTACTACATGGACCTGTAGTCCAGGGATAAACTACTCACGCATCGCACCGGAGGCAGTCATGGTGATGAAGAAGGCCTCTAGGGTGATCTCTCCCCTTCGGCAGGGTGCCGAGAAGAGCTTCAGATCCCCCTGATCTAGGGATCGAGATGGCGGTGGCTACAGACTCTTCCGTAGATTTCTGATTGGGTCTTTGATCGGGTTCTTCGGGTTTTCGTCCCGGGAGGCTTTTATAGGAGAAGGGGCAAGGTTGGTAGAGCACCAGGGGGCCCACACCCCCTAGTGGCGCCCCTAGGCCGCGCCGCCACCAGGTGTGGCCGCCCTGGTGCGCCACTTCGTCTCCCCTCCAGACTCCGTGTTCCTTCGGGTAAAATATTGACTTTGGCTTTTGTCCGGTCCAATTCCGAGAATATTTCCTTACTAGCTTTTCTGAAACCAAAAATAGCAGAAAACAGGCAACTGGCACTGTGGCATCTTGCTAATAGGTTAGTTCCAGAAAATGTATAAAAATACCCCAAAGTGTGGACAAAACATAAGAAAGTAGATACTAAAAAAGCATGGAACAACAAAAATTATAGATATATTTACGACATATCAACATCCCCAAGCTTAACTCCTTCTCATCCTCGAGTAGGTAAGTGATAAAAAGAATAATTTTTTACGTGACATGCACCATCACAATCTTGATCAAGGTATTTGTAAAACATTGATAGCTGGGATCATAGTACTTCAACATAGCACAAAAGATATAGTTCTAACAATAAGACATAGCAACTATGTTGTAACATGAAAAGGTACAGACAAAAGATTCATGAATAAAAATGCTTTGAAAGACGTTTGTTTGTTTCACATATAGAAAACATAATAAGAATGGTATTCATCTTGTCCCTCATGGTATAGAAAAACATAAATGCATAGGACACCTTCAAAGTTCATAAGGGTGACTAGATACAAATAATTTAAGAACAAGCAATATCAAAATTATGAATCAATCCACAAGTTTTGGGACAATGCACATTAAACTAAGAATGACCACTTTGCTCTCTCAATAGGTGCATAGAGATAGAAGATGGAGAATCAACATAAAAGTAAAAAAGAAAGGTCCTTCATAGAAGGAAGCAGGGATTCAAGTTTCATAAAGAGCTTCCAA
Source organism: Avena eriantha (assembly GCA_910589775.1). NCBI lineage: Eukaryota > Viridiplantae > Streptophyta > Magnoliopsida > Poales > Poaceae > Avena > Avena eriantha. Next base: position 45,216,892 of record OU342743.1, read on the forward strand.
AAATTATGGTACTTATTAGCTTTCAGCTCTCATTGCCCCTATCATAAGCATCTTTAGGTGATTAAGGTTAAAGTGAACAAATATAAGGATATGCTTTACAAGTTATAAGTTGAAAATCTCATGCCCCTTGCTTACGAGTACCAAACCTCATGCTACTCAACTTTAGTCACGAATAAGTTCTTGTCATTGTAAGTACATGTGTATCATAGAGAACCGCCAACAGGGTACCCCTTGCCCCATGATACAAGAGCTATCCCATATCAAAATGACAAGGCAACAGACAATGAGCATCTCAGCGATCTTTTTATTTGCTATTTGCATAGGTTTTTATTGAGGATGCTTCACAGATTGCTCACTATGGTTATGCTGCAAGTTTCTACCATGATTAGGCATGGCTTAGGCTAGCCGCCCAGGCGTTTCTCTAACACATATACAAACTCCATGAGCTTACAAGCTCCCTTTTATTTCACACCGTCGGGATCCATAAGCAAAAGAACATGATATCAACTAAATAATGTGCAATGTTGAAGTGTTCCCCATGGTAACATGGTTCTTCTAATTCACAACTTATAAAGCGCAAGCATATACGCAACATAGATGGGCACAATGGTTCAAGTTTATTAAGTGCAAGAAAGTAAAGTGTGCCATCAAGTTTGTGAGAGCTTTAATCACTAATTTTCACATAACAAGTTTAATTCGGAAGGTAGATAAAAACATGAATATACTTGGAATAGCAATAATGCTAATAGGTAGGTATGGTGGACTCTTTGGAATAACTTGGTTTTATTTGGGGTTGTATGCATGAGTGGAACTCATACTTGGTACATATGGAGGCTAGGAAAAGACTGGGAGCGACCAACTAAGAGAGCAATAATAGCCATTATCATGCAAAGCGACAAAACATTATTAATTAAAGCATAAACTGGTATTACAAGTCGAAAAATAAATGATCATAGAGGCTATGGCGACTAGTATAGTCTTAACATGGTGTGAGCATGCGCCAAGTCAATCCAGATAAAGCATCAAAGGAGAATACCATAATATTATGCTTTGGAATGCTAAAACAACGCATGATTCTTTCAAGACACATTAATAAATCTCAATTGTTTGGAACACTAAGCATAAAATCAAAGCAATATCAAACATGACATGATAAACTCTAGGCCAGAGTCAAAACAAGACTCCTTTTGTACCACTTATAAGCATGAACTTTCCTACTCTTTTCCAATCCAAATCAACTTATTTGAAACTATGTATGAATGCGGGGGTCCAACCAATTTATTTAAGCAAACCAAGCAAAATAAAACTAAAAACAAAACGAAGACGCTCCAAGAACAACACAATTGTGCATGAAACAATAAAAATGAAGTGTTTGGAAGAAAACCTAAGATTTTTATTGATTAAGAAGGGGATGCCTTGGGCATCCCCAAGCTTTGACGCTTGTACTTCTTGAATATTTCTTGGAGTGACACGGGTGGCATCCCCAAGCTTGAGCTTTTGTCCATACTTCATCTTATCACATTATTCTTTCCTACACTTTAAAATTTCGTTCATACAAAACTTCACACAATCTTCATTAGCAACATTAGTGTACTCAAGATAATAAGTCTTTGGGTTCAGTTTCAACACAAGTAAAACTTCCATTAAACATAAGCTACTGTAGCAATTCCTTCTAAAAGCCCAAGTGATCAAACAGAACTCAAAGAGAAAGAGATTAAGAGGCAAATGTAAATAATGGCAGAAATCTGTCAAAACGGACCAGCAGGTAAAAACCGATTTTTCCGAAGACCTTATGTTGCTCAAATCATAAAGTGTTAAACTAACGAAAGTTAGATAACAACCTGGGCAGAAGCACAAAATATTAAAGCTCAATCCGACATACAGGGATTTTTCACGAATTTTTACAGTGAAGCACAAAAATCTGTTTCGGGACAGCAACTTTCCCAAGTATTACTTCTCTCTCATTAGAGGTTATTCTTGGCACAAAAACCACACATAAAGGATAAGGAGAGGTTATTAGAGAGGAAATAACTTCCAAGACTCAACAAAAGAAAAAGTTACTGAATAAAAATTTGGGTTATCTCCCAATAAGTGCTTTTCTTTAACGCCTTTGAGCTAGGCATAAGAAGCAAGATTCAAGTATTCTCAAATGAAGAAGCATTAATAGCAAATTTTGTTTTAATAGGAGAGGCAAAAGTAATCTTCTATCTCTTCTTAGGTAAGTGTTCTATACCTTTTCTTGAGTGGGAATTGATATTTAATAGTACCTTCTTTCATATCAATAATGGCACCAACAGTTCTAAGAAAAGGTCTTCCCAAAAATAATAGGACAAGAAGCATTGCATTCAACATCCAAAACATAGAAATCAATGGGGACATAGGTATTGTTAACCATAGTAAGAACATTATTAATACTCCCCATGAGTTTCTTTTTAGCATTATCATCAAGTCGGACATCTAAATAACAATCTCCTAATGGTGGCAAATCAAGCATTTCACAAATCTTTCTAGGCATAATAGAGACACTAGCACCCAGATCACATAAAGCTTTTAGATCAAAATCATTCACTTTTATATTAATGATGGGTTCCCAACCATCTTCTAATTTCATAGGAATAGAAGCTTTATGTTTCAATTTTCTTCTTTAATTTTTATGAGAGCATTAGTAATGTGTTTTGTAAAGGCCATATTCATAGCACTAGCTAGGACTTTTAGCAAGATTCTGTAGGAACATAATTACTTCATAAATATTGCAACCATCAAGATCAAAATCATAATAACCATCCAAGGTAGTAGAGCTATTGTTTCCCATATTTTGAAGAATTTCAGCATTTTTATTGGGAAAAGTTCCATTGGTTTTAGGCATTGTTGCAAAAGGAATGGGGACTTCATGTGGTTTGCTAGCATCAACATTGGTGGTGGTGATAGTACATATACTATTATTTCTATCAATTTCATCTTCTCTTTCCTACTTAGCATGTAATTCAACTAACAGTCTAACATTTTCATCAATTCTAACTTGTATGGCATTAGTAGAAGCAAAGGGGTTTTCCATGGTTTCAGGTTTAGCAGCCATTTTATTAATCAAAGAGGATTGTGCTTCAGACAAAGATGATATTTTTTTTAGCATTCTAAAGTTTGGATTGCAAACTAGGAATTTCCCTATTTAAACTCTCAAGTTGATGACTAATATTTTTCAAAATAGTAGATTGTTCTTCCATGGTTTTAGTAAATAATTTATTCTGCTCATATTGCATTTGCATGAAGTTTTTAGTGGCTCTTTCAACTTCTAAAATTCTTGCTTCACTAGGCATTCCAGACTAATCATAATAACCATTAGTATTATTAGGAGGATAAGGCCTATGATTATTATTACCAAAATTATTCCTGTAGGCATTGTTGCTAAAATTATAGTTTCTAATGAAGTTCACATCAACTTGCTCTTCTTGAGAAACTAAAGAGGTTAAAGGAACATGATTTGGATCAATATGAGATTTCCCATTAACAAGCATAGACATAATAACACCAATTTTATCACTCAAGGAGGAGGTTTCTTCAACAGAATTTATCTTCTTACCTTGTGGAGCTCACTCAGTGTGCCATTCAGAATAGTTAACCATCATATTATCAAGGAGCTTTGTTGCAGCACCCAAAGTAATGGTCATAAAGGTACCTCCAGCAGCAGAATCCAGTAGATTTCTTGAAGAATAATTCAGTCCTGCATAAAAGGTTTGGATAATCATCCAAGCAATCAGTCCATGAGTGGGACAATTCCTTACCAAAGATTTCATTCTTTCCCAAGCTTGAGCAACATGTTCATTATCAGATTGTTCAAATTTCATTATTTCACTTCTCATAGATATAATCTTAGTAGGAGGATAGTATTTTCCAATGAAAGCATCTTTGCATTTAGTCCAAGAATCAATACTATTTCTAGTTAGAGATAGCAACCATTCTTTAGCTTTTCCTCTCAAAGAGAAAGGAAACAATTTAAGCTTAATAATATCTCCATCTATATCCCTATGTTTTTGCATCTAACGGAGTTCAACAAAGTTATTAAGGTGAGCAACAGCATCTTCAGTACTAACACCAGAGAATTGTTCTTTCATAACAAGATTGAGCAAAGTAGGTTTAATTTCAAAGAAAGTAGCTTCAGGAACAGGTGGAGCAATAGGTGTGCACATCAAATCATTGTTGCTGGTGCTGGTGAAGTCACACAACTTAGTGTTTTCAAGACTAGTCATTTTTTTGTGTTTTTAATATAAAGAAGCAAACCAGTACAACTAATTTTTTTGTATTTTTGATAAAAGAAACAAGCAAACAAAGTAAAAATAAACTAAGAAAAACAAAAAACAAAGTAAAGAGATTGGTTGTGAAAGACTCCCCTTGTGAAGCTGTCCTTGACTCCCCGGTGATGTCTATGCACTTCTATTCTTGTAGACAGTTGTTAGGCCTCCAAGTGTAGAGTTTTGTAGAACAGCAGCAAGTTTTCCCTTAAGTGGATTATCCAAGGTTTATCGAACTCAGGGAGGAAGTGGTCAAAGGTATCCCCTCTCAAGCAACCCTGCAATCAAGATACAAGAAGTCTCTTGTGTCCCCAACACACCCAATACACTTGTCACGTGTATAGGTGCACTAGTTCGGCGAAGATATACTGAAATACAAGTGGTATGGATAATTATAAGTGGTAACGGTGCTAGAAAATAGCTTGATGGCGTGGAAGAGACTAAAGGCAAACTGAAATAAAGATGGGAGCAAGCAAGCATGTAATAGATCTAGTTGCAAATGGTGTTTCAATGTTTAGAAACAAGGCCTAGGGGTCATACTTTCACTAGTGAACACTCTCATATAAATATCTTCTCTTTATGATACTACTCTTAATTACTCTCTGGTTGGACACTCTAATCCATGGTAGGGCTATAACAACACTCCTAAAAGTTTGCTTTCCCCATCTAGATAACCCCACACTGTCACCTTGAGCTCTAGATGGTTCCAACAAACACCACAATTTCATAGAAACATCCAACTCCAAATATAACTCATAACAAGTAATTGTAATCTCTAGCCTAAGTGCCACCATGGTGTGCACGCTATCACTTTCACACACATGGGGAGAGCAGAGATCTATTAAAGCACTTGAGTAGCAAGGTAGATCTACTTGATTACAAAGCTCATGATCACAATATGATCATGCATAGAGAGAGATGAACACATAGCTACCAGTAGAACCCTTAGCCTCGAGGAAGAACTACTCCCTCATCATCATGGGAATCAACAACGGCGATGGAGATGCTGGTGGAGATCAATGGAGAAAGCTCCGGGGGCAATTCAGCGTCCCGGCAGGGTGCTGGAACATAGACTTTCTGTCCCCCGAATCTCCCCTTCGGTGGTGGTGGCACTACGGAACTTTTCGTGGCTGGAGGCTGTTCGATTTAGGGTTTTCGTCCCAGGGGCTTCTTATAGGCGAAGAGGCGAGGTCGGTGGCCGTCTAGGGGGCCCACACCATGCCCTGGCGTGGCCTAGGGCTTCCCGCGCCAAGGGGTGGTGTGGCTGCCCTGTGGCCCCCCTCTGTCTCGTCTTCTGGCTCCGTGAGTCTTCCGGTAAAATATCAACTTTGGCTTTTGTCCCGTCCAATTCTGAGAATATTCATTTTTTGACTTTTCTGGAACCAAAAACAGAAGAAAACAGGCAACTGGCACTGTGCATCTTGTTAATAGGTTAGTCCAAGAAAGTGTATAAAAATACTCCAAAGTGTGGAAAAAACATAAGAAAGTAGATATAAAACAAGCATGCAACATCAAAAATTATAGATACGTTTGCAGCGTATCACCTGGCAACGGCGCCAAAAAAGGCTTGATGGCTCAGGATACGTTGAGATCGTTTGGAACCCCAAGAGGAAGGTATGATGAGCACAGCAGCAAGTTTCCCTCAGTTATGAAACCAAGGTTATCGAACCAGTAGGAGCAAGGAAACAACCCCAAGGTGTTGTCACCAACTTGGAATCCTGTACAAAACAACCACAGAACTTTGCCCCAACTTACAGTGAGGTTGTCAATCTCACCGGTTTTGCTGAAAACAAAGAATTAAACGTATTATGTGGAAGATAGTAATTGTTTGCGGAAAGTAAACAGTGAACAGTAAATAGTAGATGGTATATCAATGGTAAAAGAATGGACCAGGGTCCATAGTTCACTAGAGGTGATTCTCCTTAAGATAAATAACATGTTGGGTGAACAAATTACAACGGGGGAATTGACAGACTCGAGAAAGCATACCATGCGTATACTAATCATCTTGACTCCTATGATATTTGATTGGGCATTACAACATTATACATAGACCGTAATCCAACTGCATCTATGACTAACAATCCACCTTCAGGTTATCATCCGAACCCCCTCCAGTATTAAGTTGCAAGCAATAGATAATTGCATTAAGCAAAGCGTGTAAAGTAAACAATACGATTGTCCCATGGACAAAGGATTGTTGTTTTCTCCCTATTAACAACAGCACATCTAGCACCTTAGAGATTCCTGTCACTTCCCCAGATTGCTAGAGGCATGAACCCACTATCGAGCATAAATACTCCCTCTTGGAGTTGCTAGCATCTACTGGGCCAAGATAGCTACTAATAACGGAAAGCATGCAAGATCGCAAATAACATAGACATGATAGAATCAATAATCAATCTGAAATAGCATTTCAATATCCATCGGATCCCCACAAACACAAAATGTAAGATTATAAATAGATGATCTTGATCATGAACGAAGCTCACAAGATCTAAACATGATAGCACAAAGGAGGAGAACCAACCATCTAGCTACTACATGGACCCGTAGTCCAGGGATGAACTACTCACGTATCACACCGGAGGCAGTCATGGTGATGAAGAAGGCCTCCAAGGTGATCTCTCCCCTCCGGTAGGGTGCCGAGAAGAGCTTCAGATCCCCCCGATCTAGGGATCGAGATGGCGGCGACTAGAGACTCTTCCGTCGATTTATAATTGGGTATTTGATCAGGTTCTTAGGTTTTTCATCTCGGGAGGCTTTTAGAGGCGAAGGGGCAAGGTCGGTGGAGCACCAGGGGGTCCACACCCCCTGGTGGTGCGCCCCCCCAGGCCATGCTGCCACTAGGCGTGGCCGCCCTGGTGCGCCACTTCGTCTCCCCTCCGGACTCCGTGTTGCTTCGGGTAAAATATTGACTTTGGCTTTTGTCCGGTCCAATTCCGAGAATATTTTCTTACTAGCTTTTCTGAAACAAAAAACAACAGAAAACGGGCAACTGGCACTATGGCATCTTGTTAATAGGTTAGTTCCAGAAAATGTATAAAAATACCCCAAAGTGTGGACAAAACATAAGAAAGTAGATACTAAACAAGCATGGAACATCAAAAATTATAGATACGTTTACGACTTATCAGGTTGCTTGGATCTCCAACATGAAGACCATTCTCGATGATTTTCCATAACTCAATGGACGAGCTACACACATGATATTTCATTAAGAATTGCTATTGATTAAAAGGAGATGCAGTACGCTTGGGTGGATCACCCCTATTGTTTATATGAGGGTGAGGAATAGGTGGATCAGGAGAATATAAGTGAGAGACCTCACTATAGTCCTCCTTACCACTTCCATTTTTGGAGGAGGATCCATTGTTTTCATCACCCACCAACTTGTCTTCCTTGGAGTTAGCATTAGCTTTGTCCTTAGAGAGCAGAGTGGTAGCCTTAGAGGTAGATGGAGGTGGTGCTATAGATGGAGAGAGACAAGCAATCATTTGATGCATCTCTTCCATTTTTTCCTCTATGGATTTCAGCAAGGTTGTTTCCAGTGTCTTGAGATTATCCATAGTTACCTTGTCCACAGCCTCACTACCATCTCCCTTAGTGCCCAAAATCTCTTAGGCGGTAAAGCCCGAATAAAGAGCCCATGCTCTGATACCAAATGAAATGGATCGAATGGGCACCTAGAGGGGGGTGAATAGGTGCTACTCCAAATTTTAGTTCTTTTTCAATTTTAGTCTTGACACAAATGTAAATTCTCTAGATATGCAATTACGAGAATTTCCCTCTATGCCAACCTAACTACTAAGCATGTAAAAAGGATCTAGGTAACAGTAGTGGAGCACGTGGAGACACAGGGATTTGTTTGACCACAGTTCCTTCCTTATTAAGGGAAGTACGTCTGCATTGGAGGGGTGGGCAGTTCTAAGACCACCACACCACAGTAGGCCTCACCCTATTCTCCGATGGATCTCGCCACCAAAGGCCTGATCCACCTTTCCACTATCGGTACCCTTCAATACGGGAACCAAAGCCTTTACAACGTTAGCGGGGCACACATCCATAATTGAATTGGAGGATCCCGTGATGACAACAAGCTGCCACAAGAACAAGGATTATCAAATAATCAAAACTAGGATCTAGATATTTGCAAGAAATACTAGATCAAGAACCCCCCAAGTGAATGGAGGGGAAGTTGAGCGCTTGATTGGTGTTGATGAAGATCGAGACCTCCTCCTTAAATTCCCCAAAGATCAAAGCCTTTGGGTGGATGAGGATGGAGATCTCGCTTGGAACTTGAAGAACAGGTCTGAGCTTTTTCGAATGAATCGAGAGTTCTAGCGGGAGGGATTGATAGGGAATAAATAACCCCTGCCAAACTTGGCCATTTGGGGACTTTGGGGGGCGGATTATCCGGCCGAGGCAAAGCTCCGCCCCGGAGTCCGATTTTCCGGGGGGAAATCCGCCCCCATACCATGTGACGCGCCTGGCCTGCCTTGGCAAAAATCCTAGGTGGCGGATTATCCGGCCCGGGCAAAAACTCCGGCCCTGGCCGGACAATCCGAAGGATAGTCCACCCCCCATACCGCATGACGCGCCTTGTCCACCTTTGTTGATTGAGCAACGCCGGATTATCCAGCACTTGATAGGGGCGGATAATCCGCCCCCCTCCCCAAACCATTTTTGGCTTCTTTTTATATGAGCACTTATCTGTAGCACTTAACACACATCAAAACTTCCTTGGTATTGTTATCTAACACACAAAACTATAGGGATTAAGAAATGTTCTTTCAGCACACCGCCGCCGATTGCCCTGTGCGCGCGCCATTGCCGGCATCCCTTATGTGTGCGCCGCTACCGCTCTCCCGCCTCGCGCCCAGCACTGCCCCGCCGCTCGCCGCTGTTCTAGCGCCAGTCGGCTTCGCGCCTAGTGCCGCCCCGACGCTCGCCACTGTTGCAGGAAGCCCAGCCTGTGCGCGCGCCGCTGATGCTCCCAGCCTCGTGCCCAACGCCGCCCCGCTGCCCTGCCGCTCTCCGTTGTTCCAGCGCCTCACCGCCTCACGCCCAGCGCCGCCCCGCCGCTTGCCGCTGTTGCAGGAAGGCCAGCGCCATTGGGATGGATACAGAGGAAGCTAGGAGAAGATTGGAGAAAAATAAAGAAAAAATAAACAAAATATATCTTTCCGGTCGTGTGTTGGGTGCACATGCAGCACAAACCGGATAAGGGTCTGTTTCTGTCCATTTTCCGCCGCAAATCGGACAAAAAGGGACAAAGTGCGTGTCCGAAATGGGGGATGCCGCTGGAATTGTCCTAAGGGTATCTCCATCGGGCCGATCCAAACGACTGACCGAAATTGTCCGTTTCTATCCGTTTGGGTCAGGCCGCGGTCACTTTTGGGTTGTGGTCCGGCCTATCTAGCTACCGCGCCCAGCGGCCCGACCCATCTGTCCTCCCCGCTATCACTGCTTGACACCCTCGACGATGGGACTTTAATGGCGACGCGACGTCGGCTATCAGCACCGCCGGCTTCCCACGCGACCGGCCCTTCCCGCCATCGTAGCTTTCCGTTTCCCGTGCGCGCATTCCCTCGCGCGGATAGAAAACTTCCCGTGCTTTCCCGCCTTCGCCGCGGTCTATAAAAGACGACCGCCGACGTGGCAGAGAAAACAAGCCCAAGCAAGAGCAAGCACCGCCGAAAAAATCACCAACCACCAGCAGCCATGCCTCGCTACAAGATCGCCAACTAGACCAAGATCAGGGAGATGTGCCACAGCCGCTCCCCGGAGGCCGACATCGACAATGTGGACCTCCAGGCCACGTTGTTGTCCCAGCGCATGGCCGATACAGAGGTGGAGGCCTTCGAGGAGGAAGGTCATGTGGCCGAGGCGACGCTGGAGCAGGATTCACCACGTCGCCACCAAGGAGGCGGTGGCCGAGGAAGTCGCATCAGCGGCCCTCCGCGAGATCCGCCACGAGGCAGCCATGACCACGCTGGAGGAGGTGGCCAAGCACGCCGCCAAGGTCACCGTCCGCGAGCTTCGCCACGCCGCCACCTTGCGCAAGGCGGTCGAGGAGGCCGAGCACGCCACCGATGCGACGACGGAGGAGCTGCGCATGGCCAATGCCGTGTGGGCTCTCGTCGACTAGGACGAGACGAAGGTGAAGGACGACGACAAGGAGGGGAGGAGGTGAAGCAACCGGAGACGGAGAAGGAGGCGGGGGCGGAGGTGATCGTTGTCCCTCTACAGATCGTGACAACGGCGATGGAGCTGGCCGACCAGGAGGCAAGGGACCACTGGACGGCTGAGATGGAGAAGGCCCTGGCGCGCCGGGCGGCGGAAGACCGCATGAAGGCGGAGGGCAAGGCGGTGGCTCGCAGCCGAGCGTGCGTCAGTTACTGCGAACACATCCAGCAGCAGGCCATCTGGGTGGCGATCGACAGGGCCAGCAGCAGCGAAAACGGTGGCCGCGGTAACGGCGGCGAGTAGCCATAGAGACGGCCTCCTCCAACAGTAGTAGCAACACTTTTTTTTGTTCAAATGTGTCTTTTTATAATGGGAATGGCCTAATCTAAATGAAAAGCAAGTTTGTGTAGTAATGTTTCACTTACATGTGGGCCCGAGCGGCTGACTGGCGACACCCACGAGGACATGCGCGCAGTTTAGACCGTTGTTGCTCAAATTTGATATACGGATGGGTTGAGCTGGACACGTCTGCCCGATTGAATCATGCCGCTAAAACCGCGCACGTGTCCAAGCGAACGTGTTCGGACGGTTTCGGTCGACCTACTCGAGATGCCCTAGGAATTACGGGAGACCATGATCGAGCAGTGTTTGTTTTAGTCGCGGTTGCACACACGCGCAGACTGCGGGAGCGCAGTGGCTGTTGCACACCCACGCACCTAATTTTTAGTCCCACCTCACTCGTTAGATGAGAGGTTCAGTACTTTAAATAGAGCGCTCGCACGTGACGACCATACTGATTCAGGAGTGTTCTTGTATATCAGGGCATATACAATGGTTTTATCTTAGGCTGATCTTAACAATTCCATATAGGATGATTGCTAAGTTGAAGAAAAGAGAAACAAAAAAAGACTTCTATCTTATCTTAGCTATAAGAGATGATCTCTTAGCACTATATGTGTCACCACATATTTAGGAATATCTATAGTTGGAGATAAGATTAAAAGAAGTAGTTGGAGATAAGATTAAAAGAAGACTATTGTACATCATGTTTTGTCATCATATCATGATTATGTGGTATGTATATATAGGATGATTGCTAGTTGGAGGAAAGAGGGAAAAAAGACTTCTATCTTATCTTAGCTATAAGAGATGATCTCTTAGCACTATATGTCTCACCATATATTTAGGAATATCTGTCGTTGGAGATAAGATTAAAAAAGACAATTATACATTGTGTTTTGTCATCATATCATGATTATGTGGTATGTATAAGATAAGACTATCTTATCAACCATTGTACATGTCCTCAGACGACCAGACGGGGAGAATGCTCGCTAGCGCGTGCATTACAGTGCTACCGTCTCGCTTAAGAATTTTATTCCACCAATCGTGTGTTTTCTCTAGACCAGGTACGCTTCTTCTTAGTATTTTTTTTCTTTTTTCTTTTCTCTTTCTTAGATTCTTTTATTTTCCCTGTTCTGGAATTTATCATTCGTTTTGGTTTCTTTTATTTTTCGTTTATTTTCATGTTTTCTTTTCATATTCTTACTCCATTTATTAATATGTTCTAATTCAAATGTGTTTTATGGGCATTTTTTATTCCATCTAGGATAAATTTTATTTTTGTTCCATCTAGGTTTAACTTTTTCATTCAACTGTTGTGATTTATTTTGCATATTGTTGTAATATATTCCGCTTAGTCGAATATTTCTTGTTCCACGTATAGATGTGATTTTTTCCTTCAGGGCACAAAAATTCATGTCACATTTGTAGTCGTGAATTTTTGGGTTCCGGTTAGTCTAGAGTTTTGTTCCTCTTGTAGATATTTTTTGTCATCTCGCACTAAATGTACTCATAGTTTTGTCATGCGGTGGAGTGAATTTTTGTTCACCAAGAAATAAATTTTTGGTCCATGGTTGTGGGGGCGCTAAATTTATATTCCATCTAACCTCGTATTTTGTTCTTAGGAACTATATTTTTCCTTTTACTCGTGCGTTAGTGTGTTCCACATGTACTTGTCATTTGTTCCGTGATCAGTACATTTGTGTTCCTTCTTGTCCAAAAGTTTTGTTCCCCACAAGCGAAATGTTTGTTCTATGACTTAAAATATTTTTAACTCGATCTAATTGTAGTGTAAGTTTGTTCCATACTATCTAATTTTTCCCTGTTGAGACGAGATTTGTTCCTTCGTGTTATATATTTCCCAAATTGAAGTGTAAGTTTGTTCCCTACTATCTATTTCTTTCCCTGTTGAGGCGAGAGTTGTTCCTTGCACAGACAAGGTTTGTTCCTTCGCTACAAAAACATTACTTCTCATAGATGTGGTTTTTGTTCCTAGGGCGTATACAGTTTTGCCCCAAATGCAGACGTGGGTTTGTTTCATTTGGTCTATTTATTTTGTACCTCGTGGAAATGAGGAGGACTCTGTTGCTAAAGTTGTATTCCTCTCGTACTCATGATTTGTTCCATGAGCTAACTGGTTACACCTTTTCTAGAATTTTGTTCCCCCTTGAAATCATAATTCGTTCCTCAAGATAAAATACTTTGTCCTTCTATTTTGCATGTAGCTGATATTTGTTCCACGAACGTAAAAAAACATAACACTTTTTCCATGGAATTTAGTTCCCCTTGAAATCGTAATGTGTTCCTCGAGTTCAAAAAAAATGTGCCACTTGGTCCAAGTTTTCGTTCTGTATGTAGTTGAATTTCTTTCACGGGCGCTAACTTTTTATTCGACCTTGTCTCAAATTATATTCTTCTTGTACTCGTCTAAATTTGTCTTGCTCTTCTACTGATGATTTGTATTTATTGTGATGTACTCGTGATTTTGTTCCTTATGTACCTAAACCTTGTTCTTGTTGATATAAATTTTTATTCCTCTCGTACTCGTCTAGACTTTTGTTCCTCTTCTATTTGTGCTTTTGTTCCATTCGGTCCAATGTTTTTATTCTCCTAGAAGTTCCTAGTTGTTCCGAGTGCGCTAAATTTTTGTTTCATTAAGTCCGGAATTTTGTGCCATCTTGTAGTCATGATTTATTCCAGAGCATTCTGGTTGGTTGAAAATTATTTTTTCACTTGTAGTCATGAAATGTTCACGAATTCTTAATTTTTTACTTAGTACTACAAAATACTTTTGGGCAGTGTTTATCATTTATTATGTGCATAATTATTTTTGTTCCACATGAATTCCTCGTTTTAATTGTTCCAAATGTATTCATGAATTTTCTCTACGGATGCTAAAATTTATTCAGACGCCAAAATTATGTTGTTTTTCTAGTTGCTTGTTTTTTCCAATAACACAAAATAATGTTGCATTTTTATTTATTTCTAGATTAATTTATCTTTGCAAAAAAAAATGGTTCGACGTTCGACTAAATCTTGTTTTTGATGCTTATGAAAAAACTCAACTTTTGAGTATCATTCTCATTTATATGCCCACATGCATGTTGGTGCATGTTTTTCCCATCGTTCTAGCACTAGTGTGCACAACCGGAGCTAGCCTCGAGGAGAAAAAGGCGGATCAATCAGTTTAAGTTTTTGTACTGTGATGTGTTCACTAACTACGTGTTTCCACGCAAGATTCTACCTTTTCCTGTACATGAGCAACGCGTGAAGCCAATGAGCAGGAGCTGCGCAACTGCATGGGACAGTGGTATCAGCACACGCGACTATTTATGAGCGGGAGCTGCGCAACTGTACAAGATTTTTTTTCCTGACTATTTTTGTTCCTGGTTGTTCTGAACGAATTATTTCTCTTATTCCAGAACATTGATTCCACAATTTTTCTGTTCCTGGATTTTATTTTTAATCCCTAGTGTACAAATATTTTTATTTCCCATCGTTTAATTATTTGTTTCTTTATTCAGAAAAGTTTTGTTCCATATATTGTTTAAAATTAGCCTGGCAAATATTTTTGTTCCTACATATTTGTTTTGTTCCATGTTATTTTCATTTTTTGTTTCCTTACCATTCTTTAGCGTAACCGTCGTCTTCACCGCCTCACCACTCAGCACAGCCGTCTCCACCGCCGCTTCAGCCGTCTCCGTCCCCTGAGCCTCAGGGACAAAAGCAGAAGTATAATAAGGGGGCAGCACCAGCAACAACAAGAACACGTTCTGATCACCGAAATGTAAGCTATCGCCCCTTCCAAGAGTATCTCATAAGAATATGAAAAGGCTACTTTGTGAGAAGACAAATGAGGAAATTGCTGCGGTCGCAGATGTCCATTATGAAAATTGAAAGATTGACATGGCTAACAAGGAAAAGCAAATACAGCCATTCTTCCCGATCATCGCAGAAGCTAAAGCCAAAGCAGCCGCGCTTAAGATTCAGCTTCACCAACTCATAGCGTTCACATCAGACTATAAGCGCTCTATTACCAAGTCGGCTGAGAAAAAAGAGCGGAGAGTCGAGAAAAAAGTTGCCCAGCTCGAACAACAGAAAAATCAATCGATCGAACTGCTCAAAGTGTACGATACCAATGAGTGCAGAGCCTAGGAGCGGCATGATCCGAACATTGATCTGGAGTTTATTCAACTGTACGGAGAAAAGGCTAAATTATATGAACTGTTTATTACTGAGTACATGAGCCGTATGGATGAGTTCGAGGGTTACCAACAAACAACATACATATACCGGCACGAGACTCCTCTCGTCAAACCCGAGTTAGTCAAAGATCTACCAACAAAAATGCGAAAATTGCATAACTAGTACATGCAAGCCTCTGTTGAATCCAAAAACTGGATCTATGCTGGATATAAACACCACCATTATGGTTATGAACATGGCTTCCTACTGATTGAATTATTTCAGTTTTATCAACAAGACGCTCTCGACAAAACTATCGTCAGTGCCTATTGTTTGTAAGTATTATTAATTTCTGTAATTAAGTCTTTTTAGCTCAGCTCATTCGTTGTTTGTATAATCTTACTTATCACTATATTAATTATATATGCATAATGAAGATTCTCGAATGCAACAAAGGACAAATCTATGACATTGGGTTTGTTGACTGCAATTTCGTTCGTGAAGTTACTCTAAAAACAAAACCCAAAGAGACAGAGGATAACTTGGTACAAGCGTTGACGTATTTCGGCAACAGAAGGGAAATATTATTTCTTTACAACGCTAGGTGAGTGTTACTGTCTTGTACACATTCTATTTTCGCTTACTCGATGTTAAATGTATAATTGACTCATGTTATATTCTGTTAGTGTGTCCAGCTTCCACTATATTATGTTAATCATTGTTGTTGACCAAGGATTAGTAAAAGTCATGAACTCGAAACACACACCTTTAGAAAAGTGGGCGAACATGTAGGAATGCTTCCAGAAGGCTTGGAAACGGTTCACCACCAACACTAGGGGTGTTTGGAAACCAGAACTTACATTTCAACCATTGACTGTAAGTACTACTTGCTAGATCCACGCATCTCTTTGATTCTAGTTTCAATATCATTATCATGCTTGATTATTATTTTGGTTGAACTCCGTTCTTGTAAAGTGCTTGAGATAGGAAGCCGGGAAAAACTTATGTGGATACTATGGCGAGTTCATTCGCCAGACGACCAAAGAGAAGGGCGCAGACAAGAACTTTAAAAAAATTGAAGTACGATAAACAATAATCACAACTTTATTTATTATTACCACCAATTGTGTTTAGTTCATTAATATATATTGATCCCCTTCTTTAAATTATATCGAACGGATGTGGGACAAGTCTTCTATCACAAGAACGCGTGCAAGCAATTTAATAGGAAATTGTCGGATTCTTATTAGAACATGTCATAGATCCGAAAGGAGAATACTATTATCCGGTTCATTTGGAAGGGTGAAATATAAAAAAAAATATAAATTAGATCAAATTCGTGTGAGTACCGTTTATAATTAATATGTTTCGACCAAGCACGACGGATGAGACGGTGTGTAATATATCTATATATAGAGTGGCGATATTTGCCCCCAGGGTGTAGAATAGTTATTCTACACCCACCCTCTATATTATAAACCGTATAAAAATTTTACGTCACGTAAATTTTCTCTTACCTTAGAAGTCGAGAACAACATAAGAAAATTTAGACATGTCATAAAAAATCGTTTACATGCCATATAAAAATACGACATAAAATGTGTATTTTCTATGTTTTTACACTACAATAACTCATAAATCTTTTTTTGTCGATTTTTTTTACGTTTCTGATGAACATAAACATAATTATTAGTATAGAAAACATAAATTTCTATATGTGAGAACATAAAAATATGTGAGGTGCAAAATAACTATTCTGTATATATATATATATATATATATATATATATAGTGGCGCTATTTGACTCCCAGGGTGTAGAATAGTTATTCTATACCCATCCTCTATCTTCCAAACCGTATATTATTTTTACGTCACTCTGATCTCGGAAGTTGAGAAGAGCATAAGAAAATTTAGACATGTCATAAAAAAATTAGTTTACATGTCGTATAAAAATACGATATAAAATACGTATTTTCTATGTTTTTTAACTATAATGACTCATAAATTGTATTTTTATGTCGGGTTTTTTACGTTTCTGATGAATATTAACATAATTATTAGTATACAAAACATAAATTTCTATATGTGAGTACACAAAAATATGTGGAGTGCAAAATAACTATTCTGTACCTGGGTGCTGAATAGGGTTTCTATATATATATATATATATATATATATATATATATATATATACATATCATGGACTCATTATTGCTGTATACATGTAGTACCATTAAATTGAATACAAAACACCAAATAAATAAATAGAAAAGAAACACAAAACCCTGTCGTGGTATAAAAATAGCTTGAAATACAGATACCAACGATCCCGGTTCATGCCAGAACCGGGACTAGCATTGGTTCCGAGTGATTAGTCCCGGTTCAAAAATCGAGACCAATAGCCCTTAGGAACCGGGACCAAATGGGGGCTTTTCTATTAGTGTGCCTATAATTATTATTTGTTCCTCCATTCAAAAGCTTTGTTCCACATACTCTACAAAATTAGTTCAATTAAAATTTGTTTGCTAAATGCATTTTTCTTCTTAGGTGCATTAGTATTTTGTTCTCACGTTATGTATGTCCTACATGTTTGGTTCATGTTTTTTCCCACCGTGGTAGCACTAGTGTGCAACGAGGAGAAAAAGGCAGACCAATCAGCCCAGTTTTATAGTAGCACGTTCTGTTCACCACTAGCTGGTTCAACATGGGACGTACTCTCTCCATTTTAAAATATAAGATGTTTGAGCATTGTAAAAAAATATATTTAGACCGCTTTTAGCATATAAGTTCACTCTAAATCAAAATAAATCTACATATAATTTTGAAACAGAGGGAGTACTTTTTTCCATAAAGGAGTTGCATCTAAAGGTATAATTGGGGCATACCCTAGAGGCCTCCACAGCGATTAGCAAATTACAGCCCTTAGATAACCTATTAATAGCCCATCTCCATCGTTGGTTTATGGTAAGACTTTTTTTCCTCATGACTAGTGTTTTTTACTACTCCTAGGCGCACACCGTTCTGGTCGCTGCTGCTGGGACCATCGTCCGCCAGGCCCGCAACTCAGCCTCAATCTGCCTTTTTTAATGGGGTACGACAAGTTTTGATGTGGGATTGCAGCCAGCCAGCCAAACTCCCCATACCCCATTCCTTGTTGGGTGAAAATCCTGGAGGCCACGATTGGCCAGCACCACGCCCAGGCCTAGTCCGCCCCATCTGGCGACCTCTTCTTCTTCCCATCCGCTACCACCGCCACTCCTTCCTCCGCGTGTTGCCGACGGCACTTCCTCCTCAGGCCGAGCTCCTGTCGTCACTGTAGAGAGGAGTAGCTCTGGCCGCCGCTCGATTCGCTGGCAAGCCGTCAACTTGCCGCCGCCATGACCAAACAGGCGTAGAGGGGGCGTCGGAGATGCCTCAGGCTCCCTCTCCTCCGTGAGCTCCCTGCCTCTCATCCATGTTCCCTTCTCTAGGCATAGCTAGCGGTAGAGGGAACCTAGTGGAGGTCATGGCCTAGCCGGTGGCGGAGGGGTCTTGGGGGAGCTCGTTGCCCGACCAGCGGCGGATAACTGTACGGCTCTGTTTACATGCGGTCCCACTGTCAGTTCCTAAGAAAAATTTAAAATTAAAATTGTCGTTTCAGGGTTCAAGCTCTCGACCATACATAAGGAAAAAACGTGCAAGCCACTACAACACAGTCCAACAATTGATCTACCGTAGGATGCCACTTCATTACACTAATAGTTTGTTAGTCCCACCTGTTAGGTTGTTAAGAAACAATTAAAATTATATGGCATGGATTTGAATTCGAAACCTAGTGGTGCAGAAGAGAGACGCGCGCCACAACATCAGTCACAACTTATGTGTTAGTATTCTACACCTTCTATGTATTATATACTTCCTCCGTTCCTCCTTACTATAGGGTGTATATTTCTTGTAAAAAAATCATAATATAAGGTGTAAAGAGAATTCTAGGATATGTTACTCTTATTTAGGAGGCAATTATTCCGATCAGGAGAGAGAAGATACCCAGATTTCATATGTTTCCTCTATATCACGTCAATCACGGGTATTCATGTCCGAAAGCAACAAAATTTGCCCTCTAGCCTGTGCGCTAATATTCGTGCATGGAAACTATACACTTAAAGAACAAAGGGAGTAAAAAAGTTTGTCTATATCTCAGTCGATTGAGATTTGTTTAAGTATAAATCACTTGAGAAAAGTGCAACTGTAGTTAAAAAAATGTGCAACTCGTTCTAGTTGCACTTTTCTGACAGAAAAGTGCAATTCCATTTTCTATCAGAAAAGTATAACTGGTTTAGTTGCAAAAAAATTTGAACATGCGTTTGCATTTTTTTAGGTGACCGAGACTTAAGAAATTCTTAGTTGAGTGAGAAATAGCAAAGCCGTATATAAAGGCGTGCATGTAGTCTACGACAGATGGTGTCCCATGCTTCGGACATTGCTGGTGGTGATCGTGTACCGCATTTGCCGACATAGGTTGTCGCCGGTAACAAAGATTGCGCTCGACGCGGAGCTGGTCGTTCTTGCGGTGCACGGCTGCGCCCCGCTGTCATACACCATTACGTCAAGACGGTCGGCTTACGTCGGGAGAGGTGGAACCATAGACGGACCCAAACGTCCCTAAGCCCGGGCACGTACCAAGAAGTCCAAGCTATCGATCTGAAGGACCGACTAGTACATGTTGCCATCAACCCTAAGCCGCCGCCATGAAGACCGTCGCCATTGTGGGAGTTGCCGCCTACTGCCTTCCAAAAAAAATAGTATCATTAGCCTTAAAATATCGTAACTGGTGGAACCACCTGAAGAAGTGCACTACAGCTGCAATTCGAGGAACGCATGCCAATGATGGAGTTTGATCTACGCGGAGTGCTCGAGAGCGCTAGGTGGTACCGCTGCAAGAGGGACATCATGTATACGTCTGCGTTTGGACTGCTTTCTCGTGGGCACGACCCCCGCGCACGACATGAGCATCGATGCCTCGGTTATCACCTCATGCCGATGATAACCACAGCCTTGGTTAACATGATGGGCATCCCGCATGACCTAGAGGTCTCCATTGTAGCCGGACAAGGTCAGACCAGAGAGGTTCGCCTTTTTACTGCTATTTCAAGTCTGTGAAAACCATCAGCGTTGACGGGAAGGATGCCACGCGGATGGCTACTAGGGTGTCAAGCGGGGTGGGTTGCGGCACAACTTTTTCACTAATCCTTCTCTAATTTTACTAACTTTCGAGACTCCTTTTAGTCTATATTTTGCTTCACGGGTCATTATACGGGTGACGCTTGCCATCCTAATGGCTACCCACGTCATCCTCAGCCGGTTGAGCGGAGCAGAAAGGCGCCCCATGGGTGTGGCGCAGTCCTCCCATCTTAATTAGTATAATTTAGTAACATCCTATATTAAAACAATTGGTACAGTGTGTTGCAGTGGCTTGCATTTTTTTTCATCTATAAGGTCGAAAGTTCGAATCCTTGAACAGCAATTTTAATTTTAATTTCTTCTTAGAAACTGACAAGTGGGACGGCATGTAAACAGGCCGTATGTGCTAGAGAAAATATACAGTGGTCTTTGTGTAAAAATTATAGCTCCACGTGTCAGTTTTTCATTTGTCGTGGACCTGTTTGCTGCGTTGATACAAGTTGTTGGACTACGGCTTCACGGATTTCAACTTGTGGATCTAATTTGCACGTAGTAGACAAATTGTGGGACTACAGATGTAATTAGCTCTTGATTAATTACCATATGATGGATTGTGTTGATGTTTAACTAAGCTGCACGATTACAGGAGCACCACGACTTGGACTGTGTTGATGTTTGCTTCTCCGCAAAACGAAATTGTATGTCTGGACGATTACTAACCCTTTTTTTTTGCTTTCTCTCGTTTCTACCATGTTTACAGTGTGCAAGAAGAATGTTCTAATTTTTAATACAAAAATGGCCATGTCAGCAATGTCATCTTCTCTGCAACCCTGCGTAGCACCAACATATTGACTATGGCGAAGGCTAGTTATCTCATTGTCTAGCCAGAGGCAGCGACCGCTTGAGTGCATATGTTACAAGTGTTCTGGATTTTTGCTCTCCTCATAAGCTGTGCGTCATGGAGATCATGGAATAGTGGTTAGTGAACCCAACCTTTTCTTTTTTGCTAACGCTCTATAGGATTTTACATACCTGGAGCTAGGTATACATACATACTTACATGTGATAATTTTTTTGTTCTTGTCCTGCACTTATAAGGCTTTTCTCGATTATTGGTAACTATGACTAAATGTCAGCAGCTAAAAATTTGGGTAGAACTTTGTTCTGATGTAGTACCATACATTTTAGGTTCCTATATATAGCTACCAATTGGAGAGTTAAACAATGCGAAAAGAACTATAGAACTTACAATTCCTATTGAACAGAGGTGTTTCACCTCTGAGAGTATTCTTTGAATCTACTAACACAATACGCAGGAACTTCAGACCGTAGAACAGAAAATCAAGTGCTGCAATATATACAAATGAGCCCTGGTTTTCTTATCTTACTCCTAAATAAAAAGGGACAAAATCCAGATGGTCTTGCGAGTAGTAAGGCGATTGTTATATTAGGATTATTTATTTAACCTGACTATTTTCCCAGATTCTCATCCCACATGGTCATCAATTACTTAATTAACCTGTAAGTAATAAAGATATTTTCTCTCTTATTTTATCGAAGAAGTTATATAGTTGCATGGTTTGATTCACTTCATAAGGGACTATTGTATCAGCAAACAGTAAGTGATAGAAAATATTTTCCCTTTTTTTGAGCGAAATGAAGTTGGAAAGACATTTACATTTTTTGTTTGCTTCGAATCCTGGACATTTTTTATTCTTTTGGGACCATGAACTATTGTTTTACAGAAGTAGAAATGTAGTCAGGTGTACTGTAAATGCGTTCTTTGTTGTTGGACAATGCTGCTACTTGATTAATAGTTAAAGAATAGGTAGTCCAACTCCACTACTTATTATTGAGAAATGCATTCTTTTACTCCTCGCTCATACATGGCAAGCAAGCAAAATATATTCTTTCAGATATATTTGGAAATGATTTTTTTAGGAATGCATCTCAATCACTCAAGAACTTTGTGTCCTACTAACAAAGTCCTATCATAAATGGATAGGTAACAACCATGGGTACAAGTACTGAATGGGGTCGTTGATGGCAAACCTTCAAGAAGATACTCCATTGCAGGTCAATTTCTTCTGTGTTTTTTACGATAGATGTTCATTTTCCACAGGTTAATTATGGATCACACGGAGAATATTGTAACCTATAATGCTTTTTGTTTATATTTTATGAAGATACTCCATTGGTGTGTCTTGGCGCATGACTCAAATGAAAGAAAGGCCTTTTCAATCGACTCAAATGGGCATCACGAGAAACTAAAATAATTTGTAGCAATTCTTGGTGCCTGAACTAAAATTTCTACAGCGCTAAACTAAAATAATTTTATTTTCTCATGATGTCTTTTACTTTTTACCTCATCCCACGGTATGCTCGTATATACTGTAAGCATCTCTTGCATTTACTTATGTCGTTCGAGAACAACATGTTACAGTTAGTTGTAGCAATTCAGCTTCCCTTTGTTGTGCCTTATCCTGCATATTGGTGGCTTATAAAAAACAAATGCCTTTGGAATTGATATAATATCATTGTGGCTACCTCTCCCCAAAGTGGCATGAGAATCCATGTAACTTCGAATAGGTCATATTTGTTTATCTAACTATCCATTTATTTATTTGTAGAAATTCGGTTTCCCTTTGTTGTTCCTTATCTTGCATAGTGGTTTATAAAAACAGATGCCTTCGGAATTGATATAATATCACTATGGCTACCTCTCCCCAAAGTGGCATGTGAATCCATGTAACTTCGAATAGGTTAGATTTCTTTTATATAACTGTGCATTTATTTATTTCCCTTTGGAATGACAAGGTGGTCCTTTATTTTCCAGCTAGCTGAAATTCTTTATCAGCTACACAATTATCATGGATCTTTTGTATTAATCAAACACAAGGATGGAGTATATTTGGTGCCCAAAAGAAGCATTTAGCATTAGCAGATGCAATCGAAAGATAGTGGCTACTGAATATGCTTGAGTTGAGCACACTAAGGTGCACTTGTAGTTTGTAAAATCATGAATTCTAGATGTTCTATACATACGGTCTGAAAATCCTTTGCTTACAAGGGTATGCCACGTTGATTTATATGCATATGGATAGGTCAGGGTTTGTGCAAGAAACTAATGAACATTAGGATATTGTTCTCACATTCTCTTAGTTTCGAATAGTCAGTAGCATCCATGTTGTGGTCAGGTTACTTAGTTGTGTGCTTGAGACTACATAAGTTTATTAGGATCTTTCACACTTTCCTATTTTTGTCTCCTTTTCAGGTTCTTGCTGTTTGTTTATTTTGGATTTATCTCATTTGTTTTGTTCTTCTTGCATCCCCTAGTTCTTTACAAGCCCCATCCGGGATCTATTTTGGTCTTCGTTTCTTCTTGGTTCTTGCTTTTTTAGAGTTTTTCTTCTTTGTTCTATTCTTCCTCTGATGTTTTCTACTGTTTGATTTTGGTGCGGTTCCTGTTCTTTGTCTTGCTTTTGAGATCTCTTTTTTTTTGTGTTTTCCTTTTGAATTTTTTGTTCTTTCTATCCTTGATCTTCGATATTTCCTCCTCTTTATTTCTTCTTTTCCCTTTTGCTTAACACGGTTGTTGTGTTACTCATGCTTTTGTGCAGGTCGTAATATTGTAGGAGGTCCCACTACTGGTTCTTTGCTCTCCTTGATTGCTGGTAGGATTTAGCCTTTTAAAGGGATGCGAAAATTTGGGCTTGGATTTTATTACGTTAGTTCACCTTGGCCTGAGCAGATTTGGTTGATGCACTGTTAGATAGATAAAAGTGTATGCCACTTTAGGTGTCCTCTTGCATCCGGTTAGTACTTTGATATCCTGATTGTTCTCTAATAACAAGAGTGTTGTACATGGCGACCACACTGTGATATATATTTGTCTTACTTGCTTCAGTATATTAA
Organism: Avena eriantha; assembly: GCA_910589775.1. Lineage (NCBI taxonomy): Eukaryota > Viridiplantae > Streptophyta > Magnoliopsida > Poales > Poaceae > Avena > Avena eriantha. The sequence continues at coordinate 45,240,970 of OU342743.1, forward strand.
TCTCTCTTTCTAGATGACTTCTAATTTTCGCCCCCTTTTTAGTTAGCTCCTATCCAAATTAATATGTAAGTTAGTCTTATTGCTTATGCCATGAGCCATGAGCTTCTATATACAACTGTTGGATCAAATTTCCATTTCTTCCATACATGACAGTTGGCTAGGAAATCAACACGAGAGGATGAAACTGATGTTGTCCCAAGCGAAGTGTAACTCGCTAAGGACATCACTCACCTCTTGCTGCTGGTTGGGAGAAGTTTTCTCTAGTTTTGTGCGGTCGTGGCTAGGAAATCAACAAGAGAGGATGAAACTGGTGTTGTCCCAAGCCAAGTGTAACTCAGTAAGGACATCACTCACCTCTTGCTGCTGGTTGGGAGAAGTTTTCTCCAGTTTTATGTGTGTCAACACCTAGATTTTTAATCCCAGATGCCTGTTATGCCATACATCGCAATCCCAGGATTACCATTTTTGCGAGACATAACAGATTAGATATCACAGTACATCATCAATTACAAACCATAATAAGGTCTTACACAAATAAAGGATCTGATGATCCAGTCTTAATACAAACAAGCAGCGGAATAATAAGTGTACCAGTGGGCTCCATCTTCAGTGTCATAGGCAATGCTGATGATGGGAGATGATCCTAATTGTCATAGACGTCCTGCTGTCCTTCTTCCGGATAGTCCTCCTCATAGTCTAGCCACGGGAATAGCTAGGGACAAAGCCATGAGTACTCTTTAAGTACTCGCAAACTATCACTAACAAGTAAAGTAGTTCTAATAGGAATGCTAAGTGCTAGGTTTATTTGTAAAGTTTAGTTTAAAACCTAAGCTGAGTTCAGAAACAAAGAAAGATAAAATAAAGTTCTAAATCACCTAAGTGGAAACTTAGTTTTCATAGTCACAACCCTGGTGTGGTCAAGTCAAAATGATAGTTCATTTCACAAGTCATTTTGAAAACATCTAACGATGGAACAGTACGGCCACTCCAACTGTCCATGACCGCGGACGCGGCTATTCGAATAGTTTGACACTCTGCAGAGGTGGTACACTTTCACCACAAAATTCGATACATCCATCACGGATAACCCTGAATCAAATCATACTTAGTATGCAGATAATCAATCATAACCTTTCAATTACACACACTAGTATAGGCACCTCCCCTATGAGCTTGGCTTCCCAGCCATGGCCATCTGCCATCCTGAGCACTGCATAGGTGGACAATCACTAAGAGGTATCCTCAACTCAGACCTCTTCCGCGAGGGAACCCATACTAAGGCATATAAGCTTCCGGCTAAGCCCTACCCAATTCAAGTATTGTGGTTGTACGGTAAAATTGGAATGGTATCGCATCCGAACCCAACCATCAGTTTTTGGTAAAAATGCCTCAACATTTTCATCATCAAATCACTTTGTGTCCAAAACACATGTCAAAACATCTCAATAGAATGACTCATCATTCCAAGGTTTTCATAATCATTTTCACCAAGTATTCCCATCTAGAGTGATCAAGTTTTTGGTTTAGCTCTAATCACTAAGTTAAGAGTGTTCACTAAGGTGGGATGCTAATCTCAATTTCATGCCATAGAATGACATCTAGTATAGGCCAAGTTTTATACTCTTTATGCTATCTATAATACTTTCTAAAATCTCACAAAGCATTATTAGAAGTAAAAAAACTTTGGTAAAGTAAAAAGTAAAACTTGGGATGGGTATAAATCAAAATGTATAACCAAAGCATACCTAATGCATTTGCTTAAGTTATCAAGGGGGCAAGTGTTAACTTTCTTAGTTCTAGCTTGCATAGTTAAGAAACTTGCAAGTGTTAGCTTGCCTTGATTGGTGCAGTGGTTGAAATTCTCCTCGTCTTCCTCGGGGTAGAACTCCTCCTCCTCGTAGATGGGGTCGGTACTATCGTCTATAAATACATACGGAATACACAATCACCAAACAATACTTAACTAATCTATTTAGCATACTAAGGCACATACTTGATGATCTATCATCACCACAATCATCACAAGATTAAATGAATTAGTTCCATTTGTTTTATTTGAGAAAAGTAATTTCTACTCATTGAAAAATACTTAAGATTTAATATTCTCCAATTAAAATATGGGATCATGTGGACACATGTCATCACCACATATTTTAATGCATGGGAATGTGATTTAAATGTTTGATCATATTTCAATAAATCTAGGTTTATTATTTAAATGATTTAAAGTGACAAGAAATGCCTATATAGCATTATTTTGGTACTAGTCCAAAGTCACTGCATGCAAACCTAAATATTATTACATATTCAGATAGGTATTGTCAAATGTGATTTTTTAGAGTTGGAATCAACTCAAAATCTCTTATGGTGGAATTTTGAAAAATGTTTAAGTGTAGAAAAGTCTTTGTCTTGTTATTTTTGCTATATGTGATCTATAACTCCAATTGATTTAAATCCAACGGGCTTGGATAGAGATTTTAATTATCTTTCTAACAAAATTTGAATTATTCAATTTGGTTCAGTAGAACTCTCTGAATTGATTTTTAAACTAATGGACAGAAACTAGATTAAGTCTAAATTAGAAAATCTTTATTTGAAATCTAGGGTCAGCGTGGGAAACTAAATGGGCCGGCCCAGTGACGCTCCGCGGCGCAGAGGGCAACTGACAAGGGGGGTCCACACGTTAGCGGCACATCAAACGCGAAATGGTACGGGGTAATCTGGGCGCTATGATTAGAACAGAGATCGACGGCTAAGGAGCGTCGTCCCGGCGAACAGGTCGCCGGTGAGACTGAACCCTAGCGGCTTGGTGGGGGTCGATTGGGGGCTCACCAGGGCTCCAGCTAACGTGGCGATGGGGGCGATCAAACTGGTGGTCGATGGCGGGCTCAGGCGTGGTCACGACGGCTCATGGGGTGGTCGCAATCGACTACCGCCTTCCTCCTCTGCTGCGGCGGCTCCGGTGGAAATTCTGGCGAACGGTGGCTCGAGTGGCTCCAGGGATGGTGTGAGGGACTCAGTGGGAGGTTGGGAGTGTTGGAGTGTGGAGAAATGGTGCTAGGGAGGGCTCCTTATATAACCCAACAAGGGGACCAAGGGGTGCGACGGTGAGCTCGTCGGTGGTGGTACAGGGTGCTAAAGGCATGGGCGGGGTAGGCGGACAGTGCTCTGCCTCCTGGTGATCATCTACGGTGCAATGGCGCAGCTAGGGGTGGTGGCTTTTGGTCGGGCGAGGCTGGCGCTCTGAGCGGGTCCAACAGCGTTTGATGCGGCGTGCGGTGGCTGCAGGTTAAGCGGCGGGTAGAGGGGTTGTCTGGGAGCATGCTGGGGTTAAGGTGACGCGACGCGTGCAAGCTGAGGACACGATGTGGCTTGTGCAAGGCTGTCGGGGGCGGCGCTCTGGCATGGGTTGTGCACTGTGCAGAGGCGGAGAGCGTGGGCTATCTGCGATGGTCTAGTGCTCGGCTGAGTCCGTGGGGTGGACAGGGTGTCGCGGTAGGGTGAGGCAGAGCTAGGGGTGTGCTGGTTAGGCGCGGCTTGGTCTCTAGCATGTTGCCCATGTTTGGCCGGTGACGACCATACTCGGCGGCGCGGTACTGTACTTCACGACGAATGGGGTGCTGGTCTGGGCTGGGGTAGATGCTAGGGGGACAGGGGTTAAGATGGAGACCAAATTGGTCGATGATCACTATAGAAATAGTGAAGCTACTCTAGTGTTTGATCTGTGCCTGCCATGTGTTCGACAGAATGGCCGCATGAAGAAATTTTTTGAATTTTGAAATGATTTTTGGTGGGTGACTTGATCTCATGCATGGTAGTATGTGTTTGCTTGGGATTGCTAAAGTGAACTCATTTGAGTGGTTTTTGAAAAAGTTGGATCTATGCATATGAAATGGATTCCATTTTCAAATGCCATTTAAAATTAGTGTTTAAATGTTTTTGTAAGATTTCAAAGTGGGCCTTCGTAGATCTTTACTTGTACTAGCAAGGGGTGAAAAGATTTGAGAATGTTTCTGTTTGAATTTGACTTCTAGGAACACCTAAAGTGACCTAGTGGATTAAAATGGCAAAAGTGACCATTTGCATTTATTAATTCCATTTGATTTCTTTTTCTTTGGATTTTGTTTTTAAATGATCTAGATGATGTGGCATTCACCTTTGAATCATTTTACAACCATTAGAACAATCAAACATGGCAATTTCAAACAATTCTATATTAATGCAAACACGCATGCATTCATAATGGTTTTTAATAATAAAAGTTTTTGTTAACCCTAAACTTGGGTGATTTGGATCTTAATATCATTGATTAAAGATTTGGGATATTACAAACCTTCCCCCCTTAAAAAAAATCTCGTCCCGAGATTTGAGAAAAACTAGGAACTAAAGAGATCTGGAAACTCAGTCCTAATGTAATCTTCTCGCTCCTAGGTGGCTTCTTCTTCTGTATGGTTGCTCCATTGAATCTTGAGAAATTTGATTCTCCGGGTCCTGGTGGTTCTGAAAGCTTCCTCCAAGATACGAATGGGCACTTCACGATATGTTAGATCCTTGTTGATATCAATGGCTCGGTGATCGATGTTCTTGAACACTTCAGTCTTCTCCGGCACTTCTAGGCATTTGCGAAGTAACGAGATATGGAACACGTTATGGATGGCTGACATCTCCTCTGGCAATTCCAGTTGATAAGATACTTCTCCTCGGCGATTCATAATCTTGAAGGGTCCAATTGTGGCATCCCGCTAAAACCACTACTAGAAAATCGCTGTGTTTGTGCATTGCATCATCATGACCGCATGCTCATGTCATCATGCCACATTGCATTTGAGCATCGTCATCATCTTGCATGGTTTGTTTAAAAACTATTTTTGAAAAACCAGGTTTTGTTTTCTAAATGCCTCGTCTGTATTTCAAATGAAAATCCGGATCTCCAGAATATTTTGTTTCGTCTACAATCGGATTTCAAAAGCCGGGTTTTAAATAATAAAATATTTGTATTATTTTAGGGGGGCAGCCGAACCAGGCCGAATCGACCCAGTCGGCCACCCCCAGAAAACAAAAAAAAACCAGATCAGTCTAAACCCAGCCACATACCCTAACCCAGCTCTCTCCCAGCCATCTAACCCCCTCACCAACTCCCTCCATCCCACGCACGCACAGCCGCCGCCCCTCCTCTCTCCATCCCCCACCCCTCCACCTCACCCCACCTAATCAATGCTCGCCACCTCCCCCGCCTGTGACCCCTCCGAGTGCTCAGCCCCGGCAAGCCTGCCGGCGCCTCTCTGCTGCTGTCGAGCGCTGCCCCTGCCGCAAGCTGCCGTCGCCTCCTGCGCGACCCTGAGATGCCTCCGCTCACGTTCGTTCTCTACTGTGCGCGCGCGAGTGAGCCCTGTTGTTTTGTGCTACCGATGCTCGATTTCCGTGGATTCACTGACCTTTTGCGTTTCGGCTCCGCAGTGAATGGTTGTCCTGTTTTTCTCCGGGAGTGCTATGAGGATGATGGTGGGGTGTAGATGTGGATGTTGTGGATGTGGTTACGGCAAAGGGAACATGGCATCTGATCCGGTACCGAAAAGACCTTCGACGCCAGAGGACGACTACATGGAACCCAGGTTCCGACGCCAAGATCAAGATCGAGGAGCTCGATGAGTTTCGAGAGGACACCCGAAGGCCATCGGCGCATAACCCGAGTCCGGCACCGTCATCGGAGAACTTCAACAAGGACCCTCAAGATCTTCTTCCCGGATTCTAACCTGGACCTCTCGGAACACAAAGTACTTCATCACGGATCCGATGGCCGAGACCCTGTTCCTAGAGTCCGAAGACCGATCCCGGCGAGACCGAACCCGAACCACATCGAACCCCGAGACCTTCGCCCCTATATGTGATTCCCTTTTTCGAGACCCTTATTTTTATAAATGACATCTATCTTGTTGCATATATTTGTACATGCTTGCACTCATATGTTGTGGGTTGGGGGCATTATGCCGATTCACCCCATAATTTAATATGGAGGCATTATGCGGGCTTTTCTAGTCTTATATTGGCCCCATTTAAATTTGCATAGCGAACCAATGACATGTTTTGCCTTGTTAAGCCAACATTTAAATTGCGGGGTAGCTAAACAACATGAACCATCTAATTAATTGTCGGGACCCCGGTTCCGCTTAATATTGTCTAGTTGCACCGCATCTTTGCCATGCCATGCATCATACATACATCATGCCGGATCTTTTTCCGTAATATTAAATAGTGCATCCGGTGTTTCTTTTAGTGTTTTGCTTCTTCGCGGATTAGGCCGATGAGTTGATGCGAGTACCGACAAGTTCTCCGGATATGAACCTTCGGCAGTGTTTTCCTAGGCGAGCATCTCTGCCCTTTCTACCTATTTTGCATTTATAGTCTTTATTTCCTCTTGTTGATCTATTGATATCCGTGTCGCCATGCTTTAGTGTTTCGTACTAGATATATCCCGTGCAGCCTTATATTGCCTTGGACACCTCCTATTGCCTGTTGTTGGTAGATAGCTGGCCTTGCGAGTCGTAGTTGCTTGCTCAGGTGCGATCTCGTGTTGTCGAGTACCACAGTTGTTGGAATGCTGGCAGATGTTTTATGGTGGAGATGATCATGTCTTTAATTACAACTATTAAATTGTTGTGATAACTAATGAAAGTGGCAACGGCGGGCAATTATATGTTATTTGGTTTTTCATACCCACTTGTGTCCCGTAGGCCCCGAGTACTTGATACCTGTTCCTTGATTTTTCGCACTATCCACATCCGGGAGGACTTGTGGACCCCCCCCCCCCCTGAGCCAGAGCTTGATTCATTTCTATTTCTTGGGGCCACAAACTAGTTTGGGGTTTTATTACTATCCTGTACTTATGTCATGTTACTGCATTATTTAAGTTTGTGCGTGGAGCACCTGTACTGTTTAGGATCGTGGCACGTTTTTTCTGTATCGACAAGCCCAGTCACACTTTCGGGTTCCCAGTTGTTTACCGCCGTCCACACAAACCTTGAGTCCGTCTCGGAGTCGGCCAACTTCGTCGCGGGTAGCTTAATGGGGTGGCCCCCTAAAATATTTATGAATCCTGTGATCGCTTTGTCGTGAATGCCTCGTTGGGTTTTGAGTTGGTTTTTCCGATGTTGATCGAGTGTGTGTTGCTATTTGTGCACCCCTACAGGGTAAAACTTTCTGAAAGCCGTGTCTGCGGTTATGGACGACTTGGAGCACAGTATCTCGATCATAGACAAGCATCACTAAAGTAGAGCTAAAAATTTGACTTAATATGTGACTAGTATTCAGCTTCACTATAATGAAATGGATATTAAAAATGCCAACAGCTGGTGGATCTGGTTTGTATCGTGTCCTGATATATCTGCCTAGTAAGTATTGCAACTCCAATGGAATGTGATAAAAGTGCCAACAACTGTTGGGTTTTGGGATTCCTCAGGACAATTGTATCTGACTAGTAAATGTTCCAACTACAACGGAATGGTTAATTAAACTGCCCACTATTTATGTTATCAGGATGACTCATGCTATATATATCTGATTAGTAAGTGCTACAACTATAACGGAATGAGTAAAATTGCCAACCGTGTGAGTTCCTCGGTCTGACTTCCTTGTTTGGTCTCGAGGGGGAAATACTAAGATGGGCATGTTTGGTGTTAGCTTCAGGTTGGATCCGAATAGGTCTTTCTTATCCCTCTCTGATAGCTGCCAGTTGTATCGAGTCTCTATAGGTTGTTTAGTGCCGCTGTGCTGCCGCTTTAGCCCACCATACCTGTGTAGGCGAGGACCTCCGAATTCAAGCATCGCCATGTACTGGCCTCAGTACTGACGCTCCTCTTTTTCCTTTGCCCTTTGTCGGCACCCCTTTTGTTTTAGCAGGTTTCGACGTCATTAGCAGGTTTACCCTTCCGGCTTGGCCTGGGCAGGGTTATGGACGCCATTGGTTATTCTTCAGGGCTCTTAGCCCCATTTGCATCTTGTTCGTACTCGGACATTGTATCGATTTCAAGGTGATTTGGATCTTTGTATTGTATATCTGTATTCTTGACTCGCCGAGTCGCTATTGTATATATATATCTGTTCTATGGGTCCCATTGAGGACTGTTGTGTAATGGTATTACTTCGTTTTCCACCCGCACAAAAGTGCCTGGTGGGCGTCCTTGAATCGTTTCTATGCGGGTTTGGCGGAAAGGGCTAAAACTTGCATAGGGCCGATTCGAGGGTGTTACACCAATATATCTGGGGGCTAACTTTCCTTTCAGACTAAAATGTTACGTTCCCTTCAACGGCGATACTTTGAGATATACAAAATCTCCGACATTGAAAGTCATGTCTCTACGTCTCTTATCAGCATAACTCTTCTGTCTGGATTGGGCGGTCTTGAGGTGCTCACATACTTTTTGAACCTTCTCTTCGGCTTCTCGTAGGATGTCGGGTCTGAAAATCTGACTCTCTCCTACTTGTGACCAATTCAAGGGGGTACAACACTTCCTTCCATATAAGAACTCAAATGGGGCCATTTGCAAACTGGCTTGATAACTGTTGTTGTATGAGAATTCTGCGAAAGGCAGACAATCTTCCCATTTTGATCCATACTCTAACACACAAGCTCTCAACATATCTTCTAAGATCTAGTTGACTTTTTCAGTCTGCCATCGGTCTGTGGGTGATAAGCTGTGCTGAAATTCAACTTGGTTCCTAATCCTTCTTGGACTTTCTACCAAAATCTTGAGGTAAATTGGGTTCCTCGATCCGACACTATGGTCTTGGGGTTTCCATGCAGACTGACAATTCTAGCAATGTACAGCTCTGCTAGCTTCGAACTCTGGTAGGTTGTCTTGACAGGTATAAAATGGGCTACCTTGGACAGTCTATCAACTATGACCCAAATTGAGTCATTTCCCCTACTAGAAGTAGGCAAACCGGTGATAAAGTCCATTCCGACGGAATCCCATTTCCATTCCGGAATCTGCAATGGTTGCAACAGTCCTGCGGGTCTCTGATGTTCCGCTTTGACTCTTTTACAGATATCACACTTGGCTATGTAGCTTCCGATTTCTCTCTTCATCTTGTGCCACCAAAATTGCTCCTTCAAATCCTGATACATCTTTGTTCCTCCGGGGTGGATAGAATAAAGAGTATCATGAGCTTCCTGCATGATAACTTGCTTCAGCTCGGAATCTACTAGCACACAAATACGTCCTTTATACCACAAAACTCCTTCATCTTTGGTGAATCCAGGTACCTTTCCTGTACCAATACAACGTTTGATTCCGTCGATACTTGCATTTCCTTTCTGCGCTTCCTTGATCTGGCTAATCAAAGTGGGTGAAGTTCAATGCTAGCTAAAAATCCATTGCTAACTAGCTCAGTTCTAAAGTACTCCAACTCCTCATGCAAACTTGGCTGGTTTTCTTTGATCATGGTATTTAATCTACACGGCAATCTGCTAAGAGCATCTGCTACCACATTGGCTTTGCTGGGGTGATAGTGAATGTCAAGGTCATAACCCTTAATTAACTCTATCCATCTCCTCTGCCTCATATTCAGCTCCTTCTGAGTGAAAATATACTTCAAGCTCTTGTGATCTGAATAAATCTCACAGCGATTACCCATAAGGTAATGACGCCAGGTCTTCAAGGCTAAGACTACGGCTGCTAGTTCAAGATCATGGGTAGGGTAGTTTTGCTCATGCTGCTTCAGTTGTCGGGACAAATATGCTATGAATTTGCCTTCTTGCATTAATACACATCCAAGACCAATCTTGGATGCATCACAATACACATCAAAAGGCTTCTTGATATCCGGCATAATCAATATTGGGGCTGAAATCAATCTCTTCCTGAGCTCTTGGAAACTTGCTTCACATTTGTCGGTCCATTCAAACTTCTTATCCTTCTTCAACAATTGGGTCATCGGTCCGGCGATGCTCGAAAATCCTTCAACAAACTTGCGGTAATATCCTACTAATCCGAGAAATGCACGGACTTGTGTTTGAGTGGTCGGGGCTTCCCATGCTTCAACATCTTTGATCTTGGCGGGATCAACAGCGACTCCTTCTGCCGACACAATATGTCCGAGGAATCCTACTTTTTCATCCAAAACTCACATTTGCTAAACTTGGCATACAACTGATGCTCTCTCAGGGTTTCAAGGATGGTTCTTAGGTGTTGCTCATGCTCCTCTTCTGACTTGGAATAGATAAGAATATCGTTGATAAAAACAACGACAAACTTATCTAGGAAATTCATAAAAATATTATTCATGAGATTCATGAAATAAGCGGGGGCATTGGTTAATCCAAAAGACATGACTGTATACTCATATAATCCATATATGGTGGTGAAGGCAGTCTTTGGAATATCCGTTGCACGAATCTTGAGTTGATGATAACTAGTAATAAGATCAATCTTAGAGAACACTCTGGCACCAGTCAACTGATCAAACAGATCCTCTATCTTTGGCAGTGGGTACTTGTTCTTGATAGTGACATCATTCAGCTTTCGGTAATCCGTACACAAACGGTTACCTCCATCTTTCTTATCCACAAACAATACAGGTGATCTCCATGGCGATGCGCTTGGTTGAATCAAACTTTTCGCCAACATAGCATCAAGTTGCTTCTTCAGCTCCACTAGTTCAGAGGGGTTCATACTATAAGGTCTCTGGGATATGGGTCGAGTTCCAGGAATCAGTTCAATAATGAACTCAATATCCCGATCTGGGGGCATACCGGGCAATTCATCTGGGAATACGTCGGGGTATTCACAGACTACTCTGACTTGGTCAAGGGTTGGTAGGGCTAGACTCTTGTTGCATTTGAACTGACGGGGTAAGGTCTCAGATACATGCTCTACTGATACTCCAGAGCTACTGGTCATGGTGATGGCTTTCTTGGCACAGTCGATCAATCCTTTATGTTTCGACATCCAATCCATTCCTAGTACTACTTCCAAACCTTTGGTTCCAAGTACTATTAGATTGGCATAAAAATCTATTCCATGGATTCTGATAGGTACAACTTTGCAAATTTTTCTAGCTTTGGTGGTTGAACCAGGTATTTGAACTATCATAACATGCTTTAGGTTGGTTGGGTGAATCTTAATAGTGCATTTAAATTCTTCTATAACAAATGAGTGCGATGTTCCAGAATCAAACAACACTCTTGCTAATACCTAGTTAACAGAAAACATACCTAGCATGACATCTAGCGCTTCCTGGGCTTCTTCGGCATTCATGTGGAACAGACGGTCATTGCGGTTGTGCGGGTTCCCTGGGGCGAATCTTCTTTCGGGTTGAACACGGCGTTGCTACTGAGCTGGGGCATTCACATTGGTGGTGGCTGCCATCTTCTTGGGGCACTCGTTGGAGTAGTGACCCTTCTCTCCACACTCAAAACAAGTAATCTGGGACTTGTCTTTGACTGCAACAGGCATGGCATTGCTTCCAGTCCTTAGGGCAGTATTGTTGTTGTTGTTGGACTTGGGCGGTGCACGGTTGAAGTTGTTTGAGTTGCCAGGGTTGTTGTTGTGGTTTCCTCCGGACTGCACATTTCCTCCGCTACGGTTGGGGTAGCTTGGACGAGACATTGGGGGTCTATTGTTCTTGGGGGCATATCCTACTGACAGGTTGGGATGATACTTGTAAGATCTCACCATGATAAGGTAAGATCCCTGTGATTGCAGTGCTAGTCCCTGGATCGAAATGCTAGCACCCACAGTTTAAGATGAAGTACACAGAAACAAAGGTCATTATTACATCGCACATCCAGGAGTATAATAGTTCTTACAACTCACTTAGCCCAAGGCTAAGACACAAGTTCACATAACATATAATAATAGAGTCCTTAGTCTTCATGTGCCACAGGCAAGCATGTCGAGTGTAGACTCGCAACCCTACTCATCATCAGAGTAACCTGCAACATAATAAGTTACAGCCACAAGGGTCAATACATTTGGAATTATATTGGCAAGTGATACCAAAGATACTTAGTATAATCCAACAACTACATGAATATATGGCTAAGTGGGGTTATGGCTGGCTTTGCTAAAATAGTTTAACTTTTAGTTTTTGAAGAAGTTTTTCATTCAAGCTATAAGATACCAATGATAGACATCACTGAACCTTTATCCCTGTTCACCCACAAGTTTTAACTTAGAGAAATTTAGATGAGGAGATTATTGAACTACTTCACTGTCTTGAGGCTCAGAAGTTGTCCATAACCGGGGACACGGCTAAGTACTTAGTTTTACCCTCTCGAGAGGTGGTGCACTTTCCCCACAAGACTCGACATGCATCGAGACAAGACCTTTCAGAAGCAATCCCTCAGACCACCACGGACACGTTCCATCCTATCATCACTACCACCCTCTGTCCGCCTGGCTGAGTTCTTGCAACTTAGTTGGTCAAGGCAGAGCCCATATGCCATGTGGTTGCACTGGAAGCTTCATGACAAGAATGTCTCCAATCTCTTTATTCCTGGGTGGCCATCCACAAGTGTGATACACCAGCTGACCATAGACATGGCCCCTGAGTAACCACTCAACATAATCCAAGCAAGTTCCAATCCACCCAGGTGTTTCATTAATAATAGTTGTTTTCTTAGTTTAAACAAAAATAATATCATTCCATATTATCTTGATATGTATTTTCCACCCACAAATTCTACTAGCATAGCTAAGCATTCTAGCATACAAAGTCCTTTGACTAGAGGATACTACCAAGATATAATCTATATAGCATAGCATAGTATAGCAATATAGGAATATTTCTATCATGTCAAGATCTACCAAAATATCACTAGTGCAATAGTGAAAATAATAGGACATGGGATGAAATATCACTTGCCTTGGTAGCTAGGGGAATAGGTACAATCCTCACAGTAACAAACTTCACAATCCACACAATCTACACAAGATCAATACAACAATAATAATTCAATCAATAAAACATTACAAAAACATGAATGCATGCAACATGCAAAGATATGATCACAACTCCATAATTTACAGAGTCTACAGTACTGAGGATAGAATACCTCATCTAAATGCATAAGAAATACTCAAAAATAATCTATAGAACAATTTTTGTGAATAAAATACTCCTAAAAAGGTTCTGTCTATAATTCCATTTTTCCAGAGGAAAAAGTGTGAAACAAGGCCTCCATAATAAAGGTCTCATTTTTCTGAATCCATAGCCACCAAATTTGTATTTTTCTGATTTGTGGAACAAAAGTTATTGAATTTCTAAGTTAAATACCAAATCAGTCTATTTTTCTATTTAAACGAAATAGTCTGGCGACGTGGCGTTTTCCTATTAGCTGATACCGGTTCGGCCGGATCGACTGCTGCGAGCCGTCAGATTTAAGTGACGTTGGATGGATCAGATCAGCCGTACCCTTTCGCTTAAGTGATCTAATCTTAACCGCTAGGATCTGATTGAACGGCTGCTAAGCGTCTCGCCGGAGACTGGCGGTGCTAACGACGGCGCGCGGCGGCGGAGCATCGGCCGATGGGGTTCTGGCGATTCTACGAGGGCTGGGAGACCGTGGACTCGTACCAGAGGTCAGGGAGGTCGCGGCGGTCTCGATGGAGGTTACGGTGGCGAGGGGGGTGCTCGGGCTTGGCCTGGATCCCTCGTCGGAGTTGCGGTTGCCGGCGGAACTCTCGGCTCAGCGACGGAGATGAAGTCCTGGAGCTCAAACCAACCGGCAAAGAGGCCAGTGAGGTGCGCAAACGTCTGCACGACCTAGTAAAGACCAAAAAGGGGCGGCGGGAAACCTACCCTTACCGGAGAAGGCGACTGACGGCGGCGGTAGAGGAGTTCGCCGAAATCGTCCATGTCGTCGACCTGGGGCAAAAGAAAACGCGTGGCTCGGTCAGTAGGTGCGCCAGGAGATGGGGAAATAGATGGGACCAAGGGGAGGGCGCCGGGCGGCCTGGGCTCACCAGAATCGTCGCCGGAGTTCGTCGGACTACGGCGGCTCGAGCTCGAATTTAGGGGAGCTTGGGGGCTCTCCGGGGTGGTGTCTGGGGGGGAAATGATGAGGAGGGAGAGGGAGTTTAGTAGGGGTAATCGCCGGGGCATTTAATCGCGAGAAACTGACGGAATCGAATCGATTCGAAAACGGCCGAAGGGGAGAGGTCCATCATCGGTAGTGAAGACGATGAGGTGACGTGGGCGTGGGGCCAGCTTGTCAGCGAGAAGGAGTAGAGACGGGGGGTGGGAAAAGACAGAGAAGGGGAGAGGGAGTGGTCAGGGTGGGCTGTTGCCTATTGGGCCAGAATGGGCCAAAATGTTGCAGCTGCTGCTGTTTGAATTTTCCCTCCTTTTCTTTTTCTAATTCAGTTTTCTCCAAAACTTTTGATTTAATGGTTCAAATTGATTCAAACCAATTTGTGAAAATTTGTAAAAACTCAAACTAGGTTTTTAGGGTATTATAAAACATATTTACCTACTATTTTAATCCAAAGTACTCACTTGGACTTAATAGGTAATATAGCATTTTCTTTGGTTCCATTTTCATAAATTCCTAACCATGGCCCAAAATTGCACCAGATTTTTGGAGGACATTCTAAATGCAATGCAAAAACATGCCATGATGATATGAGTGCAATGATGATGATTTCAGATGAAATTTTGGGATGTTACAATACTTCTGGGTATTGTGGGACCCAGTCTGATGCATCATTCGGTGCTTGCGGTTGTCATTGGCTTGATTGATCTTCCGTTCCATCTGAATGGTGAAGTTGACTAGCTCTTCGAGATCCTCAAAATGGATGTTGACTAACACCGTCTACATCTCATCATGTAGTCTGTTCAGGAATCTCTCCTTCTTCTTGGCTTCAGTGTTGATCTTATCAGGTGCATACCTAGCTAGCGACAAAAATTTGTCACGGTACTCAACTACTGTCATCCTTCCCTACTTCAGTTCTTTGAACTTATCTCTCATCCGAGTGACTAAACCTTGTGGCACATGGGTGCGGCTAAACTTGATCTTCAAAGCTTCCCACGTCATCACTTGACCATGGTTCATAGTGCGGGTGCTGTTCCACCAGGCTCTTGCATCTCCTGCCAGATAGTGGGTGGCAAACAGAACTTTCTCGTTTTTGTCAACTCCTGCTACTTCTAGGTTATTCTCCATGGTCTGCAACCAATCATCAGCATCTAATGGGTCTTCAAACTTATGAAAGATAGGGGGATTGGTATTCTGGAAGCTCTTAAGTTTGGATCCATGATGATCCTGATTTCCCTGGCCTTGATTATTGTGGGCCATTTGGGCGATCTGTTGCAGGGTAGCTAGGTTGGCTTGGCGCTCTGCTCTACTAGCTTCACGGTCTGAAACTAGCATGTGCAAAATCTGCAGCATCGGGTCCTGGGATGAGCTGCTTCCTCCTTGGTTCCCACGAGGTATCTAAAGATTGGGATAGATAAAGGGGTAAGAGGGAAAGTTCTAAGGTTCATGGTTTTTGGTTTTCAAAGCTAAACTTTGAGTTTGAACTCAGGTTTTGCAAACTAACTCCTTCTCATTCATTCATTCAAGCAAGGCACACAATACAAACACACACACCACAACATGAAAGGAAAATAGATGGTTTTAAGAACCATTCTGTAAGCTAAGATACAATGGGACCGATACTTCTCATTCCTACGGTGCTGATCAAGTGCATATACTCATCATCAATGAAGTCGGAGTCATCATCATCGGTGTAGAAGTCCATGGCATCATCCTCCAGGTGGTCATTGTCATCACTAAGGTATGAGTGAATATCTCCCCGGATGTCTTCACCTTCTTCCTCTTCTTTTGGTGCAAGCTGAGCTTCTTGCTCCTAGATGGTCTTCTCTAGGTCTGCCACCTTCTTGCGAAGACGAGCGATGGTGCGATCCTTCTTCTCGCATTGCCAGCGAAGTGATTGACGATCCTTGACGAGCAGGGCGAAAGTATGGGCCTTCTAGGCGGCAATGATAATGTTGTGGTTGGCGTAAGCTCTAGCATTGTCCAATTCGTTCTGCCTATCATATAGCATGAAGTCAAGGGACTCCACTTGGTGCTTCATCTCCGGGTGACTTGGCATCTCAAATGGCATTCCCATAGAATCACCCCTTGCATAGTGAGCAAAGTGAGTTCTCTGGATCAAGTTGATATTCTGTCCGCAAAGACGGGCGAGAGCTTCATGCATAGCCCTGGCTAATCCATCTAGCCAATTGTTCTCTCTCACTATGAATTGAATCTTCTCGGAAAGTGGTGCTTCCATCTTGCCTCGAAGATCAGCAACTATCAGCCATTGCAAATCTCCTCCTGGTAACTCCTTGAGTTGAGCTCCGAAGAATTCTGGATGCGGACGCTCAAGGTACTCAGACAGTGCATCAAGATCCCTCTCAAAGATCAGCTGGCCTCCGTTTCCCAACTGGTAGAACTTGTTGTACTGAACTTCCATCTATAAGAATTTAGGATGAGTAAGTTAGTGAGTTAATCAAGTGTGTCAAGTTTTATGTAGTAATGTAAGAATTTTTGAGGAACATGAATTTTTGAAAGAATCTCAAGGATAAGAAGGGAAATATGTTTTCATAAATACTCACTTCATTTGTTTTTGAAACTAAGTTTTTGTTTGGACGTCCATTCTAACAAGGGTCTCCTATGGTCAGGATGGCTCTGATACCAACTTGTCAACACCCGGATTTTTTATCCCAGATGCCTGTTATGCCATACATCGCAATCCCAGGATTACCATTTTTGCGAGACATAACAGATTGGATATCACAGTACATCATCCATTACAAACCATAATAAGGTCTTACACAAATAAAGGATCTCATGATCCAGTCTTAATACAAACAAGCAACAGAATAATAAGCATAGCAGTGGGCTCCATCTTCAGTGTCACAGGCAATGCTGACGATGGGAGATGATCCTAATTGTCGTAGACGTCCTGCTGTCCTTCTTCCGGATATTCCTCCTCATAGTCTGGCCACGGGAATAGCCAGGGACAAAGCCATGAGTACTCTTTAAGTACTCGCAAACTATCACTAACAAGTAAAGTAGTTCTAATAGGAATGCTAAGTGCTAGGTTTATTTGTAAAGTTCAGCTTGAAACCTAAGCTGAGTTCAGAAACAAAGAAATATAAAATAAAGTTCTAAATCACCTAAGTGGAAACTTAGTTTTCATAGTCACAACCCTATTATGGTCAAGTCAAAATCATAGTTCATTTCACAAGTCATTTTGAAAACATCTAACGACGGAACAGTATGGCCACTCCAACTGTCCATGATCGTGGACGTGGCTATTTGAATAGTTTGACACTCTGCAGAGGTGGTACACTTTCACCAAAAAATTCGATACATCCGTCAGGGATAACCCTGAATCAAATCATACTTAGTATGCAGATAATCAATCATAACCTTTCAATTACACACACTAGTATAGGCACCTCCCCTATGAGCATGGCCTCCCAGCCATGGCCATTTGCCATCCTGGGCACTACATAGGTGGACAATCACTAAGAGGTAGCCTCAGCTCAGACCTCTTCAGCGAGGGAACCCATACTAATGTAGGGGATCGGTGCGGAAAACAAAAAAATTCCTACGATGGAACCCCAAAAACTTGCCTAGGATCTATCTATGTAGTAATGCAGTAACGGCCAATGCGTAGAGAATACATACCCTTGTAGACCGTACGCGGCTAACGTTCCGCGGGGAACGTGGTTGAAGTAGTCGTACTCGTAGCCGACCTCAAGGTCGCGAAGCTCCTCGCAGGTCACCCGTTGCTCCTTCGTCATCTTCATCATGCAACAGCTCTGGCTCACGACATTTAAGCGCCCCAAGTGTTGTGCCTCGTGTCTTCGTACACATCCGGTGCACGATGAGACCTCCGGCTCCCCGATCCCGCCGGGAGTGCGGAAGTTGATATCTAGCTAGGAATCCCTGCAGCGCAACGGCGTACTGCAGGTGTGCCTCGATTGCATAGCCTAGACTTGGGGCCATGGTCACAAGGACTAGAGAGAGAGGGAAGGAGGAAGTCAACCAAAGAACTTCTCCAAAATTATGTGTTTAATCCCACCCATGCGCACCCCTTTATATAGGCGGAGGGGGTGTGCCCTTGATACATTGCAAATGTATCTATAATTTTTGATGTTCCATGCTTGGTTTTATCTACTTTCTTGTGTTTTGTCCACACTTGGGAGTACTTTTCATCTGATTTCTTGGACTAACCTATTAACAAGAGCCACAGTGCCAGCTGCCTGTTTCCTGCTGTTTTTGGTTCCATAAAAGTCATAAAATAAATATTCTCGGAATTGGATGGGACAAAAGCCAGAGTGCCTATTTTTCTGGAAGACATCAGATGCCAAAATACGAGAAGGAGAAGGGTTGGGGACCGGTGATCCATTGCAAATGTATCTATAAATTTTGATGTTCCATGCTTGGTTTTATCTACTTTCTTATGTTTTGTCCACACTTTGGAGTACTTTTCATATGATTTCTTGGACTGACCTATTAACAAGTGCCACAGTGCCAGTTGCCTGTTTTCTGTTGTTTTTGGTTCCAAGAAAGCCACCGACCTTGCCTCCTTCGCCTATAAGAGCCTCCCGATACAAAAACCCTAGATAGTCAAGCCTCTAGCCACGAAAAGTTCCGCAGCGCCGCCGCCACCGAAGGGGAGATTCGGGGGACAGAAAGTCTCTGTTTCGGCACCCTGCCGGGACGGGGAAGTGCCCCCAGAGCCATCTCCATCGATCTCCACCGTCATCTCCATCACCATTGCTGATTACCATGATGAGGATGGAGTAGTTCTCTCTCAAGGCTAAGGGTTCTACCGGTAGCTATGTGTTCATCTCTCTCTCTATGCATGATCATATTGTGATCATGAGCTTTGTAATCAAGTAGATCTACCTTGCTACTCAAGTGCTTTAATAGATCTCTGCTCTCCCCATGTGTGTGAAAGTGACAGCGTCCACACCATGGTGGCACTTAGGCTAGAGATTACAAATACTTGTTATGAGTTATATTTGGAGTTGGATGTCTTTATGAAATTGTGGTGTTTGTTGGACTCATCTAGTACTCAAGGTGACAGTGTGGGGTTTTGTAGATGGGAAAGATGAACTTTGAGGTGTGCAGTTATAGCCATACCATCGATTAGAGTGTTCAACCGGAGAGTAGTTAAGAGTAGTATCATAAAGAGAAGATATTTATATGAGAGTGTTCACTAGTGAAAGTATGATCCCTAGGCTTTTTTTCTAAGCATTGAAACACCATTTTCTACTAGATATGTTACATGTTTGCTTGCTTCCATCTTTATTTCAGTTTTCCTTTAGTCTTTTCCCACGTCAACCACATGCCACCAAGCTATTTTCTATCACCGTTACCACTTATAATTATCTATACCACTTGTATTTCACTATCTCTTCGCCGAACTAGTGCACCTATACACCTGACAAGTGTATTGGGTGTGTTGGGGACACAAGAGACTTCTTGTGTCTTGATTGCAGGGTTGCTTGAGAGGGGATACATTTGACCACTTCCTCTCTGAGTTCGATAAACCTTGGGTGATCCACTTAAGGGAAAACTTGTTGCTGTTCTACAAACCTCTGCACTTGGAGGCCCAACAACTGTCTACAAGAATAGAAGTGCATAGACATCAAGCTATTTTCTGGCGCCGTTGCCGGGGAGGAAAGGTAAAAGGTATTCACACCGGAGGATTAAAGAAGAAGAACCTCCCACGACAAACGCCTATTTTCTGGCGCTGTTGCCAGGGAGGTAAGGTAAAAGGTACTCACATCCTCCGGCGTGAGTGCTCAAAGTTATTTCCTTTAGGTTCTGCAATTTTGTCTTTTTGTTTCTTGTTTTCACTAGTTAGGCTTAATGGGAAATAACAACAAAATTAGAGAGCTTTATAGTATTTATCTTGAGTTAGGACATGAAGTGTTTGAAGAGAAAATTAAAAAACCTATGGAACTTTATTTGCATGCTAATAGCGATGTTGTTAGTATGAATTCTTTGGACACCATTATTGCTAATGCTATGGAAAAGTCTAAGCTTGGGGAAGCTAGTATTTATGAAAATGATCTTTTTAGTTCTCCAGCTTTGGAATATAGCTATTCTATTGCTTATGATGATACCAAACCTCCAATATATGATGATTACAATGATGAATATGATATTTTTAGTCCACCTACTATTGAGGCTAAAATTAATTATGATTACAATATGCCTCCTATATTTGATGATTATGGTGATGAGAATAATAATGAAAGCTATTTTGTTGAATTTGCTCCCACTACAATTAATAAGAATGACTATGCTTATGTGAAGAGTATTAATTCTTTTATGCATGTGGCTCATGATAAGAATGTTTTATGTGATAGTTATAGTGTTAATTTTATTCATGATGCTACTGAAAGTTATTATGAGAGAGGGAAACATGGTTTTATGCATCTCAATAATATTAAGTTTCCCCTCTTTATGTTGAAAGTCTTGAAGATGCACTTGTTTTGCTTTACTATGCTTCTTGATTTGTGCTTTCATGACTTGTTTATTTACAAGATTCCTATGCATAGGAAGTGGATTAGACTTAAATGTGCTATGAATTTTCTTCTTGATGCTCTCTTTTACTTCAATTCGTATTTCCTATGTGAGCATCTTCTCAAACTATCATGCCTAACTTAAAGGTGTTAAAGAAAAGTACTTATTGGGAGATAACCCAAAAGTTTTAGATGAGTCTTGAATGTTATTACCTCTGTAATAACCGCTCCTTATCCTTTTTATTTGCTTTTTGTGCCAAGAGTAACCTCTAATGAGAGAGAAGTAATGATTGGGAAAGTTGCTGTCCCGAAACAGATTTATGTGCTTCACCGCAAAAATTCGTGTAAAATCTCAGAACGTCTTTTTGAGGCGTGAAGTTTTGTGCTCCTGCCCCAGGTTTTTATCTCACTTTAGTTAGTTCAACACTTTTTGATTTGAGGAACAGAAAGTCTTCGAAAAAATTCGTCTTTACCTGATGGTCTGTTCTGACAGATTTCTGCCATTTACTGCATTTGCTTCTTGTTGGTTCCTTTTTGAGTTCTTTTGGGAATTGAGATTTTTGAGGGAAGTGCTACAGTAGCTAGTGTTATAATGTCAGTGCACTAATGTTAGAACTGAACCTTACGACTTATTTATCTTGAGTGCACTAATGTTGCTAATAAAGATTGTGTGAAGTTTTGTATGAAGGAAAAATTTCAGGTGTATGGAAGGAATGAGTAATGAGATGAAGGATGGACTAAAGCTCAGGCTTGGGGATGCCACGCGTGTCACCCCAAGAAATATCCAAGAAGTACAAGCGTCAAAGCTTGGGGATGCCCAAGGCATCCCCTTCTTCATCGATAAAAATCCCAGGTTTCTTCCAAACGCTTCATTTTTATTGTTGCATGCACAGTTGTGTTGTTCTTGGAGCGTCTTCTTCTTTGTTTTTCGTTTTGGTTTTTCGTTTGCTTGGTTTGCTTAGTTTTCTTAATAAATTGGTTGGACCCCCTCTTTCATACATTGGTTTTCAAATAGTTTGGTTTGGTTTGGAAAAGAGTAGGAAAGTTCATGCTTATGTGGTAAAAAGAGCTTGTTTTTGACGGTGGCCTATGCTCTATCATGCCATGCTTGATATTGTTTTGGCTTTATGCTTAGTATTCTTTGCTGTAGCATGAATTTTTATAAACAATTGAGATTGCTTAATGTGCCTTGGATGAATCATGCGTTGTTTTAGCATATTAAAGCATAGTATAGTGGTATTCTCCTTTAGTGCTTTATTTGGGTTGACTTGGTGCATGCTCACACCATGTTATGACTATCCAAAGTCACAATAGCCTTTATGATCCTTTAGTTTTCAACTTGCAGTATCACTTTATGCTTTGATCAATGATGTTTTGTCGCTCTACATGATTATGGCCATTATTGCTCTCTTAGTTTGTCGCTCCCAGTCTTTTGCAAGCCTCCACAACCAAGTATGAGTTCCACTCATGCATCCAACTCCCTAAACCAAGTTATTCCAAAGAGTCCACCATACCTACCTACTAGCTTAAGCTATTCCAAGTATATTCATGCTTTTGTTTACCTGCCAAATTAAACTTGTTATGATAAAACTAGTGATTAAAGCTCTCACGTACTTGATGGCACACTTTACTTTTCTTGCCCTTAATAAACTTGAACCATTGTGTCGTCTATGTTGTATATGCTTGCACTTATTTGTTGGGAATTAGCAGAACCATGCTGTCATGGGGAACGCTTTCAACATTGCACTGGTACTTTGTACCTAGTTGATATCATGCTCTTTTGTCTATGGATGTCGTCGGTGTGAAATGAAAGGGGAGCTTGTAAGTCCATGAAGTTATGTATATGTGTTAGAGAAACGCCTGGGCCGCTGGTCTAATCCATGCTGACATGGTGGAAACCTGCAGCGTAACCATAATGAGCTATCTATGAAGCATTCTTCTTATAAAAAAAGAGTCCTATATTGAGAAAAAAGAGAAAAAGAGAAAAAAAGAGATTATGAAAAGAGGAAAGAGAGAAAAAGCACCATATTCCCATGGTAAATAAGAAGATTGTTGAGATGCTCGTTGTCTGCTTGCCTTGTCATTTTGATATGGGGATTCTTCCGTATCATCGGGCAAGGGGTACCCTGTTGGCGGTTCTCTATGATACACATGTACTTACGATGACAAGAACTTACCGGTGACTAAACTTGAGTAGCATGAGGAGCGGCCCTCGTATTCAAGGGACACGAGATTTCTAACTTATACTTCGGCAAGCATGTACACCATAGTTTGTTCACTTAACCCTAATCACTTCAAGATTCTTATGATAGGGGCAATGAGAGCTAAAAGCTATAAGTACCATAATTTTTGAAAGCTCTTTATGAAACTTGAATCTCTACTTCCTTCTATGAAGGCCTTTATTCCACCATTATATTTAGTCTCCACCTTCTACCTTTATGCACCTACTTTGAGAGCATAGTGGCCATTCCTAGTTCTATGTGCATTATCCCAAGACTAGTTGATTGATGCATAACTTGATATTGCTTGTTCTAAACTATTTGTATCTAGTCACTCTTATGAACTTTGAAGGTGTCTTATGCATTTATATTTGCTACTCTATGAGGGATAAGCTGAATGCTACTATGCTATGTTTTATTTATGTGAAACAAACAAACGTCTTGCAAAGCATTGTTATTCATGAATATTTTGTTTGTGCCTTTTCATGTTGCATCATAGTTGCTTTGTCTTATTGTTAGAACTTTATCTTTCATGTTATGATTGAAGTACTATGATCCTAGCTATCAATGTTTTACAAATACTTTGATCAAGTTTATGATGGTGCATGTCACCTCAAAAATTATTCTTTCTTTTTATCACTTACCTACTCGAGGACGAGCAGGAGTTAAGCTTGGGGATGTTGATACATTGCAAATGTATCTATAATTTTTGATCTTCCATGCTTGGTTTTATCTACTTTCTTATGTTTTGTCCACACTTTGGAGAACTTTTCATATGATTTCTTGGACTAACCTATTAACAAGATGCCACGGTGCCAGTTGTCTGTTTTCTTCTGTTTTTGGTTCCAGGAAGTCAAAAAATGAATATTCTCGGAATTGGACGGGATAAAAACCAAAGTTACTATTTTCCCGAAAGATTCATGGAGCCAGAAGGAGAGCCGGAAAGGGGCCACAGGGTGGCCACACCACCCCATGGCGCGGGTCCACCTAGGCCATGCCAGGGCATGGTGTGGGCCCCTTGGCCGACCACCGACCTTGCCTCTTTCGCCTATAAATCTCCCCCGATGCAAAAACCCTAGGTCGTCAATCAGAAATCCACGAAAAGTTCCACAGCGTCGCAGCCACCAAAGGGGAGATTCGGGGGACAGAAAGTCTCTGTTCCGATACCCTGCCGGGACGGGGAAGTGCCCCCGGAGCCATCTCCATCGATCTCCACCACCATCTCCATCACCATTGTTGATTCCCATGATGATGAGGGAGTAGTTCTCTCTCGAGGCTAAGGGTTCTACCGGTACCTATGTGTTCATCTCTCTCTATGCATGATCATATTGTGATCATGAGCTTGTAATCTATAGATCTACCTTGCTACTCAAGTGCTTTAATAGATCTTTGCTCTCCCCATGTGTGTGAAAGTGACAGCGTGCACACCATGGTGGCACTTAGGCTAGAGATTACAAATAATTGTTATGAGTTATATTTGGAGTTGGATGTCTTTATGAAATTGTGGTGTTTGTTGGACTCATCTA
This sequence comes from Avena eriantha, assembly GCA_910589775.1. NCBI lineage: Eukaryota > Viridiplantae > Streptophyta > Magnoliopsida > Poales > Poaceae > Avena > Avena eriantha. The sequence continues at coordinate 45,265,247 of OU342743.1, forward strand.
GTACTCAAGGTGACAGTGTGGGGTTATCTAGATGAGAAAGATGAACTTTGAGGTGTGTTGTTATAGCCCTACCATCGATTAGAGTGTCCAACCCGAGAGTAGTTAAGAGTAGTATCATAATGAGAAGATATATTTATGAGAGAGTGTTCACTAGTGAAAGTATGATCCCTAGGCCTTGTTTCTAAGCATTGATACACCGTTTGCAATTAGATCTGTTACATGTTTGCTTACTTCCATCTTTATTTCAGTTTTACTTTAGTATTTTCCACGCCATCAAGTTATCTTCTATCACCGTTACCACTTATAATTATCTATACCCCTTGTATTTCACTATCTCTTCGCCGAACTAGTGCACCTATACACCTGAAAAGTGTATTAGGTGTGTTGGGGACACAAGAGACTTCTTGTATCTTGTTTGCATGATTGCTTGAGAGGGAATACCTTTGACCACTTCCTCCCTGAGTTCGATAAACCTTGGGTGATCCACTTAAGGGAAAACTTGCTGCTATTCTACAAACCTCTACACTTGGAGGCCCAACAACTGTCTACAAGAATAGAAGTGTGTAGACATCAATGCTCTCCTAAAGATTAAAGAAGAAAAGATGAAACATAAAGCTTCTATTCCTATAAAACAAGAAGATGGTTGGGAACCCATCATTAATATGAAAGTGAATGACTTTGATTTCAAAGCTTTATGTGATCTTGATAGTAGTGTTTCTATTATGCCTAGAAGGACTTATGATATGCTTGAGTTGCCTCCACTTGAAGATTGTTATTTGAATGTCCCACTTGTTGATAATGCTAAAAAGAAACTCATGGGGGTATTACTGATGTTCTTATTATGGTTAACAATGCCTATGTCCCCATTGATTTCTATGTTTTGGATGTTGAATGTAATGCTTCTTGTCCCATTACTTTGGGAAGACCTTTTCTTAGAACTGTTGGTGCCATTATAGATATGAAAGAAGGCACCATTAAATATCAACTCCCATTCAAGAAAAGTATAGAACACTTCCCTACGAAGAGAGAGAAGATTTCTTTTGTTTCTCCTATGAAAACAAAATTTTCTCTTAATGCTTCTTCATTTGAGAATACTTGATTATTTTTCTTGGTTCTTATGCCTAACTTAAAGGCGTTAAAGAAAAGTACTTATTGGGAGATAAACCAAAAGTTTTAGATGAGTCTTGGAAGTTATTACCTATGTAATAACCTCTCCTTATCCTTTTTATTTGCTTTTTGTGCCAAGAGTAACCTCTAATGAGAGAGAAGTAATGATTGGGAAAGTTGCTGTCCTGAAACAGATTTATGTGCTTCACCCTACAAATTCGTGTAAAATCTCTGTACATCTTCTTGAGGCGTGAAATTTTTGCTTATGCCCCAGGTTGTTATCTAAATTTAGTTAGTTCAACACTTTTTGATTTGAGCAACACCAGGTCTTCGAAAAAATTCGTATTTACCTACTGGTCTGTTTTGACAGATTTCTGCCATTTTCTGCATTTGCTTCTTGTTGGTTCCTTCTTGAGTTCTTTTGGGGAAGTGAGCTTTTTGAGGGAAGTGCTAAAGTATCTAGTGTTCTAATGGAAGTTTATTTGGTGTTAGAACTGAACCTTAAGACCTATTATCTTCAGTGCACTAATGTTGCTAATAAAGATTGTGTGAAGTTTTGTATGAAGGAAAAATTTCAGGTGTATGGAAGGAATGAGTAATGAGATGAAGGATGGACTAAAGCTCAAGCTTGGGGATGCGACGCGTGTCACTCCAAGAAATATCCAAGAAGTACAAGCATTAAATCTTGGGGATGCCCAAGGCATCCCCTTCTTCATCAATAAAAATCCCAGGTTTCTTCCAAACGCTTCATTTTTATTGTTTCATGCACAGTTGTGTTGTTTCTGGAGCGTCTTCTTTTTCGTTTTCGTTTCGGTTTTTCGTTTTCTTTGTTTGCTTAGTTTTATGAATAAATTGATTGGCCCCCTCTTTCATACATTGGTTTTCAAATAGTTTGGTTTGGTTTGGAAAAGACTAGGAAAGCTCATGCTTAAATGGTAAAGAGAGCTTGTTTTTGACTGTGGCATATGCTTTGTCATGCCATGCTTGATATTGTTTTGGCTTTATGCTTAGTATTCTTTTCTATAGCATGACTTGTTATAAACAATTGAGATTGCTTAATGTGCCTTGGATGAATCATGCGTTGTTTTAGCATATTAAAGCATAGTATAGTGGTATTCTCCTTTGATGCTTTATTTGGGTTGACTTGGCGCATGCTCACACCATGTTATGACTATCTCAAGTCACCATAGCCTTTATGATCCTTTAGTTTTCAACTTGTAGTATCACTTTATGCTTTTATCAATGATGTTTTGTCGCTCTGCATGATTATGGCCATTATTGCCCTCTTAGTTTGTCGCTCCCAGTCTTTTGCTAGCCTCCACAACAAAGTATGAGTTCCACTCATGCATCCAACTCCCTAAACCAAGTTATTCCAAAGAGTCCACCTTACCTACCTATTAGCATATGCTATTCCAAGTATATTCATGCTTTTGTTTACCTTCCAAATTAAACTTGTTATGAGAAAACTAGTGATTAAAGCTCTCACGAACTTGATGGCACACTTTACTTTCTGCATTTAATAAACTTGAACCATTGGGTCCTTCTTTGTTGCGTATATGCTTGCGCTTTATAAGTTGAAGTTAGCAGAACCATGTATCATGGGGAACGCTTTCAACATTGCACTTGTACTTTGTACCCCGTTGATATCATGTTCTTTTGCTTATGGATCCCAGCGGTGTGAAATAAAAGTGGAACTTGTAAGATCATGGAGTTTGTATGTGTGTTAGAGAAATGCCTGGGCCGCTAGCCTAAGCCATGCCTAATCATGGTGGAAACTTGCAGCATCACCATAATGAGCATACTATGAAGCATCCTCAATAAAAACCTATGCAAATAGCAAATAAAAAGATCGTTGAGATGCTCATTGTCTGCTTGCCTTGTCATTTTGATTATGGGATAGCTCCCGTGTCATGTGCAAGGGGTACCCTGTTGGTGGTTCTTTATGATACATATCTACTTACAATGACAAGAGCTTACTCGTGACTAAAGTTGAGTAGCATGAGGTTCGGTCTTCGTAAGTAAGGGGCATGAGATTTCGGTTTATAACTTGTCAAGCATATCCTCTTAGTTGTGTAACTTTAACCTTAATCACCTTAAAGATGCTTATGATAGGGGCAATGAGAGCTGAAAGCTATAAGTACCATAATTTTTGGAAGGTCTTTATGAGACTTGAATCCCTACTTCCTTCTATGAAGGCCTTTCTTCCACCATTATATTGAGTATTCACCTTCTATCTTTATGCACCTACTTTGAGAGCATAGTGATCATTCTTAGTTCTATGTGCATTGTCCCAAGACTATTTGATTGATGCATAACTTGATATTGCTTGTTTTAAATTATTTGTATCTAGTCACTCTTATGAACTTTGAAGGTGTCCTATGCATTTATATTTGCTACTCTATGAGGGACAAGCTGAATACTATTATGCTATGTTTTCTTTATGCGAAACAAACAAATGTCTTGCAAAGCATTGTTATTCATGAATCTCTTATTTGTGCCTTTCATGTTGCATCATAGTTTCTTTGTCTTATTTCTAGAACTTTGTCTTTCATGTTATGATTGAAGTACTATGATCCCCGCTTTGAATGTTTTAAAAATACTTTGACCAAGTCTTTGATGGTGCATGTCATCTCAAAAATTATTCTTTCTTTTTATCACTTACCTACTCGAGGATGAGTAGGAGTTAAGCTTGGGGATGTTGATACATTGCAAATGTATCTATAATTTTTGATGTTCCATGCTTGGTTTTATCTACTTTCTTGTGTTTTGTCCACACTTTGGAGTACTTTTCATATGATTTCTTGGACTAACCTATTAACAAGAGCCACAGTGCCAACTGCCTGTTTTCTGCTGTTTTTGGTTCCATAAAAGTCATAAAATAAATATTCTCAGAATTGGATGGGACAAAAGCCAAAGTGCCTATTTTTCCGGAAGACATCAGATGCCAGAATACGAGACGGAGAAGGGCTAGGGGCCGGCCACACCACCTGGTCGCACGGCTAGGCCTGGCCCGCGCCAGGGGGTGGTCTGGACGACCCCAGCACCCCCTCGGCCTCTCCTTCCGCCTATAAGATGCCCTCGGGACGAAAACCCTAAGTACCCGATCAAAAATCCACGAAAGAGTCTGTAAGACGACGTCGTCTCTGTCCCTAGATCGGGAGGGATCTGAAGCTCTTCCCGACACCCTGCCGGAGAGGGGAATTCACCCTGGAGGCCTTCTTCATCATCATGCAAGCCTCCGGTGTGATGCGTGAGTAGTTCATCTCTGGACTACGGGTCCATGTAGTAGCTAGATGGCTGGTTCTCCTCCTTTGTGCTTTCACGTTTAGATCTTCTGAGCTCCGTTCATGATCAAGATCATCTATTTGTAATCCTACATGTTGTGTTTGCAGGGATCCGATGGATATTGACATGCTATTTTAGATTGATTATTGATTTTATCATGTGTTTTTTATTTGTGATCTTGCATTCTTTGCGTTCTTAGTAGCTATCTTGGCCAAGTAGATGCTAGCAACTCCAAGAGGGAGTATTTATGCTCGATAGTGGGTTCATGCCTCTGGTAATCTGGGGAAGTGACAGAAATCTCTAAGGTACTAGATGTGTTGTTGCTACTAGGGAGAAAACAACGATCCTTTGATCAGTGAACAATCGTATAGTTTACTTTACATGTAATTCGTAAAGCAATAATCTATTGCTTGCAACTTAATACTGGAGGGGGTTCGGATGATAACCTGAAGGTGGATTATTAGTCATAGATGCAGTTGGATGGCGGTCTATGTATAATGTTGTAATGCCCAATCAAGTTCCCAAGGAGTCAAGATGATTAGTATATGCATGTATTGCTTTCTCGATGTTTGTCAATTGCCCCGCTGTAATTTGTTCACCCAGCATGTTATCTATCTTAAGGAGAGCCACCTCTAGTGAACTATGGATCCCGGTCCTTTCTTTTACATACAATCTACAAACTGTTTATTGCTTTGTTTTTACTTTCTGCAAACTATTACTTCTTTCCATTCGATATGTTTAATCCTTTGTTTTCAGCAAAACCGGTGAGATTGACAACCTCATCGCAAGTTGGGGACAAAGTTCCGTGGTTGTGTTGTGCAGGTCTCCACGTTGCTACTAGCACCGGTAGTGCGCCCTGCCAAGGCTCAGCTAGCAACACCTTTTGGGTGTTTCCTTGCTCCTACTGGTTCGATTAAACCTTGGTTTCATAACTGAGGGAAACTTGCTGCTGTGCTCATCACACCTTCCTCTTGGGGTTCCCCAACGAGCTCTACATCAATACTGAGCCATCAGCCCTCCCCATTGGGTTAGCCATGTGGGACTATTAATAAAGAGAAAATATTAGGCATTTTCGTCCTGGCAGGATGGGCCAAAACCTGGCGCAATAACCAAAACAGAAAATGACTAAATAAAAGAAAAAGGGGAAATAGACAGGGGATGGCCGGGTGGGCCTTGGCGTGGCCCACCCCGCGCCCAGCTCTCCCCGCGGCGGCAGCCTCGCAAGGGGAGCTCGGGTGGGCTGGCCACCCCCCGGCAGCCCGCTGGCTCCCGCGGCCCGGGTGGGCCGGCTTGCCCCCCGGCGGCCTGCTTCCTAGCGCCTTTGCGGCGGCCTGGCGAGGCAGAGCCCGGGTGGGCCAGCTGCTGCGGCGGCCCAGCTTGGCTCGACCTGGTGCCAGGCGTGGCCCAGTTACACGTTGCCCTGTGCGGTGGTGATTATCCGCCGTCCACAGGGCTGGCTATTTTTGCCGTTTTCCATTTATTTTTCTGCAGCTTTTATTCTAGGCCTTTTCCGTCCAGGATTTGGCCTAATATAAAAGTTGCCTTTATAAATCTTAACTGAAATATTATTTAGAATATATTAATTCATAATTAACATATAATAAATATATATTTAAATTCCCATTTATCCGAAAACACTTTTCAGGGTCTGTTCCTTTATTTTCTCTCAAAACAACTTCGGACCTCTCCGCGGAACGATTCTGGCTTTCTCTCTTTCTCTATTGTGATTCCATCTTACGAATGATCGCTCTCATCGTACCCTTAAGTGCATCCTCTCACGGCTCGGGAATGCTCTAGACATGATCTGTATCAATGATGAACAGAGGGACCAGGGATGTCTATGTGACCCCTATGCATTCTTGATGACAATGTCGTTTGAACCGTCTAAATGTAGCATCCTCTTCCTTTTGTTTCTCGATACAACTTGTCCGAGAACTGATCATTGGTATCCCATACCTTGTTCAATCTCGTTCACAACAAGTTATGTTTTCTTGTTACCGTGATATTACATCCCCGTGACCTAGTCACATGTTGCAACATTTATGGATGTAATCTCACCAAGCTGGCCGTATGTATCTTTACCCGTCATGTGGGTGAACAAATCCCGGTCTTGTAGTCACATGTCATCAATAGTTTCTTTGGAATACCCAACATACACCTTTATGGCCACCGGATTACCAGATGACGGTTAATGTAGTCAAAGCAGCCTCGGGAAACAGTGAGTAATATGAGCTCATGGTCTAAGGAGAAGGAGTCTAGGTATAGTTGTTGCAATAATGAACTATATGACTTGATCGTGTTGCAATCCTTCGAGGAATGTCCAATCACATCATTCTCCAATGATATGATCCCGTTGTCAGTCGGCATAAATTCCCATGATCTTGAAACCCAGATCATCTTCAGGACCAACGAACTAGTATGAATAGAGGCTACTAGGGACTTGGTTGTTTCATACCACACCTGTACCAATGTTTCTACTTGGCACAGTTATAGCACAATATGAAACTATTATAAACTAATTGAGATATGACAATAAAAACCTATTTACTATTTGCCTCTAGGGCATATCTCCTTTAGTCTCCCACTTGCACTAGAGTACAAATAATCCAGCTTGCATTTTACTCATATAAACCATATACCATATGTGTTTAAGGATCATGCATGCTCATGGGAAACGTCATGTCCATGTTCTATTTTACTAGATCATTATGTCTTTTGCAAATTGTTAATGTCTTCCTAAATTTGACATTCACACCATTATCTTATAATGGGTCGAAGCATTTGTTTGGCGACAAAGTGAGACTTTGTTTCTAGTGTTTATGATGACAGTCGTTTTTCACCGTTATCATCTAAACTTCGAAACACACTTTGTTATCCTTTGTGTATATACTATAGTCATGGAAGCAGAACGAGGCCGGATTCCAGGAGCTTACAGTGACTTTAGATCAACGTCAAGGGCTTTCTCATGGGCATTGGGCCCTGGGACACATCATTCTACGTTAACAGCGGACTAGCCCCACCACAACATTATACATCACATCAGATGGAGCTTGTATACTTCTATATCTATGTAGATCCTAGTGCATGAAATGCAACTATGCTACTTACATTTCTTCTTGCCATTTATGTACAAACTCAATTATGGTTCAGTGATCAACTCATCAATCACTTAAAGACATGTTCTTACAGTTAAGAGCTAGTCCTTCCAACCAGAACCTTGGGTCACATTATGTCGAGTATACAACATGGTTATGTGGAAGAACCTATGACTGAGGCATAGGAGATGCAACGCATCTCTTTCTTTCAACCATAGTTGCAATACACAATTCAATGCTTCATATAGTAAGAACTACTTTGTCACCTTTTTCCATTCTAAGCTTCTTCAGAATCTTGTCTTAGGACATTTTGAACATCTTTCAGAATCAAGTCCAGGAAGCATTCGACATTCAGTGTTTATTAAACTCACCAGTCTATCTCGATAGATCTTATTGTTTAATAGCTTCAACTTCATCCTTATTTATCTGACTTAAACATTATTAACACCAATCACACCATTCATATATGTCGTCCACATATCCCAGAATGATTTCGCACTCCCACTCAAATATGACATTCATATTTGAGATCTAGGGGTTTCACTTAGCTCCCACTAAAATCTAGGTCCTCTCGATAATCTTGGTCATTCCAAAATTCCTTGATCACTATCAAATCGAGAATTCTACTAACGAGATTTCAATGACAATTCATTTCTCGTACTTAGGTCCATCACGCTTCTTTGTAATTCGTAGATGTCTTGTTCAAAACATGATAAGTGAATCAATAATATAATTCCACAAACTTGTAGAATATCTAGTTGAATCCTACTTTCTTTAGTAAAAGTATTTACTTGAAACTTTATGATCATTGTCAATAGTTTCTCCTCTATTTGTAGAATTTGGTTTCACGAAACAAATTCCGCTGCACCACTCAACAATTCGGAGGTAAGGTCAAATACCTTGTTTTGATCTTTTACTTTCTTCCACTTGTATCTTCATCAAGACACGTCAACTTTGGACAACAACAGGTTTGCCCCTTTTGTGGAAGATGCATTCATAGATTCCTAAGAATGCTCTACAAAGACTTGTTTATTCGCCATGACTTTGACTTATCAAAATCTCCAGAAACTCGAACTTGCCATAACACTTATGGTGTTGTTTCCACGAATCTTTTAGATGTTCCTTCGTATTTCAAATGAGTGTTTGCTTATTTTGATCTTTAACTCTAAACGACAACTATAACCCCTATAAGAGATGATATTATACCATATGTATCTTAATACATAACGATTATGATGTTTAGACATTTCAACACAGTTTGAATTCGTCCAATTATCATAATTTGTGAAACATCTTTCACAAGTTCCTTTTATGCTAAACTTAACTTGAATACTTTAGTCATGTCGATCAAATCGAAGAGACTTGTTAATTCAGTTAATTCAATATCGCATTTAGTTATGACCTCATTTGAACAATTCAAATCATTTCAAACTTCATGTTTCATTAAGTAAATACACTTATTCACTTAAGTCCACAATAAATGATTTCCACTACTTGTTGAAAATATGATACATCATTATGTATAAGTTTTAGCATTTCTTCGCATATCACTGTTTTACCAGAATGCGGAGTTTTAGTCATTCTGCCCAAGAGGCATGTTTGCAAAGTCTCTAGATTAAGCATCTAGGACCCCAATCTTTCATAAAGAACCTGCAATAACCAAAATGACTTAAACTGTAGTGTCATTTCATTATTAAACTTTGGATATCTTTTAGCATTCTAATCATTTATAAATGTTTAAACTATTATCATTAACATAGTGATGAGAATAACTTATTTATAATCGTAATGTGACCATAACGGTATTGTTCATAAGAATAGTACAAACTGGTTTGTAACTTGTTCATATGAATAATCGTCTTGCCAAAAGCAAGACACACAGACTAGGATTACAAAATTATATTCAAGTCCACTAATCCAAATGATAAACTTTGAGGGAAGAGGTGATGTCGGCCATCAACTATTTTGCTTGCCGTCATCAAGTCACGTTGCCTCAAAACCAGCAATTCTCAAGTAGATCATCCTATTTTCACAAAACAGGACAAGTACCAAATACTTTGAAAACTAAACGAGCTTTTGCAAGAGCCACATTTATAATTTGTATATCTTACATATACCTTTTCATCCATGACCTCCATTTGCAATCAAGCCCTTCCAAGAGTTCGTAATTCTAATGCAAGATTGCTAAGTGTTTTTCCAAACATTTTGGAGTCATCGAATTATCTCCTAATGGTTATTGTATCAAGAAGAGAAGATCATCTTTTACGAGGACATCCCTTAGGCGTGGGTATTAATCTATGAAGTCGGACCCTTTTGCTAAGTTCCATATTAAGCAATATATTCCCATGGTCGCAAAGGACCTCAGTGGGATAGGCCAAGGTCTACTAAGATATTTGCAAATAGACATCTAGACTAAGTTTATAATAAGAGATCAATTTATAATTGGTCTCCACTAAAATTGTCATCCCCTGGACGATTTTAGTGATCACATGATCCCTATCCTCTGCACCTCCCCCGTGTTACACAACCATCAGTGCATTATCAAATGTAGACATTCACCAATGCCAATCACATCATCCATGTGACTCATGCTCGATCTTTCGATCTCTTGTGTTCCGAGGCCACGCTTCTATGGCGTGCTAGGCTCGCCAAATCTAACTTGTGTGTATTTGCTGTGCAACATGGCTTACACCCACTGTATGCGAACGTAGATATGTCTGACACCCAGGCATGTAACCCTGGATCACCTCATACCGAAGAACTTTCTTGGTGGTGCACACAAGGGGAACACGGAACATTGGAATTCAATAGGAATTATCTTATTTGCTACCGTTGAGTATCTAATACTAGCACACAATAAGATGTAAAAATTGTTATCAACATCATATGTATAATGTGATATGATATGGTCTTTCTTGCGCCTTGATCTCCATCGAGCGCTCCTGCATGATCTCGATCTTGCCCTTGGTTTCACGCCAAGTCCACGATGCCTCCACCAGATCATCCATCGGAACGATGACTATTACTATACTACTTAGTAATAGAAAAGTAAACTACTTTACCTTCGTATCGACCAATGCCATATCATAATCACATGCCCCCTACAAAATAAAGTTAGACGCCTCTACTTTATCTATTGCAAGTTTTACGTGGTTGTTAGGACTTTCGCACTAGAACCGTTTCTAAACTACGAACTTTCCAACCACAACATGGATCCGGCAGTTGTCTCTATTACACCCCTTTCGGGGACCTCCGTTATAAATGCTATATCAACTATTGAATGAGAGACAGACACCCGCTAGCCACTTATACGGTACAAGCCATATGTTGAGCGTGGAACCAGTCTCGCGTATGAATATGCGTAAGGCCGGTCCGGGCCGCTTCATCAAACAATACCGCGATATAAACAAGTACACGTTAGAGGGTAACAAGTAAGGGATCAATGCCCGCATAATACTTGTGCGTACTGGCCGTACAACACTCCTACGCATAGACCGGCTCTGATACCACTGTAGGGGATAGGTGCGGAAAACAAAAAAATTCCTACGATGGAACCCCAAAAACTTGCATAGGATCTATCTATGTAGTAGTGAAGTAACGGCCAATGCATAGAGAATACATACCCTTGTAGACCGTACGCGGTTAACGTTCCGCAGGGAACATGGTTGAAGTAATCGTACTCATAGCCGACCTCAAGGTCGCGAAGCTCCTCGCAGGTCACCCCTTGCTCCTTCGTCATCTTCATCGTGCAACAGCTCCAGCTCACGACATTTAAGCGCCCCAAGTGTTGCGCCTCGTGTCTTCGTACACATCCGGTGCACGATGAGACCTCCGGCTCCCCGATCGCACCGGGAGTGCGGAAGTTGATATCTGGCTAGGAATCCCTGTAGCGCAACGGCGTTCTGCAGGTGTGCCTCAATCGCACAGCCTAGGCTTGGGGCCATGGTCACAAGGACTAGAGAGAGAGGGAAGGAGGAAGTCAACCAAAGGACTTCCCCAAAATTATGTGTTTAATCCCACCCATGGGCACCCTTTATATAGGCGGAGGGGGTGTGCCCTCCCCATTGGGTTAGCCATGTGGGACTATTAATAAAGAGAAAATATCAGGCATTTTTGTCCTGGCCGGATGGGCCAAAACCTGGCCCAATAACCAAAAAAGGAAATGGTTAAATAAAAGAAAAAGGGGAAATAGACAGGGGCTGGCCGGGTGGGCCTTGGCGCGGCCCACCCCGCACCTAGCTCTCCCCATGGCGGCGGCCTGGCAAGGGGAGCCCGAGTGGGCTGGCCACCCCCCGATGGCTCGCTGGCTCCCGCGGCCCGGGTGGCCGGCTCGCCCCCCGGCGGCCTGCTCCCTGGCGCCTCTGCGGCGGCCTGGCGAGGCAGAGCCCGGGTGGGCCGGCTGCTGCAGCGGCGACCTAGCTCAGCTCGACTCGGTGCCAGGCGTGGCCCAGTTACACGCCGCCCTGTGTGGTGGCGATTATCCGCCGCCCACAGGGCTGGTTGTTTTTTCCTTTTTCCATTTATTTTCTACAGCTTTTATTCCAGGCCTTTTCCCTCCGGGATTTGGCCTAATATAAAAGTTTCCTTTATAAATTTTAACTTAAATATTATTTAGAATATATTAATTCATAATTAACATATAACAAATATATATTTAAATTCCCATTTATCCGAAAACACTTTTCGGGGTCTTTTCCTTTATTCTTTCTTCGAACAACTTCGGATCTCTCCGCGGAACGATTTCGGCTTTCTCTCTTTCTCTACTGTGATTCCATCTTACGAATGATCGCTCTCATCGTACCCTTAAGTGTATCCTCTCACGGCTCGGGAATGCTCTAGACATGATCTGTATCAATGATCAACAAAGGGACTAGGGATGTCCATGTGACCCCTATGTATTCCTGATGACAATGTCGTTTGAACCGTCTAAATGTAGCATCCTCTTCCTTTTGTTTCTCGATACAACTTGTCCGAGATCTGATCATTGGTATCCCATACCTTGTTCAATCTCGTTCACAACAAGTTCTATTTTCTTGTTACCGTGATATTACATCCCCATGACCTAGTCACATGTTGCAACATTGATGGATGTAATCTCACCAAGCTGGCCGTATGTATCTTTACCCGTCATGTGGGTGAACAAATCCCGGTCTTGCAGTCACATGTCATCAACTGTTCCTTTGGAATACCCAACATACACCTTTATGGCCACCGTATTACCAGATGACGGTTGATGTAGTCAATGCAGCCTCGGGAAACAGTGAGTAATATGAGCTCATGGTCTAAGGAAAAGGAGTCTAGGTATAGCTGTTGCAACAATGAACTATATGACTTGATCGTGTTGCAATCCTTCGAGGAATGTCCAATCACATCATTCTCCGATGATTTGATCCCGTTGTCAGTCGGCATAAATACCCATGATCTTGAAACCCAGATCATCTTCATGACCAACGAACTAGTATGAATAGAGGCTACTAGGGACACATGTACCAATGTTTCTACTTGGCACAGTTATAGCACAATATGAAACTAGTATAAACTAATTTAAAAAATATAAACCATATACCATATGCATTTACAGATCATGCATGCTCATGGGAAACATTGGTCGATGGCGGGCTTAGGCGTGGTCGCGGAGGCTCCTAGGGTGGTCACAATCGACTGTCCCTTCCTCCTCTGCTACGGCGGCTCTGGTGGAAATTCCGGCGAACGGTGGCTCGAGTGGCTCCGGGATGGTGTGAGGGACTCAGTGGGAGGTGGGGAGTGTTGGAGTGTGGAGAAATGGTGCTGGAGAGGGCTCCTTATATAGCCCAACGAGGGGACCGAGGGGTGCGACGGTGAGCTCGTCGGTGACGGTGGTACAGGGTGCTAAAGGCATGGGCGGGGTAGGCGGATGGTACTTTGCCTCCTGGCGATCATCTATGGTGCAATGGCGCAGCTAGGGGTAGTGGCTTCTGGTAGGGCGAGCCTAGCGCTCTGAGAGGGTCTGGCGGCGTTTGACGTGGCATGCGATGGCTGCAGGTCAAGTGGTGGGGAGAGGGGTTGTCTGGGAGCATGCTAGGGTTAAGGTGAAGCGGCGCGTGCAAGCTGAGGGCACGACGTGGCTTGTGCAAGGCTGTCGGGGCGGCGCTTTGGCATGGGTTGTGCACGGTGCAGAGGCGGAGAGCGCGGGCTGTCCGCGGTGGTCCAGTGCTCGGCTATGTCCGTGGGGTGGACAGGGGGTCGCGGTAGGGTGAGGCGGAGCTAGGGTGTGTTGGTTAGGCGCGGCTTGGTCTCTGGCGCGTTGCCCACGTTTGGCCGGCGACGACCATACTCGGGCGGCGCGGTACTGTACTTCATGGCGAATGGGGGTGATGGTCTGGGATGGGGTAGATGCTAGGGGGACAGGGGTTAAGATGGAGACCAAATTGGTCGATGATCACTGTAGAAATAGTGAAGCTACTCTAGTGTTTGATTTGTGCCTGCCATGTGTTCGACAGAATGGCCGCATGAAGAAAAAATTTGAATTTTGAAATGATTTTTGGTGGGTGACTTGATCTCATGCTTGGTAGTATGTGTTTGCTTCGGATTGCTAAAGTGACCTCATTTGAGTGGTTTTTGAAAAAGTGGGATCTATGCATATGAAATGGATTCCATTTTCAAATGCCATTTAAAATTAGTGTTTAAATGTTTTTGTAAGATTTCAAAGTGGGTCTTGGTAGATCTTTACTTGTACTAGCAAGGGGTGAAAAGAGTTGAGAATGTTTCTGTTTGAATTTTACCTCTAGGAACACCTAAAGTGACCTAGTGGATTAAAATGGCAAAAGTGACCATTTGCATTTATTAATTCCATTTGATTTCTTTTTCTTTGGATTTTGTTTTTAAATGATCTAGATGATGTGGCATTCACCTTTGACTCATTTTACAACCATTAGAACAATCAAACATGGCAATTTCAAACAATTCTATATTAATGCAAACAAACATGCATTCATAATGGTTTTTAATAATAAAAGTTCTTGTTAACCCTAAACTTGGGTGATTTGGATCTTAATATCATTGATTAAAGATTTGGGATGTTACAATGCGGTGGTATACTGGTGGTGTTGCTGTTCGAGTAGCTTCTCCTGCCAGTTCTCGCGGTGCTCCTCCAACCGAGTCCAAGAAAAAAGGAAGGTCCTTGCAAAGGAAGTAGTGATGATATAAGAACACTGTTCTCAGCTTTGCCCCTTTTACTAGCTTCCGTAATCTGCTAAAACAAAAATATCCTTAGAACTTGTGGATTTGAGCATGATAGCTGCTTTACACCTTTATTTTTCCTAGCACTTTGGACCATTTTTGTACAAGATGTGTGATAGGTATGAAATAGTTCCTTCATTTTTAAGCGAGCACACATATGTCAGACAAAAGCGAAGAAAAGAAGCTAAGCTGCTCCAAGAGTTTATGGCATGTTGGATAGCGATATAATTGGAGGTTATTATAAGTTTAGAATGTCATGGTTTCCATCTTTTTTCTACCGTCTTTGTTTGACTTGATGCCCCTTTTCTAAAACTTCAGTTCAGTAAAATGCATTGAGTCTTCTTCATGCTAAAAAATATAAGCAGTTTCGGACATACACAATTTAATAATCCACTAGGAAAAGGTTTGTACTGTCTCTGATCTTTTAGAGTTGATGTGAGACTCTATTTTTCAAGTTTGATTGATCAGTCTTTCTCCACTTAGTTTTTCTATTCCTGTGAAAGTGCTTGACGAGAGTTGTTATATGCAGATGTTATAGTTTTTTTGGCAACGTGTGCAAGGTCTGTTTCAGAATAAGAGTTGGAATGGGATTAAAGTTCACATACATATGCAGTGCTATAGAGAGGGATGTTGAGGGGTATTTAATTGCATGCACTAGCCAACGCAACCAACAGTTCGAACTGATAGAAAGGGCTAGGCAATTTATTTCAACACTCACCCTACGTATTTTGCCCTTTGGCCTATTGTGACGTGTTTTTGGAGCTGCAGTATTTTTTTGTTTAATTCTTCGTTGGCCAGGATTTGATCCTAAGACCTTCTCTGATACCATGTAGAATTGTATAGAATAATAATCAATGACAATATTGTGGCATTTACAAGAGGTATATATGAGGGTCTAGGTGCACCGGCCTAGCCCTATAACAAACCGACTAGGACTCTTAAATCTAACAAGAGTTGTATTCTAACACCTTTGCACACTCAAAATATTTTCTTCATTGGAATTTGATGAGTAGACCTGACCAAGGATTACTGTAACGTAGGATTGTACATGAGAAAATAGTGTATTTAACAAAACATGTGTTTTCTCATGGATTATCCACTCTTTCTATGTTAAATCCCTCAAAAGAAGATATAAGAAGTGAATAGAAAATGCTTAATGTTTTATACTCTATTGTATAAATATTTATGCATACATGTCCAAACGCAGTTAATATGGCATTTGGATCAGCACCTTCCATTGGTTAGAGAAAGCTTTGCCTATTCTATGCAGGTTTCTATTTGTTCTTTGTAGGTATAATTTATTTATTTGTATATGTTGCCTAGCTTTTTCGAGGTCACTAGAATGTTGATCCAGAGCCTGAAGACTTCCCTACATATGCACACAAGGCAAAGCCATTTGACGTTCTCTCCAAACGTGTAGATAACACAAACTTCTTATCAGGTTTTAAATGAATTCGTCTTATTCATCTTGCTATCTCTTTTCATTTGTTTTCAGTTCCAGATGTTGTCGGAGTGGTAAGTAGATCATCTGGTGTCATCCCCTCCAACAATTATGATCCAAGCAGAGAATTCCTGATAAAAAAATGAAGAGTACGTATCTCGGTTTACATACTATTCATTGTTACGTTACTATAAATGGATGTATAAACTTATATTATCTTTCTTCTAAAAGTGATAGGACTGCTGAAAGCTTCAAGGCTAAATCGCTATATGACGCCTCTCTTGAAAACAACATGATCGTGCTATTTCTAGGAATGGTTATTTATACTTTCCAAGGTATCAAAAATCTAAATACCTGCTACTACACCATCTGTCAACTTATCTTGACATTTATATTTGAATATAAGCAAACTATGGCGCTCTTCGTCATAGCGGTGTCAAACTAGGAAAGGTAGCTTTCAAAAGAACTAATTTTACTTGGTGGCACTTTAATCCAGACATTCCCGAAGTAGCCGCTTTTTATCAAAGGTATATGCCACTTATATTTGACACCATTATGGATGAAACTAATAAATGTCTTAACAATCTATCGCAACCTTGAAGAACAAGGGTTTCATTACACCATTGAATTAGCACTAAGATAGGCTAGAATCAGTATACCTCCTCTTTTATGAGCAGATGTAACCTATATGCGCCTACCGTCTAGCTATGGCCAGCAAAAAGTATGTATCAGCAGTGCCGATGTGATGTACTATACATCCCTGTGCAAATATATTAACTACTCGCTCCAGTTCCCTTCGATTCTTAAATTCCTTTGATTTGACATGTAAAATTGATTTCAGATATTTGTGTTGACGCAACTGAAATTGTTAGTATGTTACTGCTTCTTCTAGCGAAGTTGTTAAATTAATAAATTATTAATGTTCATTTTGCTAGAACAAATTAAGGCCAAGGAAATGATGTCACACTCTGAGTAACTAATCGAGCGAGCCTGGTTGGTCAATGACCGAATGTTCTCGATCTATATATAGTGAACCAAAAAAGATATAATTGAGGCAAAGGAATGATTTTTCAACTGAACCGGGTGTGCAAAGTCTAAACTTTTTCTGAATTTCCGAGGTTTAAGAAAACCGTCCTTCCTCGTGCCAACTTGAAAACTTACCATATACACACACAAATCAGCACCACACCGCCGTGTGTACTCACCTTTTTTTCATGGCGGTTGCATAACAAATACAACATACAATGTAAATTAGTGCGAAAATCACGGGATCGTGCACCAAGGCGCACCCCTAAATCTAGTCTAACACGAACAGCAAGAGAATAGGAACGACACCTACCACTAGCAGCACGCGGGAGCAGCGCACATCGCTTGGTCACCAACAATATTCGGGAGCAGCGTCCGTCCCGCAAAAAGGGAGAAACGTCTGAGTATGCAGCATTGGTACATCAACAGTAATTTAGTCAGACCTTGGAGTGGACACAAAGCTCGGGGCTCGAGGCTCGGCTCGGGCTCGACTCGGCTCGGAGGTCGGACAAGCCAAGCCTTAACCTTGCTATTTAGACTCGAGGCTCGACAAGCCAGCTCGGTGAAGCTCGGAAGCTGGCTCGAAGGCTCGATGCAAATCTAACAATTCACGATCATAATCAACAATTCAGCATATTTATAGGTTCATAACATACTCTAAAGGGTCTCAGAAAGTATTAGTAACCATAATATTGGCATACATTAGAATTTCATCTCCCCCATCATTGTTTCTCGTTATTTTGTTAACTGCCACAATGAACCGTAGATTTTAGAATATATACACTGAAGAGGGATAAATACATCAATGTTCCAAACTAATGTCATATTGCCATGTCTATTGTTTCTTTCGCTACTATTTGTGTTGAATTTTGATACAAATTTCCAAATCCCAACTACAATGTCAAAATCAGATCAGACATATAACATGTTTTTACAAAATCAGAATATTTCTGACACTTCTTTCTGTCTTAGGGGAATCACGATTCATGTCATTTAGCATATGGTTAGACCTGCACTTTGCTTACCTATGATACAATTCTTTCAGTCAAACTGTCACGTGATCCTGTTCTCAAACTTTTGTACTATATCCTCTCCTCTACTTTTGATCAAAGGAATGCAACACTTCAGACTAATCACTAGTAGAAAAAGGGTCTTTGGTTCAGCACCCAAATGCCATCAGTCCCGATTCAGCTCGCAAATCGGGACCAATGCCAGGCACCGGTCCCGGTTCATGCCGCCTGGGCATTGGTCCTGGTTCATCTCTAAGCAACGGTCCCAGTTCGTGGCATGAACCGGGACCAATGCCCCCGTGACACACACGTGGCGCTCTGTGGAGCATTGATCCCGGTTCATGCCATGAACCGGGCCCAAAAACCCTCCCTCGCGACGCACACGTGGCGCTCTGCGGAGCATTGGTCCCGGTTAATGTCAAGAACTGGGACCAGAAACCCTCCCCTGGCTATAAATAAGCCCAGCCCAACCACTTATTTTTTCTGGAATTTTGTGTGGGAGGTGGATGCTATTTTTTTCTTCACACTGCACACAACGTGTTCGACGAAATGTCCGAGCCACACTTAAGTTCGCACAACACGGTATCCTCGGCCGAGGTTAGCAAGCTTATTTTCTTTATCTGTAACCGATACAAAAATATTGCATGTGTCCATGTAGGGTGGTCATTTCACTATTCACGATGTTATTGTAATGGTTAATTATTATGATGCAGATCGATGCGTGGATGCGATGGATGTACGGCGACTGACGCGATTCCGATTTTATTGCAGACCTGCATAAATTTATCGATGTGGCTAAGGCAAACAAAGTGGATAATTTTATGCCTTGTCCCTGCGTCTACTGTCGGAACGTGGCGGAGCACTCTGCCCCGAGAATCCTTCAAAGCCATCTGCTTCGGAGAGGTTTCATGCCCGGATATTATTGTTGGGCCATGCATGGAGAAAGAGGGGTTAGGCTGGAAGAAAATGAAGAAGAGGAGGATGATGACAGCTATCCTATGTCCCCTGAAGAATACAGTGATACTGCAATGGAAGACAATGAAGAAGAGGGAGGCGGCAATGAAGAAAAACAACGGGCATCGGATGAGCCCACTGATGGTCTTGGTCGGGTCATTTCTGATGCAAAGCAACAATGCGATACAGAAAGGGAGAAGCTTAAGTTGGAGGCCATGCAAAAGGATCACAAAAAGTTGTTGTACCCAAATTGCGAAGATGGCAGCACAAACGATAACGAAGTTACTGAAAATAATGAAGCCGAAGCTTCCAAACGATAACGAGCTGCCCGAGACAACGTACGAAGCAAAGAAGACTATTTGCCCTCTAGGATTAGATGTGGAGAAGATACATGCATGCATTAATGACTGCATCCTATACCGCGGTGAGAAGTACGAGAATATGGATAAATGCATGGTATGCACTGCATGTCGGTACAAGATCAGGCAAGATGACCCTGGTGATGTTGAGGGCGATGACGAGCCCCCCGGGAACAGGGTTCCTACTAAGGTTATACAGTATGCTCCTATAATACCACGGTTAAACGTCTGTTCAGAAACAAAGAGCATGCCAAGTTGTTGCGATGGCACAAAGAAGAGAGTAAGGAAGACGAGAAACTGAGACACCCCGCCGATGGGTCGCAGTGGAGAAACATCGAGAGAAAGTACTCGAACTTTGTAGGTGACGCAAGGAACTTATGGTTTGGTCTAAGTACATACGGCATGAATCCTTTTGGGGAGCAGAGCTGCAGTCACAGTACCTGTCCAGTGACTCTATGTACCTACAACCTTCCTCCTTGGTTGTACATGAAGCGGAAGTTCATTATGATGCCAGTGCTCATCCAAGGACCGAAGCATTTGACCTACGAGCGTTGTTGTTCGTAACCATCAATGATTGGCCTGCTCTTAGTAACATTTCAGGACAGTCAAACAAGGGATACAATGCATGCACGCATTGTTTAGATAAGACTAAAGGTACATATTTGGATAAATGTAAGAAGGTTGTGTATGTGGGTGTTGTAAATTTCTTCCGACTAATCATCAAGTAAGAAAAAAAGGCAAGCATTTCAACGGTGAGGCAGATTACCGGAAGAAGCCTAAGCTCCCTAAAGGTGCTGATATATTTGGTATGGTGAAGGACCTAGAAGTAATCTTTGGAAAGGGTCCTGGCGGTCAATCTATTCTGAAAGACCCCATTACCGGACACACGGCCATGTGGAAGAAGAAATCTATATTTTGGGAGCTTGAGCATTGGAAAGACCTAGAGGTCCGTTCTTCAATCGACGTGATGCACGTGACGAAGAATCTTTGCGTGAACCTTCTAGGCTTCCTGGGCGTGTATGGGAAGACAAAATATACACCATAAGCACGAGAGGACCAGCAACATATCAAAGACCCATACAACAAGCATACTAATAAAGGTCGTCAATACTTAAGCAGCTACGCTCTTACCAAAGCAGAGAAGGAAATCTTTTTTGAATGCCTGAGCAGTATCAAGGTCCCAGCTGGCTTCTCGTCAAATATAAAGGGAATAATAGATATGGCAGAGAAAAAATTCCAGAACCTGAAGTCTCAAGATTACCACGTGATTATGACGCAGTTGCTTCCGGTTGCATTGAGGGGGCTTCTACCGGAAAATGTTCGAGTACCCATTATGAAGCTATGTGCATTCCTCAATGCAATATCTCAGAAGGTAATTGATCGAGAAAGTTTGGAAAGGCTACAGAAGGATGTGGTCCAATGTCTTGTCAGTTTTGAGTTGGTGTTCCCCCCGTCCTTCTTCAATATTATGACGCATCTCTTAGTTCACCTAGTTGAAGAGATTTCCATTCTTGGTCCTGTATTTCTGCATAATATGTTCCCCTTCGAGAGGTTCATGGGAGTCTTAAAGAAATATGTTCGTAATCGTGCTAGGCCAGAAGGAAGCATCTCCAAGAGCTATGGAACAGAGGAGGTCACTGGGTTCTGTGTAAACTTTCTTCCTGACCTTAAGCCGGTTGGTGTTCCTGAATCACGGTATGAGGGGAGACTGAGTGGAAAAGGCACGCTAGGAAAGAAAGCAATGATATTTAGGGACGGGCATTCTTTGAATCAAGCATACTACACAGTTCTACAAAGTTCTACCTTCGTGGCTCCATATATCGAGGAACACATGAATGTTGTACGCTCCAAGTTCCCAGGGAAGGATGACTACTGGACTAAAGAAAATCACATGGAGACTTTCGGCACTTGGTTGCAATTATATCTCATGAATGACACCACTATTGGAGATCAGCTCTACTTGTTGGTCGCGACACCATATGCGACTGTATTGACTTTCCAAGGGTACGAGATAAATGGGAATACATTTTACACGATTGCCCAAGATAAAAAGAGCACCAACCAAAACAGTGGTGTCCGCTTTGATGCAACATGCGAGATTGGAAAAAGGACACATACTATGGTTACATAGAGGAGATATGGGAACTTGACTATGGACCTACTTTTAAGGTCCCTTTGTTTCGGTGCAGTTGGGTCAAGATGAATGGAGAAGGGTTAAAGGTAGACCAGCTGTACGAAATGACAATAGTGGATCTCAAGAATCTTGGTTACAGAGACGAACCATTCGTCCTAGCCAATAATGTGGCTCGGGTTTTTTATGTGAAGGACATGTCCTTTAGACCAAAAAAGAAAAAATAAGGAAACGAATACATCAGATGATGAGCCCAGGCGTCACATAGTTCTTTCAGGGAAAAGAAACATCGCGGGAGTTGAGGACAAGACAGACATGTCAATACATTATGATAAGTTTGATGAAATTCCGCCCTTCACTGTGAAAACTGACCCCAAGCATCCCGTTAATCAAAGAAGATGCTCCATGGTGATGGGTTCGTAGCATGGAAAATAAAAAAATTCTACCGCAAGAACGAACAAAACCCAGATCTAATCTAGATAAAAGCCAAGATCTAATCTATTAGACATGAGCAACGAGATAGATAGGAACTAACCCTCGTAGATCCGAAAGCGTTAACGAGATTAGATCTCGTGGTTGATGTAGTCGATCACTTGCCGATCTCAAGATCGTGTGGACGATCCTTCCGGCGTCACGTTCCGGCAGCGCTTCCGCACTCGGTCAAGTTGACGATCCTTCTGGCGCCGCGTTCGAGCAGCGCTTCCGCAGTCGGTCACACGTGCGGAGTCGAAGCAGACCTTCCTCTCCTCGTTCCAGCGAGCAGCAGAGGTAGTAGATCTTCTCCACGGAATCCTAGCAGCACGACGCCGTGGTGGTGGTGGTGGAGTAGTGAATTCTGCAGGGCTTCGCCTATGCCTGTGCAGAAGAAAGGAGGAGGAGAGAGGCGGCAGAGATTGGAGTTACGGGAGCAGGGCTTGGAGGGGGCGCCCCTGCCCTTCTATTTAAGGGGGGAGGGCGCCTTGGGGAGGGGGAGTCCTTGTTGGACTCCCCACCTCCTTGGGCCGGCGGATTGGGGAGGGGGGAAGGAGTCCTCCTCCCCCACGACTCCTAGTCTTGACCCACCAGGACTCCTTGATCCCTATCTTGATTTTCAAGCAAACTCCAAGAAATCTTCTAAAACCTTCCGGAACATTCCGAAACCTTCTAGAATCCTCATACAAATACTGCGGAACATTTCCTAACTCAGAAAATGATCCCCAATATATGAATCTTATTCTCCGGACAATTCCGGATCTCCTCGTGATGTCCCGGATCCATTCCGAGACTCCGAACAACCTTCGGTCTCCAACGCACATTCCATATCTACTTAAAACAACTACGAACCTTAAGTGTGTCACCCTACGGTTCGTGAATATGCAGACATGACAGAGACACATCTCCTATCAATAACCATCAGCGGGACCTGGAGATCCATAATGGCTCCCACATACTCAACGATGACTTCGTGATCGATTGAACCATTTACATACGAAACCAATTCCCTTTGTCTCACGATATTATACTTATCCGAGGTTTGATCGTCAGCATCTCCATACCTAGTTCTACCTCGTTACTGATAAGTACTCTTTACTCGTTCCGTGATATGTCATCCCTTGTGACCCAGTCACATGCTTGCAAGCTAACTAGATGACATTCCACCAAGAGGGCCCAAAGCATATCTATCCGTCATATGGATGGACAAATCCCAATCTTGGTCCATGCGCTTCAACACATACTTTCAGAATACCCAATGACACCTTTATAACCACCCAGTTACGACGGGGTGTTTGATGTCATCAAAGTACTCATCCGGTGATGGTGATTAACACAACCTCATGGTCGAAGGATTAGGTTACTATGCATTTAAAACCTTACAGCAATACAAACTTAATGACTTGATCTTATGCTACACTTACTATGGGTGTGTGTCCATCACATCATTCTCCTAATGACATAACCTTGTTATTAATCACATCCTAATGTCCATGATCAGGAAACCATGATCATCAATTAATCAACAAGCTAGTTCAACAAGAGGCTTACTACGGACTCTTACATTTTTACAAAACACACATGTATTAGTGTTTCCTTATAAAACAATTATAGCATGGGATGTAAACATTCATCATAAACACAAATATATAATAATAACCACTTTTATTATTGCCTCTAGGGCATATCTCCAACAGTCTCCAACTTGCACTAGAGTCAATAATCCAGATTACATGGTAATATACCGAACACCCATGGCGTTCTGGTGTTGGTCATGCTTTGCCCTAGGGAGAGCTTTAGTCAACGGATCTGCCACATTCAGATCATTGTGTACTTTGCAAATCTTTATGTCACCATCTCGGACATACTCGCGAATAGCGTGGAAACGTAGCTTGATGTGCTTCAGCTTGCTATGTGACCTTGGCTCCTGTGCATTAGCTATGGCACCTGTGTTGTCACAGTAGATGGCCATCGGGTCCAACGCACTGGGAACCACGCCAAGTTCAGTAATGAATTCCTTCATCCAAACGGCTTCTTGTGCAGCCTCCGAAGCAGCTATGTATTCCGATTCAGTTGAAGATTTCGCCACAACGCTTTGCTTCGCACTCCTCCAGCTCACTGCAGCACCATTCAAAATAAATACGTATCCCGACTGTGACTTTGAGTCATCCGGATCGGTGTTCCAACTAGCATCGGTGTAACCGTTTACAACAAGTTGTTCATCACCTCCATAAGAAAGAACCATATCATTAGTCCTATTTAGGTACTTTAGGATATTTTTGACCGCTGTCCAGTGCTCCATTCCAGGATCACTTTGATATCTGCTAGTCAAACTAACAACATGTGCTATATCCGGTCTTGTACATAGCATGGCATACATGATAGAACCTATGGCTGAGGCATAGGGAATATTATTCATTTTCTCTCTATCTTCTGCCGTAGCTGGACTTTGAGTTTTACTCAAGGTCTTACCTGACAACATGGGCATGAACCCTTTCTTGCTATCTTCCATTCTAAACTTCTTTAGAACTTTGTCCAAGTATGTACTTTGTGAAAGCGCTATTAGGCGTCTTGATCTATCTCTATAAATCTTGATGCCTAGAATATATGCCGCTTCGCCAAGACCCTTCATTGAAAAACTATTATTCAAATAGGTTTTGACGCTACTAAGAAGTTCTATATCATTCCCAATCAACAATATGTCATCTACATACAGTACTAGGAATGCTACAGAGATCCCACTCACTTTCTTGTAAATACAAGCTTCTCCATAAGTTTGCATAAATCCAAAGTTTTTGATTACTTTATCAAAACGTTGATTCCAACTCCGGGATGCTTGCTTCAGCCCATAAATGGAATGTTGAAGTTTGCATACCTTGTCAGCATCTTTAGGATCGACAAAACCCTTGGGTTGTACCATATACAACTCTTCCTCAATGTCACCATTATGGAACGCCGTTTTGACATCCATCTGCCAAATCTCATAATTGAAATGTGCAGCAATTGCTAACAAAATCCTTACAGACTTTAGCTTCGCTACTGGTGAGAAAGTCTCATCATAGTCAACTCCTTGAATTTGTCGGAACCCTTTCGCGACAAGTCGAGCTTTATAGACGGTAACATTACCATCAGCATCTGTTTTTCTCTTGAAAATCCATTTGTTCTCGACAGCCTTACGGCCATCCGGTAAGTCCACCAAAGTCCACACTTGGTTTTCGTACATGGATCCCATTTCGGATTTCATGGCTTCTAGCCATTTGTCGGAATCTAGGCTCACCATAGCTTCTTCATACGTCGCAGGGTCATCAGCGTTGTCTACCAACATGACGTTCAAGGCAGAGTCATACCAATCAGGAGTGGTACGAACCCTCGTTGACCTGCGAGGTTCAGCAGTAACTTCACTTGAAGTTTCATGATCATTATCATTAGCTTCCTCTCCAATTGGTGCAGGCGGCACCAAAACATCTTTCGGTGCTGCGCTACTCTCAAATCCGAGAGAAGGTTCAATAACCTCATCTAGTTCTACTTTCCTTCCAGTCACCTCCTTCGAGAGAAACTCCTTCTCAAGAAAGGATCCATTCTTTGCAATGAAAACTTTGCCTTCGGATCTATGATAGAAGGTATACCCAATTGTTTCTTTAGGGTATCCTATGAAGACACATTTCTCCGCTTTGGGTTCTAGCTTATCAGGTTGTAACTTCTTTACATATGCCTCGCAACCCCAACTTTTAGGAACGACAACTTAGGTTTCTTACCAAACCACAATTCGTACGGTGTCGTTTCAACGGATTTAGATGGTGCCCGATTTAAAGTGAATGCGGCTGTCTCTAATGCATAGCCCCAAAATGATAACGGTAAATCTGTAAGAGACATCATAGACCGAACCATATCTAAGAGAGTTCGATTACGATGTTCGGACACACCATTACGTTGTGGTGTTCCCGGCGGTGTCCACTGTGAAAGTATTCCACATTTCTTTAAATGCATGCCAAACTCATAACTCAGATATTCACCTCCGTGGTCAGAACGCAGAAACTTAATCTTCTTGTTACGATGATTTTCCACTTCACTTTGAAATTCCTTAAACTTCTCGAAAGTTTCGGACTTATGTTTCATAAAGTAGACATACCCATATCTACTCAAGTCATCCGTGAAAGTGAGAACATAACGATATCCACCACGCGATGCTACACTCATCGGACCGCACACATCGGTATGTATTATTTCCAATAAGTCTGTAGCTCGCTCCATTGTACCAGAGAATGAAGTCTTAGTCATTTTTCCCATTAGACATGCTTCGCATCTTTCAAGTGATTCAAAATCAAGTGATTCAAGAAGTCCATCAGAATGGAGTTTCTTCATACGCTTCACTCCAATGTGACCAAGACGACAGTGCCACATGTATGTGGAATTATCATTCAATTTTATTCGTTTAGCACCTATGTTGTGAACATGTGTATCACTACTATCGAGATTCAGTAAGAATAAACCATTTATCTCAGGTGCATTACCATAAAAGATATTACTCATATAAATCGAACAACCTTTATTCTCGGACTTAAAAGAGTAACCGTCTCGCAATAAACAGGATCCAGATATAATGTTCATGCTTAACGCAGGCACCAAATAACAATTATTCAAATTTAAAACTAATCCCGAAGGTAGATGTAGAGGGAGCGTGCCGACGGCGATCACATCAACCTTGGATCCATTTCCAACGCGCATCGTCACCTCGTCTCTTGCCAGTCTTCGTTTATTCCGCAGCTCCTGTTTCGAGTTACAAATATGAGCAACCGAACTAGTATCAAATACCCAGGCACTACTACGATTACTAGTAAGATACACATCTATAACACATATATCAAATATACCTTTCTTCTTGATGTTGCCGTTCTTCAGATCCGCCAGGTACTTGGGGCAGTTACGCTTCCAGTGACCAGCTCCCTTGCAGTAGAACACTCAGTTTCAGGTTTAGGACCAGCCTTGGGCTTCTTAGCAGGTGCGGCAGCTTTCTTGCCGTCCTTCTTGAAGTTGCCCTTGTTCCTAGGCTTGCCCTTTCTCTTGAAATTGGTGGTCTTATTGACCATCAACACTTGGTGCTCCTTCTTGATCTCCACTTCAGCAGTTTTCAGCATGGACAATAGTTCAGGCAACGTCTTGTTCATGCAGTGCATGTTGTAGTTCATCACAAAGTTCTTGTAACTTGGTGGCAGTGATTGAAGGAGACGGTGAATCCCCAATTCAATAGGAATCGATATTCCCAACTCTTGGAGCTCCTTTGCGTACCCAGACATGGTGAGCACGTGCTCGCTAACGGAGCTTCCCTCTTCCATCTTACAGTTAAAGAATTTTTCGGAGGCCTCATAGCTCTCCATGGCCGCGCGAGTCTCAAAAATTAGCCTGAGCTCCTTAATGATCTCGAACGGGTCGTGGTGCTCAAAACGCTTCTGGAGCTCCGATTCTAAACCGTACAGGATGGCACACTGAACTGTGGAGTAATGATTTTTCCGAGTGGCGAAAACATTCTTTTCGTCATCGGTGGCATTATCTGCAGGTGGGTCACCTAGCGGTGCTTCGAGCACATAGGTCAACTGACCAGCCCTGAGGACGATCTTCAGTCCACGGAACCAGTCTGTGAAATTGCTTCCATTGTTCTTAAGCTTTTCTTTCTCTAGGAACGCATTGAAATTGATGGAGGGGGTCGCCATAATCTACAACAATTTGCAAGTAGTTTTAGACTAAGTTTATGACAAATTGAGTTCAAATTTAATTCTTAAACTAACTAGGTGAACTCCCACTCAAAACAACATCCCTCACATTGTCTTAGTGATTACACGAACCAAGTCCACTACACCAAGTCCGATCTTCACGAGAGAAGATGTAGTTTCATCGGCGAACAATCTTCATGTTCATCATATCATTTATATGACTCATGCTCTACCTTTCGGTATTCCGTGTTCCGAGACCATGTCTGTACATGCTAGGCTCGTCAAGATAACCTTAGTTTCCACATGTGCAAATCTGGCTTGCACCCGTTGTATGCACACGTAGAATCTATCACATCCGATCATCACGAGATGCTTCGAAACGACGAGTCTTAGCAACGGTGCCAACTAAGGGTGAACACTTTATTACTTGATATTTAGTGAGAGGGATCATCTTATAATGCTACCGTCGTGATCTAAGCAATACAAGATGCATAAAGGATTAACATCACAGGCAATTCATAATTAGTGTGATATGATATGGCCTTTTCTTCTTGCGCCTTTGATCTCCATCTCCAAAGCACGAACATGATCTCCATCATCACCAGCATTGCGTCAAGGTCAGTGTGGCCGCTTCATGGTTGTCCATCATCACCAGCAACTATTACAACTACTTGGAATAAAGCTATTACAAGATGAATAGACACGCAGGTCTTAACAGAATTTAAAGACAACCATTAGGCTCCTGCCGGTTGCCATATTACAACAAGGATCATTGCATACATCAAATACAATCACAATCACATGATGGCCATATCACATCACAAAACCCCTGCAAAAACAAGTTAGACGCCTCTAATTTTCTTTGCATGTTTTACGTGGTTTGGGGCTTTCGCATAAGACCGATCTTACCTACGAACAAGAACCATAATGTTGATACAAGTATTGTCAGATGCTCATTGTAAATTGAATCTTAACTATGGTGGGAGAGAAAGACACCCGCAAAGCCACTTGTGCAAAGCAAGTTGCACGTCAAGCGTGGAGCAAGTCTCATGTGCGATGACATGTAATGTTAGCCCGAGCGCTTCATCCCACCATGCCGCAAGATGCAAAGTACACGCTAAGACACCGACAACAAAAGCATCAACGCCCACAAAAACATTGTGTTCTACTCGTGCAACAGATCTACGCATAGATACGGCTCTGATACTACTGATGGGTTCGTAGCATGGAAAACAAAAAATGTCTACTTCAAGAACGAACAAAACCCAGATCTAATCTAGATAAAAGCCAAGATCTAATCTATTAGACATGAGCAACGAGATAGATAGGAACTAACCCTCGTAGTCCGAAAGCGTTAACGAGATTAGATCGCGTGGTTGATGTAGTCGATCACTTGCCGATCTCAAGATCGTGTGGACGATCCTTCCGGCGTCGCGTTCCGGCAGCGCTTCCGCAGTCGGTCAAGTTGACAAAATACATTCTTTTCCGCAGTCGGTCACATGTGCGGAGTCGAAGCATACCTTCCTCTCCTCGTTCTAGCGAGCAGCGGAGGTAGTAGATCTTCTCCACAGAATCCCAGCAGCACGACGGCGTGGTGGTGGTGGTGGAGTAGAGAATTTTGCAGGGCTTCGCCTATGCCTGTGTAGAAGAAAGGAGGAGGAGAGAGGCGGCAGAGATTGGAGTTATGGGAGCAGGGCTTGGAGGGGGCGCCCCTGCCCTTCTATTTAAGGGGGGAGGGCGCCTTGGGGAGGGGGAGTCCTTGGAGAGGGCCCAAAGCATATCTATCTGTCATATGGATGGACAAATCCCAATCTTGGTCCATGTGCTTCAACACATACTTTCAGAATACCCAATGACACCTTTATAACCACCCAGTTACGAAGCGGTGTTTGATGTCATCAAAGTACTCATCCGGTGATGGTGATTAACACAACCTCATGGTCGAAGGATTAGGTTACTATGCATTTAAAAGCTTACAACAATACGAACTTAATGACTTGATCTTATGCTACGCTTACTATGGGTGTGTGTCCATCACATCATTCTCCTAATGACATAACCTTGTTATTAATCACATCCTAATGTCCATGATCAGGAAACCATGATCATCAATTAATCAACAAGCTAGTTCAACAAGAGGCTTACTAGGGACTCTTACATGTTTACAAAACACACATGTATTAGTGTTTCCTTATAATACAATTATGGCATGGGATGTAAACATTCATCATAAACACAAAGATATAATAATAACCACTTTTATTATTGCCTCTTGGGCATATCTCCAACACATGGGTATGGCCTAAGAAGTGATCATAGGCAAGGGATCGACATACGCGACGAAGGATTCATACCCTAAACCCTAAACCCTATGTAAATCTATGTAATGTATGAAAACTTTATGTGATGTATGAAAACTTTATATGAGTCCACGCGAAGGTTTCACATTGTTTAGATCATTAAACTTGAAGTGGATATCTGATGAAATAACATGTTGTGAACCTATAAATGATTTTAAAAAAATTCACAAGCATTATATCTTGTACTTGTAGTTCAAATCTGGGCAACCTCCTGCCGATTTGGCAGGAATTTGTCTTTTTCATGAGGGATGGACGGAAAGGTTCTAGATACACCGACTGGGAAATTGTCCATCTAAGGTGGTCTAGTATTTTTGAAAAATGGGTTGGTACCAATGCCAAACTTTAATTTGGTGGTTGCTTCACAGAACACCCCGATTTCGGCACCTCAAAAATGGAAATTGGCTTTTTCGTGCGTCGAAAAGGAAAACTTCCTCCTGCAACATTGTAAGCCATCACAAGATGTACATGTGTGCACAATATGGGCACATTATCACAAACTATGCTTTGATTCCAGCCATAACATTGGTGGTTTGACCTAAATGCCATGAAACCTCGAACATGATAGGTCATTTTGTGAAGGATTTTTTATGATGTTTGCAATTTTCAGGTTTAATTTTTTTACTTGCAACTATGACACATAATATGACACCACGTGAAGGTTTCAGATTGTTTGGATCATTTCTGAATTTCTTATGCCCGTTTCAAACTATATTCAAAACGGCGGGCATGAAGCTTCTTAGCCCGGGGCTGAGCCTCGCTGAACTTGAAGTGGATATCTGATGAAATAGCATGTTGTGAACCTATAAATGATTTTTAAAAAATTCACAAGCATTATATGATGTACTTGTAGTTCAAATCTGGGCAACCTCCTACCGATTCGGCAGGAATTTGTCTTTTTCATGAGGGATGGACCGAAAGGTTCCAGATACACTGGTTGGGAAATTGTCCATATAAGGTGGTCTACTATTTTTGAAAAATAGGTTGGTACCAATGCCAAACTTTAATTTGGTGGTTGCTTCACAGAACATCCCGATTTAGGCACCTCAAAAATGGAAATTGGCTTTTTCGTGCGTCGAAAAGGAAAACTTCCTCTGCAACATCGTAAGCCATCCCAAGATGCACATGTGTGCACAATATGGGCACATTATCACAAACTATGCCCTGATTCTAGCCATAACATTGGTGGTTTGACCTAAATGCCATGAAACCTCGAACATGATAGGTCATTCTGTGAAGGATTTTTTATGATGTTTGCAATTTTTTAAGTTCAATATTTTTCCTTGCAACTATGACACATAATATGACACCACGCGAAGGTTTCACATTGTTTGGATCATTTTTGAATTTCTTATGCCCGTTTCAAACTATATTCAAAACGGCGAGCATGAAGCTTCTTAGCCTGGGGCTGAGCCTCGCTGAACTTGAAGTGGATCTCTGATGAAATAGCATGTTGTGAACCTATAAATGATTTTAAAAAAAATTCACAAGCATTATATCATGTACTTGTAGTTCAAATCTGGGCAACCTTCTATCGATTCGGCAGGAATTTGTCTTTTTCATGAGGGATGGACGGAAAGGTTCCAGATACACCGGTTGGAAAATTGTCCTTCTAAGGTGGTCTGGTATTTTTGAAAAATGGGTTGGTACCAATGCCAAACTTTAACTTGGTGGTTGCTTCACAGAACACCCTGATTTCGGCACCTCAAAAATGAAAATTGGCTTTTTCGTGCAATAAAAAGGGAAACTTCCTCCTGCAACATCGTAAGCCATTCCAAGATGAACATGTGTGCACAATATGGGCACATTGTCACAAACTATGCCCTGATTCTAGCCATAACATTGGTGGTTTGACCTAAATGCCATGAAACCTCCAGCATGATTGATCATTTTGTGAAGGGTTTTTTATGATGTTTGCAATTTGCCAAGTTTGGTATTTTTACTTGCAACTATATCATATAATATGACACCTCATGAAGGTTTCACGTTGTTTAGATCGTTTTTGAATTTGTTATGCCCAATTCAAACCATATTCAAAACGGCGGGGATGAAGATTCCTAGCTTCTTAGTTAATGAAATATGCAAAAAATAGTTAATGAATTTTTAATTGAAAATGACATAAATGTTAATAATTTGAATAGTTAGAATAATTCTTTTATAAATCAGAAAAAGGTTTTGAACACCCTGTTTTCCCGCCGTTTGTTTCTTAGTTAATTATAAATGGTAAATTTGTTAATAGTTTGTATAGTTAGAATAATTATTTTTGAAAACAGAAAATGATTTTGGATTAGTTATTTAAATAGATGCACTTTCCTATGGAAAGTTTTTTCAAATTTCAAATTATGCAATAAATATTTGTTAATGCAATTTTAATTGAAATAGTAAAATTGTATAGTTAAAATAAAAATATTTGAAAATAGAAAATGGTTTTTGATTAGTTATTTAAATTGAAGCACTTTTCCTGTTAAAAGTTTTTAAAATTCCAAATAAATAATCATTTTAAATTGAAATATCTTATTAATTAAAGAAGAAAAGAAATTTGAAAAGGATGGGAACACCAAAAGTTTGCCAAAAAGCTGAAAAAGGGGTCATCGGTCCCGATTCGTCCTACGAACCGGGACCAATGACCCTGGGTGTGCGCGCGCACGTGGCAGCCCTAGGAACGCTCCACCCTAGGCTATTGGTCCCGGTTCATCCCATCAACCGGGACCGATGCATCAAAGGTCCCGGTTGATGCGATGAACCGGGACCAATGACCCTGGGTGCGCGCGCGCGCACGTGGCGGCCCTAGGAATGCTCCACCCCCAGGCCATTGGTCCCAGGTCCCGGTTGATGCGATGAACCAGGACCGATGGCCTATACAATATACAGCGCCGACTCTTCTTCCTCCCCAACTCCCCCAAAATCATAGAGCACATCGACGCGGCTAAGGAAAAATTGCGGCGGAGCAAATTCACGCCGTCAGGCTGCCCAAATCCAGAGACGCTTCACGCCGTCGACGCCCGCCGCCGCCATGCCACCACCGTCGACGGTCGGAATCGAGCCCGAAGTCGTCACCTTCGTGAGCTCCGGCCGCTGTCGATTCACCTCCGTTCGGCCTCCCCTTGCTTCCCTGACCCCTTCATCGCAACCCCGGTGAGATTCCAGTGCCCATGCACCTCTCCGTACTCTCCCACGTGCTCTGGTTCGTGCGGCCGATGATGACCACCGAGCGCTGCTGCCAAACCTCGTCGGTGTCGTCACTCCGGCGACCTCTTGCAAGCAGCGCCGCCACTTTCTGGTTCCCCGCGACGAGACGCGTCCAACGCGCCCACCCGCGTGTCCAGGCGCGCACGGGATCGATGGATCCATGCTCGACCTGGGAGCAATGGCGTCGATAATGTCATGATGACGTCAGGCCGACGTCATTTCTCTTTTTCTTTTAGTTAAATCTTTTCTGTAATTGTTTTATTAATTAAAAATGCTGATAGGTGGGTCTAGCAAGTTAGATTTTTATTCTTTTTGAAAATGTTTTCTGAAATTTATAAAAGTCTGACATGTGGGGCCAGATGGAAACTAATTTTAATAATTCCAAAAAAAATTATTTATTTAAAAATGTTTTAAAATGGATTAAAATTGGGACAAAATCATAACTAATTCATTTTAAATCAGAAAAATGTGTATAATATATCAAAATGTTCAGAAAAATAAGCTCTACCATTTAAAAATGTAAGCATTCATATTCATACAACTTTGAACCTTACTTTACATAGAGGAACACTGACACCCCCTAAGTACCATGGGTTCGATGGTTTGTCCACCTAGGGCATTCCGAACCCATTTAGAAAATAAGTGCATAGTGTTTTGTATTATTTGCATTATAGTAACTTGCAAATCTTAATTTGCAGATACTATGGATGAAACACACCAAGATACTATGAATCCAGGACATCAGGAAAACATCCTCCACGGAAAGATCTGCGAAAATGAATTTATCGATGTTGATGTCACCAAGAAGTTTCTAAACAAATCTGGTGAGGGAGATGAGTCTCTCAACCGAGAAGACCGATCCAGTGAGGTAGAAGGTGAAGCCTGGGATGGGGGAGAAGCCGACGAGGGAGAAGGCGATGGCTCTGGCGGAACCTTAAATCTCGCAAACTCCGGCGAGGAGTATATATGTATTTTTGTAATTAAAATGTTGGTGTCTATATATGCATGCATATATTAACACTCTTTCTTTTTTTAGCCCTCCGGATCGAGAACTTCTTCCGTAAGAATGAAACATGGCCCAACAAACAAGTTGGATGACACTGTGAGGTATAGGACCGAAGTGGTCGGTGTAGACGGCAAACCGCAAGCTCCTGACGACGTCGCAAAAAAATTTGTCAAGAAATGCGGAGTTCTTGTGAGGGACTACATCCCGATCATCGTTCAAGAATGGAATTGGCCAAGCGGCGGTGGAGTCCCGTATGTCGGCGACATCGCCAAAGATAAGCTTTTTACCAAGTTCATGATTAATTTCCTCATGCCGAAGCCAGATGTGAATCCAGATGAGGAGGAGAGAGCAAAAAAGGAGCTTGTGCAAAGAGTCAAGAAGTTTGCTCTCATCAAGATGGCCGATGCATTCAAGAATTGGAAGAAAAAACTATACAATAACTTTGTCAAGGTAGAGAAGACTCCAGATTTCAATCAAGGCGGCTATGCTAAGTTAAGACACTAGTGGGATGATTTTGTGAAGTACAAGACATCGAAGAAAGCTTTGGAAAGGTCTAGAATAAATACGGAGAACGCTGCTAAGAAAGTGTACCATCATAATATGGGGCCTGCTGGCTATGCCGGTTGCATGCCTAAGTGGGATGCACTTGAGATCAAGTACATTGCTGCCGGGATTAGACCAGAGCCCACAACATGGACACCACGGGTGAGAAACTGGTTTTACAGCCATGGGGGCACGTTGGACGAAGAAGGGAGGGCAATATATAATCAGAAACAAAAAGATCATCCCCTACTGTCCATCGATGATATTAGAAATGCAGTAGATGATGTTGCAGCGGGACTGTTCGTTCCAGATAGAGAGAACGACAAGCTCACACGCGCCCTTAAAAATCCTGAACACAAAGGACGAGCACGAGGCACACCAGGATCCAAGTCATGGAATGTTGCCTTCCCCGCGGAAATGAAGAGATATCCCGATAAAAGCCACCAGAGGAGAAAGTAAAGGGAGGCGGCTGGGAAAGCGGCTGCTGCAGACCGGCTGCATAATGTAGAAGAAGCATTAAAGCGACACCAGGATCAACTCGACAGACTTAGCCAACAAAGTATTAGCGGCAATCTCAGCGGCACATGGTAGAAGCTGCATTCGATGGTACCGCCACCCTATCAAATAAGAAAAGCAGCGTTGCTTCCACGCAGATCCAGGATGTTGATGATGATGCACTAACGATGGCTCCTCCTAAACGCTACCCAGTGGATGATATCACAGAGAGCATAGCTTGTGAGATAAAGGTGCAAGTTATGAACTTAAGGCTGACGGTGGCGGTCGCCATGGCCGTACCAATTGCGTCTAACCCAACTTGGCATTGCAGACCGGTTCCAAAAGGGTACTCTATTGTCACGGTGGATGGTGTCAAGCAAGATTTTGAGGAGCTGAAGCTGGACCACCTTGCAGGGGAAGATATGGAGCTGACTGAACTAGGAGAAGCCAAAGGAGGGACTGTTGTATGGCCAACGGAGCACATCGCGCTTCCAAATTATGTGCCGCCAAGGCCACCCACTCCTCAAAGCAGCAATCCACCTTCGCTGCCACCTCACCATTCTCCAGCACAACCGTCGCCTTCACCGCCTCACCACTCAGGACTCAGCGCAGCCGTCTCCACGGCTGCCTCAGCCGTCTCCGCTGCCGCGTCAGCCGTCTCCGTCCCCTGAGCCTTAGAGACAAAAGCGGAAGTATACTAAGAG
The DNA here is from genome assembly GCA_910589775.1 of Avena eriantha. Lineage (NCBI taxonomy): Eukaryota > Viridiplantae > Streptophyta > Magnoliopsida > Poales > Poaceae > Avena > Avena eriantha. The sequence goes on from OU342743.1 coordinate 45,301,346, forward strand.
AGGCAGCACCAGCACCAGCAGCAAGAGCACGTTCCGATCACCGAAACATAAGCTATCTCCCCTCCCAAGAGTACCTCATAAGAATATGAAGAAGGTACCTTGCGAGAAGACAGATGAGGAAATTGCTGCGGCCGCAGATGCCCATTATGAAAAGTGGAAAATTGACATGGCTAACAAGAAAAAGGCGATAGAGCCATTCTTCCCGGTCACCACAGAAGATAAAGCCAAAGCAGCCGTGCTTAAGATTCAGCTTCACCAACCCATAGCGCTCACATCAGACTATAATCGCTTTATTACCAAGTCGGCTGAGGAAAAGAGCGGAGAGTCGGGAAAGAAGTTGCCCAGCTCGGACAACACAAAAATCAATCGATCAAACCGCTCAAAGTGTACGATACCAATGAGTGGAGAGCCCAGGAGCGACATGATCCAAACATTGATCCGGAGTTTATTCAACTGTATGGAGAAAAGGCCAAATTATATGGACTGTCTATTACTGAGTACATGATCCGTATGGATGAGTTCGAGGGGTACCAACAAATAACATACGTATACCGGCACGATGAAAGAACATTTCATGTTTTCCCATGTTTTGCGTGTTAGATAACAATACTGTGGAGATTATTCATGTGCGCTAAGTGTGCAGGAAGCTTTGAGAGGGGCCGGATTATCCGCCCCACCAAGGGCCGGATAATCCGGCCTACCTCATTGCTCAAAGGGAACCAAGGCGCGTCGCTCGGTATTCGGTCGGATTTTCTCCCGGAAAATCTGAACTAGGGCGGTTTTTCCTCCCCAAGCCGGATAATCCGGCAGTCGCATGGGCCGGATAATCTGCCCCCCAGTTTTTGAGCAAAAGGAGCCAAGACGCGTCGCTCGGTATCCGGTCGGATTTTCTCCCGGAAAATCCGAACTGGGGCGGTTTTTCCTCCCCAGGCCGGATAATCCGGTCTTTACATAGGACCGGATAATCCGGACCCCAGAATTTGATCAAGGGCAAGCTCGGCACGACGCTCTGATGGGGGTGGATTATCTGCCAGATACTCCGAATCTGGGGCGGAGTTTTCCCCAGGCCGGATAAGCCGGCCCTCACTTGGGCCGGATAATCCGGCCCCCAAAGTTTCCAATGGCTGGTTTCTGAAGGGGGTATAAATACCCCTTCTTCCTCAACGATCAGAACTCTTGATTCATTCAAAATTGTCCAGACATTGTGCAAGAGCTCTCATTCTCGATCTCCCACTTCAACCACCCAAAGGTCTTGATCTTTGGGGGAATTGAAGGAGGAGAAAATCATCATCATCATCACGAATCAAGCACATCAACTCCTCTCCATTCACTTGGAGAAATCTCTCATCTAGTATTCTTGTCAATACCTAGATCTTGTTCATTGTATTTGATAACTTTGTTCTTGTGGCAGCTTGTTGTCATTTCGGGAGCCTCCAAGTTGTTTGTGGAGTCGTTGCCCCGCTAGTTGTGTAAAGGTGTCGGTGCCCGCCTCGAAGGGTACCTATAGTGGAAAGGTGGATCAGGCCTTTGGTGGCGGGATCCATTGGAGAACAGGGTGAGGCCTATTGTGGCGTGGTGGTCTTAGTACCGCCCACCCCTCCAACGCAGACGTACTTCCCTTAACAAGGAAGGAACTGCGGTCAAACAAATCATGTGTCTCCGTGTGCTTCACTACGGTTTACCCGTTCCTCTTCCACTCGCTCTTTACTCGCTAGTAGATAGGTTTGCATATAGGGAAATTCCACCTAATAGTTTATCTAGAGAATTTACCCTTTGTGCTAAGCCCAAAATTGAAAAAGTATTAAAATTTGGAGTAGCACCTATTCACCCCCCCTCTAGGTGCCCATACGATCCATTTCAATTGGTATCAGAGCCCCGGCTCTTAATTCGGGCTTAACCGCCTAAGAGTAATATGGGTACTAAGGATGATGGGAATGAGGCTGTGGATAAGGTCACAATGGATGATCTCAAGTCGTTGGAAACAACCTTGTTGAAATCCTTTGACGCCAAGATGGAGGAGCTGAATTAAATGATTGCTCTCCCCACATCATCCATAGCCCCATCTCCATCCTCCTCTGAGGCTGCCACACCATCATCTAAGGAAAAGGGTAACACTGGATCCAAGGATGATGATGCGGAAGGTGAAAAACTTAATGGTTCCACCTCCAAGAAGGGAAGTGGTAAGGAGGAATATAGTGAGGTTCGCCACGTATATTCCCCCGACCCACCTATCCCTCATCCTCATATAAACAATAGGGGTGATCCACCCAAGCTCACTGCATCCTCCTTCAATCAATGGCAATTCTTAATGAAATCTCATGTTTGCAGCTCCTCTATTGAACTTTGGAGGATTATTGAAGAGGGTCTTCATATTGGAGATCAAACCAACCTAACAAGAAGAGAAGTTGTGGACAGCCAGTTGAATGCCACCGCTCTCCACATGATACAGCTGGGTGTGGGTCCCAAGGACATGCCACACATTGAACATCTCAACACAGCTAAAGAAGTGTGGGATGCTCTTACGGATCTCTTTGTTAGAAATGAAAGCATGAGAAGGAACAGGTATGATGCCCTTAGTAATGAAGCTGAGGGATTCTACATGTTGGATGGTGAAAACCATGAGGACATGTATAGAAGACTCAAGGGCATCGCAACAACATTTAGAAAGCATGGGGCCACTCACATTGATGATGCATGATAAAAAGGAAATATGTGAGTGCCTTAATGCCTTTCGAGCCAACGGACTTGAAGAGCCTGCAAGGTAGACATAACTACCATCAAATGACATCCAATGAAGTCATGCAAGAAATGGCGTCATTCAAAGTGGCAGCAAAGAATGCTGAAGATGCCCATGCTTGGGCCATTGGAATGCAAAAGGGTGTCAATGTGGCTCTCAAAGCCAATGTTGTTGAGCAAGAGGAAGATGAAAGAGCGTTATAGGGGGACTCCATGGACTGCCCTGATGAAGTCAAACGTGCTCATGGTGAGTACATGGCGTTTTATGCAAGGAACTTTCGGAAGGACCCTGCCAAAGCCAAGCCGGAACTTGAGCGCAAGAACAGGTCAAATGGAAGAAGAGAAAGTGGCCCAAGATTGAGAACTTGCTACAACTGTGGAGATAAAATGCACTTTGTAGCCGAGTGTCCGTATCAAAATAGAGAAGACAATGGTGGCAGACTCATTCTTAAAGAGAAATCTAAAGCACCTAAGAAGAAGCCATTTATTAAGAAGAATGGCCCCTTCAAGAAGCAACCCAAGATTGTCTTGGTAGCACAAGAGGAATACTCCTCTGCAAGTGAAGATGAAGAGGATGATGATAGTTCTCGCGAGGTGGCTGCTATAGCCACCACATCGACCCCTTCATCTCTCTTCGACTCGCCAAATGAGAACGTCATCAACAACAACGCTACTTGCCTAATGGCAAGAGGGCCCGAGGTATCAACTTCTAGCTCTTCATTTCCTAAGACTAACATAATTTTGGATATGGATGATCATGACAGTCTTAAAATGAAAGAACAAGTTATTGCTTTGGATACCTTTTTCACTAACCTGTAAGGTGAGCACAAACTCCATTTTGATGCTCTTATGAGTCAACTTGCTCAAGCCGAAGATCTTCTTGAAGAAAAGGGCAGAATTGAAAGAGAAGATGCCTTGGAGATAGCCTCTTTGAAGGATGCCTTGGAAGAGGAAGAGGAAGCTCGAGTGTCTTTGGAAGAGAGACTCGAATCCATTGAAGAGTCATAGGAAGAAGCTGTGGCTCAGCTCATTAAGGAATGTGACCATGCTCTTGCCAAGGTAAAGAAACTAAAGAAAGAAAAGATTGACTTTGGGGCTATTCATGCTAGACTTTTGGAGAAGTTTGATAATCTTGAAAGTGCTCACAAGGCATTGAAGAGTAATCATTCTACTTTAAATGAGTCTCATGACCAGCTCCAAACTCAATTGAAACGGTATGATATGCCAAGTACCTCCACTACATCCTATGGAAAAGAAGACCTTGCAATGAAGTTCTCAACACAAAGGTAAAGAAGTTATTGATGAGATACTGAGCAAGCAAAGGACAAACAATAGTAAAGAAGGTCTTGGTTACATTCCCAAGACAAAGAGCAAGAAAAACAACAAGAATAAGAAGAGTAAGACTGCTCAACCAAAGACTAGCAACATTACCAATGACAAGACTAATTATGATGGTTTTGCAGGGGTCAACAATCCTAACTTTGAACTATATTGCGATTATTATGGTGATGTTTATGCTAGATATGTAGGCCCTTATGATTGTTACATTCCTTGGTCTATTTGGGTCCCCAAGACCCTTGTCACTAACATGAGAGGACCCATTGAAAAATGGGTACCTAAAACCAAGAAGTAATTTTCTTGCAGGGCTATACTTCCGGTGGTTCTAAATGGGTACTCGATAGCGGTTGCACGAGTCATATGACCGGAAGCAAGGAGATCATCACGGAGATGCGGCCAAACCTTCATCACATAATCGTCTCCTATGGTGACAAGTCAAAATCTGAGGTATTGGGTCTCGGCAAAGTTGTGGTGGCTCACGATATCTCTCTCGTGGACGTCATGCTTGTTGAGACCCTTGGTTACAACTTACTTTCAGTTCGCGCCCTTGGTAAGATGGGCTTTGTAGTTTATATTGATGCTGATTTGGTGGTACTCTTGTGGAGCAAGTCTCTAAAAGTCTCTTTCGTGGGATACGTCGAAAATGACCTGTACGTGGTGGACTTTTTAGGGAAAACCACTACAGGCCCGATGTGTCTTTTCGGAAAGGCTGACGCGGGTTGGCTATGGAGTCACCGACTAGCCCACGTCAATATGAGAACTTTGCAAAGTCTCCATAAGGGTGGCCACATCCTTGGACTAAAAGAAAATGTCTCATTTGCCAAAGATCGTGTTTACAGGGTGTGTGTTGAAGGGAAAATGCATGATTCTCCTCATCGAAGGAAAACTATTATCTCGTCAAAAAGGATCTTAGAGCTCCTTCATGTGGACCTCTTCGGACCTCCATCTCATGCAAGCCTCGGTGGGAAGAAGTATTGTCTTGTGATTGTTGATGATTACTCAAGATACACTTGGGTTTATTTCTTCAAGTTGAAGAGTGAAACTCAACAAACAGTCATAGACTTCGCCAACGAGGTTCAACGTCAACACAATGTCCCCATTTTGGCTATAAGAAGTGATAACGGCCCTGAGTTCAAGAACTACACCTTAAATGAGTTCCTAAGTGAAGAGGGGATAAGACATCAATATTCCGCTGCGTACACCCCTCAACAAAATGGTGTAGCCGAGAGGAAGAATCGAACTCTAATGGATATGGCAAGATCAATGTTAGCCGAATTTAAATCTCCATATAACTTCTGGGCTGAAGCAATCTCTACTGCTTGTCACTCATCCAACCGATTATATCTCCACAAGATCTTGGACAAGACTCCGTATGAAATACTTACAGGTAACAAGCCAAACATCTCATACTTTCGGGTATTCGGTTGTAAGTGTTTCTTTCTTGTCAAGGGAGTTCGTTTATCTAAGTTTGAATCTAAGGCTCTAGAAGGTATTTTTGTTGGTTATGGTGCCGAATCCCACACTTATAGAGTCTACAATAAGCTCTCCGGAACTGTTGTAGAATCTTGTAGTGTGGTGTTCGAGAAAAATGACGGTTCCCGTGTGGGGCAAGTTGGTGTTTGTGATGCAGATGTTGAAATACCCCAAGATGCCATAAGAAGAATGGGCGTGGGATTTTTCCGCCCCATTGAGGAACCCCTTGTGGTGGATCAGGAAGGACAATGCTCTTCCCAAGAAGAGCCCTCATCTACACATGCACAACATGTTCCCACCACGGGAGCAAATTCTGCACCATCTCCATCAACTGCTGAAGGTCAAGGCGTTCCAGAAAACTCTAGGCCGGATTATCCGGTGGACACTGGATTATCCAGACACCCCGCTCCAGCTGACCATTTTGCTCCTGGTCGTGAAGATATCAATGCAAGCTCCAGGCCGGATTTTCCAGCAAGCCCCGGATTATCCAGCCCCTCGCCAGTTCAAGCAAGCCCCAGGAATCCTGATGAAGCTGACACAAGTACTCCCAGGCCGGATTATCCGGCCTCCCCTTCAGCCGGATTATCCGGCCCTGACTCACTGGTTCAGCAGCCTCCTATTACGGCTACTGACTCACCTCAAGGGCACGCTTCACCACCACCTGTTGCTGATATTCCAGTTCCTGATCAAGGTCGAGTAAATGCTTGCAATGAAGATTCAAGTGATGAATCTACTCCTCCAAGAGACAACAAACTTATTGAACTTCGTCGCAAGGCTCGAGCTGATCGAAACCTTGAGTTAAGGGGTCACACCCTCGACAAGGTTGTTGGTGATCTTCGACGAAGGGTCTCTACAAGAAGAGAATTGGCCAGTTTTGGTGAGCATCAAGCTCATATCTCTATGGTGGAACCTAAGAAGGTCTTTGAAGCTCTTGAAGATCCAGACTGGGTTGTTGCTATGCATGAAGAATTGAATAATTTCGAGCGCAACAAAGTTTGGAAACTCGTGGAGAAACCCAAAGAGTGCCGCAATGTTATCGGCACCAAGTGGATTTTTAAAAACAAGCAAGATGAGAATGGCATTGTTGTGAGGAACAAGGCAAGACTTGTGGCGCAAGGTTACTCTCAAGTTGAGGGCATTGACTTCGGCGATACCTATGCTCTAGTGGCTCGCCTAGAGTCCATCTGTATCCTTCTTGCTTATGCTACCCATAACAATTTTAAGCTGTAGCAAATGGACGTCAAGAGTGCCTTCCTTAATGGTCCTCTACATGAGTTGGTATATGTAAAGCAACCCCCGGGCTTTGAGGATCCTAACTTTCCGAACCATGTCTACAAACTCGATAAGGCACTCTATGGCCTTAAACAAGCCCCACGTGCATGGTATGAGCACCTCAAAGAGCTTTTGTTAGATCGTGGATTCGAAGTTGGGCAAATCGATCCCACTCTTTTTACTAAGCAGGTTAAGGGGGAGCTCTTCGTATGCCAACTATATGTAGACGATATCATCGTTGGTTCTACTAATAAAGCTTTTAATGATGAATTTTCAAAGCTTATGACTGACAGGTTTGAGATGTCCATGATGGGGGAATTACGGTTCTTTCTTGGATTCGAGATCAAGCAACTTAGAGAAGGAACCTTTATTAATCAAGCAAAGTACATCCAAGACATGCTCAAGAGATTCAAGATGACGGATCTAAATGGTGTCGCCACTCCGATGCAAACAAAATGTCATCTTGAACTTAACCCACATGGTAAAGATGTGGACCAAAAGGTATATCGGTCCATGATCGGCTCTCTTCTTTACCTCTGCGCATCTAGACCCGATATCGTGTTGAGTGTGGGAGTGTGTGCAAGGTATCAAGCAGCTCCTAAACAAAGCCACTTAGTGGCGGTCAAGAGGATCTTTCGATATTTGGTTCATTCCCCTAACTTTGGTCTCTGGTATCCCAAGGGCTCCAATTTCTCTTTATGTGGTTATACTGACTCAGATTGGGCTGGTGATAAGGATGATCAGAAATCCACTTCTGGATCTTGTCAATTCTTGGGAAGGTCTCTCGTATGTTGGTCATCTAAAAAGCAGAATTGTATATCTCTCTCCACCGCCGAAGATGAATATGTTGCTGTTGTCAGCGCTTGCACTCAATTATTGTGGATGAGGCAAACTTTAAAGGAATACGGTGTCAATTGTGACAAAGTGCCTCTTTTATGTGATAATGAAAGTGCAATCAAAATTGCATACAATCCAGTTCAGCACACAAGGACGAAGCATATTGAGATTCGGAATCATTTTATTTGAGACCATGTTGCTCGCGGCGATATGGATCTATCCTTTGTGAGCATGAAGAACCAACTTGCGGATATTTTTACAAAGCCACTTGATGAAGCATGATTCTGCTACTTGAGGAATGAGCTAAATATCATTGATTCCAGGAGCTTGTCTTGGTTACCCATGCACTCACTCGTACATCTCAATCCTTCTTTTGTATAGGTGTGGGCATGGATATAGGGGGAGTGTAGTCCTAACTCATTGGGCTAACCCTCTCCCCATAATGCCAAAAGCAAGATAAATCATTTCTCTTAATATCATTTTGTGATATGTGAGCTTATTGATGAGTAGTGGTCGTGAACCCAAGATATATCTTCGCGGTGTCACACCATACACTCCAACAAGGTGGCTCCGGCCACCGCCCTCTCCTTTTGAGGAGAATTGGATCTTTTTGGCTGTTTTTTTCTATCTCATGTTCTTATGGGAATCACGCTCAATCTTGGCTTTTATTTGATTTGGATCTTGCAATTTTGAGTGTCTAGTACCATCTCAGTTTGGCTCTCTTAATCCTAAGCCTTTCCCTACCCCTAAGCCATCTATTCTAGCACACAAGTCCCTTGTACACTTTGTGGGGGTGTTGTTTGGGGACGCGCAGGCCTGGTTCTGTGTACAACAGAATTCGAGATTTGAGGCCGGATAATCCGGCCCAAGTGTAGGCCGGATAATCCGGCCCTGGCGGATTTCGTCTTAAAGGGCAGGGATCAGGGGGAAGGGCTCATAACGAGTAGCACCTCTCCCCCAACCCTCTCCTCCTCCTCAGCCGCTACCTGCCGTCCCCCACCCTCCCCGGAGCCTCTCCGGCCACCGGATTTTCCGGGCCTCCCCGGATCTTCTTCTCCGCGCCTCCAGGTACCTTCTCCTCCGCGTTCTTCCTCCAATGAGTGAGGGTAACTCCCTCCCTCCCCATCTTTGGCTATATGTGTTACTTGTTGGGTGGAACGTTGTCTAGAAGGATGTGTTTTCGCATAGAAATCGTAGTCTTGCAGTTTCTAGGCCCGTTCTACTTTTTTGCATTCAATCTAGGTGAAACGAAATTTTCTGCCAGGGCTGGATTATCTGCCCTTGGCCAAGCCGGATAATCCGGCCTGACAGATTCAATTATGGTTCAGTTTCACTATGGAGTATGCATTGAGTAGATTTGTCCTATGAACTCTTTGACTATTTTTTCCTTGCTCTCTCTTGGAATTGTGTGTATGCTTATCCCCTTGCTATTACCCTTATTTCTCTTCACAGGTGGTTCCAGTGTTCCCAAGACCTACAAGGGCCACCCTTGCGCCAAATACTTTCGGGACGACGGACAAGGTAGTTGAGGAGAAGAAAGAACGAAGAGAAGCGCATGGCTGAACAAGCAAAGAGGACTAGGAAGGGGGTGTCCAAGAGGAAGGGCAAGGAGCCCAAGATCAACTACAGGACTTTGGATGCAGTCACCTATTCCTCCATCCGCCACCGTGACTTGTTTGTCGAGCTGCCTCGTGATGATGAGCTGGGGGATACTCATTTTTGGTGTGCAGAACAGAAAGGTATCTATGAAGACGTGTATGCCAGGCTGAACATTAGGCCTATGCACCCACTGGTACTTGCTGATGCTTTGGAGAAGGCTCATCTTGTGGATGCGATGTTTGTGGCTGAGAGGATGGGGCTGCACCATCTCATGTCTCTCCAGTGCTCCTTTGACTCTAAGGTGGTGAAGCAGTTCTTATCCACTTTGGTTATTTGTGGGGATGAGCGTCGCACTATGAAGTGGATGACTCATGACAGGCCTATGACTGCTGATTTTCACGTGTTTGCTGAGGTTCTTGGATACTCTTTCCGCAGCAGGGATAGAGCCAGTGGCCACCGCATCATCACCCAGCTGAAGCCCAACAAAGATGCAGCTCTCTCTCTCCTTGCACTGTGGACAATGGCATTGTGGGCACTCTGGCTGGACTTGCTCCCATCTATGCTGCCTTAGTGGGTCTCTTCCGTGACTCCATCACTCTGAGTGGGGGCAACAATGACAGCATCCGTGGTTACCGTGTTCAGCTACTTCAATTTTCTCATGAGGTTGCCTCTTGTGAGGACGAGTCGGTGCAGTACAGGCTGGATGTCATGGACTTCATTTACCATGAATTGACTGATGCTATGTTCAACCGTCTGTCCATTCCCTATGCACCCTACATTATGATGCTCATCAGGCACCTGCTTCCTGCTGAGGAGTTCCACATTGACTCGGTGCATAAGGCCAGGAAGATCTACACCAAGGTTCGGAAGACCTCTCACCCCTCTTCTGGTCTTGAGGGCCTCATGAGGGATGCTCCCAGTGCCTCCCATTGCCCGTGAGATCAAGCAGCTGAACTGGTTCCAGCGTAACATTCTGTGCATGGGAGTGGACACGCGCAAGGGTTAGTACGAGGCATACAAGCAGCTCCATGAGTTGGCTCACTCCCAGCAGCTCATTCTCCACCATGTGTCCGGTGCTTCGGGTGATCCTTCGGCTCCTACACCTCCCACATCGTATGCTCGGTGGAACTCTTCCTCTGGGTTGAACTATGGTGAGCTGGAGCGTCACTTGTTCCCCTCTGCGCCTGCTGCTGATGATGAGGATGAGGAAGGTGACACCGAGGAGCTTGAAGATGAGGATGAGGATGAGAATGAAGACGAGGACGAGGACGAGGACTACGAGTGATCTCGTGGGGCGCAAGCATCGCTCTTCTCCCTTTTTGGTGTCTCGATGCCAAAGGGGGAGAAGTAGTTCTATTAGGACGTCCGTGGATTTTCATGGGTCAGGCATAAGCACTTGCATTTTTCTATTCGTCGTTTTCTTGCTTATGCCCATTTAGCGTTGAACTTTAAATTTGTGGTTTGTGGTTGTTTGAGACTCTATGTGGTTGTCTGGATTATGCCTATGGATTTCATCTCATGGATTATGCTTATGGATCTATCTATTCATATCCTATTGCTGGAGGCTTTTATCACGGAAGGCGCTTATACTGGTTATCTAGTAATAATTGTGGCTTATGTCAAGGATGCCTTCCCTATACCTCGGTGGTATGTTTGTGTTGCTCATATGTCTATGGAATAGATTCACCTATTTGTGTGCATTTGTATTCCAATGCAAAATTCTATTATGCACACATTGAGGGGGAGTCTTTTCCATGGCTATTACTGCTTGTCTTGTGACTTTTTCCTACAAATCCTGGTATTGTCATCTAACACCAAAAAGGGGGAGATTGAAAGAGCATTTCATGTTTTCCCATGTTTTGCGTGTTAGATAACAATACTGTGGAGATTATTCATGTGCGCTAAGTGTGCAGGAAGCTTTGAGGGGTGGCGGATTATCCGCCCCACCAAGGGCCGGATAATCCGGCCTACCTCATTGCTCAAAGGGAACCAAGGCGCGTCGCTCGGTATCCGGTCAGATTTTCTCCCGGAAAATCCGAACTGGGGCGGTTTTTCCTCCCCAGGCCGGATAATCCGGCAGTCGCATGGGCCGGATAATCCGGCCCCCAGTTTTTGAGCAAAAGGAGCCAAGACGCGTCGCTCGGTATCCGGTCGGATTTTCTCCCGAAAAATCCGAAATGGGGCGGTTTTTCCTCCCTAGGCCGGATAATCCGGTCTTCACATAGGACCAGATAATTCGGCCCCCAGAAGTTGATCAAGGGCAAGCTCGGCGCGACGCTCTGATGGGGGGATTATCTGCCGGATATTCCGAGTCTGGGGCGGAGTTTTCCCTAGGCCGGATAATCTGGCCCCCAAAGTGTCCAACGGCTGGTTTCTGAAGGGGTATAAATACCCTTCTTCCTCAACGATCAGAACTCTTGATTTATTCGAAATTGTCCAAACATTGTGCAAGAGCTCTCATTCTCGATCTCCCACTTCAACCACCCGAAGGTCTTGATCTTTGGGGGAATTGAAGGAGGAGAAAATCATCATCATCATCACGAATCAAGCGCATCAACTCCTCTCCATTCACTTGGAGAAATCTCTGATCTAGTATTCTTGTCAATACCTAGATCTTGTTCATTAAATTTGATAACTTTGTTCTTGTGGCAGCTTGTTGTCATTTTGGGAGCCTCCAAGTTGTTTGTGGAGTCGTTGCCCCGCTAGTTGTGTAAAGGCGCCGATGCCTGCCTCGAAGGGTACCTATAGTGGAAAGGTGGATCAGGCCTTTGGTGGCGGGATCCATCGGAGAATAGCGTGAGGCCTATTGTGGCGTGGTGGTCTTAGTACCGCCCACCCCTCCAACGCAGACGTACTTCCCTTAACAAGGAAGGAACAGCGGTCAAACAAATCCTGTGTCTCCGCGTGCTTCACTACAGTTTACCCGTTCCTCTTCCACTCGCTCTTTACTCGCTAGTAGATAGGTTTGCATATAGGGAAATTCCACCTAATAGTTTATCTAGAGAATTTACCCTTTGTGCTAAGCCTAAAATTGAAAAAGTATTAAAATTTGGAGTAGCACCTATTCACCCCCTGATGGGTTCGTAGCATGGAAAACAAAAAAATTCTACCGCAAGAACGAACAAAACCCAGATCTAATCTAGATAAAAGCGAAGATCTAATCTATTAGACATGTGCAACGAGATAGATAGGAACTAACCCTCGTAGATCCGAAAGCGTTAACGAGATTAGATCTCGTGGTTGATGTAGTCGATCACTTGCCGATCTCAAGATCGTGTGGACGATCCTTCCGGCGTCGCATTCCGGCAGCGCTTCCGCAGTCGGTCAAGTGGACGATCCTTCCGGCGCCGCATTTCGGCAGCGCTTCCGTAGTCGGTCACACGTGCGGAGTCGAAGCAGACCTTCCTCTCCTCGTTCCAGCGAGCAGCGGAGGTAGTAGATCTTCTCCACGGAATCACAGCAGCACGACGGCGTGGTGGTGGTGGTGGAGTAGAGAATTCTGCAGGGCTTCGCCTATGCCTGTGCAGAAGAAAGGAGGAGGAGAGAGGCGGCAGAGATTGGGAGTTATGGAGGAGGGGCAAGGGGTGGTGCCTCCCCCTTCTATTTAAAGGAGGGAGGGCGCCTGGGGAGGGGGAGTCCTAGTAGGACTCCCCACCTCCTTGGGCCGGCGGATTGGGCAGGGGGGGAGGAGTCCTCCTCCCCCACGACTCCTTGTCTTGACCCACCAGGACTCCTTGATCCCTATCTTGATTTTCAAGCAAACTCCAAGAAATCTTCTAAAACCTTCCGGAACATTCCGAAACCTTCTAGAATCCTCATACAAATACTGCGGAACATTTCCTAACTCAGAAACTGATCCCCAATATATGAATCTTATTCTCCGGACAATTCCGGATCTCCTCGTGATGTCCCGGATCCCATCCGAGACTCCGAACAACATTCGGTCTCCAACGCACATTCCATATCTACTTAAAACAACTTCGAACCTTAAGTGTGTCACCCTACGGTTCGTGAATATGTAGACATGACAGAGACACATCTCCTATCAATAACCATCAGCGGGACCTGGAGATCCATAATGGCTCCCACATACTCAACGATGACTTCGTGATCGATTGAACCATTTACATACGAAACCAATTCCCTTTGTCATGCGATACTATACTTATCCGAGGTTTGATCGTCAGCATCTCCATACCTAGTTATACCTCGTTACTGATAAGTAATCTTTACTCATTCCGTGATATGTCATCCCTTGTGACCCAGTCACATGCTTGCAAGCTAACTAGATGACATTCCACCGAGGGGGCCCAGAGCATATCTATCCGCCATATGGATGGACAAATCCCAATCTTGGTCCATGCGCTTCAACACATACTTTCAGAATACCCAATGACACCTTTATGACCACCCAGTTACGAAGCGGTGTTTGATGTCATCAAAGTACCCATCCGGTGATGGTGATTAACACAACCTCATGGTCGAAGGATTAGGTTACTATGCATTTAAAAGCTTACAGCAATACGAACTTAATGACTTGATCTTATGCTACGCTTACTATGGGTGTATGTCCATCACATCATTCTCCTAATGATATAACCTTGTTATTAATCACATCCTTATGTCCATGATCAGGAAACCATGATCATCAATCAATCAACAAGCTAGTTCAACAAGAGGCTTACTAGGGACTCTTACATGTTTACAAAACACACATGTATTAGTGTTTCCTAATAATACAATTATAGCATGGGATGTAAACATTCATCATAAACACAAAGATATAATAATAATCACTTTTATTATTGCCTCTTGGGCATATCTCCAACAGTCTCCCACTTGCACTAGAGTCAATAATCTAGATTACATGGTAATATACCTAACACCCATGGCGTTCTGGTGTTGGTCATGCTTTGCCCTAGGGAGAGGTTTACCCATCGGATCTGCCACATTCAGATCAGTGTGTACTTTGCAAATCTTTATGTCACCATCTCGGACATACTCGCGAATAGCGTGGAAACGTAGCTTGATGTGCTTCAGCTTGCTATGTGACCTTGGCTCCTATGCATTAGCTATGGCACCTGTGTTGTCACAATAGATGGCCATCGGGTCCAACACACTGGGAACCACGCCAAGTTCAGTAATGAATTCCTTCATCCAAACTGCTTCTTGTGCAGCCTCCGAAGCAGCTATGTATTCTGATTCAGTTGAAGATTTCGCCATAACGCTTTGCTTCGCACTCCTCCAGCTCACTGCAGCACCATTCAAAATAAATAGGTATCCCGACTATAACTTTGAGTCATCCGGATCGGTGTTCCAACTAGCATCGGTGTAACCGTTTACAACAAGCTGTTCATCACCTCCATAAGAAAGAACCATATCCTTAGTCCTATTTAGGTACTTTAGGATATTCTTGACCGCTGTCCAGTGCTCCATTCCAGGATCACTTTGATATCTGCTAGTCAAACTAACAGCATGTGCTATATCCGGTCTTGTACACAGCATGGCATACATGATAGAACCTATGGTCGAGGCATAGGGAATATTATTCATTTTCTCTCTATCTTCTGCCGTAGCTGGACTTTGAGTTTTACTCAAGGTATTACTTGACAACATGGGCACGAACCCTTTCTTGCTATCTTCCATTCTAAACTTCTTTAGAACTTTGTCCAAGTATGTACTTTGTGAAAGCGCTATTAGGCGTCTTGATCTATCTCTATAAATCTTGATGCCTAGAATATATGCTGCTTCGCCAAGATCCTTCATTGAAAAACTATTATTCAAATAGGTTTTGACACTATTAAGAAGTTCTATATCATTCCCAATCAACAATATGTCATCTACGTATAGTACTAGGAATGCTACAGAGCTCCCACTCACTTTCTTGTAAATACAAGCTTCTCCATAAGTTTGTATAAATCCAAAGTTTTTGATTACTTTATCAAAACGTTGATTCCAACTCCGGGATGCTTGCTTCAGTCCATAAATGGAGCGCTGAAGTTTGCATACCTTGTCAGCATCTTTAGGATCGACAAAACCCTTGGGTTGTACCATATACAACTCTTCCTCAATGTCACCATTAAGGAACGCCGTTTTGACATCCATCTGCCAAATCTCATAATCGAAATATGCAGCAATTGCTAACAAAATCCTCATAGACTTTAGCTTCGCTACTGGTGAGAAAGTCTCATCATAGTCAACTCCTTGAATTTGTCGGAACCCTTTCGCGACAAGTCGAGCTTTATAGACGGTAACATTACCATCAGCATCTGTTTTTCTCTTGAAAATCCATTTGTTCTCGACAGCCTTACGGCCATCCGGTAAGTCCACAAAAGTCCACACTTGGTTTTCGTACATGGATCCCATTTCGGATTTCATGGCTTCTAGCCATTTGTCGGAATCTAGGCTCACCATAGCTTCTTCATACATCGCAGGGTCATCAGCGTTGTCCACCAACATGACGTTCAAGGCAGAGTCATACCAATCAGGAGTGGTACGAAACCTTGTTGACCTACGAGGTTCAGCAGGAACTTCGTTTGAAGTTTCATGATCATTATCATTAGCTTCCTCTCCAATTGGTGCAGGCCGCACAAAAACATCTTCCGGTGCTGCGCTACTCTCAAATCCGAGAGAAGGTTCAATAACCTCATCGAGTTCTACTTTCCTTCCAGTCACCTCCTTCGAGAGAAACTCCTTCTCAAGAAAGGATCCATTCTTGGCAACTAAAACTTTGCCTTCGGATCTATGATAGAAGGTATACCCAATTGTTTCTTTAGGGTATCCTATGAAGACGCATTTCTCCGCTTTGGGTTCTAGCTTATCAGGTTGTAACTTCTTTACATATGCTTCGCAACCCCAAACTTTAAGGAACGACAACTTAGGTTTCTTACCAAACCACAATTCGTACGGTGTCGTTTCAACGGATTTAGATGGTGCCCTATTTAAAGTGAATGCGGCTGTCTCTAATGCATAGCCCCAAAACGATAGCGGTAAATCTGTAAGATACATCATAGACCGAACCATATCTAAGAGAGTTCAATTACGACGTTCGGACACACCATTACGCTGTGGTGTTCCCGGCGGTGTCAATTGCGAAAGTATTCCACATTTCTTTAAATGCATGCCAAACTCATAACTCAGATATTCACCTCCGCGCTCAGAACGCAGAAATTTAATCTTCTTGTTACGATGATTTTCCACTTCACTTTGAAATTCCTTAAACTTCTCGAAAGTTTCGGATTTATGTTTCATAAAGTAGACATACCCATATCTACTTAAGTCATCCGTGAAAGTGAGAACATAACGATATCCACCACGCGATGCTACACTCATTGGACCGCACACATCGGTATGTATTATTTCCAATAAGTCTGTAGCTCGCTCCATTGTACCAGAGAATGAAGTCTTAGTCATTTTTCCCATTAGACATGCTTCGCATATTTCAAGTGATTCAAAATCAAGTGATTCAAGAATTCCATCTGAATGGAGTTTCTTCATACGCTTCACTCCAATGTGACCAAGACGACAGTGCCACATGTATGTAGAATTATCATTCAATTTTATTCGTTTAGCATCTATGTTGTGAACATGTGTATCACTACTATCGAGATTCAGTAAGAATAAACCATTCACCTCAGGTGCATTACCATAAAAGGTATTACTCATATAAATCGAACAACCTTTATTCTCGGACTTAAAAGAGTAACCGTCTCGCAATAAACAGGATCCAGATATAATGTTCATGCTTAACGCAGGCACCAAATAACAATTATTCAAATTTAAAACTAATCCCGAAGGTAGATGTAGAGGGAGCGTGCCGACGGCGATCACATCAACCTTGGAGCCATTTCTAACGCGCATCGTCACCTCGTCTCATGCCAGTCTTCGTTTATTCCACAGCTCCTGTTTCGAGTTACAAATATGAGCAATCGAACCAGTATCAAATACCTAGGCACTACTACGATTACTAGTAAGATACACATCTATAACACATATATCAAATATACCTTTCTTCTTGATGTTGCCGTTCTTCAGATCCGCCAGGTACTTGGGGCAGTTACGCTTCCAGTGACCAGCACCCTTGCAGTAGAAGCACTCAGTTTCAGGCTTAGGACCAGCCTTGGGCTTCTTAGCAGGTGCGGCAGCTTTCTTGCTGTCCTTCTTGAAGTTGCCCTTGTTCCTAGGCTTGCCCTGTCTCTTGAAATTGGTGGTCTTATTGACCATCAACACTTGGTGCTCCTTCTTGATCTCCACTTCAGCAGTTTTCAGCATGGACGATAGTTCAGGCAACGTCTTGTTCATGCAGTGCATGTTGTAGTTCATCACAAAGTTCTTGTAACTTGGTGGTAGTGATTGAAGGAGACGGTGAATCCCCAACTCATTAGGAATCGATATTCCCAACTCTTGGAGCTTCTTTGCGTACCCAGACATGGTGAGCACGTGCTCGCTAACGAAGCTTCCCTCTTCCATCTTACAGTTAAAGAACTTTTCGGAGGCCTCATAGCTGTCCATGGCCGCGCGAGTCTCAAAAATTAGCCTGAGCTCCTTAATGATCTCGAACGGGTCGTGGTGCTCAAAACGCTTTTGGAGTTCCGCTTCTAAACCGTACAGGATGGCACACTGAACTGTGGAGTAATGATTTTTCCGAGTGGCGTAAACATTCTTTACGTCATCGGTGGCATCATCTGCAGGTGGGTCACCTAGCGGTGCTTCGAGCACATAGGTCAACTGACCAGCCCTGAGGACGATCTTCAGTCCACGGAACCAGTCCGTGAAATTGCTTCCATTGTTCTTAAGCTTTTCTTTCTCTAGGAACGCATTGAAATTGATGGAGGGGGTCGCCATAATCTACAACAATTTGCAAGTAGTTTAGACTAAGTTTATGATAAATTGAGTTCAAATTTAATTCTTAAACTAACTAGGTGAACTCCTGTTGGAGATATGCCCAAGAGGCAATAATAAAAGTGATTATTATTATATCTTTGTGTTTATGATGAATGTTTACATCCCATGCTATAATTGTATTATTAGGAAACACTAATACATGTGTGTTTTGTAAACATAAGAGAGTCCCTAGTAAGCCTCTTGTTGAACTAGCTTGTTGATTAATTGATGATTATGGTTTCCTGATCATGGACATTAGATGTGATTAATAACAAGGTCATATCATTAGGAGAATGATGTGATGGACACACACACCCATAGTAAGCGTAGCATAAGATCAAGTCATTAAGTTCGTATTGCTGTAAGCTTTCAAACACATAGTAACCTATTCCTTCGACCATGAGGTTATGTTAATCACCATCACTGGATGAATACTTTGATGACATCAAACGCCGCTTCGTAACTGGGTGGTTATAAAAGTGTCATTGGGTATTCTGAAAGTATGTGTTGAAGCGCATGAACCAAGATTGGGATTTGTCCATCCATATGACGGATAGAGATGCTCTGGGCCCACTCGGTGGAATGTCATCTAGTTAGCTTGCAAGCATGTGACTGGGTCACAAGGGATGACATATCACGGAACGAGTAAAGAGTACTTATCAGTAACGAGGTAGAACTAGGTATGGAGATACCGACGATCAAACCTCGGATAAGTATAATATCGTGAGACAAAGGGAATTAGTTTCGTATGTAAATGGTTCAATCGATCGCGAAGTCATCGTTGAGTATGTGGGAGCCATTATGGATCTCCAGGTCCCGCTGATGGTTATTGATATGAGATGTGTCTCTATCATGTCTACATATTCACGAACCGTAGGGTGACACACTTAAGGTTCGAAGTTGTTTTAAGTAGATATGGAATGTGCGTTGGAGACCGAATGTTGTTCGGAGTCTCGGAATGGATCCGGGACATCACGAGGAGATCTGGAATGGTCCGGAGAATAAGATTCATATATAGGAGATCATTTTATGAGATAGGAAATGTTCCGGAGTGTTTGTATGAGGATTCTATAAGGTTTCGGAATGTTCCGGAAGGTTCTGGAAGATATCTTGGAGTTTGCTTGAAAATCAAGATAGGGATCAAGGAGTCCTGGTGGGTCAAGATACGGATTCGTGGGGGAGGAGGACTCCTCCCCCCACCTCCAATCCGCCGGCCTAGGGAGGAGAGGAGTCCTACAAGGACTCCCCTCCCCATGGCGCCATCCCCTCTTTAAATAGAGGGGCAGGGGCGCCCCCTCCTCCCTTGCTCTCATAACGTCCAATCTCTGCCGCCTCTCTCCTCCACCATATTCTGCACAGGCATAGGCGAAGCCCTGCAGAATTCTCTACTCCACCACCACCACCACCACGTCGTGCTGCTGGGATTCCGTGGAGAAGATCTACTACCTCCGCTGCTCGCTGGAACGGGGAGAGGAAGGTCTGCTTAGACTCCGCACGTGTGACCAACTGCGGAAGCGCTGCCGAATCGTGGCGCCGGAAGGATCGTCAACTTGACCAAGGGCGGAAGCGTTGCTGGAACGCGACGCCGGAAGGATCGTCTACTTGACCGAAGGCGGAAGCGCTGCTGGATCGCGACGCCGGAAGGATCGTCCACACGATCTTGAGATCGGCAAGTGATCGACTACATCAACCACGAGATCTAATCTCGTTAACGCTTTCGGATCTACGAGGGTTAGTTCCTATCTATCTCGTTGCTCATGTCTCATAGATTAGATCTTGGCTTTTATCTAGATTAGATCTGGGTTTTGTTCGTTCTTGCGGTAGAAATTTTTTGTTTTCCATGCTACGAACCCATCAGTGGTATCAGAGCCGTATCTATGCGTAGATCTGATGCACGAGTAGAACACAATGTTTTTGTGGGCGTTGATGCTTTTGTTGTCGGTGTCTTAGCGTGTACTTTGCATCTCGCGGTATGGTGGGATGAAGCGGCTCGGGCTAACATTACATGTCATCGCACATGAGACTTGCTCCACGCTTGACGTGCAACTTGCATTGCACAAGTGGCTTTGCGGGTGTCTGTCTCTCCCACCATAGTTAAGATTCGATTTACAATGAGCATCTTGACAACACTTGTATCAACGTTGTGGTTCTTGTTCGTAGGTAAGATCGGTCTTATGCGAAAGCCCCAAACCACGTAAAACTTGCAAAGAAAATTAGAGGCGTCTAACTTGTTTTTGCAGGGTTTTTGTGATGTGATATGGCCAACATGTGATTGTGATTGTATTTGATGTATGCAATGATCCTTGTTGTAATATGGCAACCGGCAGGAGCCTAATGGTTGTCTTTAATTCTGTTAAGACCTGCGTGTCTATTCATCTTGTAATAGCTTTATTCCAAGTAGTTGTAATAGTTGCTGGCGATGATGGACAACCATGAAGCGGCGCCACTGACCTTGACACAATGCTGGTGATGATGGAGATCATGTTCGTGCTTTGGAGATGGAGATCAAAGGCACAAGAAGAAAAGGCCATATCATATCACACTTATTATGAATTGCCTGTGATGTTAATCCTTTATGCATCTTGTATTGCTTAGATCGCGACGGTAGCATTATAAGATGATCCCTCTCACTAAATTTCAAGTAATAAAGTGTTCACCCTTAGTTGGCGCCGTTGCTAAGACTCGTCGTTTCGAAGCATCTCGTGATGATCGGATGTGATAGATTCTACGTGTGCATACAACGGGTGCAAGCCAGATTTGCACATGCAGAAACTAAGGTTATCTTGACGAGCCTAGCATGTACAGACATGGTCTCGGAACACAGAATACCGAAAGGTAGAGCATGAGTCATATAATTGATATGATGAACATGAAGATTGTTCGCCGATGAAACTACATCTTCTCTCGTGAAGATCGGACTTGGTGTAGTGGACTTGGTTCGTGTAATCACTAAGACAATGTGAGGGATGTTGTTTTGAGTGGGAGTTCACCTAGTTAGTTTAATAATTAAATTTGAACTCAATTTGTCATAAACTTAGTCTAAACTACTTGCAAATTGTTGTAGATTATGGCGACCCCCTCCATCAATTTCAACGCGTTCCTAGAGAAAGAAAAGCTTAAAAATAATGGAAGCAATTTCACGGACTGGTTCCGTGGACTGAAGATCGTCCTCAGGGCTGGTCAGTTGACCTATGTGCTCGATGCACCGCTAGGTGACCCACCTGCAGATAATGCCACCGATGACGAAAAGAATGTTTTTGCCACTCGGAAGAATCATTACTCCATAGTTCAGTGTGCCATCCTATACGGTTTAGAAGCGGAGCTCCAACGGCGTTTTGAGCACCACGACCCGTTCGAGATCATTAAGGAGCTCAGGCTAATTTTTGAGACTCGCGCGGCAATGGAGAGCTATGAGGCCTCCGAGAAATTCTTTAACTGTAAGATGGAAGAAGGAAGCTCCATTAGCGAGCACGTGCTCACCATGTCTGGGTACGCTAAGAAGCTCCAAGAGTTGGGAATATCGATTCCTAATGAATTGGGGATTCACCGTCTCCTTCAATCACTGCCACCAAGTTACAAGAACTTTGTGATGAACTACAACATGCACTGCATGAACAAGACGTTGCCTGAACTGTCGTCCATGCTGAAAACTGCTGAAGTGGAGATCAAGAAGGAGCAACAAGTGTTGATGGTCAATAAGACCACCAATTTCAAGAAACGGGGCAAGCCTAAGAACAAGGGCAACTTCAAGAAGGACGGCAAGAAAGCTGCCGCACCTGCTAAGAAGCCCAAGGCTGGTCCTAATCCTAAAACTGAGTGCTTCTACTGCAAGGGAGCTGGTCACTGGAAGCGTAACTGCCCCAAGTACCTGGCAGATCTGAAGAACGGCAACATCAAGAAGAAAGGTATATTTGATATATATGTTATAGATGTGTATCTTACTAGTAATCGTAGTAGTGCCTGGGTATTTGATACTGGTTCGGTTGCTCATATATGTAACTCGAAATAGGAGCTGCGGAATAAACGAAGACTGGCAAGAGATGAGGTGACGATGCGCGTTGGAAATGGCTCCAAGGTTGATGTGATCGCCGTCGGCACGCTCCCTCTACATCTACCTTCGGGATTAGTTTTAAATTTAAATAATTGTTATTTGGTGCCTGCGTTAAGCATGAACATTATATCTGGATCCTGTTTATTGCGAGACGGTTACTCTTTTAAGTCTGAGAATAAAGGTTGTTCGATTTATATGAGTAATATCTTTTATGGTAATGCACCTGAGATGAATGTTTTATTCTTACTGAATCTCGATAGTAGTGATACACATGTTCACAACATAGATGCTAAACGAATTAAATTGAATGATAATTCTACATACATGTGGCACTGTCGTCTTGGTCACATTGGAGTGAAGCGTATGAAGAAACTCCATTCAGATGGACTTCTTGAATCACTTGATTTTGAATCACTTGAAAGATGCGAAGCATGTCTAATGGGAAAAATGACTAAGACTCCATTCTCTGGTACAATGGAGCGAGCTATAGACTTATTGGAAATAATACATACCGATGTATGCGGTCCAATGAGTGTAGCATCGCGTGGTGGATATCGTTATGTTCTCACTTTCACGGATGACTTGAGTAGATATGGGTATGTCTACTTCATGAAACATAAGTCCGAAACTTTCGAGAAGTTTAAGGAATTTCAAAGTGAAGTGGAGAATCATCGTAACAAGAAGATTAAGTTTCTGCGTTCTGATCGCGGGGGTGAATATCTAAGTTACGAGTTTGGCATGCATTTAAAGAAATGTGGAATACTTTCACAGTTGACACCGCCGGGAACACCACAGCGTAATGGTGTGTCCGAACGTCGTAATCGAACTCTCTTAGATATGGTTCGGTCTATGATGTCTCTTACAGATTTACTGTTATCATTTTGGGGCTATGCATTAGAGACAGCCGCATTCACTTTAAATAGGGCACCATCTAAATCCGTTGAAACGACACCGTACGAATTGTGGTTTGGTAAGAAACCTAAGTTGTCGTTCCTTAAAGTTTGGGGTTGCAAAGCATACGTAAAGAAGTTACAACCTGATAAGCTAGAACCCAAAGCGGAGAAATGCGTCTTCATAGGATACCCTAAAGAAACAATTGGGTATACCTTCTATCATAGATCCGAAGGCAAAGTTTTTGTTGCAAAGAATGGATCCTTTCTTGAGAAGGAGTTTCTCTCGAAAGAAGTGACTGGAAGGAAAGTAGAACTCGATGAGGTTATTGAACCTTCTCTCGGATTTGAGCGTAGCGCAGCACCGGAAGATGTTTTGGTGCCGCCTGCACCAATTGAAGAGGAAGCTAATGATAATGATCATGAAACTTCGAACGAAGTTACTACTGAACCTCGCAGGTCAACGAGGGTTCGTACCACTCCTGATTGGTATGACTCTGCCTTGAACGTCATGTTGGTGGACAACGATGATGACCCTGCGACGTATGAAGAAGCTATGGTGAGCCCAGATTCCGACAAATGGCTAGAAGCCATGAAATCCGAAATGGGATCCATGTACGAAAACCAAGTGTGGACTTTGGTGGACTTACCGGATGGCCGTAAGGCTGTCGAGAACAAATGGATTTTCAAGAGAAAAACAGATGCTGATGGTAATGTTACCGTCTATAAAGCTCGACTTGTCGCGAAAGGGTTCCGACAAATTCAAGGAGTTGACTATGATGAGACATTCTCACCAGTAGCGAAGCTAAAATCTGTGAGGATTTTGTTAGCAATTGCTGCACATTTCGATTATGAGATTTGGCAGATGGATGTCAAAACGGCGTTCCTTAATGGTGATATTGAGGAAGAGTTGTATATGGTACAACCAAGGGGTTTTGTCGATCCTAAAGATGCTAACAAAAACTTTGGATTTATACAAACTTATGGAGAAGCTTGTATTTACAAAAAGGTGAGTGGGAGCTCTGTAGCATTCCTAGTACTGTATGTAGATGACATATTGTTGATTGGGAATGATATAGAACTTCTTAATAGCGTCAAAACCTATTTGAATAATAGTTTTTCAATGAAGGATCTTGGCGAAGCGGCATACATTCTAGGCATCAAGATTTATAGAGATAGATCAAGACACCTAATAGGGCTTTCACAAAGTACATACTTGGACAAAGTTCTAAAGAAGTTTAGAATGGAAAATAGCAAGAAAGGGTTCGTGCCCATGTTGTCAGGTAAGACCTTGAGTAAAACTCAAAGTCTAGCTACGGCAGAAGATAGAGAGAAAATGAATAAAATTTCCAATGCCTCGGCCATAGGTTCTATCATGTATGCCATGCTGTGTACAAGACCGGATATAGCACATGTTGTTAGTTTGACTAGCAGATATCAAAGTGATCCTGGAGAGGAACACTGGACAGCGGTCAAGAACATCCTAAAGTACCTAAATAGGACTAAGGATATGGTTCTTTCTTATGGAGGTGATGAACAGCTTGTTGTAAACGGTTACACCGATGCTAGTTGGAACACCGATCCGGATGACTCAAAGTCACAATCGGGTTACGTATTTATTTTGAATGGTGCTGAAGTGAGCTGGAGGAGTGCGAAGCAAAGCGTTGTGGCAAAATCTTCAACTGAATCAGAATACATAGCTGCTTCGGAGGCTGCACAAGAAGCCGTTTGGATGAAGGAATTCATTACTGAACTCGGCGTGGTTCCCAGTGCGTTGGACCCGATGGCCATCTACTGTGACAACACAGGTGCCATAGCTAATGCGCAGGAGCCAAGGTCACATAGCAAGCTGAAGCACATCAAGCTACGTTTCCACGCTATTCGCGAGTATGTCCGAGATGGTGACATAAAGATTTGCAAAGTACACAATGATCTGAATGTGGCAGATCCGTTGACTAAACCTCTCCCTAGGGCAAAGCATGACCAACACCAAAACGCCATGGGTGTTCGGTATATTACCATGTAATCTAGATTATTGACTCTAGTGCAAGTGGGAGACTGTTGGAGATATGCCCAAGAGGCAATAATAAAAGTGATTATTATTATATCTTTGTGTTTATGATGAATGTTTACATCCCATGCTATAATTGTATTATTAGGAAACACTAATACATGTGTGTTTTGTAAACATAAGAGAGTCCCTAGTAAGCCTCTTGTTGAACTAGCTTGTTGATTAATTGATGATTATGGTTTCCTGATCATGGACATTAGATGTGATTAATAATAAGGTCATATCATTAGGAGAATGATGTGATGGACACACACACCCATAGTAAGCGTAGCATAAGATCAAGTCATTAAGTTCGTATTGCTGTAAGCTTTCAAACACATAGTAACCTATTCCTTCGACCATGAGGTTATGTTAATCACCATCACTGGATGAATACTTTGATGACATCAAATGCCGCTTCGTAACTGGGTGGTTATAAAAGTGTCATTGGGTATTCTAAAAGTATGTGTTGAAGCGCATGAACCAAGATTGGGATTTGTCCATCCATATGACGGATAGATATGCTCTGGGCCCACTCGGTGGAATGTCATCTAGTTAGCTTGCAAGCATGTGACTAGGTCACAAGGGATGACATATCACAGAACGAGTAAAGAGTACTTATCAGTAACGAGGTAGAACTAGGTATGGAGATACCGACGATCAAACCTCGGATAAGTATAATATCGTGAGACAAAGGGAATTAGTTTCGTATGTAAATGGTTCAATCGATCGCGAAGTCATCGTTGAGTATGTGGGAGCCATTATGGATCTCCAGGTCCCGCTGATGGTTATTGATATGAGATGTGTCTCTATCATGTCTACATATTCACGAACCATAGGGTGACACACTTAAGGTTCGAAGTTGTTTTAAGTAGATATGGAATGTGCGTTGGAGACCGAATGTTGTTCGGAGTCTCGGAATGGATCCGGGACATCACGAGGAGATCTGGAATGGTCCGGAGAATAAGATTCATATATAGGAGATCATTTTATGAGATAGGAAATGTTCCGGAGTGTTTGTATGAGGATTCTAGAAGGTTTCGGAATGTTCCGGAAGGTTCTGGAAGATATCTTGGAGTTTGCTTGAAAATCAAGATAGGGATCAAGGAGTCCTGGTGGGTCAAGATACGGATTCGTGGGGGAGGAGGACTCCTCCCCCCACCTCCAATCCGCCGGCCTAGGGAGGAGAGGAGTCCTACAAGGACTCCCCTCCCCATGGCGCCATCCCCTCTTTAAATAGAGGGGCAGGGGCGCCCCCTCCTCCCTTGCTCTCATAACGTCCAATCTCTACCGCCTCTCTCCTCCACCATATTCTGCACAGGCATAGGCGAAGCCCTGCAGAATTCTCTACTCCACCACCACCACCACGCCGTCGTGCTGCTGGGATTCCGTGGAGAAGATGTACTACCTCCGCTGCTCGCTGGAACGGGGAGAGGAAGGTCTGCTTCGACTCCGCACGTGTGACCAACTGCGGAAGCGCTGACGAATCGTGGCGCCGGAAGGATCGTCAACTTGACCAAGGGCGGAAGCGCTGCTGGAACGCGACGCCGGAAGGATCGTCTACTTGACCGAAGGCAGAAGCGCTGCTGGATCGCAACGCCGGAAGGATCGTCCACACGATCTTGAGATCGGCAAGTGATCGACTACATCAACCACGAGATCTAATCTCGTTAACGCTTTCGGATCTACGAGGGTTAGTTCCTATCTATCTCGTTGCTCATGTCTCATAGATTAGATCTTGGCTTTTATCTAGATTAGATCTGGGTTTTGTTCGTACTTGCGGTAGAAAATTTTTGTTTTCCATGCTACGAACCCATCAACTCCCACTCAAAACAACATCCCTCACATTGTCTTAGTGATTATACGAACCAAGTCCACTACACCAAGTCCGATCTTCACGAGAGAAGATGTAGTTTCATCGGCGAACAATCTTCATGTTCATCATATCATTTATATGAATCATGCTCTACCTTTTGGTATTCTGTGTTCCGAGACCATGTCTGTACATGCTAGGCTCGTCAAGATAACCTTAGTTTCCGCATGTGCAAATCTGGCTTGCACCTGTTGTATGCACACGTAGAATCTATCACATCCGATCATCACGAGATGCTTCAAAACGACGAGTCTTAGCAACGGTGCCAACTAAGGGTGAACACTTTATTACTTGATATTTAGTGAGAGGGATCATCTTATAATGCTACCGTCACGATCTAAGCAATACAAGATGCATAAAGGATTAACATCACAGGCAATTCATAATTAGTGTGATATGATATGGCCTTTTCTTCTTGCGCCTTTGATCTCCATCTCCAAAGCACGAAGATGATCTCCATCATCACCAGCATTGCGTCAAGGTCAGTGGCACCGCTTCATGGTTGTCCATCATCACTAGCAACTATTACAACTACTTGGAATAAAGCTATTACAAGATGAATAGACACGCAGGTCTTAACAGAATTAAAGACAACCATTAGGCTCCTGCCGGTTGCCATATTACAACAAGGATCATTGCATACATCGAATACAATCATAATCACATGATGGCCATATCACATCACAAAACCCCTGCAAAAACAAGTTAGACGCCTCTAATTTTCTTTGCATGTTTTACGTGGTTTGGGGCTTTCGCATAAGACCGATCTTACCTACGAACAAGAACCACACCGTTGATACAAGTGTTGTCAGATGCTCATTGTAAATTGAATCTTAACTATGGTGGGAGAGACAGACACCCGCAAAGCCACTTGTGCAAAGCACGTTGCACGTCAAGCGTGGAGCAAGTCTCATGTGCGATGACATGTAATGTTAGCCCGAGCCGCTTCATCCCACCATGCCGCAAGATGCAAAGTACACGCTAAGACACCGACAACAAAAGCATCAACGCCCACAAAAACATTGTGTTCTACTCGTGCAACAGATCTACGCATAGATACGGCTCTGATACCATTGATGGGTTCGTAGCATGGAAAACAAAAAATTTCTACCGCAAGAACGAACAAAACCCAGATCTAATCTAGATAAAAGCCAAGATCTAATCTATTAGACATGTGCAACGAGATAGATAGGAACTAACCCTCGTAGATCCGAAAGCGTTAACGAGATTAGATCTCATGGTTGATGTAGTCGATCACTTGCCGATCTCAAGATCGTGTGGACGATCCTTCCGGCGTCGCGATCCAGCAGCGCTTCCGCCCTCGGTCAAGTAGACGATCCTTCCGGCGTCGCGTTCCAGCAGCGCTTCCGCAGTCGGTCACACATGCGGAGTCGAAGCAGACCTTCCTCTCCTCGTTCCAGCGAGCAGCGGAGGTAGTAGATCTTCTCCACGGAATCACAGCAGCACGACGGCGTGGTGGTGGTGGTGGAGTAGAGAATTCTGCAGGGCTTCGCCTATGCCTGTGCAGAAGAAAGGAGGAGGAGAGAGGCGGCAGAGATTGGGAGTTATGGAGGAGGGGCAAGGGGTGGCGCCTCCCCCTTCTATTTAAAGGAAGGAGGGCGCCTGGGGAGGGGGAGTCCTAGTAGGACTCCCCAGCTCCTTGGGCCGGCGGATTGGGGAGGGGGGGAGGAGTCCTCCTCCCCCACGACTCCTTGTCTTGACCCACCAGGACTCCTTGATCCCTATCTTGATTTTCAAGCAAACTCCAAGAAATCTTCTAAAACCTTCCGGAACATTCCGAAACCTTCTAGAATCCTCATACAAATACTGCGGAACATTTCCTAACTCAGAAACTGATCCCCAATATATGAATCTTATTCTCCGGACAATTCCGGATCTCCTCGTGATGTCCCGGATCCCATCCGAGACTCCGAACAACATTCGGTCTCCAACGCACATTCCATATCTACTTAAAACAACTTCGAACCTTAAGTGTGTCACCCTACGGTTCGTGAATATGTAGACATGACAGAGACACATCTCCTATCAATAACCATCAGCGGGACCCAGAGATCCATAATGGCTCCCACATACTCAACGATGACTTCGTGATCGATTGAACCATTTACATACGAAACCAATTCCCTTTGTCATGCGATACTATACTTATCCGAGGTTTGATCATCAGCATCTCCATACCTAGTTATACCTCGTTACTGATAAGTAATCTTTACTCATTCCGTGATATGTCATCCCTTGTGACCCAGTCACATGCTTGCAAGCTAACTAGATGACATTCCACCGAGGGGGCCCAGAGCATATCTATCCGTCATATGGATGGACAAATCCCAATCTTGGTCCATGCGCTTCAACACATACTTTCAGAATACCCAATGACACCTTTATGACCACCCAGTTACAAAGCGGTGTTTGATGTCATCAAAGTACCCATCCGGTGATGGTGATTAACACAACCTCATGGTCGAAGGATTAGGTTACTATGCATTTAAAAGCTTACAGCAATACGAACTTAATGACTTGATCTTATGCTACGCTTACTATGGGTGTATGTCCATCACATCATTCTCCTAATGATATAACCTTGTTATTAATCACATCCTTATGTCCATGATCAGGAAACCATGATCATCAATCAATCAACAAGCTAGTTCAACAAGAGGCTTACTAGGGACTCTTACATGTTTACAAAACACACATGTATTAGTGTTTCCTAATAATACAATTATAGCATGGGATGTAAACATTCATCATAAACACAAAGATATAATAATAATCACTTTTATTATTGCCTCTTGGGCATATCTCCAACAGTCTCCCACTTGCACTAGAGTCAATAATCTAGATTACATGGTAATATACCTAACACCCATGGCGTTCTGGTGTTGGTCATGCTTTGCCCTAGGGAGAGGTTTACCCATCGGATCTGCCACATTCAGATCAGTGTGTACTTTGCAAATCTTTATGTCACCATCTCGGACATACTCGCGAATAGCGTGGAAACGTAGCTTGATGTGCTTCAGCTTGCTATGTGACCTTGGCTCCTATGCATTAGCTATGGCACCTGTGTTGTCAGAATAGATGGCCATCGGGTCCAACACACTGGGAACCACGCCAAGTTCAGTAATGAATTCCTTCATCCAAACTGCTTCTTGTGCAGCCTCCGAAGCAGCTATGTATTCTGATTCAGTTGAAGATTTCGCCACAACGCTTTGCTTCGCACTCCTCCAGCTCACTGCAGCACCATTCAAAATAAATAGGTATCCCGACTGTAACTTTGAGTCATCCGGATCGGTGTTCCAACTAGCATCGGTGTAACCGTTTACAACAAGCTGTTCATCACCTCCATAAGAAAGAATCATATCCTTAGTCCTATTTAGGTACTTTAGGATATTCTTGACCGCTGTCCAGTGCTCCATTCCAGGATCACTTTGATATCTGCTAGTCAAACTAACAGCATGTGCTATATCCGGTCTTGTACACAGCATGGCATACATGATAGAACCTATGGTCGAGGCATAGGGAATATTATTCATTTTCTCTCTATCTTCTGCCGTAGCTGGACTTTGAGTTTTACTCAAGGTACTACTTGACAACATGGGCACGAACCCTTTCTTGCTATATTCCATTCTAAACTTCTTTAGAACTTTGTCCAAGTATGTACTTTGTGAAAGCGCTATTAGGCGTCTTGATCTATCTCTATAAATCTTGATGCCTAGAATATATGCTGCTTCGCCAAGATCCTTCATTGAAAAACTATTATTCAAATAGGTTTTGACACTATTAAGAAGTTCTATATCATTCCCAATCAACAATATGCCATCTACGTATAGTAGTAGGAATGCTACAGAGCTCCCACTCACTTTCTTGTAAATACAAGCTTCTCCATAAGTTTGTATAAATCCAAAGTTTTTGATTACTTTATCAAAACGTTGATTCCAACTCCGGGATGCTTGCTTCAGTCCATAAATGGAGCGCTGAAGTTTGCATACCTTGTCAGCATCTTTAGGATCGACAAAACCCTTGGGTTGTACCATATACAACTCTTCCTCAATGTCACCATTAAGGAACGCCGTTTTGACATCCATCTGCCAAATCTCATAATCGAAATATGCAGCAATTGCTAACAAAATCCTCATAGACTTTAGCTTCGCTACTAGTGAGAAAGTCTCATCATAGTCAACTCCTTGAATTTGTCGGAACCCTTTCGCGACAAGTCGAGCTTTATAGACGGTAACATTACCATCAGCATCTGTTTTTCTCTTGAAAATCCATTTGTTCTCGACAGCCTTACGGCCATCCGGTAAGTCCACAAAAGTCCACACTTGGTTTTCGTACATGGATCCCATTTCGGATTTCATGGCTTCTAGCCATTTGTCGGAATCTAGGCTCACCATAGCTTCTTCATACGTCGCAGGGTCATCAGCGTTGTCCACCAACATGACGTTCAAGGCAGAGTCATACCAATCAGGAGTGGTACGAACCCTTGTTGACCTACGAGGTTAGCAGTAACTTCGTTTGAAGTTTCATGATCATTATCATTAGCTTCCTCTCCAATTGGTGCAGGCGGCACAAAAACATCTTCCGGTGCTGCGCTACTCTCAAATCTGAGAGAAGGTTCAATAACCTCATCGAGTTCTACTTTCCTTCCAGTCACCTCCTTCGAGAGAAACTCCTTCTCAAGAAAGGATCCATTCTTGGCAACAAAAACTTTGGCTTCGGATCTTTGATAGAAGGTATACCCAATTGTTTATTTAGGGTATCCTATGAAGACGCATTTCTCCGCTTTGGGTTCTAGCTTATCAGGTTGTAACTTCTTTACATATGCTTCGCAACCCCAAACTTTAAGGAACGACAACTTAGGTTTCTTACCAAACCACAATTCGTACGGTGTCGTTTCAACAGATTTAGATGGTGCCCTATTTAAAGTGAATGCGGCTGTCTCTAATGCATAGCCCCAAAACGATAGCGGTAAATCTGTAAGAGACATCATAGACCGAACCATATCTAAGAGAGTTCGATTACAACGTTCGGACACACCATTACGCTGTGGTGTTCCCGGCGGTGTCAACTGCGAAAGTATTCCACATTTCTTTAAATGCATGCCAAACTCATAACTCAGATATTCACCTCCGCGGTCAGAACGCAGAAATTTAATCTTCTTGTTACGATGATTTTCCACTTCACTTTGAAATTCCTTAAACTTCTCGAAAGTTTCGGATTTATGTTTCATAAAGTAGACATACCCATATCTACTTAAGTCATCCATGAAAGTGAGAACATAACGATATCCACCACGCGATGCTACACTCATTGGACCGCACACATCGGTATGTATTATTTCCAATAAGTCTGTAGCTCGCTCCATTGTACCAGAGAATGAAGTCTTAGTCATTTTTCCCATTAGACATGCTTTGCATCTTTTAAGTGATTCAAAATCAAGTGATTCAAGAATTCCATCTGAATGGAGTTTCTTCATACGCTTCACTCCAATGTGACCAAGACGACAGTGCCACATGTATGTAGAATTATCATTCAATTTTATTCGTTTAGCATCTATGTTGTGAACATGTGTATCACTACTATCGAGATTCAGTAAGAATAAACCATTCATCTCAGGTGCATTACCATAAAAGGTATTACTCATATAAATCGAACAACCTTTATTCTCGGACTTAAAAGAGTAACCGTCTCGCAATAAACAGGATCCAGATATAATGTTCATGCTTAACGCAGGCACCAAATAACAATTATTCAAATTTAAAACTAATCCCGAAGGTAGATGTAGAGGGAGCGTGCCGACGGCGATCACATCAACCTTGGAGCCATTTCTAACGCGCATCGTCACCTCGTCTCTTGCCAGTCTTCGTTTATTCCGCAGCTCCTGTTTCGAGTTACAAATATGAGCAATCGAACCAGTATCAAATACCTAGGCACTACTAAGATTACTAGTAAGATACACATCTATAACACATATATCAAATATACCTTTCTTCTTGATGTTGCCGTTCTTCAGATCCGCCAGGTACTTGGGGCACTTACGCTTCCAGTGACCAGCACCCTTGCAGTAGAAGCACTCAGTTTCAGGCTTAGGACCAGCCTTGGGCTTCTTAGCAGGTGCGGCAGCTTTCTTGCTGTCCTTCTTGAAGTTGCCCTTGTTCCTAGGCTTGCCCTGTCTCTTGAAATTGGTGGTCTTATTGACCATCAACACTTGGTGCTCCTTCTTGATCTCCACTTCAGCAGTTTTCAGCATGGACGATAGTTCAGGCAACGTCTTGTTCATGCAGTGCATGTTGTAGTTCATCACAAAGTTCTTGTAACTTGGTGGCAGTGATTGAAGGAGACGGTGAATCCCCAACTCATTAGGAATCGATATTCCCAACTCTTGGAGCTTCTTTGCGTACCCAGACATGGTGAGCACGTGCTCGCTAACGAAGCTTCCCTCTTCCATCTTACAGTTAAAGAACTTTTCGGAGGCCTCATAGCTCTCCATGGCCGCGCGAGTCTCAAAAATTAGCCTGAGCTCCTTAATGATCTCGAACGGGTCGTGGTGCTCAAAACGCTTTTGGAGCTCCGCTTCTAAACCGTACAGGATGGCACACTGAACTGTGGAGTAATGATTTTTCCGAGTGGCGTAAACATTCTTTATGTCATCGGTGGCATCATCTGCAGGTGGGTCACCTAGCGGTGCTTCGAGCACATAGGTCAACTGACCAGCCCTGAGGACGATCTTCAGTCCACGGAACCAGTCCGTGAAATTGCTTCCATTGTTCTTAAGCTTTTCTTTCTCTAGGAACGCATTGAAATTGATGGAGGGGGTCGCCATAATCTACAACAATTTGCAAGTAGTTTAGACTAAGTTTATGATAAATTGAGTTCAAATTTAATTCTTAAACTAACTAGGTGAACTCCCACTCAAAACAACATCCCTCACATTGTCTTAGTGATTATACGAACCAAGTCCACTACACCAAGTCCGATCTTCACGAGAGAAGATGTAGTTTCATCGGCGAACAATCTTCATGTTCATCATATCATTTATATGACTCATGCTCTACCTTTCGGTATTCTGTGTTCCGAGACCATGTCTGTACATGCTAGGCTCGTCAAGATAACCTTAGTTTCCGCATGTGCAAATCTGGCTTGCACCTGTTGTATGCACACGTAGAATCTATCACATCCGATCATCACGAGATGCTTCAAAACGACGAGTCTTAGCAACGGTGCCAACTAAGGGTGAACACTTTATTACTTGATATTTAGTGAGAGGGATCATCTTATAATGCTACCGTCACGATCTAAGCAATACAAGATGCATAAAGGATTAACATCACAGGCAATTCATAATTAGTGTGATATGATATGGCCTTTTCTTCTTGCGCCTTTGATCTCCATCTCCAAAGCACGAACATGATCTCCATCATCACCAGCATTGCGTCAAGGTCAGTGGCGCCGCTTCATGGTTGTCCATCATCACTAGCAACTATTACAACTACTTGGAATAAAGCTATTACAAGATGAATAGACACGTAGGTCTTAACAGAATTAAAGACAACCATTAGGCTCCTGCCGGTTGCCATATTACAACAAGGATCATTGCATACATCGAATACAATCATAATCACATGATGGCCATATCACATCACAAAACCCCTGCAAAAACAAGTTAGACGCCTCTAATTTTCTTTGCATGTTTTACGTGGTTTGGGGCTTTCGTATAAGACCGATCTTACCTACGAACAAGAACCACACCGTTGATACAAGTGTTGTCAGATGCTTATTGTAAATTGAATCTTAACTATGGTGGGAGAGACAGACACCCGCAAAGCCACTTGTGCAAAGCACGTTGCACGTCAAGCGTGGAGCAAGTCTCATGTGGGATGACATGTAATGTTAGCCCGAGCCGCTTCATCCCACCATGCCGCAAGATGCAAAGTACACGCTAAGACACCGACAACAAAAGCATCAACGCCCACAAAAACATTGTGTTCTACTCGTGCAATAGATCTACGCATAGATACGGCTCTGATACCATTGATGGGTTCGTAGCATGGAAAACAAAAAAATTCTACCGCAAGAACGAACAAAACCCAGATCTAATCTAGATAAAAGCCAAGATCTAATCTATTAGACATGTGCAACGAGATAGATAGGAACTAACCCTCGTAGATCCGAAAGCGTTAACGAGATTAGATCTCGTGGTTGATGTAGTTGATCACTTGCCGATCTCAAGATCGTGTGGACGATCCTTCCGGCGTCGCGTTCCGGCAGCGCTTCCGCAGTCGGTCAAGTGGACGATCCTTCCGGCGCCGCATTTCGGCAGCGCTTCCGCAGTCGGTCACACGTGCGGAGTCGAAGCAGACCTTCCTCTCCTCGTTCCAGCGAGCAGCGGAGGTAGTAGATCTTCTCCACGGAATCATAGCAGCACGACGGCGTGGTGGTGGTGGTGGAGTAGAGAATTCTGCAGGGCTTCGCCTATGCCTGTGCAGAAGAAAGGAGGAGGAGAGAGGCGGCAGAGATTGGGAGTTATGGAGGAGGGGCAAGGGGTGGCGCCTCCCCCTTCTATTTAAAGGAGGGAGGGCGCCTGGGGAGGGGGAGTCCTAGTAGGACTCCCCACCTCCTTGGGCCGGCGGATTGGGGAGGGGGAGGAGTCCTCCTCCCCCACGACTCCTTGTCTTGACCCACCAGGACTCCTTGATCCCTATCTTGATTTTCAAGCAAACTCCAAGAAATCTTCTAAAACCTTCCGGAACATTCCGAAACCTTCTAGAATCCTCATACAAATACTGCGGAACATTTCCTAACTCAGAAAATGATCCCTAATATATGAATCTTAATCTCCGGACAATTCCGGATCTCCTCGTGATGTCCCGGATCCCATCCGAGACTCCGAACAACATTCGGTCTCCAACGCACATTCCATATCTACTTAAAACAACTTCGAACCTTAAGTGTGTCACCCTACGGTTCGTGAATATGTAGACATGACAGAGACACATCTCCTATCAATAACCATCAGCAGGACCTGGAGATCCATAATGGCTCCCACATACTCAACGATGACTTCGTGATCGATTGAACCATTTACATACGAAACCAATTCCCTTTGTCATGCGATACTATACTTATCCGAGGTTTGATCGTCAGCATCTCCATACCTAGTTATACCTCGTTACTGATAAGTAATCTTTACTCGTTCCGTGATATGTCATCCCTTGTGACCCAGTCACATGCTTGCAAGCTAACTAGATGACATTCCACCGAGGGGGCCCAGAGCATATCTATCCGTCATATGGATGGACAAATCCCAATCTTGGTCCATGCGCTTCAACACATACTTTCAGAATACCCAATGACACCTTTATGACCACCCAGTTACGAAGCGGTGTTTGATGTCATCAAAGTACCCATCCGGTGATGGTGATTAACACAACCTCATGGTCGAAGGATTAGGTTACTATGCATTTAAAAGCTTACAGCAATACGAACTTAATGACTTGATCTTATGCTACGCTTACTATGGGTGTATGTCCATCACATCATTCTCCTAATGATATAACCTTGTTATTAATCACATCCTTATGTCCATGATCAGGAAACCATGATCATCAATCAATCAACAAGCTAGTTCAACAAGAGGCTTACTAGGGACTCTTACATGTTTACAAAACACACATGTATTAGTGTTTCCTAATAATACAATTATAGCATGGGATGTAAACATTCATCATAAACACAAGGATATAATAATAATCACTTTTATTATTGCCTCTTGGGCATATCTCCAACACCCCCCCTCGAGGTGCCCATATGATCCATTGCACACGGGGATCCTCTCGTCAAACCCGAGTTAGTTAAAGATCTACCAACAAAAATGCGAAGATTGCATAAGTGGTACATGCAAGCCTCTGCTTAATCCAAAAACTGGATCTATGCTGGATATAAACACCACCATTATGGTCATGGAGATGGCTTCGTACTGATTGAATTTTCAGAATTATTTCAGTTTTACCAACGAGACGCCCTCGACAAAACTATTGTCAGTGCCTATTGTTTGTAAATATTATTAATTTCTGTAATTAAGTCTTTCTAGCTGAGCTCATTTGTTGCTTGTATAATCTTAATCATCACTATACTAATTATACATGCAGAATGAAGATTCTCAAATGCAACAAAGGACAAATCTATGACCTTGGTTTTGTTGACTGCATTTTGTTCATGAAGTTACTCTAAAAACAAAACCCAAAGAGATAGAGGATAACTTGGTACAAGCGTTGACGTATTTTGGCAACAGGAGGGAAATACTATTTCCTTACAACGCTGGGTGAGTGTTACTGTCTTATACACATTCTATTTTTGCTTACTCGATGTTAAGCGTATAATTGACTCGTGTTATATTCTGTTAGTGTGTCCAGCTACCACTATATTCTGTTAATCATTGTTGTTGACCAAGGATTAGTAAATGTCATGGAATCGAAACGCACACCTTTAGAAAAGTGGGCGAACATGCAGGAATGCCTCCAGAAGGCTTGGAAACGGTTCACCGCTAACATTAGGGGTGTTTGGAATCTAGAGCTTACATTTCAACCATTGACTGTAAGTACTACTTGCTAGATCCACGCATCTCTTTGATTCTAGTTTCAATACCATTATCATGCTTGATTATTATTTTGATTGAACTCCGTTCTCGTAAAGTGCTTGAGGTAGGAAGCCAGGAATAACTTATGTGGATACTATGTCTGCGAGTTCATTCGCTAGACGACCAAAGAGAAGGACGCACACCGGAACCTCGAAAAAATTGAAGTACGATAAACAATAATCACAACTTTATTTTATTACCACCAATTGTGTTTAGTTTCATTCATATATATTGATCCCCTTCTTTAAATTAGATCGAACGGATGCGAGGCGGTCTTCTATCACAAGAACGCGTGCAAGCAATTCAAGAGGAAATTGCCGGAATCTTATTAGAACATGTCATAGATCCGAAAGGAGAATACTATTACCCGGTTCATTTGGAAGGGTGAAGTGTAAAAAATAAGATGTAAATTAGATCAAATTCGTGTGAGTACCATTTGTAATTAATATGTTTTGACCAAGCACGACGGATGAGACAGTGTATAATATATTTGTGACCATGATGTGTAATATATATATATATATCGTGGTTTCATTATTGCTATATATATGTAGTACCATTAAATTGAATACAAAACACCAAATAAATAAATGGAAAAAAACACAAAACCCTGTTGCGGTACAAAAATAGCCCGAAATGCAGAGACCAATGATCCCGGTTCGTGCCACGAACCTGGACCAATGATCCACCCCCCTCGTTGCGCGCGTGTCCACATGGAGACCCATTGGTCCCGGTTCGTGCCACGAACCAAGACCAATGATCCACCCCCCTTGTTGCGCACACGCCCACGTGGAGACCCATTGGTCCCGGTTCGTGCTCGAACTGGGGCCAACATTGCTCCCGAGTGATCGGTCCCGGTTCAAAAACCAGGACCAATGGCCCTTATGAACCGGGACCAAAGGGGGGCTTTTCTACTAGTGACTATTGCAGGTAGCCATCTACAGTTTTCAGGGCAACACTTTAGACTACTATGCAAGAGTACTCCCAATTCATCAATCCTGTACAAAAATACTTACATTATTCTCATCAACATATAAATGAAATAGAATGCCAAGGGGAAACATTGACAGCTTCATTTTACCGCTACCGATAGCACGACAAGAACCAAATAAACAATTGGGGATGTGTAGAAGTGATCCAGTTGCAGAGCATAGAGAACCTCACAGGCTAGCTACTTGCTTGTGTTCTTCACGTCCGGGTCATTAGCATCGTAGAACTAGCTACATATGAGAATGAATCTTGAATCCTTAAGAATCACAACATCAGCGCATGGGATTCATCAGCTGTGCCACTACCAGGCACCAACATGGTCACCGCATCCGCGTCAGACATTGATACGTCCATTTCGCATCACTATTCTATATCATAATTCACTGTTGTTCATTGATGTATTTCATATTAAGGGATGATACTTATGTTATTTCATCTGTTTTTGCATGGTTGATGACTTTTGGAGCATGGACCGCTGCAGTCAGGATTCTGATGGAAAAGGTGTTGTTTGGACGCAAAATTCACGATGATCAGAAAATCCGAGAAAATACATGGAAATCCTATTTTTCCAGAAGACGAAGGAAGCCAGAAGGGGAGGCAGATATGGGCCACAGGGGGCCCAAACCACCCGCTGGCGCGGGCTAGCCTAGACCGCGCCACCAGATGGTGTGGCCGCCCTGGTCCACCCCTGGCTCTCCCCTCTGGCATATATTATCCTCCCGAAACCCTAAGACTCGGGGAGCGACCACAGAAAGATTCCACCGCCTCTGCGGGGCAAAAAACACCGAGAGAGAAAGATCTCTCCGGCAGATAGATTTCTGCCGAGGGAATTCCTTCCCGGAGAGGGGAGATCGTCGCCATCAACACCACCATCAAGCTGGACTTCATCGGGATCATCATCACCATCATCACCATCAGCACCATCAGCACCATCTCCATATTGCTGTAACAATTGGGTTGAATCTTGCATAGTTCTTCGGAGAAACTTTCCTGGTGTTGATTACTCTTTGTAGTTGATGCTATTGAGTGAACCGTTGAATTATTGTTTATGTTTAGATTGTTATACATCATTATTCCATCTCTGATCATGATCCATATGATGTCTTGTGAGTAGTTCGTTTTGTTCTTGAGGACATGGGAGAAGTCATGTTGTTAGTAGTGGAGTTGTGTTGAGAAAGATTCAATAGTTTGATATTAAGTTGTGGTGTACTTCTTCTAGTGGTGTCATGTGAACGTCGACTACATGACACTTCACCTATATGGTCCTAGGGGAATGCATTGTGTATTTGGCTACTAATCGTAGGGGTTGTCGGAGTGACAGAAACCTAAACCCTCATTAGGAAACTATTGCACAAGGGACGTCAGGGTCTTAGAGTTTAAAGCTGTAGTTAGGTTTCTACCTTAATTACTTTCTTGTACTTATGGATGTTTGCAAGGGGTATAATCACAAGTATGTATTAGTCCTAGGAAGGTCGGTACATTAGCACAGGTTCACCCACACAACACTTAGCAAACTAAAGAAGATTGATCAACTATATGAAGCGA
Source organism: Avena eriantha (assembly GCA_910589775.1). NCBI lineage: Eukaryota > Viridiplantae > Streptophyta > Magnoliopsida > Poales > Poaceae > Avena > Avena eriantha. The sequence goes on from OU342743.1 coordinate 45,341,540, forward strand.
AAGCACTTGACAGAATCCCTGTGTGTCCTCGAGAACGTTTGGTCATTTTAAGTAATACATCATGCTTGTCCTTTGCTGAATAAAGGATTGGGCCACTTGCTGCATTTATTCTTATTGTCTTTTATTTACTCGTACTTTATTTACTTGCATTATCAAAAAACCCTAAAAATCCTGTTTGCTAAGTATTTGTAGAGAATTCCTGGTCCATACCACTAGCCAGCACCTTTTGCTCCTCGTTGGGTTCGACACTCTTACTTATCGAAAATACTGCGATACACCCCCTATACTTGTGGGTCATCAAGACTATTTTCTAGCGCCGTTGCCGGGGAGTGAAGCGCTATTGGAGAGTGGAACTGGTAAAGGAAACTTCTACTATGAGTATCGTTTACTTCTGTTAGTTGCTTTATTTTCAATATGGATAATTCACTGAGTTTCTTATTTCGTAATGCTACTACCACTACTAAAGTAGTAGATGAACCACCACCTGCTGAGAATGATACTTTTAAAATACCTACAAGAATTATTGATCGTCTTATGGATAACTATTATGTTGGAGATGGAACTGTCCATCCCGGTGATCATTTTCTTTTTGTACACGAATTATGCGGGTTGTTCAAGTGTGCAGGTATTACAACAGATCAAGTTAATAAGTTATTATCATTATCACTGAAAGGAAGAGCTAAGGTCTGGTATAAGCTGCTGAAGAATGGCCAAGCTCTTGAATGGGAGGAAATAGTGCCTCTCTTTTATTAAAAGTTTTATCCTCCTAGTGAGATTCATAAAGATCGGAATCAAATATACAACTTTTGGCCTCTTGATGGAGAGAGTACAGCTCAAGCTTGGGGGAGATTGAAGTTACTAATGCTCAAATGTCCCATTCATGAGCTCCCCAACAATATAATTATCAATAACTTTTATGCAAGGTTTCTCTTCATGATAAGGATTTATTGGATGCTTCTTGTGCTGGATCATTTACACGCATGGAAGAGAAGCTAAATGGGATCTTCTGGACCGTATTCAAGATAATGCTGAAGCATGGAAGAATGACAAAGCAAGAAAGTCGGGTATAAATTATGATTATGAATGCATTGAATCTTTTATGGGAACTGATGACTTTCAAAATATTAAAAATGCTTATGGTCTAGACTCTCAAGCTATTGCAACTTATTTCAAGGCTTTTGCTTCCTATATTGAAGTTTCTAAAAAGAAGTGGAATAAGTATCATGAACCATATACATATGTTGCTAAGTGTGTTCCTGCAAGAAATACTGAAGTATATACTGCTAATCATGTTCTACCTGAACCTTACATTGATAAAATACCTTTCCCAGTTAAAGTAAAGGAACATTCTATGATAGCTAGTATGGATTATGAAAGTACAAATAAAGCTATTGAACCTGATAAACAAATGGATGATGAACCTATAATAGCAAATGTGAAAGACTTTGTCACTAAATATGTAGAAGAGGGACATAAGGATACCTCTAATATTGTTTCACAAAGTAGCGTTATAAGAACTAGTATTCCTGTGTTTTCTATGAGAATAAGTGATCATCGTTACGATGGTCCTTGTGATAGTTATATTGTTAAGTTTATGCATGATACTGAAAGTTACTATGAGAGAGCGAAAAGTGTTCTTATGTATCTCAATAATATCAAGTTTCCTCGTTTTATGCTGAAAGTTTTTATGTTGCACTTCTTTTACCTTCCTATGCTAGTACCCTCTGGTTTCAACAACTTGTTTGTTTACAAAATTCCTTTGCATATGAAGTGGGTTAGACTTAAGCGTGTGTATTTTTTCTTCTTAATGCTCTCTTTCACTTCAATTCATATTCCTAAGTGAGCATCATGAAAATTATCATGTCCATCTTAATGGCTATAAAGAAATAGCTTTTTGGGAGATAACCCAATTTATTTTTGCTTTCAGTTTATTTTTGTTTTTATTTGAGTCTAGGAAGTTATTACTTCATTAATAACCTCTCCTTATCCTTTTTGTTGGTTTTTGGTGTCAAGATCAACCTCCAATGAGAGAGAAGTAATATTTGGGGAAGTTGCTGTCCCGAAACAGATTTTTGTGCTTTGCCGTAAATATTCGTGAGAGATCTCTGTATGTCGGATTAAGCTGTAATTTTTTGTGCTTCTGCCCCAGGTTGTTATTTAACTTTCGTTAGTTTTGCACTTTTTGATTTGAGCAACAGAAGATTTTCTAAAAAATGGATCTTTACCTGCTGGTCTGTTTTGACAGATTTTGCCACTTTTGCATTTGCTTCTTTTATCGATTTCCTTTTTGAATTCTTTTTGGGTTTTCGAAAGGAGTTGCTGCAGTAGATTATGTTTTGATGGTTTTCAGTTGAAATTGGACTCAAAATGTTTTATCACTTCACTTATACTAATGTTGCTAATAAGAACTATGTAAAGTTTTGTGAGAAAGAAATTTCCAAGTTAGTGGGGATAATGGTGTAATAAGGAAGTGAAAGGTTTCATGACTCAAGAAATAAGTGTATGAAGATGAAGATATTGATATCATTCAAGTGGTGACTCCGGAAGAATCTACTAAATACCAAATTCAGAGACCTGCAGAGTCCGTTTTCAAATAGGTAACAGTTCTAGTAAGAAAAGTTCCGCGAAAGATCTGTCCAATTATATTTTTGTAGTTTTTAGCCAACAAGGAAAGCTACAAAGCGAAAGAGGGATGGAAACGGAGCCAGGGTGGCTCACACCACCCTGTGGCGCGGGCCCACCCCTGGCCGCGCCACCAGGTGGTGTGGCCACCTCGGCCTCCGTCTCCGACCCGTTTTCTCCCAGTACCTTCCTTTTGTTGTAAAATTTCGTAATATATAATCCCCCGGATCCCCCGAGGTTAGTATATCGTGTTCTCGTCGTGTTTTTTTTTCGATCTGTTTCTGCCAGGAACTATTCTTGAAAGTTCAGAAGCGCAATGGTGTCCGCCAAGGATAAAGGAAAGGAGCCTATGGAGGAAGATCTCCAATACCTCAGGCAGGAGAAGGAGGTCAAGAGTGAAGGTGAAGAGGAGACAAATCAAGGCCAACATCCTCACACTGGCACTACCATTGCAAGCATTAGAGTGTTGGCAAGATCTGTCAGGGTCAGGAGGACTGCACGGATGTCAACTGGAGGGAAAACTCCACGTCACTGTTTAGCTCCACGGTCACTTCCTCCACGCACCAAGAATCCTTTCCATACCCTTATCCATAAGCATCAACACCAGAATATGCCCAAGGAGAAATTACCCTCCAATTGGGACTTGCCTCGTTCTAGCCATGCAGGAAAAGAAGACTTCAAGGAGGAAGAGTGGGGAAAGAATCGCAAGAGCTGGAATTCGCAACCTGACATGATCATGAGCCGCATTGAGCAAAACTTGCAGCTTATTCGTAATCTCACCTTTGAGATTGAGGACTTGGGGAAACTGATCAAAGAGCTCATCGAGAAGATACCACCACCACCGAAGGAGTAATTCCTCATCAGGTTTGGCATCCCCTTGGTTTGTTCTAAGCTTGGGGGAGTGTCGCGGTATCACATCACTATCTTCTATCTTTTTACCTTTTTAGTAGAGTCATATCATGAATAGAGAAGTTATCATGTAGGATGGTTTGCATTATGGAAGTGTCCCCTCTCTCGTTAGATATGTATCCCTTGGTGTGAGTAGCCGTTATGGAATATTAATGAGAAGTTCTATCATTTACTCTTTTGCATATCTTATATTAGTTTTCAATTCATGGTTATATGATTGATGTTGTCGTTAGTATTGGTATCACTTTGGGATCATGGAGTTAATTTAGTTGGTTTTGGCAAACCTGGCTCGGTCAGTAGCAACACTATTTTTGAGAATTGAATGAAAAAGATAAAAGTACTCATAAAGAAATATAATTTCATCATCTTTCTTTCTTGATTTGCTCATAAGTTTAGTATTCTCTAGTTAAGATCTTTTGTGCTTCCAAGGAAGATTGCATGTTTGTTTTTATCACTTGTATGTTTGTTTGTTTCCTTCAACTCTTATACTTGCTACCCAGCCTTGCTAGCCAAAAACCTGTACTGAGAGGGACTTCTTCTCGTGCATCCAATCCTTAAACCAAACCCATGCCATTTGAGTCCACCATACCTACCTACTAGCACTATTGCTATTCCAAGTAATTTCTTGTTTTTATCTACCTTCCAAATTAAACTTGTTATGTGCGAATTAGTGATTAAAGCTCTGACGAACTTGATGGCATGCTTTACTTTCTTGCATTTAATAAACTTGAACCATTGTGCCCATCTATGTTGTGTATAGCTTGCGCTTTGTAAGTTGTGAATTAGCAGAACCATGTTGTCATGGGGAACGCTTTCAACATTGCACTGGTACTTTGTACCTAGTTGATATCATGTTCTTTTGTCTATGGATGTCGTCAGTGTGAAATGAAAGGGGAGCTTGTAAGTCCATGGAGTTATGCATGTGTGTTAGAAAACGCCTGGGCCGCCGGTCTAATCCATGCTGTCATGGTGGAAACCTGCAACGTAACCATAACAAGCATCTATGAAGCATTCTTCTTATAAAAAAAGAGATAGAGATTGAGAAAAAGAAAAAAAGTGAGATGAGAAAAGAGGAAAGAGAGAAAAAAGCACCATATTCCCATGGTAAATAAGAAGATTGCTGAGATGCTCGTTGTCTGCTTGCCTTGTCATTTTGATATGGGGATTCTTCCGTATCATCGGGCAAGGGGTACCCCGTTGGCGGTTCTCCATGATACACATGTGCTTACTATGACAAGAACTTACCGGTGACTAAACTTGAGTAGCATGAGGAGTGACCCTCGTATTCAAGGGACATGAGATTTTCAATTTACAACTTGTCAAGCATATCCTCGAATTTGATCACTTTAACCTTAATCACCTAAAGATGCCTATGATAGGGGCAATGAGAGCTGAAAACTAATAAGTACCATAATTTTTGGGAGCTCTTTATGAAACTTGAAATCCCTGCTTCCCTCTGCGAAGGGCCTTTCTTTTACTTTTTAGTTGAGTCAGTAAACCTATTCCCTTCTATCTCAACAAGTATTTTGAGTTGTTGTGTTTCATTCACTCATATGATGATTTATTCAATCATGTTTCTTATGTTCCTTATTTTGCACTTTGCTCTTATCTTGGTGTTTACTACTTTGAAAGCTATCATTGAAAATCAGTTATTTGTGAACTCCAGCAAATTGTCAACTATTCTTCGACCAAGAGCTAAGTTTTACATTACCAATTATGATTCACTTTATGTATCTTTATTGTGTTTCCTTTACTTATTGCAAGTTAAGTTATATAATAGTGAGTTGTCTTTTATTATGATCTATGCATTGATGAATGTGATGCTTCTTGTCCGTATTCTTTTTATCGACTCTTCACTCCATAAACCTGAGGCCATGTTTATTGAGCTCAGTTTCGCTTGGGGACAAGCGAAAGCTTGGGGGAGTTGATACTTCCATTTTGCATCACTATTCTATATCATAATTCACTGTTATTCATTGATATATTTCATATTAAGGGATGATACTTATGTTATTTCATCTGTTTTTGCATGGTTGATGACTTTTGGAGCATGGACCACTGAAGCCAGGATTCTGATGGAAAAGGTGTTGTTTGGAGGCAAAATTCGCGATGATCGGAAAATCCGGGAAAATACATGGAAATCCTATTTTTTCAGAAGACGAAGGAAGCCAGAAGGGGAGGTAGATATGGGCCATAGGGGGCCCACACCACCCCCTGGCTCGGGCTAGCCTAGGCCGCGCCACCAGGTGGTGTGGCCGCCCTAGTCCACCCCTGGCTCTCCCCTCTGACATATATTATCTTCCCGAAACCCTAAGACTCGGGGAGCGACCACAGAAAGATTCCACCGCCTCTGCGGGGCGAAAAACACCGAGAGAGAAAGATCTCTTTGGCAGATAGATTTCTGTCGGGGGAATTCCTTCCCGGAGAGGGGAGATCATCGCCATCAACACCACCATCAAGCTGGACTTCATCGGGATCATCATCACCATCATCATCACCATCAGCACCATCATCACCATCTCCATATTGCTGTAACAATTGGATTGAATCTTGCATAGTTCTTAGGGGAAACTTTCCCGGTGTTGATTACTCTTTGTAGTTGATGCTATTGAGTGAACCGTTGAATTATTGTTTATGTTTAGATTGTTATACATCATTATTCCATCTCTGATCATGATCCATATGATGTCTTGTGAGTAGTTCGTTTTGTTCTTGAGGACATGGGAGAAGTCATGTTGTTAGTAGTGGAGTTGTGTTGAGAAAGATTCAATAGTTTGATATTTAAGTTGTGGTGTACTTCTTCTAGTGGTGTCATGTGAACGTCGACTACATGACACTTCACCTATATGGGACTAGGGGAATGCATTGTGTATTTGGCTACTAATCGTAGGGGTTGCCGGAGTGACAGAAACCTGAACCCCCGTTAGGAAACCATTTCACAAGGGACGTCAGGGTCTTAGAGTATAAAGTTGTGGTTAGGTTTCTACCTTAATTACTTTCTTGTACTTACGGATGTTTGCAAGGGGTATAATCACAAGTATGTATTAGTCCTAGGAAGGTCGGTACATTAGCATAGGTTCACCCACACGACACTTAGCAAACTAAAGAAGATTGATCAACTATATGAAGCGAAAGCACTTGACAGAATTCCTGTGTGTCCTCGAGAACGTTTGGTCATTTTAAGTAATACAACCGGCTTGTCCTTTGCTGAATAAAGGATTGGGCCACTTGCTGCATTTATTCTTATTGTCTTTTATTTACTCGTACTTTATTTACTTGCATTATTAAAACCCCCTAAAAATTCGTTTGCTAAGTATTTGCAGAGAATTCCTGATCCATACCACTAGCCAGCACCTTCTGCTCCTCGTTGGGTTCGACACTCTTACTTATCGAAAATACCGCGATACACCCCATATACTTGTGGGTCATCAGACGTCTTCCCCAACCTGGGACTGCAGCTAGCGGGCTGGCGGCGTTGGACAACAGGAGAAGCAGATGAGCTAACCCTAGATGAGCTACGCAGCGTGAGACATGAGAGAACGAATCTGGAGGAGCATGGCGTAGGGGTATCCATGGAGGAGGAGATGGAGCGGTCTTCGGTGGCGGTCGGCGTTGGTGGTGGCGGCGGGGCTGGGAAACGCGAGAATGAGAGCGAGACGAGGCGTGAAGGGAGGGGAATCATGGGACACGGAATCATGAGGCAGGGGAACTGCCGGCTCGACGAGCCTCCCGAGCGAGCCACGAGCCTTCCAAGCCGAGTTTCAAGCCCACTTTTTAGAAAGTTTTAGGCACCAGGCTTGGCTTGTCATTTCCCAAGCTTGACCGAGCCGAGCCACGAGCCGACTCGGCTCGACCCGATTCCACCCCTAGTCCCACCTCGCTACACGAGGACGAGGCCAACCAGTTTAAATAGCTGCCTAGGTCATAACTGTTATGAGGAACCTGAGCAAAAGACAAGAGCCTGGAAAAGAGGAACCTGAGCAAAAGGAAAGAGCCCGGAAAAGAGCATCTCGCGATTCCCGTTAAAACATAAATGGGCCGTTGAAGATTGAAGCCCGGCCCGATCGATCCTCTAGCGAATGGAAACATGACAACGCGCAGGCGCTAGGGAGGAGCACCCCCGAACAGAGCCGCTCGGCAGTAGAATCATTAACAGGCCTGCTATATCAGGAGCCCAAACGAAAATAATCCTTCAGCGAAAGTAAATCATCGGAGCGCGAGTGCCACCGCTTATTTACTCCCAAAGGCCGGCTTGGCCCGGTCCCGGCTCCTCTTTCTACTACTCCAATAGAAAAAATCAACCACCGTCTCGAGTATCTTCTTCTTGTACCAATCAACCTCGGTCTCGAACCCTTAGCCTCTCATCCCTTTGCTCCCCGCCTCAGATGTCCTCCGGCAGACCATGGAATCCAGAGGAAAAATCCTGAATAAGGAGGAGGGAAAAGACCTGCCCTGGACAGTCCCGCAGTGCCATGGTTCCTTCTCGTGCCTATACAGCTGCTGCGACGCGGACCATGCCGCCGCCGCCGCTTCCTCCTCGGAGGAGATCCTCAACGAACGCATCCTCAACTTGTACGAGGATGCTCTTAACCGGCTTCCCTGGGAGGACATGCCGGAGCTCATCCAACTGATGAGCACGGGCGGCCTCTGCGTCGGCCTGCTCGATCCCGTCTCCAACATCATCCTCAACACCGTCTCCCTCCTCCCGTCCGGCTTCCTCAACACCGTCTCCCCCCAAGTGCCCGGCTTCCCGGAGGCTGGCCCAAGGAAGTCCAGGAGGCTGGCCACAAAGGCTATCGCCAATCCTACTGAGAAGATGAGTACCTTTTACAATATTGCATCGAGATCCTATCTTGCTCTCATCGGTTTCTTGCTGGACTACTTCGGATGCCTCACCCAGGAGCAGGCTGTCCGCTACCTCCGCTGGGCCAACGCTGATCTGGCCCTGGCCGTCTGGCTCGTCAAGTTCGATCTCTGGTTACCCTATCCTGGATCATTCCATATGCTAGTTGGTCAGGTCCCTAACCCTGAATCCGTAAGAACGCAAGCCAGGCTCGAACTCGCGGCGGCGTGCAAAGCCGGGCCCAGATTCAGAACAAGGCAAGCTAAGCAGGTCCCCAGCCCTGGATCCAGAAGAACGCAAGACACAATCGAGGTCGTGATGTGCACACACGAAGGAAGGCAAGATAAGCAGGTCCCCGACCCTGGATCCGGAAGAACACAAGCCAGCCTCGAGCTCGCGGTGCGCAGAACAGGTCACCCTGCGCCAGACAGACTCGTGCATCTCACCTCGTCCTTGTTCTCCCGGCAGCGGCTCGAGGCTATCAAATCCCTTCTGCTGGCTGGAGGCACCAAGCTCACTGTCAACGACGTTGATCTGCTGCTGCGCCTCCTCCAGGATGGCGGGGCCACCTCCAACGTCCACGCCACCTTGCTGCCACAGGGTGGCCTCGTTACCCGTGTTCTAAAGCAAGCTGTCGATGAAGGAGCGGTTGCCAGTGAGACCTCTGACCTTGGAGATGGTTACATAACCACCACCGTCAAGCCAGTTGGAGATTACATTACATCCTTGCGGTCTCATCAAGACATGAGACATGAGGAAAGATTATGTTTGGAAAAAGCCAATGATCTCCGAAGCAGATTAAAGGAGTGCGGCCAATGTTGCGAGCACCTCCAGTCGCTCGAGATGCGCACCCGAGACACTGTACACAGCTTCTACCTTGATGCAATCGCCCTGCTGCCCTGCGAAGGTGCTAACTGGCTCATCCGTGACATCCTGGTCGCTGGCCACTGCTATGGCCCGTTGAAACCGGTTGCCAACATTATTGTCAATTCTATCTGGCACAATAGATTGTCCCCGCTCCCAGTGGCTGATTGTAGTGCACGGTATGACATCCTTGACACACTCTCTATACTCCGCACAGAAGTTCGTTCCCTAGATGGCATAATGGAAGTTCTTCGTGTGCTGCTCTCTGATAAATCAACAAGAGAAATTCTGAGGACCCTCTGCAGAAATCAGTGTGATATCTCTGGTCTTGCATTCGAAGACCGTAATTTTAGTTATTTTAAGGAAAGACCAAACGATCTCTTGCTTAGAGCGGCTGTGGCCGCCCAGCACCCTCTTCCTGCTGCCCTTGCATTGTTTCACAACCAATTGCTGGAAAATAAGAACATGATGAAAAACCTGAATTCCCTGATCAACACCACTGGTGTGTTGTCTGTTGCTGATATACATCTGATAGCTGACACTGTGGATGCCATATTCAAAATAACTCCAGAAGTGCAATCTAGTTTGCAACCTCAAGTTCCCCAACTGCACAAGGATGCCTACAGCATTCTGTTAAAAAAACGGTCAGAGTACGAGTGCCAGAGTGATTACTTGCGGGCAAAGGTTGTGCAACTGCTGGAAAAATATGCCACAGAGCATCCTTGGGTACGTTCAGTATTTTCATCATTGGTTGCTTCATATCTTTTGATTTCTCTCAGCTGCTTCATTCGACCTCATTTGTTGGTGTAGGAAAAGAAATATACTCTTGGTGTTATTTGCGGTGTAGAAAAGTGTGGCTATTTATTCACAGAAGGATACCGCATGAATTTTATGGGCTATTCACCAAATGGAAAAGGCACACTTTTCTTTGCCGAATTCTGGGTGTCAAATCCGGGTGATCCGAAACCAGACATCTGCTGCCCTTTAGACCCTCCATATACTGGTAAGTCTGAATGAAGAAAAGTTTCTGTTCTTACATTGTCCTGCTACTGTGAGATTGAAGCGTCGTAGTTCTAGCCTTGTCCAAAGAAAAGAATTTGAACTATGCTTCTTTAAAGTGCCTCTTATTTAGTTGATTATGTTTGTCCAACCATGGTAGGTCGGTAAGTCAAATTCAGCTAGCATCAATATCCAAGAGTTTAGTTAAGTTGGTCCTTCTTTAGACCCAATAAATTATCTTTGATCATTTGGAGGAAGCTTCAGTAGCTCCTTAGCCAAATGTAGGCGCCCTGTTGTAGTTTGCGCACTGAAGAACATTTCTTGCAGTAAAGATTCCTTGATAACTACTAGTACATATGATATGATGCATCAGATGAGTTTTTGCATGGAGCAGTTAAAAGTTCATGCGCTGCAAGTTTGTTTGACATATCTCTCATTTCATTTATTTCACTGGTATGTTTGTAGAGCTTCCAACGCAGCAGCATAATCCTTAGCACTGTGTACCACTAATCTGAACTGCTTCTTGAAGACCACTTAAAATTGCACCACCAACATGTAGCCTTCGGATACATGTGCCGCTCTTCTCTCGCTTGCCTGAATACTGACAAAAGTACACTTTAAGCACCAAATAAGATGTCAAGTAAATGTTACTCCAAACCGAGCTAACTACAGCCAAGCTTAACACCTAACAAGAAATGTCTACAAATCAAGATAAGGCTAAGGCTTAGAACCTGAAGAAAAGAAAAAATAAATCAGGAAATGCAAGAGAAAGAAAGTCACATAGGTTAAAATGTTTCTCCAAGCATATACAGAATTGTAGTTTAAAGAACTGCAGTCTAACAAAGAGATTTCCTCATTGGTCTTCTTTACAGGATTAGCCCATCTCTGTGATACAATGCTAACTTCATTTGTTTCGTTAAACAATCTATGAAAGGTCAGTACTACACTAAAGTTCTCCATGAAACATTGACCACCGGTAGAAAATACGTGATGCTATTTTGAAACAAATTGAACAAAGAGATACTACCATTTAATAAAATAGCACATATTCCTTGACGTAGTTCATAGTAGTACACATCCATTGCTGTGGCAAATCCTTCCCTGGCGGCAGCAACTCCTCCCTCATTTGGCACCACCTGTTGTCACTGTCGTGATCCAGGGTAAAGATAGATGGTGCACTGACATCTTCTTTGATGTTTGCAGTAATGCAGTGTCCTCCTTGTCTCTGATTGTTGGCGCGCCTCCTGTTCAGTCTCAACCCCCTGACCAATCCCCACCAGCCCATGCATCCTTCTCAAGCCCTCTTTCTCCCTCCTGGAACTACGCGTATTCAAGCACAATCACTGGACTAGCTGAGTTCAGTTGTTGAATTTAGAAGTAAAATGTACTTTGTAGACACTGCACCAAAGAATTACTCCTGTTAAGCTAAAGATTCAGTGCATACTGCAAGCAATTTTTAGAAATCTACCTGTCCCCTTCCAAACTTCTCAGAACTTACAAGTTCCAACCTTAATAATGTTTCCCTAATGTTGGAACCACTTGAATTCAACAAATACAGCTTGTTTCCATTTCCCACTTTGTAGGAAAAAGCTAGTTAAAATTTTCATGTAAAAACATAGTCCCAGTTTTAGTAGTGCTAAACATCTTAGGCACATTATCTAACCGAATTCAGTAGTCTAGCCATATCGGAAACAAAGTCCAGCCAATAATGTCTAACCAATCTAAGCACAGGTATATACCACGGTAGCAATTGCCTAAATAAAACAGTTGAACACCCGACGCAAACAACAATAGCTAGCCGCTGTAATCCCCAACCTAGCGCGCTATTTTTTCCATTGGTTTGTAATGAAATAATAACTTTGTTTGTTCCTGACAGATATGCTGTAAAGTTCCAAAATTTGTTTGTTTTCCTGTATTTTTCACATTTGACTTAAGAATAATCAACACTGTTTAAACATTTCAGTTATAACTAGGTTTTAGGGTTCTTGTTTTTTGATTCACTGCCTTCTATTATGTATGTCAAATATCCTTATCACGGTTGTACTGTTGTGCGATTCTTGAGAACATATCCAGTGCTACTTGTACTTCCTGTGTACTCTGGTCTGTCGCCAAATGGATAGCCTTCATCAAACTCTGATGACATGTTAGCAAAGAAAACCTTCCGCGTTCTATTACCCTGCCTCAGATTCTTTTATACTGGACTTCTCCACCTCCGATTCATCGTTACCAACCACGACCATCGTCGAGTATATGCCCCCCCCCCCCCCCCCCCCATTGCTGTAATCCCCACGTCGCGCTATTTGACCTTGACACAGCCCCTGGTTGCAAACTCCCCGGGACGTCTAAGATCTGGCATCCCTGACAACCACATCTGCTGTAGGTGTCCTGCTACACTGCTTCGTTGAAATTGTACTTTTCTCCCTATAGATTTGGGAATAGTGCATGCATGTGGATCTGTACTTATTCTCTTACTTTGCTTACCAGTTCAAAATATCAGTTCATGAAAAGAAGAGAAATTGGCGTGATGAATGTTTATGTACACATGTACTGTACATCTTTCATTTTGCATAGTGTGCTGCGTAAATAGTACAGTATGTACGCTTGGTGCTACATTTATTTTATGTTCTTTTGCTACTACTCCCTCCGTTCGGAAATATAAGACGTTCTCGCTAAAACACTAGCTCGAGCCGAAGGTGCACCGTCGTTCTCGCTCCTCCATCACCGGAGCCGGGCAAAACTTGTCCTAGTAGAGCTTGTTAAAGTAGACAGACGAAAAGTCGTCGTGCTAAGAGTGAGGTATGTTTACTGATTTCGTCAATCCAGCTAGTTCGACAACATGGATATCTTGTACCACAATGAGCATCGGTGAAACATCCGATGGTGCGTCTATAATCACCATACTAGATTTAGGGGTGCGTTTTGGCGCACCATCCCGGTATACTCAAGATTGTATGCCATTAAAATGTAAGCAATAAAATTGCAAAATTTAGTTTTCTTGTTGAAAGGGCATGTATGCCCCCATGTGTGGTTTTGGTAATTAATAACAATCTCTATAAACTAATGTATAAATTAAGTTTCACTTGTAGGGTTGTCCATTGGCTTCATTTGGGCTATGTGTTGGTCTCAAGTTTGAAAGAAGAAGAAGAAGAAAAAGATCAAGTGTGTCTTGAAGAAAAAGATGGAGTTCCTCATGTGCATCTTCAAGACATCATCATCATGGGGATAGAAGAAATAAAATGCAAGCTCAAGACGCGCCATCTCTAAAAGATCTCATGCTTGAAGCTTGCTATCCTCGGTGATCATGGAGTGATGAAGATAAGTTCAAAGAAGAGGGTTCCTCATAAAGTATGGGGGAGAAATTTGCAAGTCTTCATCAAGCAAGAGCGAGTAAGAGCAATCAAGAAAAGTGTTCCTTTTTGAGAAGGTCAAGACAGTCTACATCAAGCTCAAGTGAAATGTTCAAGGCAAAGGTACAATCTTGATAAGATTTCTCTTTTGCCGGTCTCGTGTTGGGAGACCGTATTTAGGGTAGATAGCCATACTATCAAGAGGGGTTCTCAAGCGGGTGACTCGATCGCATCTTTTGGAGAGAGCTCAAACCTTTGCATACTTAGCATTATCCTTCTTGATTGTTATTTGGATCTTGTCCATGAGACGATCTAGAGCTTGTGGTCATCATCATAACAAGCTCTAGTTCATCAAATAAGGATTTCCCTTTCATATCTTATTGCGATTTTTTATCTTGTGAGTTTTCCGGCTCCACACCTTGGGAGATATCTCACATATATATTCATGGTATTTTCTCCCTAGGTGATTCTACTCGTCTCTATCTTTCCAACAAAATTGGTTTCATCTCGTTTGGAGTTTGGATGCGAAAGTTATTGCAGTTTTGGTTTCTGGAATTTCCCTAGGCAGAAGTTCCGGCCCGCCACGGGTAGTACCGCTAGGGCATTTTGCCGCCGGTAGTACCGGTGGAAGTTCCGGGGATTCTTCCGCTCATCCTGAGTTCGGCTCAATAACCTCTCTATCTGGTTTGTTCTATTTGGCGGAATTTTGATCGGAAGTTGACGCGGTAGTACTGCCCCCGCCAGAAGTACCGACTAGGCACCGGATGTACCGCTCGGGCATAATTGTCGCCGGTAGTACCGGGTGAAATTCCGGCTCTACTTTCGCTCAGCCTCAGTAACTTCTCTGTTTGGTATGCTCTATTTTGTTGGAATTTTTGGCGGTAGTACCGTTCTCAGCGGAAGTTCCGGTGGACTCGCGGAAGTTCCGGCCAGGCTCGTTTTTCGGTCTCCCACTTCGATGTTCTTTTGACTGTTGGCTGGGTGCCACCGGTAGTACCGCTCCCCCACCGGTACTATCGGTCTGTGCGTAACAAGCAGATCGGGAAGCCCTTTAAAAGGGGCTCCTCTTCCCCTTCGTGGTTACTAGCTCTTTACTTGGTTCTTAGCTTTCTCTCTCCTCCATTGTTGACCTTGAAGAGCTTGTCCTCTCCCCTTCCCTCTTCTATTATTCTTGCATCTTTTGGAGGGATTTGAGAGAGGAGATATAGATCTACAACCCCCCAAACCAAATCCCTTCTTTGTGAAGGAATCATTGGGATCTAAATCTTGGAGAGTTTTGTGTTCTCCTCTTGTGTTCTCCCTCCCTTATTCCCTCAATAGCTTTTGTAGCTTTGTTGGAATTTGGTAGTAAAGGACTTACCCTTGCATTTGTTGCATAGCTTTGAGTTATCCACGGAGATTCGACGAGTACTAGCTTGTGGGCTTGTTACTCTTTGGTTCTTGGAACCCTAGACGGTTGTGTCATTGGGTTGTTGACTTCTTGAGGCCTCCATTATGGAGTGGCCTCAAGCTTGTGGCCTTTTGTGACTTTGTTGCCTTTTGTGGCTTTGTTCTTCGGATCCTCTAATTGAGTTGTGGAGCTAGCCCCAAGCTTGTACAGGTTCGGTGACCACCCTCAAGTGTCCCATAGTGGAGCGAGTGCCTGCCTTTTATGGTGTGCACTCGGGAGAATAGGGTGAGCCTTTTGTGGCGTTGGTATGTTGCGTGCCTTTGCATCTTGGGGTGAGGCCTTGTGTAGCGCTGGGTGAGAATCGAGCCACCACACCCTTAGGTGAGCCATTTGTGGCGTTCAAAGAGTATTGCGCCATCACACCCCTCTAACAGAGACGTAGCTTCTTTGGAAGTGAACTTCAGGATAAAAATCTTCATCTCCGCGTTCATCGGTTATCTCTCAACCGAGTCATTTACTTATGCAATTTACTTTGTGATAGCCATCATGCTTGAAGTATTATATCTTGCTATTGGCTTGTTGCTTGTCTTGCTTAGCATAGGTAGTTGGTGCACTTAGGTGAACCTAGTGTTTGTAGGTTTTGTGCTCTATAAATTAAATGTTAGTTTTATTCCGCATTTATTAGAGCCTAAACCGTAATAATTTTAAAAGCCTATTCACCCCCCTCTAGGCGATGTCCATTGCACTTTCAGCCGCGACCTAAATCTGGCGGCGGAAGGGCAAGAGTAGGGGAAGCGCACAAGGGCAAGAAGGGCGAGAAGAGCAAGAGCAGGAAGAAGGCAAAGTGGGAGAAAACCCCATTCTCGCGGCCCTATTTATCACCGCGGGCGGAGCGCGCCTCCTCTTCTCCCCTTCGCCACATGGCAGGCAACCATCCTCCCACGACGATTCGGTTGCGGATCAAGTGTGCCGGCATGATCCAATGCAGAAGATCCCACATGCGTTGCTGCGGGAGGCGAGGCGTGCGCGCAGTTCCCAAGAAACCACAGTGGCAAGATGTGCGCACAGTTACCAAAAATTGCCGCTGCAGGGCGATCGGTTAAAGTGACATGACGTGCGTCAGAACCGCTAGTTGTGGCTGATGTAAGCACTGACCTCAAGGGCCTAGCGATTCACCTCCAATGCTCTGATTGCACCAATCGTCCGCTACCTTCGCTGTTTTACACACAGTGGGTGGCCACCGACTCTGTAGCCGGTCGAATCTAGCCGGGAAGCAACAAGCACTTCAAACAGGATTTACAACATGATTTCTTCACCAACCACTTCAATTCAATCAATGAGCACGCAAGAACTTCTTCACAAGACGAAGTCCCAATGCGCTCGGGGACTAGTGTTAGAGGGATGACCCCCGGGTAGAGTAAGCCAAGCCTAACTGGCTAGCTCCATAAGTACCTGGCCGGCTCCAAAAGTACCTGGCCAGATGGCCGCAAGATAAAGGACCTGCAGCCGGGTGGACCGCTCCAACCGGTCCCCCCTCGAGCTTCCCCGGCTAGCCGGTCTAGCCGGATGACCAGAAGAACCGACTGGGTGGCCATTTCCACCCGGTCACCTCGAATTCGGTGGTGAGGATACGGAGGGGGTGAAGCTCCTTGCTGAGCATGCCTATGGCTCCTCGCATCACTAGACAGGCTAGCGCGCCGCCCTGATGGCGCTAGAAGACAACTGCACTGAGCAGGGCAAAGCTAGAAGCTGAGCGAGGTGTTGTCGGCTGACCATTAAAGCGCTAGATGACACCCAAAGCACTGGCGCTGGGACACTGTAGCGCTGCTCCCTGTACTGAAGGGTTGACTGGGTCCTGGTCCACCGGCTAGACCCTGTCAATCGGCCCGCTTTGTAAACCCAAAGCCCAAATAGTAAACCTTAGAACCCACATTGTAACCTACCTCTCCTAGCCAGTATATAAGGGAGGGTAGAGCTAGGGTTCTAGAGAGACTCAGATTGGACTAGTTCATCTTCTTCCTCTAGCTCCCGATAGTTGCTAAGGAAATAGCTCTAAGAGCACTTGTACTAGGCATTCGCCCCCGATATAGTAGATCCTTGCAGGAGTAGGGGTGTTACCTCGCCGAGAGGGCCCCGGACCTTGGTACATCGTTGTGTTTGCAGTTTCTGTGCCCAACCCATTGCGATAGACATCCATAGCATCCTGATTGTCCCCTCTTAAGCCATCCTCGATGGTACTGCCGTGTTCCACACCATGACATACGCCATGTCCAGCACCACGGTGGGCCCCGATGATGACAAACGCCAGTAGGAGCACCGCCACGGTCTAGTGTAGTGGATGGCGAGACCACACGGGCATGTGCCCGAGCGCATATGCCAGCTTAGGAGGGTGGATCCGGCACCACCGTGGCCAACGACGACGATGAGGCCCATAAGGTACACTTCCACCACCTCTTAGGTCGTTAGATTAGGATTAGGGTTCCTTAAAAATGGGGATTAGGTTTAGGGTTCATCAAATTTGAGAATTAGGGTTAGGGTTCTTAGGAAATTGGGGAATTAAGGTTAGGGTTCATCAAAAATGTTGTAAGGTTATGGTTACTTGGAAAATGGGGATTCGATTAGGGTTTGCACCAAAACTTAAATCCCCACATCAGAATTGCATGATTGAAAACCCTAGCTCAAATACTTCACAATTAGGGTTCAAACTTAGTGAATTTAGGGCTAAAACATCAACTTTATGAAGTTCTGAAGCAAGAACTTTTCAAAATCATAGCTCTAGCAACAAAACCTTTAACTTATATCTCAAAAGAATACATGCTTAGAATTAGGGGTTTAAACTTGAAGCTAGATTGCTCTGATACCACTATGAGATCTTTAGGATCATCTAGCTCAAGATTAAGCCACACAAAAATAGGATCAGGAGTATGTACATTGATCTGGAGGTCCATCCATGACCTCCTTTTCCTCCACTTCACCTGAATCTGATTGATGTAGTTGTGAGTGGATCTTCCTAGTGTTATGAGTGCTTGCTTGATCGGAGAGAGAGAGTCCTCAACTCAAACCCTAGAGCCCTTTTATAGTAGCACCACGCACTAGGGGAACCAACACCCTAAATGGACGGTCAGGATGCCCCTAATCAGGCATCCAATGGCTGTAATTAACAACCCCTAAAAATGACCTCAATTTTACTTATTGTAAGATAGGGGAAACCACACATAGTGGTGCCTTGTATTGCTCATTATATAGGAGGATTACAAGGGGAGTCCTAGCTCATACAACACGGACACATACAAAAGGAATACACAATATGACCGTATACCTATACAAACATGATACGGTCACATATTCTAACACCCTCCCTCAGTCAAAAATGGGCGTCTGACAAATATTAAGACTGTCCCGAAAATCTAAGAAGAGAGGCGATGGTAATCCTTTGGTGAAGATGTCCGCAAACTGAGATGAACTAGGAATGTGTAGAACCCTGACCTCGCCAGTTGTCACGCGATCTCTAACAAAGTGTAGATCAATCTCCACATGTTTGATGCGCTGATGATGCACTGATGATGCACTGGATTCTATGTCATGTAAACTGAACCCACATTGTCACAGAAGACAACGGAAGCATCAGGCACCGGTTGATGAATCTCCTGAAGTAGTTATCGTAGCCAACACAGTTCGGCCACCACATTTGCTACTGCCCGATACTCAGCCTCCGCACTCGAGCATGAAATTGTGTGTTGTCGCTTGGCCGATCAAGACACCAAATTTGTGCTGAGGAGCACACAATAACTAGAAGTAGACCATCGAGTGTCTAGACAACCTGCCTAGTCAGCATCAGAGTAGGCCATCAGTTTGTTCAAGGTGCATCGATAAAAGTGAGACCATAGTCGATGGTGCCGCGGATGTAGCGTAGAACACGCTTCACAAGGAGCAAGTGATTAGCCCGTAGATCATGCATATGAAGACATATATGTTGTACTGCATAGGAGATATGAGGCCGAGTAAAAGCGAGGTACTGGAGACCTCCTGCAATACTGCGATACTCTGTAGGATCAACCACGGGATCACTAGACTGAGCTTCAAGCTTAGAAGCTGTGTCAACTGGTGTGGAGATATACTTGCACTGTAACATACCGGTGCGGTCAAGGAGCTCCATAGCATACTTCTCCTGTAAGAGAAAGAGATAGTCCTTTCTGCGCTTGACGGAGATGCCTAGAAAGTAATGTAAATCACCCATGTCCGTCATGGTGAACTCAGAATGGAGTGAAGCAATCAAACTGTGCAATAATGTTGAGGAAGACGCAGTCAAAATTATGTCATCCACATAGAGCATGAGATAAGCCATATCAAAGCCACAACGATAAACGGACAATGAGCTATCATTCTTGGCACTTAGAAACCAGCTATCATTCTTGGCACTTAGAAACCCAAGAGATGCAATATAGGAGGCAAACCGCTGAAACCATGCCCGTGGAGCTTGCTTCAACCCGTACAAGGATTTGTTCAGGCGACACACCTTCTCAGGAGAATTAGGATCAATGAAACCTGAGGGATGTCGAGCATAAACCGTCTCATCAAGTTTTCCATTGAGGAAAGCATTCTTGACATCCAGCTGATGAATAGGCCAATCACTGGAAAGAGCAAGTGACATAATTGTTCGTATCGTGGCAGGTTTAACAACTAGACTGAAAGTTTCATCCAAATCAATACCTTCACGTTGCATGAATCCTCGCAAGACCCACTGTTCCTTGTACCGATCAACAAAACCATTAGACTTTAACTTGTGATGAAAGATCCACTTGCCTATGACAATATTTGCACTGCGAGGTGGATCAACTAGGTCCCAAGTGTTGTTGGAGAGAAGAGCACTGTACTCATCAACCATCGATGCATGCTAATTAGGGTCCTTGAGCGCTCCAGGGTACGTCTTCGGGAGAGGAGATAACCCCTCAACATGAAGATCGAAGATGGTCTTCGGCTGCACCATGCCTGTTTTTGCACGTGTAAGCATGCGGTGTGACGGTGGCGGAGATGGAGGGTGCGGTCGACAGAACACAGGCGGTGGCGGTAGCAGAGTCGGTGCAGTAGCCGCATGTGGCGAGGAATCGTCCTCAGCAGACACGGCAGGTGACGAGGCGGGCGTCGAGGCAGGCAACGACGCTGTCGCAGGCGACGAGAGGGGTGTGGTGGGAGAGGCGGCCGAACTCGCGGCAGAGCGGACATGCGCGACAGGGAAGGCAGCCGCGTCAGGCTGCCGAGCGCTCACGGCAGGCTGCCGCACGCTCATAGCAGAGCCCGTGGCAGAACTTCCCATGGCTGACACGGTGAACAGTGTCGACGACATCGGTTGCTCAACCTGCAGAAAATCATAAGTGTGCATGGAAGGAGTAGGAGACGTGGCGGACGCGGTGGTGGCAAAGGGAAAGACAAACTTGTCGAATACAACATGGCGAGAGATGATGATCTTTTGGGTGGAATGATCAAGACAATGATAGTCGTGATGTTGGGATGGATACCCTAAAAACACGCAAGGCACGGAGCGAGGCGCAAGCTTGTGCGGTGCAACGGCAGTGGTGTTGGGGTAGCAAAGACATCCGAAGACCCTAAGACCAGCATATGCAGGGTCGAAACCATGAAGAGCTCGAAAAGGCACATGATCCGAGATTGCCTTGGAAGGCATCCGATTATGCAATAATACGGCTGCATGAAGAGCCTTGGCTCAAAATTGTGGCGGCATACTTGCTTGAATTAGAAGCGTGCGAGTCATTGAGGGTGTGAATAATCCTCTCAGCTTTACCGTTCTGTTGCGAGGTATATGGACATGAAAAGAGGAGTGATATTCCATGGTGTTGGGCAAAAGAGTGGAGGGAATTATCGAACTCACGACCATTATCACACTAAATAGCTTGCAAGTTTGCATAGAACTAAGTACGTGCTAAGGCGTGAAGGGATGATAAGTGCGAGAAAACTTCTGACTTAGCATGTAGAGGATAAACCTAGGCATACTATGTGAAATCATCGAGGCAAACAAGGTAATACTTAAAGCTAGAAATACTCTCAACCAGTGATGTCCATAAATCATAGTGAATAATTTGAAACGGAGAATGTGTTACACGATTGGTAGAGGAAAAAGGAAGACAAACATGACGACTAATTGACAAGCATGACACAAACTAGATTTATTCTTATCCCTAGGAATAACCGAAGAGCGAGCTAAAGACTCCATGATGAGACATCCAGGGTGTCCAAGCCACCGGTGCCATAGAGCGGGATCGACGATGAGGAAGGCATGTGGGTGACTGGTGGACGAGGTGCGGACAGGATATAGAGCTTCGGGGCTATTGCATTTGAGAATCTCATTCCTAGTTCGAAGATCCTTCACAAAAAAACCAAGAGGGTCAAATTCGATGGAAACACGATTATCAATGGTGAACTGACGAACCGACACAAGATTTTTAACTATGTTAGGAGCAACTAAAACATTACAAAGATGAAGGGGCCGCTTGGAGGTGGAAATAGGAAAATGTGCATGTCCGGTAGCGGTGATCGAAAGAGTGAAGCCGTTACCAACAACAACAGCGTGAGGAGAAGAGGTAGGGGAGATACAGTGGTGAGCATACCGGGGTTGGTTGCAAAGTGGGAGGAGGCCCAATGTCCATTACCCATTTAGTGGGTGCTTGTACACCCATAGTTTGGAACTGGTGCATGAGCGCGGACTGATCCCATGAGGCGGTTAACGGAGCCAGTGATGACGGTGCCGGTGACGAAGGAGTGGCGCTGTAGCCGTAAGCAGGGGGCGGGGCGCATAGCTGTAGCCATATCCATAGGAGGAGTGCGTCACGCTATAGGTCCCCTGCGTGTAGAAGGTGTGTGGCGAGGGCGCATGACATGGCACGTAGCCATGTGCCTGACCGTAGGGCCACATCTGGATCGCGTCGTTCCATGGGAGTTGCAGCGTGGGCCAGGTTGGCGAAGCGACGGCTGGTGGTGCAGTAGGGGCTTGGTGCTGGACGATAGCACCCTCCTTGGCTGCCTCAGCCGCAACCTTCTTCTTCCGACGGTTGTCGTTGCCTTTGCCTAGGTTGGCGCCATCAACAACGAGAGCCGTGTCGGAGTTGTGGGCTCGGTGATTTTTGCGCTTCATATCTTGGAGCGCGAGGAGAGAACGACACTTCTTGAAGGTGATCTCGGGCATGAGGGAGATCAAGTCGGCGGCGTGCTCGTACTGCTCGGAGAGGCCGTTGAGGCAGTGGGTCACTAGCGTCTTTCGGTGCTCCGAGATTTGCTAGACCATCGGCGAGGGCCTTGATCTTCAAGTACTCGGTCATGGAAAGTTCGCCCATCTTGATCTCGCCGAGCTCGGTGGAGAGGTGGAGCTGGCGATTGATCTTGTGGTTGTTGAAGAGGCCGTTGATGCTTGTCCACAGATCGACAACAAGAGGATCTTCTCCCGACGTCATGACAACGTCGAGGAGGCCAAGGGAGACGGATCCGTAGAGCCATGAGACCACCGTGGCATCCAACAAGGACCACTCTAGAGTTGGATCGATCGGAGAGGGCGTGTCGATGTGGCCGAGCAGCGCGTACTTGCGGAGGGCGGCGCGGATGAATGCCGGTGTTGAGGGCCAGCTTGATTGGTACGTGCCTCTTGATGGAGTGGAGGACGACGGCTTGGGCATGTAGGGAGGTGAGCGAGAAGGCCCCCGCGTTGGAGGAGGGGGGGGGGGTGGCGAGGGCCAACTTGGCCTTGGCATCGGCGGCCTCGCGAGCCTCACGCTCTTCCTTCTCCTTGGCGGCATGCGCGGCCCGTGTAGCGTCGTTGCCCATGGCTCCAAGAGAGGTGGCGCAACGAGAAGGGGGGAGGTGGGTGGTTTGTAGATCGGTGGTGCCGAGATCGGCGGTGGCGGCGGAAGCAGGGGTGACGTGGTCCGGCTAGGATTTTGCGTCTGATATCATGTAAAATAGGGAAAACCACATGTAGTGGTGCCGTGTATTGCTCATTATATAGGAGGATTACAAGGGGAGTCCTAGTCTCATACCACACGGAGACATACAAAGGAATACACAATATAACCATATAACTACACAAACACAATACAGTCACATATTCTAACACTTATATTTATCACAATTAGCTGTAGATCAGTTATATCGAACACGCTCAAGGATTTATTTGCCAATAAAAGTTTGATATGTACCGTACCTGATTATGTATATGCCGCTCATTTTAGCATTTTAAGTTGTATGGTGTTTGGAGCACCACCTCTTGCTAAAGTAGCGGTGCCCTGTCCTACCTTATGATGTGATGTTGATGTGAAGTGAATTTGTATTATTTTCTCATTTTCTGCATTCTCTTGTTTTTCTATTGGATTTTAGAATGGCATTTTGATGCTTTGTCTGTGACGCTTTTTTTTTTCTTATCATTGCCCTTTTATTTAAATTTGGGGAGTGCAGCCACCATTGCTTCAGCGGGAGCCAAAAGACAGGCACGAGCCTTCCAGGGGCTGGAGCATGTTGGAGGCTGGAGGTGTGCATCGCGCCAGACGCATTGGCCGGAATCAATCATCAATCGTGGCAACGGCCATTCTTGTCCATGACAGATTTGCACTTATACATCAATTTGATACAGATCACTGTCAAGTTTGTGTACTTATTACAAATGATCCACTGACAGTAAGTCAGTAACATCACCAAAACGGTTATAAACATATCAAAGTACTCCAACCCAGTTGTGCAAATGGATAGTTATGGCTCATCAGACCAATTGATGGATATAACTACCGAAAAATTGGTCGGGACCTCTTTTCCCAGAGAAAAGCAGTCGAGAAAGTGAACTGAACACAGATAACAAAAAAAGCTTCCATGTCGGTCCAGCCTCAAACGAGTGGTCGAGCCCGATCCTCAAACGACTCTTGGCTTGCCTGACCTTTGAGCCGACCCGAGCATTGTCGAGCTTGACCCGAGCTTTTGTCGATCCTCAACATAATTTCGCTAAGGCTCGAGGGTATTTTTGAGGCTGCGCCGAGCTTTTTCGAGTCCGCGCTCAGCTTTTCCGAGACCGAGTCCAACTTTGGCGAGCCTCGAGCTTTATGTCCATCCATACAAACGGTTTCGCCCAAGCTCAAACGTATTCCTGGCTCTGCCACCGAAGAGCACGAATAATGGTTGGCAAAACGAATGCTTGCAAAATCCTTGGTGTCGGTATCTAAGATAGTTGGCCGCCAAAGTGAGTTCTCGGCATAGTAGCTGTTGACCTTCTCAGCAAACTTCGCGTCCCTCTCGCAGTTGAAATAAACAAAATCTGCATCGATGATGTCATCCACGTTACTGACTCCATATGCAGTAACATCACACATGAAGTTATGTGCTGAATTTGGATACACAATCTTCTTTGCAGAGTTCTTGCTATAAAAGCAACGGCCTGTTCACAAAACCATATATCATGATGAATCAATAAAAAAACAGCTAAAATGAATCCAAATTACTGTAGCTGGCTGCTGAAATAAGTGAAATGATTTGTTCACAAGGATCAACAAATACACGTAGAAGTTTACGATTCATACGCATGCAAGTTGACCATTTGTGCACAATAAGAAATAGCAAGAATACTTTGTGCACAATAAGAAATAGCAAGAATGCATATACTGTATGTACTCCCTCCGTTCGGAAATATAAGATATTCTAGCTTTGTAAAACAAATGTATCTAGACATCTTTTAGTGTATAGGTTCACTCCGAACCTCTACGAACCTATACACTAAAAGATGTCTAGATACATTCGATTCACAAAGCTAAAACGTCTTATATTTCCGAACGGAGGGAGTAGTAGCAAAAGAACATAAAATAAATGTAGCACCAAGCGTACATACTGTACTATTTACGCAGCACATTATGCAAAATGAAAGATGTACAGTACATGTGTACATAAACATTCATCACGCCGATTTCTCTTCTTTTCATGAACTGATATTTTGAACTGGTAAGCAAAGTAAGAGAATAAGTACAGATCCACATGCATGCACTATTCCCAAATCTATAGGGAGAAAAGTACAATTTCAACGAAGCAGGGTAGCAGGACACCTACAGCAGATGTGGTTGTCAGGACACCTATTAAGAAGTTCTATATCATTCCCAATCAACAATATGTCATCTACATATAGTACTAGGAATGCTACAGAGCTCCCACTCACTTTCTTGTAAATACAAACTTCTCCATAAGTTTGTATAAATCCAAAGTTTTTGATTACTTTATCAAAACGTTGATTCCAACTCCGGGATGCTTGCTTCAGTCCATAAATGGAGCGCTGAAGTTTGCATACCTTGTCAGCATCTTTAGGATCGACAAAACCCTTGGGTTGTACCATATACAATTCTTCCTCAATGTCACCATTAAGGAACGCCGTTTTGATATCCATCTGCCAAATCTCATAATCGAAATATGCAGCAATTGCTAACAAAATCCTCACAGACTTTAGCTTCGCTACTGGTGAGAAAGTCTCATCATAGTCAACTCCTTGAATTTGTCGGAACCCTTTCGCGACAAGTCGAGCTTTATAGACGGTAACATTACCATCAGCATCTGTTTTTCTCTTGAAAATCCATTTGTTCTCGACAGCCTTACGGCCATCCGGTAAGTCCACCAAAGTCCACACTTGGTTTTCATACATGGATCCCATTTCGGATTTCATGGCTTCTAGCCGTTTGTCGGAATCTGGGCTCACCATAGCTTCTTCATACGTTGCAGGGTCATCAGCGTTGTCCACCAACATGACGTTCAAGGCAGAGTCATACCAATCAGGACTGGTACGAACCCTCGTTGACCTGCGAGGTTCAGCAGTAACTTCGTTTGAAGTTTCATGATCATTATCATTAGCTTCCTCTCCAATTGGTGCAGGCGGCACAAAAACATCTTCCGGTGCTGCGCTACTCTCAAATCTGAGAGAAGGTTCAATAACCTCATCGAGTTCTACTTTCCTTCCAGTCACCTCCTTCGAGAGAAACTCCTTCTCAAGAAAGGATCCATTCTTGGCAACGAAAACTTTGCCTTCGGATCTTTGATAGAAGGTATACCCAATTGTTTATTTAGGGTATCCTATGAAGACGCATTTCTCCGCTTTGGGTTCTAGCTTATCAGGTTGTAACTTCTTTACATATGCTTCGCAACCCCAAACTTTAAGGAACGACAACTTAGGTTTCTTACCAAACCACAATTCGTACGGTGTCGTTTCAACAGATTTAGATGGTGCCCTATTTAAAGTGAATGCGGCTGTCTCTAATGCATAGCCCCAAAACGATAGCGGTAAATCTGTAAGAGACATCATAGACCGAACCATATCTAAGAGAGTTCGATTACAACGTTCGGACACACCATTACGCTGTGGTGTTCCCGGCGGTGTCAACTGCGAAAGTATTCCACATTTCTTTAAATGCATGCCAAACTCATAACTCAGATATTCACCTCCGCGGTCAGAACGCAGAAATTTAATCTTCTTGTTACGATGATTTTCCACTTCACTTTGAAATTCCTTAAACTTCTCGAAAGTTTCGGATTTATGTTTCATAAAGTAGACATACCCATATCTACTTAAGTCATCCATGAAAGTGAGAACATAACGATATCCACCACGCGATGCTACACTCATTGGACCGCACACATCGGTATGTATTATTTCCAATAAGTCTGTAGCTCGCTCCATTGTACCAGAGAATGAAGTCTTAGTCATTTTTCCCATTGGACATGCTTTGCATCTTTTAAGTGATTCAAAATCAAGTGATTCAAGAATTCCATCTGAATGGAGTTTCTTCATACGCTTCACTCCAATGTGACCAAGACGACAGTGCCACATGTATGTAGAATTATCATTCAATTTTATTCGTTTAGCATCTATGTTGTGAACATGTGTATCACTACTATCGAGATTCAGTAAGAATAAACCATTCATCTCAGGTGCATTACCATAAAAGGTATTACTCATATAAATCGAACAACCTTTATTCTCGGACTTAAAAGAGTAACCGTCTCGCAATAAACAGGATCCAGATATAATGTTCATGCTTAACGCAGGCACCAAATAACAATTATTCAAATTTAAAACTAATCCCGAAGGTAGATGTAGAGGGAGCGTGCCGACGGCGATCACATCAACCTTGGAGCCATTTCTAACGCGCATCGTCACCTCGTCTCTTGCCAGTCTTCGTTTATTCCGCAGCTCCTGTTTCGAGTTACAAATATGAGCAATCGAACCAGTATCAAATACCTAGGCACTACTAAGATTACTAGTAAGATACACATCTATAACACATATATCAAATATACCTTTCTTCTTGATGTTGCCGTTCTTCAGATCCGCCAGGTACTTGGGGCACTTACGCTTCCAGTGACCAGCACCCTTGCAGTAGAAGCACTCAGTTTCAGGCTTAGGACCAGCCTTGGGCTTCTTAGCAGGTGCGGCAGCTTTCTTGCTGTCCTTCTTGAAGTTGCCCTTGTTCCTAGGCTTGCCCTGTCTCTTGAAATTGGTGGTCTTATTGACCATCAACACTTGGTGCTCCTTCTTGATCTCCACTTCAGCAGTTTTCAGCATGGACGATAGTTCAGGCAACGTCTTGTTCATGTAGTGCATGTTGTAGTTCATCACAAAGTTCTTGTAACTTGGTGGCAGTGATTGAAGGAGACGGTGAATCCCCAACTCATTAGGAATCGATATTCCCAACTCTTGGAGCTTCTTTGCGTACCCAGACATGGTGAGCACGTGCTCGCTAACGAAGCTTCCCTCTTCCATCTTACAGTTAAAGAACTTTTCGGAGGCCTCATAGCTCTCCATGGCCGCGCGAGTCTCAAAAATTAGCCTGAGCTCCTTAATGATCTCGAACGGGTCGTGGTGCTCAAAACGCTTTTGGAGCTCCGCTTCTAAACCGTACAGGATGGCACACTGAACTGTGGAGTAATGATTTTTCCGAGTGGCGTAAACATTCTTTACGTCATCGGTGGCATCATCTGCAGGTGGGTCACCTAGCGGTGCTTCGAGCACATAGGTCAACTGACCAGCCCTGAGGACGATCTTCAGTCCACGGAACCAGTCCGTGAAATTGCTTCCATTGTTCTTAAGCTTTTCTTTCTCTAGGAACGCATTGAAATTGATGGAGGGGGTCGCCATAATCTACAACAATTTGCAAGTAGTTTAGACTAAGTTTATGATAAATTGAGTTCAAATTTAATTCTTAAACTAACTAGGTGAACTCCCACTCAAAACAACATCCCTCACATTGTCTTAGTGATTATACGAACCAAGTCCACTACACCAAGTCCGATCTTCACGAGAGAAGATGTAGTTTCATCGGCGAACAATCTTCATGTTCATCATATCATTTATATGAATCATGCTCTACCTTTTGGTATTCTGTGTTCCGAGACCATGTCTGTACATGCTAGGCTCGTCAAGATAACCTTAGTTTCCGCATGTGCAAATCTGGCTTGCACCTGTTGTATGCACACGTAGAATCTATCACATCCGATCATCACGAGATGCTTCAAAACGACGAGTCTTAGCAACGGTGCCAACTAAGGGTGAACACTTTATTACTTGATATTTAGTGAGAGGGATCATCTTATAATGCTACCGTCACGATCTAAGCAATACAAGATGCATAAAGGATTAACATCACAGGCAATTCATAATTAGTGTGATATGATATGGCCTTTTCTTCTTGCGCCTTTGATCTCCATCTCCAAAGCACGAACATGATCTCCATCATCACCAGCATTGCGTCAAGGTCAGTGGCGCCGCTTCATGGTTGTCCATCATCACTAGCAACTATTACAACTACTTGGAATAAAGCTATTACAAGATGAATAGACACGCAGGTCTTAACAGAATTAAAGACAACCATTAGGCTCCTGCCGGTTGCCATATTACAACAAGGATCATTGCATACATCGAATACAATCATAATCACATGATGGCCATATCACATCACAAAACCCCTGCAAAAACAAGTTAGATGCCTCTAATTTTCTTTGCATGTTTTACGTGGTTTGGGGCTTTCGCATAAGACCGATCTTACCTACGAACAAGAACCACACCGTTGATACAAGTGTTGTCAGATGCTCATTGTAAATTGAATCTTAACTATGGTGGGAGAGACAGACACCCGCAAAGCCACTTGTGCAAAGCACGTTGCACGTCAAGCGTGGAGCAAGTCTCATGTGCGATGACATGTAATGTTAGCCCGAGCCGCTTCATCCCACCATGCCGCAAGATGCAAAGTACACGCTAAGACACCGACAACAAAAGCATCAACGCCCACAAAAACATTGTGTTCTACTCGTGCAACAGATCTACGCATAGATACGGCTCTGATACCATTGATGGGTTCGTAGCATGGAAAACAAAAAATTTCTACCGCAAGAACGAACAAAACCCAGATCTAATCTAGATAAAAGCCAAGATCTAATCTATTAGACATGTGCAACGAGATAGATAGGAACTAACCCTCGTAGATCCGAAAGCGTTAACGAGATTAGATCTCGTGGTTGATGTAGTCGATCACTTGCCGATCTCAAGATCGTGTGGACGATCCTTCCGGCGTCGCGTTCTGGCAGCGCTTCCGCAGTCGGTCAAGTGGACGATCCTTCCGGCGCCGCATTTCGGCAGCGCTTCCGCAGTCGGTCACACGTGCGGAGTCGAAGCAGACCTTCCTCTCCTCGTTCCAGCGAGCAGCGGAGGTAGTAGATCTTCTCCACGGAATCACAGCAGCACGACGGCGTGGTGGTGGTGGTGGAGTAGAGAATTCTGCAGGGCTTCGCCTATGCCTGTGCAGAAGAAAGGAGGAGGAGAGAGGCGGCAGAGATTGGGAGTTATGGAGGAGGGGCAAGGGGTGGCGCCTCCCCCTTCTATTTAAAGGAGGGAGGGCGCCTGGGGAGGGGGAGTCCTAGTAGGACTCCCCACCTCCTTGGGCCAGCGGATTGGGGAGGGGGGAGGAGTCCTCCTCCCCCACGACTCCTTGTCTTGACCCACCAGGACTCCTTGATCCCTATCTTGATTTTCAAGCAAACTCCAAGAAATCTTCTAAAACCTTCCGGAACATTCCAAAACCTTCTAGAATCCTCACACAAATACTGCGGAACATTTCCTAACTCAGAAAATGATCCCCAATATATGAATCTTATTCTCCGGACAATTCCGGATCTCCTCGTGATGTCCCGGATCCCATCCGAGACTCCGAACAACATTCGGTCTCCAACGCACATTCCATATCTACTTAAAACAACTTCGAACCTTAAGTGTGTCACCCTACGGTTCGTGAATATGTAGACATGACAGAGACACATCTCCTATCAATAACCATCAGCAGGACCTGGAGATCCGTAATGGCTCCCACATACTCAACGATGACTTCGTGATCGATTGAACCATTTACATATGAAACCAATTCCCTTTGTCATGCGATACTATACTTATCCGAGGTTTGATCGTCAGCATCTCCATACCTAGTTCTACCTCGTTACTGATAAGTACTCTTTACTCGTTCCGTGATATGTCATCCCTTGTGACCCAGTCACATGATTGCAAGCTAACTAGATGACATTCCACCGAGGGGCCCCAGAGCATATCTATCTGTCATATGGATGGACAAATCCCAATCTTGGTCCATGCGCTTCAACACATACTTTCAGAATACCCAATGACACCTTTATGACCACCCAGTTACGAAGCGGTGTTTGATGTCATCAAAGTACCCATCCGGTGATGGTGATTAACACAACCTCATGGTCGAAGGATTAGGTTACTATGCATTTAAAAGCTTACAGCAATACGAACTTAATGACTTGATCTTATGCTACGCTTACTATGGGTGTATGTCCATCACATCATTCTCCTAATGATATAACCTTGTTATTAATCACATCCTTATGTCCATGATCAGGAAACCATGATCATCAATCAATCAACAAGCTAGTTAACCAAGAGGCTTACTAGGGACTCTTACATGTTTACAAAACACACATGTATTAGTGTTTTCTAATAATACAATTATAGCATGGGATTAAACATTCATCATAAACACAAAGATATAATAATAATCACTTTTATTATTGCCTCTTGGGCACATCTCCAACATCTGCCTCACCGTTGAAATGCTTGCCTTTTTTTTTCTTACTTGATGATTAGTCGGAAGAAATTTACAACACCCCAGGTACACAACCTTCTTACATTTATCCAAATATGTACCTTTAGTCTTATCTAAAAAGTGCGTGCATGCATTGTATCCCTTGTTTGACTGTCCTGAAATATTACTAAGAGCAGGCCAATCATTGATGGTTACGAACAACAATGCTCGTAGGTCAAATGCTTCGGTCCTTGGATGAGCACTGACATCATAATGAACTTCCGCTTCATGCACAACCAAGGAGGAAGGTTGTAGGTACATAGAGTCACTGGACATGTAATATGGCTGCAGCTCTGCTCCCCAAAAGGATTCATGCCGTATGTACTTAGACCAAACCATAAGTTCCTTGCGTCACCTACAAAGTTCGAGTACTTTCTCTCGATGTTTCTCCACTGCGACCCATCGGCGGGGTGTCTCAGTTTCCCGTCTTCCTTATGCTCTTCTTTGTGCCATCGCAACAACCTGGCATGCTCTTTGTTTCTGAACAGACGTTTCAACCGTGGTATTATAGGAGCATACCATATAACCTTAGCAGGAACCCTCTTCCCGGGGGGCTCGTCATCGCCCTCAACATCACCAGGGTCATCTTGCCTGATCTTGTACCGACATGCAGTGCATACCATGCATTTATCCATATTCTCGTACTTCTCACCGCGGTATAGGATACAGTCATTAATGCATGCATGTATCTTCTCCACATCTAATCCTAGAGGGCAGATAGTCTTCTTTGCTTCGTACGTTGTCTCGGGCAGCTCGTTATCGTTTGGAAGCTTCGGCTTCATTATTTTCAGTAACTTCTCAAATCCCTTGTCAGATAAACCAGTCTCTGCCTTCCATTTCAGCAATTCAAGTGTGGTACCGAGCTTTGTGCTGCCATCTTCGCAATTTGGGTACAACAACTTTTTGTGATCCTTTTGCATGGCCTCCAACTTAACCTTCTCCCTTTCTGTATCGCATTGTTGCTTTGCATCAGAAATGACCCAACCAAGACCATCAGCGGGCTCATCCGATGCCCGTTGTTTTTCTTCATTGCCGCCTCCCTCTTCTTCATTGTCTTCCATTGCAGTATCACTATATTCTTCAGGGACATAGGATAGCTGTCAT
Organism: Avena eriantha; assembly: GCA_910589775.1. Classification (NCBI taxonomy): domain Eukaryota; kingdom Viridiplantae; phylum Streptophyta; class Magnoliopsida; order Poales; family Poaceae; genus Avena; species Avena eriantha. The sequence goes on from OU342743.1 coordinate 45,373,784, forward strand.
CATCCTCCTCTTCTTCATTTTCTTCCAGCCTAACCCCTCTTTCTCCATGCATGGCCTAACAATAATATTCGGACATGAAACCTCTCCGAAGCAGATGGCTTTGAAGTATTCTCGGGGCAGAGTGCTCCGCCACGTTCCGACTGTCGACGTAGGGACAAGACATAAAATTATCCACTTTGTTTGCCTTAGCCACATCGATAAATTTATGCAGGCCTGCAATAAAATCGGAATCGCGTCGGTCACCGTACATCCATCGCATCCACGCATCGATCTGCATCATAATAATTAACCATTACAATAACATCGTGAATAGTGAAATGACCACCCTACATGGACACATGCAATATTTTTGTATCGGTTATAGATAAAGAAGATAAGGTTGCTAACCTCGGTCGAGGATACCGTGTTGTGCGAACTTAAGTGTGGCTCGGACATTTCGTCGAACACGTTGTGTGCAGTGTGAAGAAAAAAATAGCATCCACCTCCCACACAAAATTCCAGAAAAAAATAAGTGGTTGGGCTGGGCTTATTTATAGCCAGGGGAGGGTTTTTGGTCCCGGTTCTTGACATTAACCGGGACCAATGCTCCGCAGAGCGCCACGTGTGCGTCGCGGGGGAGGGTTTTTGGTCCCGGTTCGTGGCATGAACTGGGATCAATGCTCCGCAGAGCGCCACGTGTGCATCATGGGGGCATTGGTCCCGGTTCATGCCACGAACCGGGACCATTGCTTAGAGATGAACCGGGACCAATGCCCAGGCGGCATGAACCGGGACCGGTGCCTGGCATTGGTCCCGATTTGCGAGCCGAACCGGGACTGATGGCATTTGGGTGCTGAACCAAAGACCCTTTTTCTACTAGTGAGTAGTCAAGTGTTGCATTCCTTTGATCAAAAGTAGAGGAGAGGATATAGTACAAAAGTTTGAGAACAGGATCACGTGACAGTTTGATTGAAAGAACTGTATCATAGGTAAGCAAGGTGCAGGTCTAACCATATGCTAAATGACATGAATCGTGATTCCCCTATGACAGAAAGAAGTGTCAGAAATATTCTGATTTTGTAAAAACATGTTATATGTCTGATTTGATTTTGACATTGTAGTTGGGATTTGGAAATTTGTATCAAAATTCAACACAAATAGTAGCGAAAGAAACAATAGACATGGCAATATGACATTAGTTTGGAACATTGATGTATTTATCCCTCTTCGATGTATATATTCTAAAATCTACGGTTCATTCTGGCAGTTAACAAAATAACGAGCAACAATGATGGGGGAGATGAAATTCTAATGTATGCCAATATTATGGTTACTAATACTTTCTAAGACCCTTTAGAGTATGTTATGAACCTACAAATATGCTGAATTGTTGATTATGATCATGAATTGTTAGATTTGCATCGAGCCTTCGAGCCAGCTTGCGAGCTTCACCGAGCTGGCTTGTCGAGCCTCGAGTCTAAATAGCAAGGTTAAGGCTTGGCTTGTCCGACCTCCGAGCCGAGTCGAGCCCGAGCCGAGCCTCGAGCCCCGAGCTTTGTGTCCACTCCAAGGTCAGACTGAATTACTGTTGATGTACCAATGCTGCATACTCAGACGTTGCTCCCTTTTTGCGGGACAGACGCTGCTCCCGAATATTGTTGGTGACCAAGCGATGTGCGCTGCTCCCGCGTGCTGCTAGTGGTAGGTGTAGTTCCTGTTCGCTTGCTGTTCGTGTTAGACTAGATTTAGGGGTGCGCCTTGGCGCACGATCCCGTGATTTTTGCACTAATTTACATTGTATGTTGTATTTGTTATGCAACCGCCATGAAAAAAAGGTGAGTAGACACGGCGGTGTGGTGCTGATTTGTTTGTGTATATGGTAAGTTTTCAAGTTGGCACGAGGCAGGACGGTTTTCTTAGACCTCGGAAATTCAGAAAAAGTTTGGACTTTGCACACCCGGTTCAGTTGAAAAATCATTCCTTTGCCTCAATTATATCTTTTTTGGGTCACTATATATAGATCGAGAACATTCGGTCATTGACCAACCAGGCTCGCTCGATTAGTTACTCAGAGTGTGACATCATTTCCCTGGCCTTAATTTGTTCTAGCAAAATGAACATTAATAATTTATTAATTTATTAATTTAACAACTTCGCGAGAAGAAGCAGTAACATACTAAAAATTTCAGTTGCGTCAACACAGATATCTGAAATCAATTTTACATGTCAAATCAAAGGAATTTGAGAATCGAAGGGAACTGGAGCGAGTAGTTAATATATTTGCACAGGGATGTATAGTACATCACATCGGCACTGCTGATACATACTTTTTGCTGGCCATAGCTAGACGGTAGGCGCATATAGGTTACATCTGCTCATAAAAGAGGAGGTATACTGATTCTAGCCTATCTTAGTGCTAATTCAATGGTGTAATGAAACCCTTGTTCTTCAAGGTTGCGATAGATTGTTAAGACATTTATTAGTTTCATCCATAATGGTGTCAAATATAAGTGGCATATACCTTTGATAAAAAGCGGCTACTTCGGGAATGTCTGGATTAAAGTGCCACCAAGTAAAATTAGTTCTTTTGAAAGCTACCTTTCCTAGTTTGACACCGTTATGACGAAGAGCGCCATAGTTTGCTTATATTCAAATATAAATGTCAAGATAAGTTGATAGATGGTGTAGTAGCATGTATTTAGATTTCTGATACCTTGGAAAGTATAAATAACCATTCCCAAAAATAGCACGATCATGTTGTTATCAAGAGAGGCGTCATATAGCGATTCAGCCTTGAAGCTTTCGGCAGTCCTATCACTTTTAGAAGAAAGATAATATAAGTTTATACATCCATTTATAGTAACGTAACAATGAATAGTATGTAAACCGAGATACGTACTCTTCATTTTTTATCAGGGATTCTCTGCTTGGATCATAATTGTTGGAGGGGATGACACCAGATGATCTAGTTACCACTCCGACAACATCTGGAACTGAAAACAAATGAAAAGAGATAGCAAGATGAATAAGACGAATTCATTTAAAACCTGATAAGAAGCTTGTGTTATCTACATGTTTGGAGAGAACGTCAAATGGTTTTGCCTTGTGTGCATATGCAGGGAAGTCTTCAGGCTCTGGATCAACATTCTAGTGACCTCGAAAAAGCTAGGCAACATATACAAATAAATAAATTATACCTACAAAGAACAAATAGAAACCTGCATAGAATAGGCAAAGCTTTCTATAACCAATGGAAGGTGCTGATCCAAATGCCATATTAACTGCGTTTGGACATGTATGCATAAATATTTATACAATAGAGTATAAAACATTAAGCATTTTCTATTCACTTCTTATATCTTCTTTTGAGGGATTTAACATAGAAAGAGTGGATAATCCATGAGAAAACACATGTTTTGTTAAATACACTATTTTCTCATGTACAATCCTACGTTACAGTAATCCTTGGTCAGGTCTACTCATCAAATTCCACTGAAGAAAATATTTTGTGTGTGTAAAGGTGTTAGAATACAACTCTTGTTAGGTTTAAGAGTCCTAGTCGGTTTGTTATAGGGCTAGGCTGGTGCACCTAGACCCTCATATATACCTCTTGTAATTGCCACAATATTGTCATTGATTATTATTCTATACAATTCTACATGGTATCAGAGCAGGTCTTAGGATCAAATCCTGGCCAACGCAGAATTAAACAAAAAAATACTGCGGCTCCCAAAACACGTCACAATAGGCAAAAGGGCAAAAGACGTAGGGTGAGTGTTGAAATAAATTGCCTAGTCCTTTCTATCAGTTCGAACTGTTGGTTGCGTTGGCTAGTGCATGCAATTAAATACCCCTCAACATCCCTCTCTATAGCGCTGCATATGTATGTGAACTTTAATCCCATTCGAACTCTTATTCTGAAACAGACCTTGCACACGTCGCCAAAAAAACTGTAACATCTGCATATAACAACTCTCGTCAAGCACTTTCACAGGAATAGAAAAACTAAGTGGAGAAAGACTGATCAATCAAACTTGAAAAATAGAGTCTCACATCAACTCTAAAAGATCAGAGACAATACAAACCTTTTCCTAGTGGATTATTAAATTGTGTATGTCCGAAACTGCTTATTTTTTAGCATGATTAAATTGTGTATGTCCGAAACTGCTTATTTTTTAGCATGAAGAAGACTCAATGCATTTTACTGAACTGAAGTTTTAGAAAAAGGGCATCAAGTCAAACAAAGACGGCAGAAAAAAGATGGAAACCATGACATTCTAAACTTATAATAACCTCCAATTATATCCCTATCCAACATGCCATAAACTCTTGGAGCAACTTAGCTTCTTTTCTTCGCTTTTGTATGACATATGTGTGCTCGCTTAAAAATGAAGGAAATATTTCGTACCTATCACACATCTTGTACAAAAATGGTCCAAAGTGCTAGGAAAAATAAAGGTGTAAATCAGATATCATGCTCAAATCCACAAGTTCTAAGGATATTTTTGTTTTAGCAGATTACGGAAGCTAGTAAAAGGGGCAAAGCTGAGAACAGTGTTCTTATATCATCACTACTTCCTTTGCAAGGACCTTCCTTTTTTCTTGGACTCGGTTGGAGGAGCACCGCGAGAATTGGCAGGAGAAGCTACTCGAACAACAACACCACCAGTATACCACCGCATTGTAACATCCCAAATCTTTAATCAATGATATTAAGATCCAAATCACCCATGTTTAGGGTTAACAAAAACTTTTATTATTAAAAACCATCATGAATGCATGTGTGTTTGCATTAATATAGAATTGTTTGAAATTGCCATGTTTGATTGTTCTAATGGTTGTAAAATGATTCAAAGGTGAATGCCACATCATCTAGATCATTTAAAAACAAAATCCAAAGAAAAAGAAATCAAATGGAATTAATAAATGCAAATGGTCAATTTGGCCATTTTAATCCACTAGGTCACTTTAGGTGTTCCTAGAAGTCAAATTCAAACAGAAACATTCTCAACTCTTTTCACCCCTTGCTAGTACAAGTAAATATCTACCAAGACCTAGTTTGAAATCTTACAAAAACATTAAAACACTAATTTTAAATGGCATTTGAAAATGGAATCCATTTCATATGCATAGATCCCACTTTTTCAAAAACCACTCAAATGAGTTCACCTTAGCAATCTGAAGCAAACACATACTACCAAGCATGATATCAAGTCACCCACCAAAAATCATTTCAAAATTCAAATTTTTTCTTCATGCGGCCATTCTGTCAAACACATGGCAGGCACAGATCAAACACTAGAGTAGCTTCACTATTTCTACAGTGATCATCAACCAATTTGGTCTCCATCTTAACCCCCTGTCCCCCTAGCATCTACCCCAGCCCAGACCAGCACCCCCATTCGTCATGAAGTACACTCCCCACCTCCCACTGAGTCCCTCACACCATCCCGGAGCCACTCGAGCCACCGTTCGCCGGAATTTCCACCAGAGCCACTTTGTCCCTAGTAGCCTCTATTCATACTAGTTTGTTGGTCATGAAGATGATCTGGGTTTCAAGATCATGGGAATTTATGCCGACTGACAACGGGATCATATCATTGGAGAATGATGTGATTGGACATTTCTCGAAGGATTGCAACATGATCAAGTCATATAGTTCATTATTGCAACAACTATACCTAGACTCCTTCTCCTTAGACCGTGAGCTCATATTACTCACTGTTTCCCAAGGCTGCTTTGACTACATTAACCGTCACGGTGGCCATAAAGTTGTATGTTGGGTATTCCAAAGGAACAGTTGATGAAATGTGACTACAAGACCAGGGTTTGTTCACCCACATGACGGGTAAAGATACATACGTCCGGCTTGGTGAGATTACATCCATAAATGTTGCAACATGTGACTAGGTCACGGGGATGTAATATCACGGTAACAAGAAAACATAACTTGTTGTGAACGAGATTGAACAAGGTATGGGATACCAATGATCGGATCTCGAACAAGTTGTATCGAGAAACAAAAGAAAGAGGATGCTACATTTAGACAGTTCAAACGACATTGTCATTAGGAATGCATAGGGGTCACATAGACATCCCTGGTCCCTCTGTTGATCATTGATACAGATCATGTCTAGAGCATTCCCGAGCCGTGAGAGGATACACTTAAGGGTACGATGAGAGCGATCATTCGTAAGATGAAATCACAGTAGAGAAAGAGAGAAAGCCAGAATCGTTCTGCGGAGAGAAACGAAGTTGTTTCGAGATAGAATAAAGAAACAGGCCCTCAAAAGTGTTTTCGGATAAATGGGAATTTAAATATATATTTATTATATGTTAATTATGAATTAATATATTCTAAATAATATTTAAGTTAAGATTTATAAAGGCAACTTTTATATTAGGCCAAATCCCGGAGGGAAAAGGCCTAGAATAAAAGCTACAGAAAAATAAATGGAAAAAGGCAAAAACAGCCAGCCCTGTGGACGGCGGATAATCACCACCGCACAGGGCAACGTGTAACTGGGCCGCGCCTGGCACCGGGTCGAGCCAAGCTGGGCCGCTGCCGCAGCAGCCGGCCCACCTAGGCTCTGCCTGGCCAGGCCACCGCAAAGGCGCTAGGAAGCAGGCCGCCAGGGGGCGAGCCGGCCCACCCGGGCCGCGGGAGCCAGCGGGCTATCGGGGGGTGGCTAGCCCACCCGAGCTCCCCTTGCCAGGCTGCCGCCGCGGGGAGAGCTGGGCGCGGGGTGGGCCACGCCAAGGCCCACCCGGCCAGCCCCTGTCTATTTCCCCTTTTTCTTTTATTTAGTCATTTTCTGTTTTGGTTATTGGGCCAGGTTTTGGCCCATCCGGCCAGGACGAAAATGCCTAATATATTCTCTTTATTAATAGTCCCACATGGCTAACCCAATGGGGAGGGCTGATGGCTCAGTATTGATGTAGAGCTCATTGGGGAACCCCAAGAGGAAGGTGTGATGAGCACAACAGCAAGTTTCCCTCAGTTATGAAACCAAGGTTTAATCGAACCAGTAGGAGCAAGGAAACACCCCAAAGGTGTTACTAGGTGAGCCTTGGCAGGGCGCACTACCGGTGCTAGTAGCAACGTGGAGACCTGCACAACACAACCATAGAACTTTGTCCCCAACTTGCGATGAGGTTGTCAATCTCACCGGTTTTGCTGAAAACAAAGGATTAAACATATTGAATGGAAAGAAGTAATAGTTGGCAGAAAGTAAAAACAAAGCAATAAACAGTTTGTAGATTGTATGTAAAAGAAAGGACCGGGATCCATAGTTCACTAGAGGTGGCTCTCCTTAAGATAGATAACATGCTGGGTGAATAAATTACAGCGGGGCAATTGACAAACATCGAGAAAGCAATACATGCATATACTAATCATCTTGACTCCTTTGGAACTTGATTGGGCATTACAACATTATACATAGACCGCCATCCAACTGCATCTATGACTAATAATCCACCTTCAGGTTATCATCCGAACCCCCTCCAGTATTAAGTTGCAAGCAACAGATTATTGCTTTACGAATTGCGTGTAAAGTAAACAATACGATTGTTCTATGAACAAAGGATTGTTGTTTTCTCCCGAGTAGCAACAGCACATCTAGTACCTTAGAGATTTCTGTCACTTCCCCAGATTACCAGAGGCATGAACCCACTATCGAGCATAAATACTCCCTCTTGGAGTTGCTAGCATCTACTTGGCCAAGATAGCTACTAAGAACGCAAAGCATGCAAGATCACAAATAACAAACACATCCTAAAATCAATAATCAATCTAAAATAGCATCTCAATATCCATCGGATCCCCGCAAACACAACATGTAGGATTACAAATAGATGATCTTGATCATGAACGGAGCTCACAAGATCTAAACGTGAAAGCACAAAGGAGGATAACCAGCCATCTAGCTACTACATGGACCCGTAGTCCAGAGATGAACTACTCACGCATCACACCGGAGGCTTGCATGATGATGAAGAAGGCCTCTAGGGTGAATTCCCCTCTCCGGTAGGGTGTCGGGAAGAGCTTCAGATCCCTCCCGATCTAGGGACAGAGATGACGACGGCTTACAGACTCTTTCGTGGATTTTTGATCGGGTACTTAGGGTGTTCGTCCCGAGGGCATCTTATAGGCGGAAGGAGAGGCCGAGGGGGTGCTGGGGTCGGCCAGACCACCCCCTGGCGCGGGCCAGGCCTGGCCGCGCGGCCAGGTGGTGTGGCCAGCCCCTAGCCCTTCTCCGTCTTGTATTCTGGCATCTGATGTCTTCCGGAAAAATAGGCACTTTGGCTTTTGTCCCGTCCAATTTCGAGAATATTTATTTTATGACTTTTATGGAACCAAAAAGAGCAGAAAACAGGCAGCTGGCACTGTGGCTCTTGTTATTAGGTTAGTCCAAGAAATCATATGAAAAGTACTCCAAAGTGTGGACAAAACACAAGAAAGTAGATAAAACCAAGCAAGGAACATCAAAAATTATAGATACATTTGCAATGTATCAACATCCCCAAGCTTAACTCCTGCTCGTCCTCGAGTAGGTAAGTGATAAAAAGAAAGAATAATTTTTGAGGTGACATACACCATCAAAGACTTGATCAAAGTATTTGTAAAACATTCAAAGCGGGGATCATAGTACTTCAATCATAACATGAAAGACAAAGTTCTAGAAATAAGACAAAGAAACTATGATGCAACATGAAAGGCACAAATAAAAGATTCATGAATAACAATGCTTTGCAAGACATTTGTTTGTTTCGCATAAAGAAAACATAGCATAATAGTATTCAGCTTGTCCCTCATAGAGTAGCAAATATAAATGCATAGGACACCTTCAAAGTTCATAAGAGTGACTAGATACAAATAATTTAAAACAAGCAATATCAAGTTATGCATCAATCAAATAGTCTTGGGACAATGCACATAGAACTAAGAATGACCACTATGCTCTCAAAGTAGGTGCATAAAGATAGAAGGTGAAGACTCAATGTAATGGTCGAAAAGAAAGGCCTTCATAGAAGGAAGTAGGGATTCAAGTCTCATAAAGAGCTTCCAAAAATTATGGTACTTATAGCTTTCAACTCTCATTGCCCCTATCATAAGCATCTTTAAGGTGATTAAGGTTAAAGTTACACAACTAAGAGGATATGCTTGACAAGTTATAAACCGAAATCTCATGCCCCTTACTTACGAAGACCGAACCTCATGCTACTCAACTTTAGTCACGAGTAAGCTCTTGTCATTGTAAGTACATATGTATCATAAAGAACCACCAACAGGGTACCCCTTGCACATGACACAGGAGCTATACCATAATCAAAATGACAAGGCAAGCAGAAAATGAGCATCTCAACGATCTTTTTATTTGCTATTTGCATAGGTTTTTATTGAGGATGCTTCATAGTATGCTCATTATGGTGATGCTGCAAGTTTCCACCATGATTAGGCATGGCTTTGGCTATTGGCCCAGGCATTTATCTAACACACATACAAACTCCATGATCTTACAAATTCCACTTTTATTTCACACCACTAGGATCCATAAGCAAAAGAACATGATATCAACGGGGTACAAAGTACAAGTGCAATGTTGAAAGCGTTCCCCATGATACATGGTTCTGCTAACTTCAACTTATAAAGCGCAACATATACGCAACAAAGAAGGACCCAATGGTTCAAGTTTATTAAATGCAGAAAGTAAAGTGTGCCATCAAGTTCGTGAGAGCTTTAATCACTAGTTTTCTCATAACAAGTTTAATTTGGAAGGTAAACATGTAACTACCTCGGTGAATTACACTCTTAGTTACATGCCTAGATGAACGAAAGTGGTTAAAATAGTACGGTGGGGCCCGGGGCCACTCACGGTAGACCTTTCGGCCGTCCTAACCACTTCCAGATCATCGGGACAAGAACGAGCGGCGTAATCGGCAGGCGAAGGGATCAACTACATACACAAGTGTGTATGTATGCAAGCCAGATACAACAGTCCTCAGAGGCATTCCATCTAAAAGAAATAGAAATATTGCAACTCCATACGGCAAGATTCAGATATCCTAAATAGAGATAATATTTTAGGATAGATCCTCATACATCACACATCAGAGTACCAGGCGGAAGCGGAAAACAAGGTCCGAGTACGGATAAGAAGCAAATCGGCATAAGATGCCACATAAAGAAACACATCCCGCCCACAGATCTCACTGATCCCCGTTCCCGGAATCTCTACACCGAATGATCGTTGCCAACATCATCTGTCTCCTCCACCCAGTATCCATCTTGCGGGTACACCTGTTCATCTGAATCAAACAATTTATTGTGTGAGACCCTAGGGGTACTCAGCAAGTCTTTATGCCACTAAAGGGGACACAACCTGGGGTGACGCAATTGCAGCAAAAGATCATAACTAACAAGTCTAAAGATACTCGCTAACCATCCGCCTAACCAATGATAGACGGATGTCCGTGAATTAAGAACAACAGTTGTAACAGTATAATTAACAGATCCATCCTCCTCCTCGCTTACCAACGAGGAAGCGGACGAACAACCCCAATCCGTTGGCAGTTTTATTAACCATTCCATGAGTATTGCACTATTTACTAGTCAGGTACTTAGTCAATTTAAAAGCGGTACTTTAGTTAGACTTGTCTATGATTGAGAAATTGTGCTCCAAGTCGTCCATAACCGTGGACACGGCTTTCAGAAAGATTTACCCTGCAGGGGTGCACGAATAGCAACACACACTCGATCAACCTCGGAAAAACCAACTCAAAACCCAACGAGGCATTCACGACAAAGCGATCACAGGATTCAGTAATATTTCAGGGGGCCATCCCATTAAGCTACCCGCGACAAAGCTAGCTGACTCCAAGACGGACTCAAGGTTTGTGTGAACGGCGGTAAACGACTGGGAACCCGAAAATGTGACTGGGCTTGTCGATACAGCGAAAACGTGTCACGGTCCAAAATAGTACAGGTGCTCCTCGCACAATCTTAAATAAAGCAGTAACATGGCATAAGTACATGATAGTAATAAAGCCCCAAACTAATTGTGGCCCCAAGAAATAGAAATGAATCAAGCTCTGGCTCAGGGGGTCCATAAGGCCTCCCGGATGTGGATAGTGCGAATAGTCAAGGAACAGGAATCAAGTACTCGGGGTCCTACGGGACACAAGTGAGCATGAAAAACCAAATAGCAGATATTGCTCACCGGTGCCTCTTTCATTAGTTATCCCATTACTACTCAGGTTATGTTTTTTAGGTACCTCATTGTTCATCAGACACTCACATACCCTACACATGCTTTTCTACGACTCACATGGCTCAAACAACTCCTGTAGTAATGTCTCATGGGATGGAGGAACAAGCTTCGGTGGGGTTTTAAAATAAAGGCTATGCAGTACTTGGGATTCAATTTAATGCAATCGCGACTCAATGATGCAAGAATTAGATCGAGGCAATAGGTACTATATGTATGCAAGCATGTGGTAGTGCTTGCCTGGCAGCTCAGTTGAAGCGAGAGATGGATCTGGGTAGTACTCCTGTGATTCCTGGTAATTCTCCTGCTGGGCGTCTATTCGAAGAAGAACCAAACAAACAAGGGCCAACATAAATAAGGTGCACAAGCATTGAATTAAAATGCGACAAGCAAACAAGCATGCCATGATGAATGATGCACAATTTACATGGCATTAAAGTAGCATGGCAAGGGTGAGGTGTGGGTACAAGAATAGAGCATTTTATTAATTATTTAACCAAGTTTTATTGGTCATAAACAATGATGATTTTTAAATATGGCATGATGCATGCTTCAAATCAGAACAAGGAATGCAAAGATAGAATGGGCTCGTTGCACTGATCGATTTAGACATATTATTTGTCAAATTTGGAGTTATAGATTTAAAGTTATTGATTTATTAAGAAAAGGGCATTTTATTTGTAATTTTAATCATCTCGAAATTTTAAAGTGCTCAAATAATATTTTGAAGGCTATATTTGAAATCCTCACATTTTTCTGATTCAAAAACATATATTATTTGTATTATTTGGATTTATAATTTAAAAGTTATTTAAAATCTGATTTGAATTTGTATTTAACAATTTCTGGAAAAGTTTAATTAAAACAGAAAATCGCCAGGACTTTTTACACACGGCCAGCACTAGCCCAAGTCACTGACGAATGGGGCCGGCGCTAACTGGGCCCAGTGGTCAACGTTGCACAGCCGCGGGCTTTTCTCACTCTAGGGCTAGCTAGCCATTGCGAATGGCAGGTGGGGCCAGCGGGCTATGGCCCATGTGCCAGTGGCAGAACCCGCAGAGACTGACAGGTGGGGGGCGTGCTGGAGCGCAGGTTGAGGCTACGAAAACCGGGGTGCCTTTTTGTAAAATGCCCACAGGCACAGACAGGTGGGGTCAGTCTGGACCGCGGGTTGAGCCGGCAAAAGACGTAGGGGTGTAAGTGCAAAAAGGGGGTCGCGGTACTGTGGATCTTCTTCTCGTCTGATGGATCTGACAGACGCGCGCGGCGCGGCGAGGCGGGGTTTCGTACCGGGGATCTAGGGCTCGCTCTTGGGGGCGGTAACCAGTGCGGCTGAGTGCGGGATGGTGACAGGAAAGCGGACAGGCGCTAGATAGGTCGCTGCGTGACGCGGCGACGTGCAGACGCGCGCGACCACGGCGCACTGAGAGTGCTCGGCGAAACGCCTGCCGCGGCTAGGGTTTTATGGCGTGGCAGAGGGTGTCTAGGCGGGAGAGGGACTCACCGCGGGGTGGTTGACGACGGCGGATCGGGGCGGGACGCAGCAGAACGTCGACGGAGCTGGCGAACGGCGGCACTAGGGTTTCGGTGGACGTCGTCGTGCTGCGGCAGTTGTGGGGCTCCTCCTCCTCGCTGGCGCGTACGGTGCGACTAAGAAGAACGTCCTCGGCCTCCTTGATCACCTCCACGTCGCGTACACCGGCTGGAACGAGGAGTCTGCGGTGGTGCTAGCGGTGATCGGTGGCCGGAGTTGGAGAAGGAGGGGTACGGGGTAGCTGGGGAGGAGAGGGGAGGAAGGGCACGCGCGCTGGTAGATCTGGAACGATGCCAGGACAGAGGGGAGGATAGGGACGGGGTAGGAGGGTGAGGCCGTGGGGTAGACGGTGGAAAAGGTGGCTCGACCCTTTTTCTCCTCTGCCTCACGTGCTCGCCGTGTGAGGCCAGGCCAGGCCAGGTAGGGTGGAGGCTGCCAGGTGGGGACGGCGTGGCTGTGCGGCTGGGGCCAGCATGGCATAGAGAAAGGGAGAGAAAAGAGAGAGGAAGGCTCGGGTTAGCTAGGTTAGGAGGGAGTAGATGGCTCGGTCTAGGGTTTGGTTAGGTTAGAGAGGGTAGCTGGGGTGGGGCCTGCATGGCAGGGAGAGGGAAGCCTTGGCATGGTGAGAGGAGGGAGGTGAGGTGAGGTTAAGAGTTAGGGTTTAGATTAGAACTAGGGTTAGGGAGAATAGAGAGAAAACTAGGGTTAGGGTTTAATTAGGGTGTTTAGGTTTTAAAAACATGCTTATAAGACCAAACCAAGATGAAAGGTGAGGGCTTTGGTTTAGCATAAGGTGAGGTGAAGGTGAACCCAAGAAAAAGAGAGAGGAAATGGGGTTTATGGAAAAATGCCTCATTTGATCATGCATGATGGGAAAAATGGAGTTGATGGGAACATGGGGATGGTGGAGAGAGATGGAAATGATCCCACAAAGAAAGAACCACTAAAACAAAGAGAAAAACAAATGGGCCAAAGGTGGTGGTACTCTTGCATGGCCCATGCATAATAATTAATGGCCATGTTTATGCTTGTGAAAACAATAATAATAACATGGCACTATTCTTATGCATTCCAAAATATGGAGCAAAGGCCAAGAAAAAGAAAAATAGAATTGGATCCAACCCAACCCACATGAGCTAGATTAAATGCCCAAAAGAAAAAGAATAGCTCATGATTAACTAGGTTGGTGGAAATATGAGGTGGTGACAAAGAAAGGTGGTGGAGTGGAATAAAAGATATGCCCCCAACTCAACTTGGGCATCTAGCATTTATCAAGAACCAAAACAATGTATTAAGAACCAAATACAATTTATAATGCATATGAGAGGAGAACCAAAAGGAAAAGGGTTTAATATGATGCTCAAATGCAAGGTGGCATGATGACATGAGCATTATATAATTATGATGCAACAATTATATGTAAGAAGTAGCCATTATATTACTAAACCATGTAGCATTACAATTGTTAGACAAATGGGATGCTACAACTCTCCCCCACTAAACAGGAATCTCGCCCCAAGATTCTAGGAAGAAGAAGAAGACTCAAAGAGGGTAGGATACTTGGCACGGAGCTCATCTTCACGTTCCCAAGTGGCTTCATCAACGGAATGGTGCGACCACTGCACCTTGCAGAACTTGATGGACTTGTTGCGAGTCCTTCTTTCTGCGACTTCAAGAATTTTTATGGGGTGTTCTTGATAAGACAGATCTTCTTGGAGATTGATGAGTTCATGGTCCACGGTCCTGCCGGGATCCTTGAAGCACTTCTTGAGTTAGGAGATGTGGAAAACATCATGGACCTTGAGTTTTTCGGGAAGCTCAAGAGCATAAGCAACTTCTCCTCTTCTTCCACGAATTTTGAAAGGACCGATGTATCTAGGAGCCAGCTTTCCTTTGATACCAAAGCGGTGCGTGCCTCTCATGGGAGTGACACGGAGGTAAACGAGATCACCAGGCACATACTCCATGTCCGTGTGCTTTCTGTCATAATTGCTCTTCTGGTGACTTTGAGCAATCTTTAGATTTTCAAGAATGATGTGAACCTTCTCCTCCGCTTGAGTTACAATGTCGGGGCCAAACAATATTCTTTCACCTGCGCTCGACCAACCAATCGGAGTTCTGCATTTGCGACCATAGAGAGCCTCAAATGGTGCCATCTTTAGACTTTTCTGGAAGCTGTTGTTGTAAGAGAATTCAGCATAAGGAAGACATTCTTCCCACTTCATGCCAAAAGAGATAATGCAAGCACGGAGCATATCTTCCAGAATCTGATTGATCCTTTCAACTTGTCCTTGCGACTGAGGGTGGTAAGCTGTGCTGAAGTTCAATTTTGTTCCCAAAGCATTTTGGAAACTTCCCAAGAACTTGGAAGTGAAGATGCTTCCACAGTCTGAACTGATCTCAAGAGGAACTCCATACAGAGAGACAATTCTGTTGATATAGAGCTCAGCCAACTGAATTGCAGAAATTGTTTCCTTAACAGGAAAGAAGTGAGCTACTTTAGAAAGCCTGTCGATGACAACAAAGATTGCATTGTTGCCCTTCTGCGACCTTGGAAAACTAGTGATGAAGTCCATCTCTACTTTCTCCCATTTCCATTCCGGAGGCTTCAATGGCTGTAGATGACCGGAAGGTTTCTGATGGACAACTTTAACTCTGCGGCAGACATCACACTCCAAGACATACTTGTCACAATATCGTTTCAATCCAGGCCACGAATATTGTGTTTTTAAGTCCATGTACATCTTAGTGCTGCCAGGGTGGATAGAAAGAACAGAATCATGCGCCTCCTTGAGAACTTGCTCTCTTAAACCCGGGTAGTTCGGAACAAACATCCGGTGTTCAAAGAAAAGAGTGCCTTGGTCGTCGACGTGGAAAGACTCATACTTCGGAAGCTGAATGTTGGAGATGATCTTTTTAGTGTAAGGATCACCAAGTTGAATGGAGCGGACCTTTTCTTCCAAGAGAGGTGTTGCCAGAAGGTTCAGAAGATACCCTTGATCCACAATTTCAAGGTTTAGCTTGCGGAACTCCTCGCACAAGAGAGGTTGTTGTTCTTCCACCATGAGGTTGTTGACATAAGCTTTTCGGCTGAGAGCATCGGCCATAACATTAGCTTTGCCCGGAGTGTAGTTGATGGTCAAATCGAAATCATTGATTGTTTCAATCCACCTTCTCTGACGAAGGTTGAGGTCAGGTTGTGTGAAGATATACTTCAGACTCTTGTGATCAGAAAAGATCTCACAACGGTTGCCAAGCAAGTAATGCCTCCATACTTTCAAAGCAAAGACAACTGCTGCGAGTTCGAGGTCATGTGTGGGATAGTTGATCTCATGCGTCTTCAACTGTCGAGAGGCATAAGCAACAACTTGTTTTTCTTGCATAAGGACCGCACCCAATCCTTGCAATGAGGCATC
The DNA here is from genome assembly GCA_910589775.1 of Avena eriantha. Classification (NCBI taxonomy): domain Eukaryota; kingdom Viridiplantae; phylum Streptophyta; class Magnoliopsida; order Poales; family Poaceae; genus Avena; species Avena eriantha. The sequence goes on from OU342743.1 coordinate 45,389,983, forward strand.
ACAGAATATCTGGAAAGGCTTTGATGTATCTGGAGGAACTAAGACTGGTGTGGAAGTGAGCTTCTCTTTGAGTGTTTCAAAGCTTGCTTGACATGCAGGAGTCCAAAGGTATTTCTTGCCTTTCTTGAGGAGATCGGTAAGAGGCTTTGCAATCTTCGAGAAGTTTTGAACGAAGCGACGGCAGTAACTGGCCAAACCAAGGAAACTCCGGACTTCTTTGACGTTTATGGGTGGAAGCCAGTCCATAATTGTTTTAATAGTTTCTGGGTTGACGGCAATGCCCTTGGCAGAGATGACGTGACCAAGGTATGTGACTTGAGGTAGCCAAAACTCACACTTGGAGAACTTTGCATACAGGCGGTTCTCACGAAGCTTGTTTAGGACACACCGAAGGTGTTCTTCATGTTCTTCCTTAGACTTAGAATAGACTAGAATGTCATCCAGATAGACCACAACGAACTTATCAAGATACTCCATGAAAACCGAGTTCATAAGCCTCGAGAAGGTGGCAGGTGCGTTGGTGAGACCGAAAGACATGACCGTGTACTCATGCAGGCCATAGCGAGTGGTGAAAGCTGTTTTGGGAACATCTTCCTTGCGAATCTTGATTTGATGGTAACCACTTCTCAAATCAAGCTTAGAGAATACCACAGCTCCAGCTAGCTGATCGAAGAGATCATTAATCCGCGGAAGGGGATATTTATTCTTGATGGTTTTAGCATTGAGAGCCCGATAGTCAACACAAAGTCTATCAGTCTTGTCTCGCTTCTTCACAAAGATGGTTGGGCTACCCCAAGAAGAAGTACTGTGCTGAATGAAACCCAACTTCTCTTGTTCATCAAGCTGACGTTTGAGTTCAGCCAACTCAGCAGGACCCATTTTATAAGGCCGCTTGGAGATAGGAGCGGTACCAGGTTCAAGTTCAATCACAAACTCAACCTCACGATCCGGAGGCATACCTGGCAACTCTTCAGGAAAAACATCTGAAAACTCACAGGCTACCGGAACACTCTGAATACCTTCCATAGCATCATCATTCAGAGCCGCCAAAGAGTAAAGCTGAATTGCAGGAGTCAGACTTGGAGAATAGACTATATGGCCTTCAGGAATTTTCAGAGAAACCGAACGTTCAGCACAATCAATTACAGCTGCATTTGCTGTTAACCAATCCATGCCCAAGATAACATCGATATCAGAATTGCCCAAAATAATTAAGGAAGCCGGAAATGAAGAGCCGCCAATCTCAATTTGATTGCCATGGCTGATATGAGCAGCCCTCATGTTTGACCCAGGAGATTGTACCACAAGACGATGCAATAAAGGAACCATAGTCAGATCATGCTCATGCGCAAACTTGTGAGAAACAAAAGAATGAGAAGCACCAGAATCAAACAAAACTCGTGCAGGGACTGAGTTAACAGGAAGCATACCCATCACAACTCCAGGTGCATGCTCAGCTTGAGCGGCGTTGACACAGTTGGCACGAGCAACCGCAGACCCAGGCTTGGTGTTGATGTTGAGAGCCTGAGGTGGAGGTTCATGAACCATAGGAGAGCTTGCCGCAGGTCTTGGAGGTGGTGGTGGAAGAGCTTTGTTGTTCATTGGACAACTCCAGTGCTGATGCCCAGTGTTTCCACAAGTATAGCAAGTACCAGGTGGACATGGAGCAACGTAGCTAGGGACTCCGCCAGGCGCTCCAGGGTAGTTGTGGTTGTAGCCCCTGGGAGCCGCAGTGAAGGAGTTTGGTGGCCTTGCCGCATAGCTTGACGGTCTTGGTGGAGCAGGGAGCGACGGTGGGGTGTTAGGAACCTAGACACGACGCTTAGAAGGAGCTGCCATAGCAGAAGAGCTTGTTGTATCGCGGCTGTGTTTCTTTGACTCCTCAAACACTTGCCTACTTGCTTCTTCCTGCAGAGCTGTGTGTTGGAGTTCCAGAAAAGACCCCGGCCTTGCATGAGTGATTGCATATTTGATGGAAGCATTGAGTCCTTGCCTAAACCTCTTTTGCTTCTTCTTGTCATCAGAGATCTCATCGCCACCATACCGAGAAAGGTTCATGAAGTTTCTGATGTAGGTATTGACATTGTCAGTGCCCTGCTTGAGGTTGAGAAACACTTCCTTCATCCTTTCCATGACAATTTCTGACAGATATTGCTCTTTGAAAGCAGCAGTGAATTGCTCCCAAGTAGGTTGAAAACCAGAGAGGTCTGCCTTAAGGTAATTTTCCCACCACAGAACTGCATCTCCCTTCAGAAGGTGAGTGGCACATTTGACCCATTCTTGCTCGGGAACATCCGCAGTCATCAGCAACCTTGACACTTCACGTAGCCAATCATCCGGATCAAGTGGCTGATCAGACACCTCAAATTGGCGTGGGTTGAACTTGAGAAAACTCTTGATGTCTCCTCGCTTGGGAGGTGGAGGTAGCGGGACAAACTCATTCCTCCTGACACTTTCCTCGAAGCGCTGCTGGTTCTGCTGCATAGTGCCCAAAGCATTTGCAATACTTGCCAAAGCAGCCCCCAGTTCAGGTGGTATGTCCTCCTCAGAACGGTGTGGTGGTGCCATCCTGTGATTGATAAAAACACAAGTCAGTACTATGATGGAGAATAATAATAATCCAAAATAGTACCAAAATGGAATTAACCAAGATTAAAGGATACAATTCACTAAGATGATATTAAAATATCAACAAAGTTCAAGGCACCTAGAAGATATTAAGCATAATGCACACGACTGAACAAGGAGTGTGGTACACAAACTAACAAAGAAAAAAAATTCCGCAAATTTCGGCATTAAAATACCACTATATGCGCAAAACCACTTCACGAATCAAGATTAGTAACTCTACTAATTCAATATACAAGAGCAAATGATAAAAGTAGTGGTATGGTCGCGACTTCATCCCGCACTCAAATCATTACTTCGCACATGAACAAACAAAACACATATCCCAACACCTTCTTCTGAAGATGAACCTAAAGATTGGTAACTACGAAAAGAACACCCCAACAAGATAACATCGGATAACAAAGAGTAAGATAGATCGCATCGGTATACAACGAATCAGATAGATCGCGTCGGTTTACAAAGGACTGTCGGTATGGAATGTACCAACAGTTGATAACCAAAAGGCAGATAGAGATAACATTTGGATGCAACAGATAGACAAGGGATTCACACACACACACACACACACTATGGTACTACGGAACCCAGAACACGAGAATCCTAGTTTGAATTTTAGAAGAGGATTAAAAACGTTACACTACATTACCAGAAAAAGGGTGGGTGGGTGGGTAAGAAGAAAAATGGAAGCAGTCCTACTCTCACGTTTGTTTTTCCTAATATACATAGCTACCAAAAATATTTGCTAGACTGACAATGACCATTTTGGCTGAGACCCTGAAGGGCGGGATGGCTCTGATACCAATTGTAACTACCTCGGTGAATTACGCTCTTAGTTACATGCCTGGATGAACGAAAGTGGTTAAAATAGTACGGTGGGGCCCGGGGCCACTCACGGTAGACCATTCGGCCGTCCTAACCACTTCTAGAGCATCGGGACAAGAACGAGTGGCGTAATCGGCAGGCGAAGGGATCAACTACATACACAAGTGAGTATGTATGCAAGCCACATACAACAGTCCTCAGAGCCATTCCATCTAAAAGAAATAGAAATATTGCAACGCCATACGGCAAGATTCAAATATCCTAAATAGAGATAATATTTTAGGATAGCTCCTCATACATCACACATCAGAGTACCAGGCGGAAGCGGAAAACAAGGTCCAAGTACGGATAAGAAGAAAATCGGCATAAGATGCCACATAAAGAAACACATCCCGCCCACAGATCTCACGGATCCCCGTTCCCGGAATCTCTACACCGAATGATCGTTGCCAACATCATCTGTCTCCTCCACCCAGTATCCATCTTGCGGGTACACCTGTTCATCTGAATCAAACAATTTATTGTGTGAGACCCTAGGGGTATTCAGCAAGTCTTTATGCCACTAAAGGGGACACAACCTGGGGTGACGCAATTGCAGCAAAAGATCATAACTAACAAGTCTAAAGATACTCGCTAACCATCCGCCTAACCAATGATAGACGGATGTCCGTGAATTAAAAACAACAGTTGTAATAGTATAATTAACAGATCCATCCTCCTCCTCGCTTACCAACGAGGAAGCGGACGAACAACCCTAATCCGTTGGCAGTTTAAAAGAGGGACTTTAGTTAGACTTGTCTATGATTGAGAAACTGTGCTCCAAGTCGTCCATAACCGCGGACACGGCTTTCAGAAAGATTTACCCTGCAGGGCGACGCAGCGCGCAGAGAACTTTTTGCACCTCAGGCTTGCCTAGCCATTGTGACTTCCAGGTGGGACCAGCGGGTTTGGGCCCACGTGCCAGCGGCTGAGCCCGCAGAGTCTCTCAGGTGGGGTCGTGCTGGAGCGTGGGTTAAGGTTTACAAAAGCCAGGTCTCTTTTTGTAAAAACTCCCCAGGCACAGACAGGTGGGGTCTCGAGGGGGCGTGGGTTGAGCCAATTAAAAAGCTGGGTTTTTTTTAGCAAAGTGCGCGGCGGCACTGTTTTCCTTCTACGCGTTTCTGACGAAACTGAAGGCACGCACGGTGACAGCGGGCGCGCGGCGCGGTGGGGATTCGATCCGGGGACCTGGGCGTGCGCGTGGAGGGCGAAGCCGCTATGGTAGGACGGGGTCGTTGTCAGGGAGTAGCTAGGCGGCTATGTGAGGAACTATGCGGCGCGGGGGCGTGCAGACACCAGCGACCGCCGGCGCACAGAGGATGCTTGCTGAAACGAACAGCGAGACCGGAGGGTGTTAGCGAGGATGTCAGGTCGGTGGATCAGCTCACCGCGAGTCCGGCGGAGAGGTTGGATCGGAACAAAACGCGACGGATCGTCGACGAAGCAGACGCACCAGGATCTAGGGTTTGCGTCAGGGCGGCGGTGGTTCTGGCGGTCCTGGGGCTTCTCCTCCTCGCTGGCGTGCTCCGGGCGATGCAGAAGAACCTCCCTGGCCTCCTTGACCACCTCCACGTCGCGCTCGTCGGTTGGAACGAAGAGACGACGGTGGTGCTGACGGTGACCGACGAGAGGGCTCATTTAGGGTTTTGTTAGGGTGGCTCGAGTTGGTTAGGTTAGAGAGTGGGGGTAGATCAAGGGGTGGTGGTGATGGCTTAGAGAGGAAGGTGAGGGTGAGTTTATGTTTAGGGTTTTAGCTTAGGGTTGGTGTTAGCTAGAGAGAGAGAGAGAGAGAGAAGGTGGTGAGGTATTAAAAGGAGGGGTAGGGTAGATGGTTTTAGGTTTTATGATCTATCAAGATCCAACAAGGTGAAAAGACAAGGGTGTGGTGAGAGATAGAGGTGGGTATAAGATATAACCTCAATTGATCATGCATGGATGAGGTGATGGTTTAAAGGAGGGAAAGGCTTGATACCCATGACAAGGACAAAGAGCAAGAGGAGGAGGTATGAGAGAGAGAAAGAGATGTTTAACAAAAGGGAAGATCCACTCAAAACCAAAGGGAAAACAAAAGGGGAAAAGATGGTGGTGAAGATTTGCATGGCCCGTGCATGTGTAATAAATGCCATGTTTTATTCTTGTGACAACACAATAAATATCCATGGCCTTTATACATATCCATTCCAAAATATGGTGTAAGGCCAAGCTATAGGGAAAGATAATTGGATTCATCCCAACCCACATGAGCTAGATGCAAAGCCAAAAGAAAATAAAGCTCATGGGTGGAAAAAGGATGGTGGAATAATAAGGTGGTGACAAAGAAAGGTGGTGGAGTGGAATAAAAGATATGCCCCCAACTCAACTTGGGCATCAAGCATTTATCAAGAACCAAATACAATGTATCAAGAGCCAAATACAATTATTAATGCATATGAGAGAAGATGCAAAAGAAAAGGGGTTTTATATGATGCTCAAATGCAAGGTGGCATGATGACATGAGCATGATATAATTATGATGCAACAATTATATGTAGGAAGTAGCCATTATATAAACTAGGCTAGTAGCATTGCAATTGTTAGACAATTGGGATGCTACAACTCTCCCCCACTAAACAAGAATCTCGCCACGAGATTCCTAGGAAAAAGAAAACAACACAAGGTGAGGCGGGTGTTCGGAACGAAGGTGACCCTCACGTTCCCAAGTTGATGAACCACGGAATGGTGCGACCCTTGCACCTTGCAAAACTTGCTAGACTTGTTGCGAGTCTTGCGTTTGCTTGAGACACAAAGGGTTAGAAGAATTGAAGGATTGTCGTGAGGCAAGAAGGGTAGGATGAACATAGCTCCGGTTTTTCGAGAAACAAGATAAAAGACTAGAACCCCTTGTGAAAGAAGAGGAAAAGATGATGTATCATGGATAAAGAAAAGACACACCGTTAAGATTAAAGATTTACCGATACTAGAGAGGATGTATCTTTGTATCGCCGGAAGAAAGAGCTAGATTGGAGAGGTTTTGAACCACTATGACAATAGCATTGTATCTTCTCTCGGATTAAAGGAATGGAGATTGGGAAACATTATTGCCTTCAAACAACAAAGTTCCTTGATATCAACGGAAGTATTGAGTTAGACATTGTCGGATTGGATTTTTTTTACGCAGGTAAGAACCTAAGGATCACGCAATTGAGGTGCGCGAATATATCTTCAAGATAAGGAGGTGATGCTAGATTATGGTGGGATCCGAGAAGAAAAGAATATAGAGGATCTGGAGTTTATTGTAGGGATACTTGTTGCTTTCTATAAACTTGAGGCTAATGCAATAGATTTGCGACTGATGGCATCAACCATAATTGGCTTTACCACCGAAAAAGAATTGATGAAACAAAGGGAGAGATAGTTTTCCTTCCATGTTGTTTGGGAATGTCGAGCACCAGTAGAAAGACGAGGACAGAAAAGAGTTTTTTGTTTGTTCCCACCAGATAATTAAAGATTTTGCTCTGTGTAGAAAGGGTGAGATCACCAACAAGAGATTATTGATTACTTTCTTCGAGGGAGCACTCCGGAACAACAAAGACGGAAGTAAAAGTATCGAGGGATAAAGGTCACTTCTATCTTCCGTGGAATGAGTGGAATCACATTAATTCACCAATTCAATGTACAAGAGTGAATGATAAGAGTAGTGGTATGGTATCTACTCCATCCCGCACTCAAAGCATTACTCCGTACATGAATAAGAAAATCATGCAACCCAACTACTAAACAGACTGAAGGTATTGACAAGAAGAGCTCATGGAACTCCGTAAGAAAACAAAATTGATGCAAACGATTCACCGGATCCAAGATAGATAAGGGTGATGATGTTGTCGTCATATCAGAAGTAACAAGCCACCGGAAAGATATGAAGAAGATCACGGAGACAACTGCAAGATTCCACGGATAAAGAAAAAGATAGCACCACTTGAACAGAAGGATTACAAAAGATCTAAAAAATCTTCATGGCCTCCGGTGGATTGAACATAGACGATAGAACGAGAGGGTTTCAAAAGATTACTTGACGAGACTGAGGTGAAAAGAACTCCATGTTCTTCTTGAAATGATTGAGAAAGATTTAGCAGTCTTGAGGAAATCTTCAGCGGAACGACAATGATAACTCGCCAACAAGGAAAAACTCCGGGTTTGATTGAAGTTGGAGGATGGACTTAACAATGGGCTTGCTGATTCCAGAATTGAAGCGATGTATTTAGCAGAAGGACGTGGTCGAGATAGGTGACTTCAAGAAGCCAGAATTCACACTTTGAGAACTTTGCACACAGGCAGTGTTCACGAAGCTTGAGAGAAAAGGACACAGATGATCTTCCATGTCCTTCCATTGATATAGAATAGGCAAGCATATCATGAAGATATACCACCACGGATTAACAAGATATTCCCAGAATACCAAGTTCAAGAGGCGAGAGAGACGAACAAATGCTCGAAACACTTCCTGAGCTCAACACCTCTTTGAAAGATCAATATTAAGAGCACAGGTTCGTGTTGAAGAAGATGCACTGGCAGAATAGATTATCTGGTCCTTCAGAAGAGAACAAGAAATGCCACCTGGTTCACATTGTCGATCGGATCGCCGATTACAAAGATAAAGAGATCTTGGATAACGGAACGATGATAGCTCATACCTTAAGAAAAGCTATCAGAGGCGAAAAGATGCAATTCCCTCGTATTAAAGAGAATTTTGCGGATATGGAGTTCAGAAAGATGTGAAGCATGATAGACAGATGATAGACCATCGTAGTGCCTTACGAAAATTCCGGATTGCCAAAGATACTTGAATATGATGAAGATATGATCACGGTATAACTCAAAATCACAGGAGATAACCGCCATCATTTGGAGGGTGCAATTGGTAGCATTAACCATACTTCACTCCTGATAAGTGTCATATAGATATGTCGAGAGCCACTTTACAATCACAAGCATCGGATCGACACTTGTTATGTAATTAGCCCAAGAGAATTGATGATGAAGTAAAACTCCAGGATTAAGCATCGGTGACAAAGAATGAGTTAGCATGAACATGCCAATAAAAGGAAGACAGATAATGTTTCACACACGACGGAAGAGGAGTGTGGAAACACAGATGTATGAAAGAAAAAAATTCTGCATTTTTCAGCATTAAAATACCAATAGATGTGCAAAACCACTTATCAGATAGAGATTAGCAACTCCACATTCTGTGAAAGCATGCTGGAAGGAAGAACACCCTTAACAAGATTGCGCCGGTTAACAAAGAGTAAGACAGATCGCGTCGGTTACAAAAGCCTATCGTTATGGAATGTACCAACAGTTGATAACCAAAGGCAGATAGCGATAACAAGTTGGATGCAACAGATGGACAAGGAATTCACACACACACACACACAACCTATGGTACTACGGGAACCAGAACACGTGAATCCTAGTTTGAATTTTTAGAAGAGGATTGAAAACGTTACACTTCCTTACTAGAAAAATGGTGGGTGGGTGGTAAGAAGAAAAATGGAAGCAGTCCTACTCTCACGTTTTGTTTTTCCCTAGTATACATAACTACCAAAAATATTTGCTAGACTGACAACGACCATTTTGGCTGAGACCCTGAAGGGCGGGATTGCTCTGATACCAATTGTAACTACCTCGATGAATTACGCTCTTAGTTACATGCCTGGATGAACGAAAGTGGTTAAAATAGTACGGTGGGGCCCGGGGCCACTCACGGTAGACCTTTCGGCCGTTCTAACCACTTCCAGAACATCGGGACAAGAACGAGCGGCATAATCGGCAGGCGAAGGGATCAACTACATACACAAGTGAGTATGTATGCAAGCCACATACAAAAGTCCTTAGAGCCATTCCATCTAAAAGAAATAGAAATATTGCAACGCCCTACGGCAAGATTCAAATATCCTAGATAGAGATAATATTTTAGGATAGCTCCTCATACATCAAACATTAGAGTATCAGGCGGAAGCGGAAAACAAGATCTGAGTACGGATAAGAAGAAAATCGGCATAAGATGCCACATAAATAAACACATCCCGCCCACAAATCTCACGGATCCCCGTTCCCGGAATCTCTACACCGAGTGATCGTTGCCAACATCATATGTCTCCTCCACCCAGTATCCTTCTTGCGAGTACACCTGATCATCTGAATCAAACAATTTATCGTGTGAGACCCTAGGGGTACTCAGCAAGTCTTTATGCCGCTAAAGGGGACACAACCTGGGGTGACGCAATTGCAGCAAAAGATAATAACTAACAAGTCTATAGATACTCGCTAACCATCCGCCTAACCAATGATAGACGGATGTCCGTGAATTTAGACAACAGTTTTAACAGTATAATTAACAGATCCATCCTCCTCCTCGCTTACCAACGAGGAAGCGGACGAACAACCCCCATCTGTTGGCAGTTTTATTATCCATTCCATGAGCATTGCACTATTTACTAGTCAGGTATTTAGTCAATTTAAAAGCGGTACTTTAGTTGGAATTGTCTATGATCGAGAAACTATGCTCCAGGTCGTCCATAACCGCGGACACGGCTTTCAGAAAGATTTACCCTGCAGGGGTGCACAAATAGCAACACACACTCGATCAACCTCGGAAAAACCAACTCAAAACCCAACAAGACATTCACGACAAAGCAATCACAGGATTCAGAAATATTTCAGGGGGCCACCCCAATAAGCTACCCGCAACGAAGTTGGCCGGCTCCGAGACGGACCCAGGGTTTGCGACGACGGCTTTAAACGACTGGGAACCCGAAAATATGACTGGGCTTGTCGATACCGCGAAAACGTGGCACGATCCAAAACAGTACAGGTGCTCCTCGCACAATCTTAAATAAAGCAGTAACATGGCATAAGTACAAGATAGTAATAAAGCCCCAAACTAATTGTGGCCCCAAGAAATAAGAATGAATCAAGCTCTGGCTCAGGGGGGTCCATAAGGCCTCCCGGATGTGGATAGTGCGAATAGTCAAGGAACAGGAATCAAGTACTCGGGGTCCTACGGGACACAAGTGAGCATGAAAAACCAAATAGCAGATATTGCTCACCGGTGCCTCTTTCATTAGTTATCCCATTACTACTCAGGTTATGTTGTTTAGGTACCTCGTTGTTCATCAGACACTCACATACCCTACACATGCTTTTCTACGACTCGCATGGCTCAAACAACTCCTGTAGTAATGGCTCATGGGGTGGAAGAACAAGCTTCGGTGGGGTTTAAAAGTAAAGGCTATGCAGTACTTGGGATTCAATTTAATGCAATCGCGACTCAATGATGCAAGAATAAGATAGAGGCAATAGGTACTATATGTATGCAATCATGTGGTAGTGCTTGCCTGGCAGCTCAGTTGAAGCGAGAGATGGATCTGGGTAGTACTCCTGTGATTCCTGGCAATTCTCCTGCTGGGCGTCTATTCGAAGAAGAACCAAACAAACAAGGGCCAACATAAATAAAGTGCACAAGCATATGAATTAAATGCGACAAGCAAACAAGCATGCCATGATGAATGATGCACAATTTACATGGCATTAAAGTAGCATGGCAACGGTGAGGTGTGGGTACAAGAATAAAGCATTTTATTAATTATTTAGCCAAGTTTTATTGTCATAAACAGTTCTGATTTTTAATAATGACATGATGCATGCTTCAATTCAGAACAAGGAATGCATAGATAGAATGGGCTCGTCGCGCTGATCGGTTTAGACATTTTGCCCAATTTGGAGTTATAGATTTAAAGTTATTGATTTATTAAGAAAAGGGCATTTTATTTGTAATTTTAATCATCTCGAAATTTTAAAGTGTTCAAACATTATTTTGAATAGCGTATTTCAATTCCTCACATTTTTCTGATTCAAAAACATATATTATATGTATTAGTTGGATTTATAATCCAAAAGTTATTTAAAATCTGATTTAAATTTGAATTTGAACAATATCTGGAAATGTTTATTTAAAACAGAAAAGCAGGAGACATTTTATACTCAGACAGACCCAGCCTTAGTCGCTGACGGGTGGGACCGGCCTGACTGGGCGACGCAGCGCGCAGAGTACTTTTTGCACCTCAGGCTTGCCTAGCCGCCGTGACTTCCAGGTGGGACCAGCGGGTTTGGGCCCACGTGCCAGCGGCTGAGCCCGCAGAGTCTGTCAGGTGGGGTCGTGCTGGAGCGCGGGTTAAGGTTTACAAAAGCCAGGTCTCTTTTTGTAAAAACTCCCCAGGCACAGACAGGTGGAGTCTCGAGGGGGCGTGGGTTGAGCCGATTAAAAAGCTGGGGTTTTTTTAGCAAAGTGCGCGGCGGCACTATTTTTCTTCTACGCGTTTCTGACAAAACTGAAGGCACGCACTGCGACAGCGGGCGCGCGGCGCGGTGGGGATTCGATCCGGGGACCTGGGCGTGCGCGTGGAGGGCGAAGCCGCTGTGGTAGGACGGGGTCGTTGTTAGGGAGTAGCTAGGCGGCTATGTGAGGAACTATGCGGCGCGGGGACGTGCAGACACCAGCGACCGCCGGCGCACAGAGGGTGCTTGCTGAAACGAACGGCGAGACCAGAGGGTGTTAGCGAGGGAGAGGATGTCAGGTCGGTGGATCAGCTCACCGCGAGTCCGGCGGAGAGGTTGGATCGGAACGAAACGCGACGGATCGTCGACCAAGCAGACGCACCAGGATCTAGGGTTTGCGTCAGGGCGGCGGTGGTTCTGGCGGTCCTGGGGCTTCTCCTCCTCGCTGGCGTGCTCCAGGCAATGCAGAAGAACCTCCCTGGCCTCCTTGACCACCTCCACGTCGCGCTCATCGGTTGGAACGAAGAGACGACGGTGGTGCTGACGGTGACCGACGAGAGGGAGATGGTGTCGGTGGAGAAGAAGAGGGGAGAGGGCAAGGCCCTGGGGTGGATCTGGGAGAGGCAGAGGGACGTGGGAGAAAGAGGAAGTGTAGAAGAGGAGGGGGCGCCGTGGGGATCAGGTTGGAGATTTCCTCCTCCTCTTCACGTGCTCGAGCTGGGGCTCGACCTGGGGCAGGGTAGGCATGGCAGGTGGTCCAGGGAGAGGGCAAGGCGGGGCTCAGGTGGGACAGGCCCGGCAGTGAGAGAGAAAGAGAGAGGAGAGGGGGGCTCGGGCGTAGCTTCGGCTAGGGTTAGAAGTGGGGGTAGATGGGGTAGCTAGGTGGGGCCTGCATGGCATAGAGAAAGGGAGAGAGGCCGAGAGAGAGGGTCGGGTAGCTAGGGTTAGCTAGAGAGGGTGGCTCGGATTAGCTAGGTGGAGGGCTCGGTTAGGGTTTTGTTAGGGTGGCTCGAGTTGGTTAGGTTAGAGAGTGGGGGTAGATCAAGGGGTGGTGGTGATGGCTTAGAGAGGAAGGTGAGGGTGAGTTTATGTTTAGGGTTTTAGCTTAGGGTTGGTGTTAGCTAGAGAGAGAGAGAGAGAAGGTGGTGAGGTATTAAAAGGAGGGGTAGGGTAGATGGTTTTAGGTTTTATGATCTATCAAGATCCAACAAGGTGAAAACACAAGGGTGTGGTGAGATATAGAGGTGGGTATAAGATATAACCTCAATTGATCATGCATGGATGAGGTGATGGTTTAAAGGAGGGAAAGGCTTGATACCCATGACAAGGACAAAGAGCAAGAGGAGGAGGTATGAGAGAGAGAAAGAGATGTTTAACAAAAGGGAAGATCCACTCAAAACCAAAAGGAAAACAAAAGGGGAAAAGATGGTGGTGAAGATTTGCATGGCCCATGCATGTGTAATAAATGCCATGTTTTATTCTTGTGACAACAAAATAAATATCCATGGCCTTTATACATATCCATTCCAAAATATGGTGTAAGGCCAAGCTATAGGGAAAGATAATTGGATTCATCCCAACCCACATGAGCTAGATGCAAAGCCAAAAGAAAATAAAACTCATTGGTGGAAAAAGGATGGTGGAATAATAAGGTGGTGACAAAGAAAGGTGGTGGAGTGGAATAAAAGATATGCCCCCAACTCAACTTGGGCATCAAGCATTTATCAAGAACCAAATACAATGTATCAAGAGCCAAATACAATTATTAATGCATATGAGAGAAGATCCAAAAGAAAAGGGGTTTTATATGATGCTCAAATGCAAGGTGGCATGATGACATGAGCATGATATAATTATGATGCAACAATTATATGTAGTAAGTAGCCATTATATAAACTAGGCTAGTAGCATTGCAATTGTTAGACAATTAGGATCCTAGGGGTGGGAAACGAGGTCAGGGGGAGGTTTGGTCGGGAGCGGGTCCAGGGTGGGGCCCGACCGGCGGCTCAGGTGGCGTGCTAGGCGGGAAAAGGGAGGGAGTTGGGGTGCTGCGCATGGGCGGGGTGCAATGGGTGGCTGGGGAGGCTAAGGTGGCGGGCTGGGATTGGTGAGTGGGGTGAGTGGGGTGAGGTGGCGCGATGTGAGTGGATGTAGTGAGGTGGAGGGGGGCTGGGTAGATTAGGTTTGGGTAGTTTTAGGAATTTTGGAGGTGGCCGGTCAGGCTTTCGGGCCTGGCGGCCTTCCTCCTAAAAATAAAAGAAATATTTTATTATTTAAAACGGGGCTTTTGAAGACCGTTGGTAGACGAAATAAAATATTCCGGACAGACCCGGGTTTTATAGTTTGAATAAAAGACGGGGCGTTTAGAAAACAAAAATAGGCTTTTTCGAAAATAGTTTTATGCAAGCAAATGCAAGATGACATGAAGATGCTCAAATGCAAGGTGGCATGATGACATGAGCATGCGGCCATGATGATGCAATGCACAAAAACAACGTGATTTTTTAGTAGTGGTTTTTGCGGGGCGCCACAATTCGACACCACTAACAATGGATCTCGCCCTCGAGATCCGCCTCATGGTACCGGGAAGAAGGCTGATGATCGGATTCTTCTCACTTCGTGTAGATCCTCGCGACACCACTAACAAGAGGTCCTTGTCCGTAATCATCGGGAGAACACTCCGGAAACAAAAGGCGAAGGTAGAGGTATCCACAAAATAAACCCACCTCTAGCTTCCGTGGACGGAGTAAAATTGCTGGATCCACCGATTCAAAGTACAAAAGCGAATGATAAGAGTAGTCGGATGGTGATCAGTCCATCGCGCACTCAAACCATTACTCTGCACACGAATAGATGAATTATGCAACCAACTCTCGGAATTAGACTGAAGATCTCAACAAGCGAGGTTCGGAAACAAAGGAGGGATGCAGACTCTGCATCGGATCTGGCATAGATGATGTCATCGCGTCGGAAAACACCGGACGACACAACAAGGAACAAAGAATGGTACCACAGATAAAGGATCACTCAGATAGCAAGAAGTCCGGAGGTAGACACACCGTTGCCAAAGGAGGAAGCGAAACCCTGAAGGTACGACGGAAACCCAACCACGAGAATTCCTGGACTCGAAGAAAAGATAAGAGAGCAGATTTAAAACACGCAGAGGTAAGAGGAGAACAGCAGAGGGATAAGGAGTAAAAGCAGACCTAATCAGATCTATCCAACCATTTTTGCAAAATAGTTTTGACACTCTACTTCGGCCGTTAGCTAGGTTATCCTACAGGCTGGACTTGTGGGGTATCGCAACTGCTGAGCTCTGATACCACATGCTTGCATACATATAGTACCTATTGCCTCTATCTTATTCTTGCATCATTGAGTTGCGATTGCATTAAATTGAATTCCAAGTACTGCATAGCCTTTACTTTTAAACCCCACCGAAGCTTGTTCCTCCATCCCATGAGCCATTACTACAGGAGTTGTTTGAGCCATGCGAGTCATAGCAAAGCATGTGTAGGGTATGTGGGTGTTTGATGAATAACGAGGTACCTAAACAACATAACCTGAGTAGTAATGGGATAACTAATGAAAGAGGCACCGGTGAGCAATATCTGCTATTTGGTTTCTCATGCTCACTTGTGTCCCGTAGGACCCCGAGTACTTGATTCCTGTTCCTTGACTATTCGCACTATCCACATCCGGGAGGCCATATGGACCCCCCCTGAGCCAGAGCTTGATTCATTCTTATTTCTTGGGGCCACAATTAGTTTGGGGCTTTACTACTATCCTGTACTTATGCCATGTTACTGCTTTATTTAAGATTGTGCGAGGAGCACCTGTACTGTTTTGGATCGCACCATGTTTTTGCGCTATCGACAAGCCCAGTCACATTTTTGGGTTCCCAGTCGTTTACAGCCGTCGTCGCAAACCCTGGGTCCGTTCCGGAGCCGGCCAACTTCGTTGCGGGTAGCTTAGTGGGGTGGCCCCCTAAATATTTCTGAATCCTGTGATCGCTTTGTCGTGAATGCCTCGTTGGGTTTTGAGTTGGTTTTTCCGAGGTTGATCGAGTGTGTGTTGCTATTTGTGCACCCCTGCAGGGTAAAACTTTCTGAAAGCCGTGTCCGCGGTTATGGACGACTTGGAGCACAGTATCTCGATCATAGACAAGCATAACTAAAGTAGTGCTATAAATTTGACTTAATATATCTGACTAGTAATCAGATTCAACTATAACAGAATGGATATTAAAAATGCCAACAACTGCTGGATCTGGGTTGTTTTGTTATACCTGCCTAGTAAGTATTGCAACTCCAATGGAATGTGATAAAAGTACCAACAACTGTTGGGTTTTGGGATTCCTCAGGACAATTATATCTGACTAGTAAATGCTCCAACTACCACGGAATGATAACTAAAACCGCCCACTACTTATGCTTCAGGATGACTCATGCTATCTATATCTGATTAGTAATTGCTGCAACTATAACGGAATGAGTAAAACTGCCAACTGTGTGAGTTCCTTGGTTCGACTTCCTCGTTTGGTCTCGAGGGGAAAATACCAGGATGGGTTTGTTTGGTGTTAGCTTCAGGTTGGATCCGAATAGGTCTTTCTTACCCTTCTCTACTAGCCGCCAGTTGTATCAAGTCTCTATAGGTTGTCTAGTGCCGCTGCGCTGCCGCTTCAGCCCACCATACCTATGTAGGTGAGAGCCACCGAATTCTAGCCTCGCCGTGTACTGGCCTCAGTACTGGCGCTCCTATTTTTCTTTTGCCCTTTGTCGGCACCCCTTTTGTTTTAGCAGGTTTGAGATCGCCGTCGTTAGCAGGGTTACCCTTCCGGCTTGGCCTGGGTAGGGTTATGGACGCCATTGGTTATTCTTCAGGGCTCTTAGCCCCATTTGCATCTTGTCCATAGTCGGACGCTCTATCGATTTCAAGGTGATTTGGATCTTTGTATTGTATATCTGTATTCTTGACTCGTTGAGTCGCTGTTGTATATATATCTGTTCTATGGGTCCCATCGAGGACTGTTGTGTAATGGTATTACTTCGTTTTCCACCCGCACGAAAGTGCCTGGTGGGCGTCCTTGAATCGTTTCTATGCGGGTTTGGCGGAAAAGGGCTAAAACTTGCATAGGGCCGATTTGAGGGTGTTACAGAGTGGTATCAGAGCCCAGCAGTTGCGATACCCCACAAGTCCAGCCTATATGATAACCTAGCTAACGGCCGAAGTAGAGTGTCAAAACTATTTTGAAAAATCGGTTGGATAGATCTAACTAGGTCTGCTTTTATTCCTTATCCCTCTGCTGTTCTCCTCTTACCTCTGCGTGTTTTGATTCTACTCTCATATTTTCTTCTAGTCCAGGAATTCTCGTGGTTGGGTTTTCCGTCGTACCTTTAGGGTTTCGCTTCTTCCTTTGGCAACAGTGCTTCTACATCCGGTCTTCATGCTATCTGCGGAATCATTCATCTGTTGGACTTCTCTCTGTTTCTTTTTGTGACTTCCGGTGTTCTTCGACGCAACGACATCATCAACGCCAGATCCGATGCAGAGTCTGCATCCCTCCTTTGTTCCGAACCTCGTTTGTCGAGATCTTCAGTCTAATTCCGAGAGTTGGTTGCATAAATCCCCTATTCGTGTGCAGAGTAATGATTTGGGTGCGCGATGGACTGATCACCATCCGACTACTCTTATCATTCGCTTTTGTACATTGAATCGGCGGACCCAGCAATTTTACTCCGTCCACGGAAGCTAGAGGTGGCTTTTTTTGTTGATACCTCTACCTTCGCCCTTTGATCCCGGAGTGTTCTCTCGACGATCACGGACAAGGACCCCTTGTTAGTGGAGTCGCGGGGATCTACACGAAGCGAGAAGATTCAGATAGCCGACCTTCTTCCCGGTACCATGAGGCGGATCTCAAGGGCGAGATCCCTTGTTAGTGGTGTCGAATTGTGGCGCCCCGCAAAAACCACTACTAGAAAATCGCGTTGTTTTTGTGCATTGCATCATCATGACCGCATGCTCATGTCATCATGCCACATTGCATTTGAGCATCGTCATGTCATCTTGCATTTGTTTGCATAAAACTAATTTCGAAAAGTCCACCTTTGTTTTCTAAACGCCCCGTATTTATTTCAAATCAAATCTCGGTCTTTTCCGAATCTTTTATTTGTCTAAAAATTATTTACAAAAGCTTTTCTAAAAATAAAAAAAATAAAATAAACAAATAAAAATGTTTTTATTAGGGGAGGCAACCGGCCAGGCCCAGCCAGTTGGCCTACTACCCCAAACCCTAGACAATCTACCCTATCCCCAAATCCCCACGCTCCTTGTCCCGCCGCCATCCCCAACTCGCCCACGCGCATCACACGCCTAGCTGCACGCTGTCAGCGCCCCACCCCGCGCGGGACCTCCCCTGGCCCACTCCGATCACGCGCCTCACGACGTAACCACCCCACGACAACCCGGCATCCCGCAGCAATCCCCACGCCCAAAATCCCGCTGGTCCGCTCCTCCCCTGGCCCCACCCACGACGCCCCTCCTCTCTCCTTGTTTTCCTCAACCCCGCATCGCCGCCCGTCCTCGCTAGCGGCGCCGACGCCTCCCTTCGATCCCTAGCGGTGCCGACGCCCGTCCTCGCTCAGCAGCCTCCGCCGACCCCAGCTGCCTCAGTACCCCGCCCCAGGCGCACGTCCGCCTCCACCATCCGCGCGCCCCGCGCCCCTTCTTCCTCCCGCTTCTCTCTCTCCTCCCACCTACTGCGCCCTGCGCTTGCCGCCAGCGACCCGAGTTCGCCTCGCCGCCTCGGCCCACGGCGGCCTCCCTCCGGCCTTGCTCCGTCGGCCGCCGCCCTCCTCCCCGTGCTCGACCCGGCCGCCGGCCATGCACCTCATCGTCGCCCCGAGCTCCTTCTCAGCCACCGCTTCGCCTTGGTCCTCCTCAAGCCCGACCTCGCCAGGAACCGCGCGTCCTCGTCTCTGCCTCCATATGCAAGTACGGCTGTGTATCGATGTGGCCCAGCAATGTCTTGTATATATGTGTTGGAACGTTTTGCAGGACAAATGTATAGATGCCCTCGTGTTGATGCTACCGAGACCAGGAAAACGTGTTCGTGGGGTAGACGATGGCTCGGGTATCACTACTTCGGCTACTTCTGCCCCGGAAGGATCCAAGTCCATCACCGACCACCGGCGTCGAATCTCGGGAACTTCGTCCCGGAACTCCAAGGTTTCCGTCATGGAAACCGTGGCCTTTGACACGGAGCGTCGAGGCCCCCGAACCCGGAGAATCCCTGGACCCCAAGATCTACCGGAGCCGAACCCAAGTCCGACACCGTCACCCGAGAGCTTCGCCACGGAACGCCAAGTTCTCCTTCCCGAACGCCAAGACCGACCGAGATGCGGACCCGACAAGACATTCGCGACGGCAAGATCGACACCGACCTTGGCGAATCCGATGCGCCCCGACGCCAAACCAAGTCCTTCCCGGATGCGACAAGATCTACTTCCGTTGTCCGAGACCGATCCCGTCGACCCAACGGAACCCCAAGATCTTCGAACCGCCACATGTGATTCCCTTTTCCGAGACCCCCTATTTTATAATAAATAACATATACTTGTTGCAAATTAAATTGTTCATGCATGCATACTTGTCTGTCGTTTGGGGGCATCAGTCGTTTCACTGCATAATTAAATATGGAGTCTATATGCGGGCTATTCTAGTCTTATTTCGGACTCCATTTAAATTGGTGTAGCGAACCGATGCCATGTTTTGCCCTGTTCAGACAACATTTAAATTGCGGGGTTCTAAACAACTTGAACCATTTAATTAATTGTCGGGACCCCGGTTCCGCTTAATACTGCCTAATTGCACCGCATCTACATCATATCATAAGCATACCGGATCTTCTGCCGTAGTATTAAATATTTCATCCGGTGTTTCTTCTAGTGTGTGCTTCTTCGCGGATTAGGCCGATGAGTGGATGCGAGTATTGACAAGTTCTCCGGTTTTGGTCCGTCGACAGTGTTTTCCCAGGCGAGCATCTCTTCCCCTTCTACCTATTTTGCATTTATAGTCTTTATTTCCTCCTGTTGATCTATTGCTATCCGTGTCGTGATGCTTTAGTTTCCGCACCCCAGTTATATCCCGTGCAGCCTCTATAATGCCTTGGACACCTCCTATTACCTGTGTTTGGTAGATAGCTAGCCTTGTGAGTCGTAGTCACTTGCTCAGGTGTGATCTCGTGTTGTCAAGTACCACAGTTGTTGGAATCCTGGAAGATGTTAATGGTGGAGATGCTTACCAGTGGAGATGATCATGACTTTAAATACAACTATTAAAAATGCTAGATATAACTAATGCAGAGGCATCGGTGGGCAATAGATGTTATTTGGTTCTTCCACGCTCACTTGTGTCCCATAGGACCCCGAGTACTTGATACCTGTTCCTTGATTTTTCGCACTATCCACATCCAGGAGGCCTTATGGACCCCCCCTGAGCCAGAGCTTGATTCATTTCTATTTCTTGGGGCCACAAACTAGTTTGGGGCTTTATTACTATTCTATACTTATGCCATGTTACTGCTTTATTTAAGATTGTGTGTGGAGCACCTGTACTGTTTTGGATCGCGCCACGTTTTCGCGGTATCGACAAGCCCAGTCACACTTTCGGGTTCCCAGTCGTTTACAGCCGTCGTCACAAACCCTGGGTCCATTCCGGAGCCGGCCAACTTCGTTGCGGTAGCTTAATGGGTGGCCCCCTGAAATATTTTATGAATCCTGTGATTGCTTTGTCGTGAAAGCCTCGTTGGGTTTTGAGTTGGTTTTTCCGAGCTTGATTGAGTGTGTGTTGCTATTTGTGCACCCCTGCAGGGTAAAACTTTCTGAAAGCCGTGTCCGCGGTTATGGACGACTTGGAGCACAGTATCTCGATCATAGACAAGCATAACTAAAGTAGTGCTATAAATTTGACTTAATATGTGACTAGTAATCAGCTCAATTATAACGGAATGGATATTAAAAATGCCAACAACTGGTGGATCTTGGTCGTATCGTGTTCTGATGTACCTGTCTAGTAAGTATTGCAACTCCAATGGAATGTGATAAAAGTGCCAACGATTGCTGGGTTTTGGGGTTCCTTAGGACAATTATATCTGACTAGTAAATGTTCCAACTACAACGGAATGGTGATTAAAACTACCCACTACTTATGCTATCAGGATGACTCCTAATATCTATATCTGATTAGTAATTGCTGCAACTACAACGAAATGAGTAAAATTGCCAACTGTGTGAGTTCCTTGGTCCGACTTCCTCGTTTGGTCTCGAGGGGGAAATACCAGGATGGGTTCGTTTGGTGTTAGCTTTAGGTTGGATCCGAATAGGTCTTTCTTATCCCTCTCTGATAACCGCCAGTTGTCTCGAGTCTCTATAGGTTGTTTAGTGCCGCTGCGCTGCCGCTTCAGCCCACCATACCTATGTAGGCGAGAGCCGCCGAATTCTAGCCTCGCCGTGTACTGGCCTCAGCACTGACGCTCCTCTTTTTCCTTTGCCCTTTGTCGGCACCCCTTTTGTTTTAGCAGGTTTGAGATCGACGTCGTTAGCAGGGTTACCCTTCTGGCTTGGCCTGGGCAGGGTTATGGACGCCATTGGTTATTCTTCAGGGCTCTTAGCCCCATTTGCATCTTGTCCGTAGTCGGACGCCCTATCGAATTCAAGGTGATTTGGATCTTTGTATGGTATATCTGTATTCTGTACTACCTCGATGAATTACGCTCTTAGTTACATGCCTGGATGAACGAAAGTGGTTAAAATAGTATGGTGGGGCCCAGGGCCACTCACGGTAGACCTTTCGGCCGTCCTAACCACTTCCAGAACATCGGGACAAGAACGAGCGGCGTAATCGGCAGGCGAAGGGATCAACTACATACACAAGTGAGTATGTATGCAAGCCACATACAACAGTCCTCAGAGCCATTCCATCTAAAAGAAATAGAAATATTGCAACGCCCTACGGCAAGATTCAAATATCCTAGATAGAGATAATATTTTAGGATAGCTCCTCATACATCAAACATCAGAGTATCAGGCGGAAGCGGAAAACAAGATCCGAGTACGGATAAGAAGCAAATCGGCATAAGATGCCACATAAATAAACACATCCCGCCCACAGATCTCACGGATCCCCGTTCCCGGAATCTCTACACCGAGTGATTGTTGCCAACACCATTTGTAAAGTGTGCCATCAAGTTCGTGAGAGCTTTAATCACTAGTTTTCTCACAACAAGTTTAATTTGGAAGGTAAACAAAAGCATGAATATACTTGGAGTAGCATATGCTAATAGGTAGGTAAGGTGGACTCTTTGGAATAACTTGGTTTAGGGAGTTGGATGCATGAGTAGAACTCATACTTTGTTGTGGAGGCTAGCAAAAGACTGGGAGCGACAAACTAAGAGGGAAATAATGGCCATAATCATGTAGAGCGACAAAACATCATTGATCAAAGCATAAAGTGATACTACAAGTTGAAAACTAAAGGATCATAAAGGCTATGGTGACTTGAGATAGTCATAACATGGTGTGAGCATGCGCCAAGTCAACCCAAATAAAGCATCAAAGGAGAATACCACTATACTATGCTTTAATATGCTAAAACAACGCATGATTCATCCAAGGCACATTAAGCAATCTCAATTGTTTATAACAAGTCATGCTATAGCAAATAATACTAAGCATAAAGCCAAAACAATATCAAGCATGACATGATAAAGCATAGGCCACAGTCAAAAACAAGCTCTCTTACCACTTAAGCATGAGCTTCCTACTCTTTTCCAAACCAAACCAAACTATTTGAAAACCAATGTATGAAAGAGGGGGCCAACCAATTTATTCAGAAAACTAAGCAAACAAAGCAAACGAAAAACCAAAACGAAAACGAAAAAGAAGACGGTCCAAAAACAACACAACTGTCCATGAAACAATAAAAATGAAGCGTTTGGAAGAAACCTGGGATTTTTATTGATGAAGAAGGGGATGCCTTGGGCATACCCAAGATTTAATGCTTGTACTTCTTGGATATTTCTTGGAGTGACACGCGTGGCATCCCAAAGCTTGAGCTTTAGTCCATCCTTCATCTCATTACTCATTCCTTCCATACACCTGAAATTTTTTCCTTCATACAAAACTTCACACAATCTTTATTAGCAACATTAGTGCACTCAAGATAATAGGTCTTAAGGTTCAGTTCTAACACCAAATAAACTTCCATTAGAACACTAGATACTGTAGCACTTCCCTCAAAAATCTCAATTCCCCAAAAGAACTCAAGAAGGAACCAACAAGAAGCAAATGCAGAAAATGGCAGAAATCTGTCAAAACAGACCAGCAGGTAAAGACGAATTTTTTCGAAGACCTGCTGTTGCTCAAATAAAAAAGTGTTGAACTAACTAAATTTAGATAACAACCTGGGTCAGAAGCACAAAAATTCACGCCTCAAGAAGACGTATAGAGATTTTACACAAATTTTTACGGTGAAGCACAGAAATCTGTTTCGGGACAGTAACTTTCCCAATCATTACTTCTCTCTCATTAGAGGTTACTCTTGGCACAAAAAGCAAATAAAAAGGATAAGGAGAGGTTATTACATAGGTAATAAATTCCAAGACTCATCTAAAACTTTTGGGTTATCTCCCAATAAGTACTTTTCTTTAACGCCTTTAAGTTAGGCATGATAGTTTGAGAAGATGCTCACATAGGAAATATGAATTGAAGTAAAAGAGAGCATCAAGAAGCAAATTCAAAGAACATTTAAGTCTAACCCACTTCCTATGCATAGGAATCTTGTAAAGAAACAAGTCATGAAAGCATAAAGCAACAAGCATAGGAAAGCAAAACAAGTGCAACTTCAAAAATTTCAACATAAAGAGGGGAAACTTAATATTATTGAGATGCATAAAACCATGTTTCCCTCTCTCATAATAACTTTCAGTAGCATCATGAATGAAATTAACAATATAACTATCACATAAAATATTCTTATCATGAGCCACATGCATATAATTATTAATACTCTTCACATAAGCATAGTCATTCTTATTAATTATAGTGGGAGCAAATTCAACAAAATAGCTATCATTATTATTCTCATCACCATAATCATCAAATATAGGAGGCATATTGTAGTCATAACTAATTTTGTCCTCAATAGTAGGTGGACAGAAAATATCATATTCATCATTGTAATCATATATTGGAGGTTTGGTATCATCATAAGCAATAGAATAGCTATCTTCCAAAGCTGGGGAACTAAAAAGATCATTTTCATAAAAAGTAGCTTCCCCAAGCTTAGACTTTTCCATAGCATTAGCAATAATGGTGTCCAAAGAATTCATACTAACAACATTGCTATTAGCATGCAAATAAAGTTCCATGCGTTTTTTAATTTTCTCTTCAAACACTTCATGTCCTAACTCAAGATAAATACTATAAAGCTCTCTATTTTTGTTGTTGTTTTCCATTAAGCCTAACTAGTGAAAACAAGAAACAAAAAGACAAAATTGCAGAATCTAAAGGAAATAACTTCGAGCACTCACATCGGAGGATGTGAGTACCTTTTACCATACCTCCCCGGCAACGGCGCCAAAAAATAGGCGTTTGCCGTGGGAGGTTCTTCTTCTTTAATCCTCCGGTGTGAATACCTTTTACCTTTCCTCCCCGGCAACGGCGTCAAAAAATAGCTTGATGTCTACGCACTTCTATTCTTGTAGACAGTTGTTGGGCTCCAAGTGCAGAGGTTTGTAGAACAGCAGCAAGTTTTCCCTTAAGTGGATCACCCAAGGTTTATCGAACTCAGGGAGGAAGTGGTCAAAGGTATTCCCTCTCAAGCAATCCTGCAATCAAGATACAAGAAGTCTCTTGTGTCCCCAACACACCTAATACACTTGTCAGGTGTATAGGTGCACTAGTTCGGCGAAGAGATAGTGAAATACAAGTGGTATAGATAATTATAAGTGGTAACGGTGATAGAAGATAAATTGATGGCGTGGAAAAGACTAAAGTAAAACTGAAATAAAGATGGAAGTAAGCAAACATGTAACAGATCTAATTGCAAATGGTGTATCAATGCTTAGAAACAAGGCCTAGGGATCATACTTTCACTAGTGAACACTCTCTCATAAATATATCCTCTCTTTATGATACTACTCTTAACTACTCTCCGGTTGGACACTCTAATCGATGGTAGGGCAATAACAGCACACCTCAAAGTTCATATTTCCCATCTAGATAACCCCACACTGTCACCTTGAGTACTAGATGAGTCCAACAAACACCACAATTTCATAAAGACATCCAACTCCAAATATAACTCATAACAAGTATTTGTAATCTATAGCCTAAGTGCCACCATGGTGTGCACGATGTCACTTTCACACACATGGGGAGAGCAGAGATCTATTAAAGCACTTGAGTAGAAAGGTAGATCTATAGATTACAAGCTCATGATCACAATATGATCATGCATAGAGAGAGAGATGAACACATAGCTACCGGTAGAACCCTTAACCTTGAGAGAGAACTACTCCCTCATCATCATGGGAATCAGCAATGGTGATGGAGATGGTGGTGGAGATCAATGGAGATGGCTTCGGGGGCACTTCCCCGTCCTGGCAGGGTGCCGGAACAGAGACTTTCTATCCTCCGAATCTCCCCTTGGGTGGCGGCGGCGCTGTGGACCTTTTCGTGGATTTCTTATTGACGACCTAGGGTTTTCGCATCGGGGGAGATTTATAGGTGAAAGAGGCAAGGTCGATGGCCAGCCAAGGGGCCCACACCATGCCCTGGTGTGGCCTAGGTGGACCCGCGCCATGGGGTGGTGTGGCCACCCTGTGGCCCCTCTCCGGCTCTCCTTCTGGCTCCGTGAATCTTCCGGGAAAATAGTAACTTTGGCTTTTGTCCCGTCCAATTCCGAGAATATTCATTTTCTGACTTCCTGGAACCAAAAACAGCAGAAAAGAGGCAACTGGCACTGTGGCATCTTGTTAATAGGTTAGTCCAAGAAATCATATGAAAAGTTCTCCAAAGTGTGGACACAACATAAGAAAGTAGATAAAACCAAGCATGGAACATCAAAAATTATAGATACATTTGCAATGTATCAAGCATCAGTAATGTGTTCTGTAAAGGCCATGTTCATAACACTAGCATTAGGACTTTTAGCAAGCTTTTGTAGGAACTTAATAACTTCAGAGATATTGCAACCATCAAGATCAAAATCAAAATTATCATCTAAAGTAATAGAACTATTACTAGCCTCAACACTAGTGGTGGTGATAGTAGAAACACTAATGTTTCTAGCAATTTCATCTTCTATTTCCCACTTAGCATGTAATTTAGCTAATAGTCTAACATTTTCATCAATTCTTACTTGTATAGCATTAGTAGCTGCAAAGGGATTATCATTAGTTTCAGGTTTAGTAGCCATTTTATTCAAAGAAGATTGAGCTTCAGCCAAAGATGCTATATTTCTTTCAGCATTAGAGAGTTTTTCCTCAATAGTTTTATTGCAAGTAGTTTGTTTACTAATAAAGTCTTTAAGCATAACTTCAAGTTCAGAGGGTGCACTCCTATTATTGTTGTAGGAATTTCCATAAGCATTACCATTGTTGGGAGGATATGGCTTATAATTGTTGTTACCAAAATTATTCCTATAAGCATTATTGCCAAAATTGTTATTTCTTATGAAGTTCACATCAACTTGCTCTTCTTGAGCAACCAAAGAAGCTAAAGGAACATTATCAATATGGGCTTTCCCATTAACAAGCATAGACATAATAATATCAATCTTATCACTCAAGGAGGAGGTTTCCTCAACAGAATTTACCTTCTTACCTTGTGGAGCTCTTTCAGTATGCCATTCAGAATAGTTAACCATCATATTATCCAGAAGCTTTGTTGCAGCACCCAAAGTAATAGTCATAAAGGTACCTCCAGCAGTAGAATCCAATAGGTTCCTTGAATAATAGTTCAATACTGCATAAAAAGTTTGGATGATCATCCAAGCAGTCAGTCCATGAGTGGGACAATTATTTACCAAAGAATTCATTATTTCCCAAGCTTGAGCAACATGTTCATTATCATATTGTTTAAACTTCATTATTTCATTCTCATAGATATAATTTTAGCAGGAGGATAGTATTTTCCAATGAAAACATCTTTGCATTTAGTCCAAGAATCAATACTATTCCTAGTTAAGGAATTCAACCATTCTTTAGCTTTTCCTCTCAAAGAGAAAGGAAACAATTTCAGCTTAATAATATCACCATCTACATCCCTATGCTTTTGCATCTCACAAAGTTCAGCAAAGTTATTTAGATGGGCAGCAGCATCTTCATTACCAATACCAGAAAATTGTTCTCTCATAACAAGATTGAGTAAAGCAGGTTTTATCTCAAAGAAAGTAGCTTCAGGCACAGGTGGAGCAATAGGTGTGCTCATAAAATCATCGTTGTTGGTGCTAGTGAAGTCACACAACTTAGTGTTTTCCAGAGTAGTCATTTTTTTGTGTTTTCAATAAAGAAAGCAAACTAGTAGAACTAATTTTTTGTGTTTTTTGATAAAGAAACAAGCAAACTAAGGAAAAGTAAACTAAGCAAAACAAAAATAACAAAGTAAAGAGATTGGTTATGAGGGACTCCCCTTGTGAAGATGTCCTTGACTCCCCGGCAACGGCGCCAGAAAAGTGCTTGATGGCTCAGTATTGATGTAGAGCTTGTTGGGGAACCCCAAGAGGAAGGTATGATGAGCACAGCAGCAAGTTTCCCTCAGTTATGAAACCAAGGTTTAATCGAACCAGTAGGAGCAAGGAAACACCCCAAAGGTGTTGCTAGCTGAGCCTTGGCAGGGCGCACTACCGGTGCTAGTAGCAACATGGATACCTACACAACACAACCACAGAACTTTGTCCCCAACTTGCGATGAGGTTGTCAATCTCACCGGTTTTGCTAAAAACAAAGGATTAAACGTATCGAATGGAAAGAAGTAATAGTTTGCAGAAATTAAACACAAAGCAATAAACAGTTTGTACATTGTATGTAAAAGAAAGGACCGGGATCCATAGTTCACTAGAGGTGGCTCTCCTTAAGATAGATAACATGTTGGGTGAACAAATTACAGCAAAGCAATTGACAAACATCGAGAAAGCAATACATGCATATACTAATCATCTTGACTCCTTTGGAACTTGATTGGGCATTACAACATTATACATAGACCGCCATCCAACTGCATCTATGACTAATAATCCACCTTCAGGTTATCATCCGAACCCCCTCCAGTATTAAGTTGCAAGCAACAGATTATTGCTTTACGAATTGCGTGTAAAGTAAACAATACGATTGTTCTATGAACAAAGGATTCTTGTTTTCTCCCTAGTAGCAACAACACATCTAGTACCTTAGAGATTTCTGTCACTTCCCCAGATTACCAGAGGCATGAACCCACTATCAAGCATAAATACTCCCTCTTGGAGTTGCTAGCATCTACTTGGCCAAGATAGCTACTAACAACGCAAAGCATGCAAGATCACAAATAACAAAGACATGATAAAATCATTAATCAATCTGAAATAGCATCTCAATATCCACCGGATCCCCGCAAACACAACATGTAGGATTACAAATAGATGATCTTGATCATGAACGTAGCTCACAAGATCTAAACATGAAAGCACAAAGGAGGAGAACCAGCCATCTAGCTACTACATGGACCCGTAGTCCAGAGATGAACTACTCACGCATCACACCGGAGTCTTGCATGATGATGAAGAAGGCCTCCAGGGTGAATTCCCCTCTCCGGCAGGGTGCCGGGAAGAGCTTCAGATCCCTCCCGCTCTAGGGACAGAGACGACGGCGGCTTCAGACTCTTTCGTGGAATTTTGATCGGGTACTTAGGGTTTTCGTCCTAAGGGCATCTTATAGGCGGAAGGAGAGGCCGAGGGGGTGCTGGGGTCGTCCAGAACACCCCCCGGCGTGGGCCAGGCCTGGCCGCGCGGCAAGGTGGTGTGGCCGGTACATCCCCAAGCTTAACTCCTGCTCGTCCTCGAGTAGGTAAGTGATAAAAGGAAAGAATAATTTATGAGGTGACATGCACCATCATAAACTTGATCAAAGTATTTGTAAAACATTCAAAGCTGGGATCATAGTACTTCAATCATAACATGATATACAAAGTTCTAGCAATAAGACAAAGCAACTATGTTGCAACATGAAAAGGCACAAACAAAAGATTCATGAATAACAATGCTTTGCAAGACGTTTGTTTCTTTCACATAAAGAAAACATAACATAATAGCCTTCAGCTTGTCCCTCATAGAGTAGCAAATATAAATGCATAGGACACCTTCAAAGTTCATAAGAGTGACTAGATACAAATAGTTTAAAACAAGCAATATCAAGTTATGCATCAATCAACTAGTCTTGGGTCAATGCACATAGAACTAAGAATGGCCACTATGCTCTCAAAGTAGGTGCATAAAGGTAGAAGGTGGAGACTCAATATGTATAAGTGGAAGAAAGGCCTTCATAGAAGGAAATAGGGATTCAAGTCTCATAAAGAGATTCCAAAAATTATGGTACTTATAGCTTTCAGCTCTCATTGCCCCTATCATAAGCATCTTGAAGTGATTAAGGTTAAAGTGACACAACTAAGAGGATATGCTTGACAATTTGTAAACCAAAATCTCATGCCCCTTACTTACGAAGACCGATCCTCATGCTACTCAACTTCAGTCAGGAGTAAGCTCTTGTCATTGTAAGTACATGTGTATCATTAAGAACCGCCAACGGGGTACCCCTTGCACATGATACAGGAGCTATCCCATAATCAAAATGACAAGGCAAGCAGACAATGAGCATCTCAGCGATCTTTTTATTTGCTATTTGCATAGGTTTTTATTGAGGATGCTTCATAGAGTGCTCATTATAGTTTGCTACAAGTTTCCACCATGATTAGGCATGGCTTAGGCTAGCGGCCCAGGCGTTTCTCTAACACACATACAAATTCCATGATCTTACAAGTTCCACTTTTATTTCACACCGCCGAGATCCATAATAAAAAGAACATGATATCAACGGGGTACAAAGTACAAGTGCAATGTTGAAAGAGTTCCCCATGATACATGGTTCTGCTAATTTCAACTTATAAAGTGCAAGCATATACGCAACAAAGAATGACCCAATGGTTCAAGTTTATTAGATGCAAAAAAGTAAAGTGTGCCATCAAGTTCGTGAGAGCTTTAATCACTAGTTTTCTCATAACAAGTTTTATTTGGAAGATAAACAAAAGCATGAATATACTTGGAATAGCATAAACTAATAGGTAGGTATGGTGGACTCTTTGGAATAACTTGGTTGTGGAGGCTAGCAAAAGACTGGGAGCGACAAACTAAGAGAGCAATAATGGCCATAATCATGCAGAGCGACAAAACATCATTGATCAAAGGATAAAGTGATACTACAAGTTGAAAACTAAAGGATCATAAAGGCTTATGGTGACTTCGGATAGTCATAACATGGTGTGAGCATGCGCCAAGTCAACCCAAATAAAGCATTAAAGGAGAATACCACAATACTATGCTTTAATATGCTAAAACAACGCATGATTCATCCAAGGCACATTAAGCAATCTCAATTGTTTATAACAAGTCATGCTACAGCAAAGAATACTAAGCATAAAGCCAAAACAATATCAATCATGGCATGACAAAGCATAGGCCACAGTCAAAAACAAGCTCTTTTTTACCATAAAAGCATGAGCTTTCCTACTCTTTTCCAAACCAAACCAAACTATTTGCAAACCAATGTATGAAAGAGGGGGTCCAACCAATTTATTAAGAAAAAACTAAGCAAACCAAAGAAAACAAAAAACCAAAATGAAAACGAAAAAGAAGAAGCTCCAAGAACAACACAACTGTGCATGAAACAATAAAAATAAAGCGTTTGGAAGAAACCTGGGATTTTTATTGATGAAGAAGGGGATGCCTTGGGAATCCCCAAGCTTTGATGCTTGTACTTCTTGGATATTTCTTGGGGTGACACGCGTGGCATCCCCAAGTTTGAGCTTTAGTCCATCCTTCATCTCATTACTCATTCCTTCCATACACCTGAAATTTTTCCTTCATACAAAACTTCACACAATCTTTATTAGCAACATTAGTGCACTCAAGATAATAGGTCTTTGGGTTCAGTTTCAACACCAATAAAACTTCCATTAAAACACAAGCTACTGTAGCACTTCCCTCAAAAAGCTCAATTCCCCAAAAGAACTCAAAAAGGAACCAACAACAAGCAAATGCAGAAAATGGCAGAAATCTGTCAAAACAGACCAGCAGGTAAAAACGAATTTTTTCAAAGACCTTCTGTTGCTCAAATAAAAAAGTGTTGAACTAACGAAAGTTATATAACAACCTGGGTCAGAAGCACAAAAATTACGCCTCAAAAGGAGGTACAGAGATTTTACACGAATTTTTACGGTGAAGCACAGAAATCTGTTTTGGGACAGCAACTTTCTCAATCATTACTTCTCTCTCATTAGAGGTTACTCTTGGCACAAAAAGCAAATAAAAAGGATAAGGAGCGGTTATTACAGAAGTAATAACTTCCAAGACTCATCTAAAACTTTTGGGTTATCTCCCAATAAGTACTTTTCTTTAACGCCTTTAAGTTAGGCATGATAGTTTGAGAAGATGCTCACATAAGAAATACGAATTGAAGTAAAAGAGAGCATCAAGAAGCAAATTCAAAGCACATTTAAGTCTAACCCACTTCCTATGCATAGGAATCTTGTAAATAAACAAGTCATGAAAGCACAAATCAACAAGCATAGTAAAGCAAAACAAGTGCAACTTCAAGACTTTCAACATAAAGAGGGGAAACTTAATATTATTGAGATGCATAAAACCATGTTTCCCTCTCTCATAATAACTTTCAGTAGCATCATGAATAAAATTAACACTATAACTATCACATAAAACATTCTTATCATGAGCCACATGCATAAAAGAATTAATACTCTTCACATAAGCATAGTCATTCTTATTAATTGTAGTGGGAGCAAATTCAACAAAATAGCTATTATTATTATTCTCATCACCATAATCATCAAATATAGGAGGCATATTGTAATCATAATTAATTTTATCCTCAATAGTAGGTGGACTGAAAATATCATATTCATCATTGTAATCATCATATATTGGAGGTTTGGTATCATCATAAGCAATAGAATAGCTATCTTCCAAAGCTAGAGAACTAAAAAGATCATTTTCATAAATACTAGCTTCCCCAAGCTTAGACTTTTCCATAGCATTAGCAATAATGGTGTCCAAAGAATTCATACTAACAACATTGTTATTGGCATGCAAATAAAGTTCCATAGGTTTTTTAATTTTCTCTTCAAACACTTCATGTCCTAACTCAAGATAAATACTATAAGCTCTCTAATTTTGTTGTTGTTTCCCATTAAGCCTAACTAGTGAAAACAAGAAGCAAAAAGACAAAATTGCAGAACCTAAAGGAAATAACTTCGAGCACTCACGCCGGAGGATGTGAGTACCTTTTACCTTACCTCCCCGGCAACGGCGCCAGAAAATAGGCGTTTGTCATGGGAGGTTCTTCTTCTTTAATCCTCCGGTGTGAATACCTTTTACCTTTCCTCCCCGGCAATGGCGCCAGAAAATAGCTTGATGTCTATGCACTTCTATTCTTGTAGACAGTTGTTGGGCCTCCAAGTGCAGAGGTTTGTAGAACAGCAACAAGTTTTCCCTTAAGTGGATCACCCAAGGTTTATCGAACTTAGAGAGGAAATGGTCAAAGGTATCCCCTCTCAAGCAACCCTGCAATCAAGATACAAGAAGTCTCTTGTGTCCCCAACACACCCAATACACTTGTCAGGTGTATAGGTGCACTAGTTCGGCAAAGAGATAGTGAAATACAAGTGGTATGGATAATTGTAAGTGGTAACGGTGCTAGAAAATAACTTGATGGTGTGGAAAAGACTAAAGGCAAACTGAAATAAAGATGGAAGCAAGCAAACATGTAACAGATCTAATAGCAAACGGTGTATCAATGCTTAGAAACAAGGCCTAGGGATCATACTTTCACTAGTGAACACTCTCATATAAATATATTCTCTTTATGATACGACTCTTAACTACTCTCCGATTGAACACTCTAATCAATGGTAGGGTTATAACAGCACACCTCAAAGTTCATCTTTCCCATCTAGATAACCCCACACTGTCACCTTGAGTACTAGATGAGTCCAACAAACACCATAATTTGATAGAAACATCCAACTCCAAATATAACTCATAACAAGTATTTGTAATCTCTAGCCTAAGTGCCACCATGGTGAGCACGCTGTCACTTTCACACACATGGGGAGAGCGGAGATTCATTAAAGCACTTGAGTAGCAAGGTAGATCTATAGATTACAAGATCATGATCACAATATGATCATGCATAGGGAGAGAGATGAACACATAGCTACCGGTAGAACCCTTAGCCTCGAGAGAGAACTACTCCCTCCTCATCATGGGAATCAGCAATGGTGATGGAGATGGTGGTGGAGATCGATGGAGATGGCTCCAGGGGAACTTCCCCGTCCCAGCAGTGTGCCGGAACAGAGACTTTCTGTCCCCTGAATCTCCCCTTCGGTGGCGGCGGCGCTGCGGAACTTTTCGTGGCTGGAGGCTTGACTATTTAGGGTTTATGCCTCAGGAGGCTTCTTATAGGCCAGAGGGCAAGGTCGGTGGGCGCCAGGGGGCCCACACCATGCCCTGGCGCGGCCTGGGGGACCCGCGCCATGGGGTGGTGTGGCCACCTTGTGGCCCCTCTCCGACTCTCCTTCTGGCTCCGTGAGTCTTCCGAGAAAATATCAACTTTGGCTTTTGTCCGGTCCAATTCTGAGAATATTGATTTTCTGACTTTCATGGAACCAAAAACAGCAGAAAATAGGCAACTGGCACTGTGGCACTTGTTAATAGGTTATTCCAAGAAATCATATGTAAAGTACTCCAAAGTGTGGACAAAACATAAGAAAGTAGATAAAACCAAGCATGGAACATCAAAATTTATAGATACATTTGCAATGTATCACCGGTCCCCAACCCTTCTCTGTCTCGTATTCTGGCATCTGATGTCTTCCGGAAAAATAGGCACTTTGGCTTTTGTCCCATCTAATTCCGAGAATATTTATATTATGACTTTTATGGAACCAAAAACAGCAGAAAACAGGCAGCTGGCACTGTGGCTCTTGTTAATAGTTTAGTCCAAGAAATCATATGAAAAGTACTCCAAAGTGTGGACAAAACACAAGAAACTAGATAAAACCAAGCATGGAACATCAAAAATTATAGATACATTTGCAATGTATCAAGGGCACACCCCCTCTGCCTATATAAAGGGGTGCCCATGGGTGGGATTAAACACATAATTTTGGAGAAGTTCTTTGGTTGACTTCCTCCTTCCCTCTCTCTCTAGTCCTTGTGACCATGGCCCCAAGTCTAGGCTATGCGATCGAGGCACACCTGCAGTACGCCGTTGCACTGCAGGGATTCCTAGCTGGATATCAACTTCCGCACTCCCGGCGGGATCGGGGAGCCGGAGGTCTCATCATGCACCGGATGTGTACGAAGACACGAGGCACAACACTTGGGGCGCTTAAATGTCGTGAGCTAGAGCTGTTGTACGATGAAGATGACGAAGGAGCAACGGGTGACCTGCGAGGAGCTTCACGACCTTGAGGTCGGCTACGAGTACGACTACTTCAACCACGTTCCCCGCGGAACGTTAGCCGCGTACGGTCTACAAGGGTATGTATTCTCTACGCATTGGCCGTTACTGCATTACTATATAGATAGATCCTAGGCAAGTTTTTGGGGTTCCATCGTAGGAAATTTTTTGTTTTCTGCACCGATCCCCTACATTAGTATGGGTTCCCTCGCGGAAGAGGTCTGAGCTGAGGCTACCTCTTAGTGATTGTCCACCTATGTAGTGCCTAGGATGGCAGATGGCCATGGCTGGGAGGCCAAGCTCATAGGGGAGGTGCCTATACTAGTGTGTGTAATTGAAACGTTATGATTGATTATCTGCATACTAAGTATGATTTGATTCAGGATTATCCCTGACGGATGTATCGAATTTTTTGGTGAAAGTGTACCACCTCTGTAGAGTGTCAAACTATTCAAATAGCCACGTCCACGATCATGGACAGTTGGAGTGGCCATACTGTTCCGTTGTCAGATGTTTTCAAAATGACTTATGAAATGAACTATGATTTTGACTTGACCACAACAGGGTTGTGACTATGAAAACTAAGTTCCCACTTAGGTGATTTAGAACTTTATTTTATCATTCTTTGTTTCTGAACTCAGCTTAGGTTTCAAACTGAACTTTACAAATAAACCTAGCACTTAGCATTCCTATTAGAACTACTTTACTTGTTAGTGATAGTTTGCGAGTACTTAAAGAGTACTCATGGCTTTGTCCCTGGCTATTCCCGTGGCCAGACTATGAGGAGGACTATCCGGAAGAAGGACAACAGGACGTCTACGACAATTGGGATCATCTCCCATCGTCAGCATTGCCTGTGACACTGAAGATGGAGCCCACTGCTATGCTTATTATTCCGCTGCTTGTTTGTATTAAGACTGGATCATGAGATCCTTTATTTGTGTAAGACTTTATTATGGTTTGTAATGGATAATGTACTGTGATATCCAATTTGTTATGTCTCGCAAAAATGGTAATCCTGAGATTGCAATGTATGGCATAACAGGCATCTGGGATCAAAAATCCGGGTGTTGACAAGTTGGTATCAGAGCCATCCTGACCATAGGAGACCCTAGTTAGAATGGACGTCCAAACAAAAACTTAGTTTAAAAAACAAATGAAGTGAGTATTTATGAAAACATATTTCCCTTCTTATCCTTGAGATTCTTTCAAAAATTCATGTTCCTCAAAAATTCTTACATTACTACATAAAACTTGACACACTTGATTAACTCACTAACTTACTCATCCTAAATTTTTATAGATGGAAGTTCAGTACAACAAGTTCTACCAGTTGGGAAACGGAGGCCAGCTGATCTTTGAGAGGGATCTTGATGCACTGTCTGAGTACCTTGAGCGTCCGCATCCAAAATTCTTCGGAGCTCAACTCAAGGAGTTACCAGGAGGAGATTTGGATAGTTGCTGATCTTCGAGGCAAGATGGAAGCACCACTTTCCGAGAAGATTCAATTCATAGTGAGAGAGAACAACTGGCTAGATGGATTAGCCAGGGCTATGCATGAAGCTCTCGCCCGTCTTTGCGGACAGAATATCAACTTGATCCAGGGAACTCACTTTGCTCACTATGCAAGGGGTGATTCTATGGGAATGCCATTAGAGATGCCAAGTCACCCGGAGATGAAGCACCAAGTGGAGAACCTTGACTTCATGCTATATGGTAGGCAGAACGAATTGGACAATGCTAAAGCTTACGCCAACCACAACATTATCATTGCCGCCCAGAAGGCCCATACTTTCGCCCTGCTCGTCAAGGATCGTCAATCACTTCGCCAGCAACGCGAGAAGAAGGATCGCACCATCGCTCGTCTTCGCAAGAAGGTGGCAGACCTCGAGAAGACCATCCAGGAGCAAGAAGCTCAGCTTGCAACAAAAGAATAGGAAGAAGGTGAAGACATCCTCTTGCTTCAGCGGGAGCAAAAAGACATTTTGATGCTCGCTTTGTATTATTTTCTCATTTTCTGCATTCTCTTGTTTTTCTATTGGATTTTAGAATGGCATTTTGATGCTTTGTCTGTGACGCTTTTTTCTTATCATTGCCCTTTTATTTAAATTTGGGGAGTGCAGCCACCATTGCTTCAGCGGGAGCAAAAAGACAGGCGCGAGCCTTCCAGGGGCTGGAGCATGTTGGAGGCTGGAGGTGTGCATCGCGCCAGACGCATTGGCCCGAATCAATCATCAATCGTGGCAACGGCCATTCTTGTCCATGACAGATTTGCACTTATACATCAATTTGATACAGATCACTGTCAAGTTTGTGTACTTATTACAAATGATCCACTGACAGTAAGTCAGTAACATCACCAAAACGGTTATAAACATATCAAAGTACTCCAACCCAGTTGTGCAAATGGATATTTATGGCTCATCAGACCAATTGATGGATATAACTACCGAAAAATTGGTCGAGACCTCTTTTCCCAGAGAAAAGCAGTCGAGAAAGTGAACTGAACACAGATAACAAAAAAAGCTTCCAAGTCGGTCCAGCCTCAAACGAGTGGTCGAGCCCGATCCTCAAACGACTCTTGGCTTGCCTGACCTTTGAGCCGACCCGAGCATTGTCGAGCCTGACCCGAGCTTTTGTCGATCCTCAACATAATTTCGCTAAGGCTCGAGGGTATTTTCGAGGCTGCGCGGAGCTTTTTCGAGGCTGAGCCGAGCTTTTTCGAGGCTGAGCGAGCTTTTTCGAGTCCGAGCTAAGCTTTTCCGAAACCGAGCCCAACTTTGGCGAGCCTCGAGCTTTATGTCCATCCACACAAACGGTTTCGCCCAAGCTCAAACGTATTCCTGGCTCTGCCACCGAAGAGCACGAATAATGGTCGGCAAAACGAATGCTTGCAAAATGCTTGGTGTCGGTATCTAAGATAGTTGGCCGCCAAAGTGAGTTCTCGGCATAGTAGCTGTTGACCTTCTCAGCAAACTTCGCGTCCCTCTCGCTGTTGAAATAAACAAAATCTGCATCGATGATGTCATCCACGTTACTGACTCCATATGCAGTAACATCACACATGAAGTTATGTGCTGAATTTGGATACACAATCTTCTTTGCAGAGTTCTTGCTATAAAAGCAACGGCCTGTTCACAAAACCATATATCATGATGAATCAATAAAAAAACAGCTAAAATGAATCCAAATTACTGTAGCTGGCTGCTGAAATAAGTGAAATGATTTGTTCACAAGGATCAACAAATACACGTAGAAGTTTACGATACGCATGCAAGTTGACCATTTGTGCACAATAAGAAATAGCAAGAATACTTTGTGCACAATAAGAAATAGCAAGAATACTTTGTGCACCATAAGAAATAGCAAGAATGCATATACTGTATGTACTCCCTCTGTTCGGAAATATAAGACATTCTAGCTTTGTGAAACAAATGTATCTAGACATCTTTTAGTGTATAGGTTCACTCCGAACCTCTACGAACCTATACACTAAAAGATGTCTAGATACATTCGATTCACAAAGCTAAAACGTCTTATATTTCCGAACGGAGGGAGTAGTAGCAAAAGAACATAAAATAAATGTAGCACCAAGCGTACATACTGTACTATTTACGCAGCACATTATGCAAAATGAAAGATGTACAGTACATGTGTACATAAACATTCATCACGCCGATTTCTCTTCTTTTCATGAACTGATATTTTGAACTGGTAAGCAAAATAAGAGAATAAGTACAGATCCACATGCATGCACTATTCCCAAATCTATAGGGAGCAAAGTACAATTTCAACGAAGCAGGGTAGCAGGACACCTACAGCAGATGTGGTTGTCAGGGATGCCAGATCTTAGACGTCCCGGGGAGTTTGCAACCAGGGGCTGTGTCAAGGTCAAATAGCGCGACGTGGGGATTACAGCAATGGGGGGGGGGGGGGGGGGGGGGGGGGGGGGGGGGGACATATACTCGACGATGGTCGTGGTTGGTAACGATGAATCGGAGGTGGAGAAGTCCAGTATAAAAGAATCTGAGGCAGGGTAATAGAACGCGGAAGGTTTTCTTTGCTAACATGTCATCAGAGTTTGATGAAGGCTATCCATTTGGCGACAGACCAGAGTACACAGGAAGTACAAGTAGCACTGGATATGTTCTCAAGAATCGCACAACAGTACAACCGTGATAAGGATATTTGACATACATAATAGAAGGCAGTGAATCAAAAAACAAGAACCCTAAAACCTAGTTATAACTGAAATGTTTAAACAGTGTTGATTATTCTTAAGTCAAATGTGAAAAATACAGGAAAACAAACAAATTTTGGAACTTTACAGCATATCTGTCAGGAACAAACAAAGTTATTATTTCATTACAAACCAATGGAAAAAATAGCGCGCTAGGTTGGGGATTACAGCGGCTAGCTATTGTTGTTTGCGTCGGGTGTTCAACTGTTTTATTTAGGCAATTGCTACCGTGGTATATACCTGTGCTTAGATTGGTTAGACATTATTGGCTGGACTTTGTTTCCGATATGGCTAGACTACTGAATTCGGTTAGATAATGTGCCTAAGATGTTTAGCACTACTAAAACTGGGACTATGTTTTTACATGAAAATTTTAACTAGCTTTTTCCTACAAAGTGGGAAATGGAAACAAGCTGTATTTGTTGAATTCAAGTGGTTCCAACATTAGGGAAACATTATTAAGGTTGGAACTTGTAAGTTCTGAGAAGTTTGGAAGGGGACAGGTAGATTTCTAAAAATTGCTTGCAGTATGCACTGAATCTTTAGCTTAACAGGAGTAATTCTTTGGTGCAGTGTCTACAAAGTACATTTTACTTCTAAATTCAACAACTGAACTCAGCTAGTCCAGTGATTGTGCTTGAATACGCGTAGTTCCAGGAGGGAGAAAGAGGGCTTGAGAAGGATGCATGGGCTGGTGGGGATTGGTCAGGGGGTTGAGACTGAACAGGAGGCGCGCCAACGATCAGAGGCAAGGAGGACACTGCATTACTGCAAACATCAAAGAAGATGTCAGTGCACCATCTATCTTTACCCTGGATCACGACAGTGACAACAGGTGGTGCCAAATGAGGGAGGAGTTGCTGCCGCCGGGGAAGGATTTGCCACAGCAATGGATGTGTACTACTATGAACTACGTCAAGGAATATGTGCTATTTTATTAAATGGTAGTATCTCTTTGTTCAATTTGTTTCAAAATAGCATCACGTATTTTCTACCGGTGGTCAATGTTTCATGGAGAACTTTAGTGTAGTACTGACCTTTCATAGATTGTTTAACGAAACAAATGAAGTTAGCATTGTATCACAGAGATGGGCTAATCCTGTAAAGAAGACCAATGAGGAAATCTCTTTGTTAGACTGCAGTTCTTTAAACTACAATTCTGTATATGCTTGGAGAAACATTTTAACCTATGTGACTTTCTTTCTCTTGCATTTCCTGATTTATTTTTTCTTTTCTTCAGGTTCTAAGCCTTAGCCTTATCTTGATTTGTAGACATTTCTTGTTAGGTGTTAAGCTTGGCTGTAGTTAGCTCGGTTTGGAGTAACATTTACTTGACATCTTATTTGGTGCTTAAAGTGTACTTTTGTCAGTATTCAGGCAAGCGAGAGAAGAGCGGCACATGTATCCGAAGGCTACATGTTGGTGGTGCAATTTTAAGTGGTCTTCAAGAAGCAGTTCAGATTAGTGGTACACAGTGCTAAGGATTATGCTGCTGCGTTGGAAGCTCTACAAACATACCAGTGAAATAAATGAAATGAGAGATATGTCAAACAAACTTGCAGCGCATGAACTTTTAACTGCTCCATGCAAAAACTCATCTGATGCATCATATCATATGTACTAGTAGTTATCAAGGAATCTTTACTGCAAGAAATGTTCTTCAGTGCGCAAACTACAACAGGGCGCCTACATTTGGCTAAGGAGCTACTGAAGCTTCCTCCAAATGATCAAAGATAATTTATTGGGTCTAAAGAAGGACCAACTTAACTAAACTCTTGGATATTGATGCTAGCTGAATTTGACTTACCGACCTACCATGGTTGGACAAACATAATCAACTAAATAAGAGGCACTTTAAAGAAGCATAGTTCAAATTCTTTTCTTTGGACAAGGCTAGAACTACGACGCTTCAATCTCACAGTAGCAGGACAATGTAAGAACAGAAACTTTTCTTCATTCAGACTTACCAGTATATGGAGGGTCTAAAGGGCAGCAGATGTCTGGTTTCGGATCACCCGGATTTGACACCCAG
The DNA here is from genome assembly GCA_910589775.1 of Avena eriantha. Taxonomy (NCBI): domain Eukaryota; kingdom Viridiplantae; phylum Streptophyta; class Magnoliopsida; order Poales; family Poaceae; genus Avena; species Avena eriantha. The sequence continues at coordinate 45,430,849 of OU342743.1, forward strand.
AATTCGGCAAAGAAAAGTGTGCCTTTTCCATTTGGTGAATAGCCCATAAAATTCATGCGGTATCCTTCTGTGAATAAATAGCCACACTTTTCTACACCGCAAATAACACCAAGAGTATATTTCTTTTCCTACACCAACAAATGAGGTCGAATGAAGCAGCTGAGAGAAATCAAAAGATATGAAGCAACCAATGATGAAAATACTGAACGTACCCAAGGATGCTCTGTGGCATATTTTTCCAGCAGTTGCACAACCTTTGCCCGCAAGTAATCACTCTGGCACTCGTACTCTGACCGTTTTTTTAACAGAATGCTGTAGGCATCCTTGTGCAGTTGGGGAACTTGAGGTTGCAAACTAGATTGCACTTCTGGAGTTATTTTGAATATGGCATCCACAGTGTCAGCTATCAGATGTATATCAGCAACAGACAACACACCAGTGGTGTTGATCAGGGAATTCAGGTTTTTCATCATGTTCTTATTTTCCAGCAATTGGTTGTGAAACAATGCAAGGGCAGCAGGAAGAGGGTGCTGGGCGGCCACAGCCGCTCTAAGCAAGAGATCGTTTGGTCTTTCCTTAAAATAACTAAAATTACGGTCTTCGAATGCAAGACCAGAGATATCACACTGATTTCTGCAGAGGGTCCTCAGAATTTCTCTTGTTGATTTATCAGAGAGCAGCACACGAAGAACTTCCATTATGCCATCTAGGGAACGAACTTCTGTGCGGAGTATAGAGAGTGTGTCAAGGATGTCATACCGTGCACTACAATCAGCCACTGGGAGCGGGGACAATCTATTGTGCCAGATAGAATTGACAATAATGTTGGCAACCGGTTTCAACGGGCCATAGCAGTGGCCAGCGACCAGGATGTCACGGATGAGCCAGTTAGCACCTTCGCAGGGCAGCAGGGCGATTGCATCAAGGTAGAAGCTGTGTACAGTGTCTCGGGTGCGCATCTCGAGCGACTGGAGGTGCTCGCAACATTGGCCGCACTCCTTTAATCTGCTTCGGAGATCATTGGCTTTTTCCAAACATAATCTTTCCTCATGTCTCATGTCTTGATGAGACCGCAAGGATGTAATGTAATCTCCAACTGGCTTGACGGTGGTGGTTATGTAACCATCTCCAAGGTCAGAGGTCTCACTGGCAACCGCTCCTTCATCGACAGCTTGCTTTAGAACACGGGTAACGAGGCCACCCTGTGGCAGCAAGGTGGCGTGGACGTTGGAGGTGGCCCCGCCATCCTGGAGGAGGCGCAGCAGCAGATCAACGTCGTTGACAGTGAGCTTGGTGCCTCCAGCCAGCAGAAGGGATTTGATAGCCTCGAGCCGCTGCCGGGAGAACAAGGACGAGGTGAGATGCACGAGTCTGTCTGGCGCAGGGTGACCTGTTCTGCGCACCGCGAGCTCGAGGCTGGCTTGTGTTCTTCCGGATCCAGGGTCGGGGACCTGCTTATCTTGCCTTCCTTCGTGTGTGCACATCACGACCTCGATTGTGTCTTGCGTTCTTCTGGATCCAGGGCTGGGGACCTGCTTAGCTTGCCTTGTTCTGAATCTGGGCCCGGCTTTGCACGCCGCCGCGAGTTCGAGCCTGGCTTGCGTTCTTACGGATTCAGGGTTAGGGACCTGACCAACTAGCATATGGAATGATCCAGGATAGGGTAACCAGAGATCGAACTTGACGAGCCAGACGGCCAGGGCCAGATCAGCGTTGGCCCAGCGGAGGTAGCGGACAGCCTGCTCCTGGGTGAGGCATCCGAAGTAGTCCAGCAAGAAACCGATGAGAGCAAGATAGGATCTCGATGCAATATTGTAAAAGGTACTCATCTTCTCAGTAGGATTGGCGATAGCCTTTGTGGCCAGCCTCCTGGACTTCCTTGGGCCAGCCTCCGGGAAGCCGGGCACTTGGGGGGAGACGGTGTTGAGGAAGCCGGACGGGAGGAGGGAGACGGTGTTGAGGATGATGTTGGAGACGGGATCGAGCAGGCCGACGCAGAGGCCGCCCGTGCTCATCAGTTGGATGAGCTCCGGCATGTCCTCCCAGGGAAGCCGGTTAAGAGCATCCTCGTACAAGTTGAGGATGCGTTCGTTGAGGATCTCCTCCGAGGAGGAAGCGGCGGCGGCGGCATGGTCCGCGTCGCAGCAGCTGTATAGGCACGAGAAGGAACCATGGCACTGCGGGACTGTCCAGGGCAGGTCTTTTCCCTCCTCCTTATTCAGGATTTTTCCTCTGGATTCCATGGTCTGCCGGAGGACATCTGAGGCGGGGAGCAAAGGGATGAGAGGCTAAGGGTTCGAGACCGAGGTTGATTGGTACAAGAAGAAGATACTCGAGACGGTGGTTGATTTTTTCTATTGGAGTAGTAGAAAGAGGAGCCGGGACCGGGCCAAGCCGGCCTTTGGGAGTAAATAAGCGGTGGCACTCGCGCTCCGATGATTTACTTTCGCTGAAGGATTATTTTCGTTTGGGCCCCTGATATAGCAGGCCTGTTAATGATTCTACTGCCGAGCGGCTCTGTTCGGGGGTGCTCCTCCCTAGCGCCTGCGCGTTGTCATGTTTCCATTCGCTAGAGGATCGATCGGGCCGGGCTTCAATCTTCAACGGCCCATTTATGTTTTAACGGGCATCGCGAGATGCTCTTTTCCGGGCTCTTTCCTTTTGCTCAGGTTCCTCTTTTCCAGGCTCTTGTCTTTTGCTCAGGTTCCTCATAACAGTTATGACCTAGGCAGCTATTTAAACTGGTTGGCCTCGTCCTCGCGTAGCGAGGTGGGACTAGGGGTGGAATCGGGTCGAGCCGAGTCGGCTCGTGGCTCGGCTCGGTCAAGCTTGGGAAATGACAAGCCAAGCCTGGTGCCTAAAACTTTCTAAAAAGTGGGCTTGAAACTCGGCTTGGAAGGCTCGTGGCTCGCTCGGGAGGCTCGTCGAGCCGGCAGTTCCCCTGCCTCATGATTCCGTGTCCCATGATTCCCCTCCCTTCACGCCTCGTCTCGCTCTCATTCTCGCGTTTCCCAGCCCCGCCGCCACCACCAACGCCGACCGCCACCGAAGACCGCTCCATCTCCTCCTCCATGGATACCCCTACGCCATGCTCCTCCAGATTCGTTCTCTCATGTCTCACGTTGCGTAGCTCATCTAGGGTTAGCTCATCTGCTTCTCCTGTTGTCCAACGCCGCCAGCCCGCTAGCTGCAGTCCCAGGTTGGGGAAGACGTCTGATGACCCACAAGTATATGGGGTGTATCGCGGTATTTTCGATAAGTAAGAGTGTCGAACCCAACGAGGAGCAGAAGGTGCTGGCTAGTGGTATGGATCAGGAATTCTCTGCAAATACTTAGCAAACGAATTTTTAGGGGGTTTTAATAATGCAAGTAAATAAAGTACGAGTAAATAAAAGACAATAAGAATAAATGCAGCAAGTGGCCCAATCCTTTATTCAGCAAAGGACAAGCCGGTTGTATTACTTAAAATGACCAAACGTTCTCGAGGACACACAGGAATTCTGTCAAGTGCTTTCGCTTCATATAGTTGATCAATCTTCTTTAGTTTGCTAAGTGTCGTGTGGGTGAACCTATGCTAATGTACCGACCTTCCTAGGACTAATACATACTTGTGATTATACCCCTTGCAAACATCCGTAAGTACAAGAAAGTAATTAAGGTAGAAACCTGACCACAACTTTAAACTCTAAGACCCTGACGTCCCTTGTGAAATGGTTTCCTAACGGGGGTTCAGGTTTCTGTCACTCCGGCAACCCCTACGATTAGTAGCCAAATACACAATGCATTCCCCTAGTCCCATATAGGTGAAGTGTCATGTAGTCGACGTTCACATGACACCACTAGAAAAAGTACACCACAACTTAAATATCAAACTATTGAATCTTTCTCAACATAACTCCACTACTAAAAACATGACTTCTCCCATGTCCTCAAGAAAAAAACGAACTACTCACAAGACATCATATGGATCATGATCAGAGATGGAATAATGATGTATAACAATCTAAACATAAAAAATAATTCAACGGTTCACTCAATAGCATCAACTACAAAGAGTAATCAACACCGGGAAAGTTTCCCCTAAGAACTATGCAAGATTCAACCCAATTGTTACAGCAATATGGAGATGGTGCTGATGGTGATGATGGTGATGATGATGATCCCGATGAAGTCCAGCTTGATGGTGGTGTTGATGGCGTCGATCTCCCCTCTCCGGGAAGGTATTCCCCCGGCAGAAATCTATCTGCCGGAGAGATCTTTCTCTCTCGGTGTTTTCCGCCCCGCAGAGGCGGCGGAATCTTTCTGTGGTCGCTCCCCGAGTCTTAGGGTTTCGGGAGGATAATATATGCCAGAGGGGAGAGCCAGGGGTGGACCAGGGCGGCCACACCACCTGGTGGCGTGGCCTAGGCTGGCCCGCGCCAGGGGGTGGTGTGGGCCCCCTGTGGCCCATATCTGCCTCCCCTTCTGGCTTCCTTCGTCTTTGGAAAAATAGGATTTCCATGTATTTTCCCGGATTTTCTGATCTTCGCGAATTTTGCCTCCAAACAGCACCTTTTCCATCAGAATCCTGACTGCAGCGGTCCATGCTCCAAAAGTCATCAACCATGCAAAAACAGATGAAATAACATAAGTATCATCCCTTAATATGAAATATATCAATGAATAACAGTGATTTATGATATAGAATAGTGATGCAAAATGGACGTATCAACTCCCCCCAAGCTTAGACTTCGCTTGTCCCCAAGCGAAACTGAGCTCAATAAACATGGCCTCAGGTTTATGGAGTGAAGAGTCGATAAAAAGAATACGGACAAGAAGCATCACATTCATCAATACATAGATCATAATAGAAGACAACTCACTATTATATAACTTAACTTGCAATAAGTAAAGGAAACACAATAAAGATACATAAAGTGAATCATAATTGGTAATGGCAAACTTAGCTCTTGGTCGAAGAATAGTTGACAATTTGTTGGAGTTCACAAATAACTGATTTTCAATGATAGCTTTCAAAGTAGTAAACACCAAGATAAGAGCAAAGTGCAAAACAAGGAACATAAGAAACATGATTGAATAAATCATCATATGAATGAATGAAACACAACAACTCAAAATAGTTGCTGAGATAGAAGGGAATAGGTTTACTGACTCAACTAAAAAGGAAAAGAAAGGCCCTTCGCAGAAGGGAGCAGGGATTTCAAGTTTCATAAAGAGCTCCCAAAAATTATGGTACTTATTAGTTTTCAGCTCTCATTGCCCCTATCATAGGCATCTTTAGGTGATTAAGGTTAAAGTGATCAAATTCGAGGATATGCTTGACAAGTTGTAAATTGAAAATCTCATGTCCCTTGAATACGAGGGTCGCTCCTCATGCTACTCAAGTTTAGTCACCGGTAAGTTCTTGTCATAGTAAGCACATGTGTATCATGGAGAACCGCCAACGGGGTACCCCTTGCCCGATGATACAGAAGAATCCCCATATCAAAATGACAAGGCAAGCAGACAACATGCATCTCAGCAATCTTCTTATTTACCATGGAAATATGGTGCTTTTTTCTCTCTTTCCTCTTTTCTCATCTCACTTTTTTTCTTTTTCTCAATCTCTATCTCTTTTTTTATAAGAAGAATGCTTCATAGATGCTTGTTATGGTTACGTTGCAGGTTTCCACCATGACAGCATGGATTAGACCGGCGGCCCAGGCGTTTCTCTAACATGCATAACTCCATGGACTTACAAGCTCCCCTTTCATTTCACACCGACGACATCCATAGACAAAAGAACATGATATCAACTAGGTACAAAGTACCAGTGCAATGTTGAAAGCGTTCCCCATGACAACATGGTTCTGCTAATTCACAACTTACAAAGCGCAAGCTATACGCAACATAGATGGGCACAATGGTTCAAGTTTATTAAATGCAAGAAAGTAAAGCATGCCATCAAGTTCGTGAGAGCTTTAATCACTAATTTTCACATAACAAGTTTAATTTGGAAGGTAGATAAAAACAAGAATTTACTTGGAATAGCAATAGTGCTAGTAGGTAGGTATGGTGGACTCAAATGGCATGGGTTTGGTTTAAGGATTGGATGCACGAGAAGAAGTCCCTCTCAGTATAGGTTTTTGGCTAGCAAGGCAGGGTAGCAAGTATAAGAGTTGAAGGAAACAAACAAACATACAAGTGATAAAAAGAAACATGCAATCTTCCTTGGAAGCACAAAAGATCTTAACTAGAGAATACTAAACTTATGAGCAAATCAAGAAAGAAAGATGATGAAATTATATTTCTTTATGAGTACTTTTATCTTTTTCATTCAATTCTCAAAAATAGTGTTGCTACTGACCGAGCCAGGTTTGCCGAAACCAACTAAATTAACTCCATGATCCCAAAGTGATACCAGTACTAACGATAACATCAATCATATAACCATGAATTGAAAACTAATATAAGATATGCAAAAGAGTAAATGATAGAACTTCTTATTAATATTCCATAGCGGCTACTCACACTAAGGGATACATATCTAACGAGAGAGGGGACACTTCCATAATGCAAACCATCCTACATGTAAACTTCTCTATTCATGATATGACTCTACTAAAAAGGTAAAAAGATAGAAGATAGTGATGTGATACTGCGACACTCCCCCAAGCTTAGAACAAACCAAGGGGATGCCAAACCTAATGATGAATTACTCCTTCGGTGGTGGTGGTATCTTCTCGATGAGCTCTTTGATCAGTTTCCCCAAGTCCTCAATCTCAAAGGTGAGATTACGAATAAGCTGCAAGTTTTGCTCAACGCGGCTCATGATCATGTCGAGTTGCAAATTCCAGCTCTTGCGATTCTTTCCCCACTCTTCCTCCTTGAAGTCTTCTTTTCCTGCATGGATAGAACGAGGCAAGTCCCAATTGGAGGGTAATTTCTCCTTGGGCATATTCTGGTGTTGATGCTTATGGATAAGGGTATGGAAAGGATTCTTGGTGCGTGGAGGAAGTGACCGTGGAGCTAAACAATGACGTGGAGTTTTCCCTCCAGTTGACATCCGTGCAGTCCTCCTGACCCTAACAGATCTTGCCAACACTCCAATGCTTGCAATGATATTGCCAGTGTGAGGATGTTGGCCTTGCTTTGTCTCCTCTTCACCTTCACTCTTGACCTCCTTCTCCTGCCTGAGGTATTGGAGATCTTCCTCCATAGGATCCTTTCCTTTATCCTTGGCGGACACCATTGTGCTTCTGAACTTTCAAGAATAGTTCCTGGCAGAAACATATCGAAACAAAAACACGACAAGAATATACAAACCTCGGGGGATCCGGGGGATTATATATTACGAAGTTTTACAACAAAAGGAAGGTACTGGGAGTAAACAGGTCGGAGACGGAGGCCGAGGTGGCCACACCACCTGGTGGCGTGGCTAGGGGTGGGCCCGCGCCACAGGGTGGTGTGAGCCACCCTGGCTCCGTTTCCGTCCCTCTTTCGCTTCGTAGCTTTCCTTGTTGGCTAAAAACTACAAAATATAATTGGATAGATCTTTCGCGGAACTTTTCTTACTAGAATTGTTACCTATTTGAAAACGGACTCTGTAGGTCTCTGAATTTGTTATTTAGTAGATTCTTCTGGAGTAACCACTTGAATGATATCATTATATTCATCTTCATACACTTATTGCTTGAGTCATGAAACCTTTCACTTCCTTATTACACCATTATCCCCACTAACCTAGAAATTTCTTTCACACAAAACTTTACACAGTTCTTATTAGCAACATTAGTATAAGTGAAGTGATAAAACATTTTGAGTCCAATTTCAACTGAAACCCATCAAAACATAAGCTACTGCAGCAACTCCTTCTGAAAACCCAAAAAGAATTCAAAAAGGAAATCGATTAAAGAAGCAAATGCAAAAGTGGCAAAATCTGTTAAAACAGACCATCAGGTAAAGTTAATTTTTTTAGAAAATCTTCTGTTGCTCAAATCAAAAAGTGCAAAACTAACAAAAGTTAAATAACAACCTGGGGCAGGAGCACAAAAAATTACAGCTTAATCCGACATACAGACATCTCTCACGAAATTTTACGGTGAAGCATAAAAGACTGTTACGGGACAACAACTTTCCCAAATATTACTTCTCTCTCATTAGAGGTTGATCTTGACACCAAAAACCAACAAAAAGGATAAGGAGAGGTTATTACTGAAGTAATAACTTCCAAGACTCAAAGAAAAACAAAAACAAACTGAAAGCAAAAATAAATTGGGTTGCCTTCCAAAAAGCTCTTTCTTTATAGCCATTAAGATGGGCATGATAATTTTGATGATGCTCAGTTAGGAATATGAATTGAAGTGAAAGAGAGCATTAAGAAGCAAAAATACACACGCTTAAGTCTAACCCACTTCCTATGCAAAGGAATTTTGTAAACAAACAAGTTGTTGAAACCAGAGGGTACTAGTATAGGAAGGTAAAAGAAGTGCAACATAAAAACTTTCAACATAAAACGAGGAAACTTGATATTATTGAGATACATAAGAACACTTTTCGCTCTCTCATAGTAACTTTCAGTATCATGCATAAACTTAACAATATAACTATCACAAGGACCATCGTAACGATGATCACTTATTCTCACAGAAAACACAGGAATACTAGTTCTTATAACGCTACTTTGTGAAACAATATTAGAGGTATCCTTATGTGCCTCTTCTAACATATTTAGTGACAAAGTCTTTCACATTTTCTATTATAGGTTCATCATCCATTTGTTTATCAGGTTCAATAGCTTTATTTGTACTTTCATAATCCATAGTAGCTATCATAGAATGTTCCTTTACTTTAACTGGGAAAGGTATTTTATCAATGTAAGGTTCAGGTAGAACATGATTAGCAGTATATACTTCAGTATTTCTTGAAGGAACACACTTAGCAACATATGTATATGGTTCATGATACTTATTCCACTTATTTTTTAGGAACTTCAATATAGGAAGCAAAAGCCTTGAAATAAGTTGCAATAGCTTGAGAGTCTAGACCATAAACATTTTTAATATTTTGAAAGTCATCAGTTCCCATAAAAGATTCAATGCATTAATAATCATAATTTATACCTGACTTTCTTCCTTTGTAATTCTTCCATGCTTAAGCATTATCTTGAATACGGTCCAAAAGATCCCATTTAGCTTCTCTTCCATGCGTGTAAATGATCCAGCACAAGAAGCATCCAATAAATCCTTATCATAAAGAGAAAGCCTTGCATAAAAATTATTGATAATAATATTGTTGGGGAGCTCATGAATGGGACATTTGAGCATTAGTAACTTCAATCTCCCCCAAGCTTGAGCTTTACTCTCTTCATCAAGAGGCCAAAAGTTGTATATTTGATTCCGATCTTTAGGAATCCCACTAGGAGGATAAAACTTTGAATAAAAGAGAGGCACTATTTCCTCCCATTCAAGAGCTTGACCATTCTTCAGCAGCTTATACCAATCCTCAGCTCTTCCTTTCAGTGATAATGATAATAACTTCTTATTAACTTGATCTGTTGTAATACCCGCACACTTGAACAACCCGCATAATTCGTGTACAAAAAGCAAATGATCACCGGGATTGACAATTCCATCTCCAACATAATAGTTATCCATAACACGATCAATAATTCTTGTAGGTATTTTAAAAGTATCATTCCCAGCAGGTGGTGGTTCATCTACTACCTTAGCAGTGGTAGTAGCATTACAAAATAAGAAACTCAGCGAATTATCCATATTGAAAATAAAGCAACTAACAGAAGTAAACGATACTCACAGTAGAAGTTTCCTTTACCAGTTCCAATCTCCAATAGCGCTTCACTCCCCGGCAACGGCGCCAGAAAATAGTCTTGATGACCCACAAGTATATGGGGTGTATCGCAGTATTTTCGATAAGTAAGAGTGTCGAACCCAACGAGGAGCAAAAGGTGCTGGCTAGTGGTATGGACCAGGAATTCTCTGCAAATACTTAGCAAACGGATTTTTAGGGGTTTTTGATAATGCAAGTAAATAAAGTACGAGTAAGTAAAAGACAATAAGAATAAATGCAGCAAGTGGCCCAATCCTTTATTCAGCCAAGGACAAGCCGGTTGTATTACTTAAAATGACCAAACGTTTTCGAGGACACACGGGGATTCTGTCAAGTGCTTTCGCTTCATATAGTTGATCAATCTTCTTTACTTTGCTAAGTGTTGAGTGGGTGAACCTGTGCTAATGTACCGACCTTCCTACGACTAATACATACTTGTGATTATACCCCTTGCAAACATTCGTAAGTACAAGAAAGTAATTAAGGTAGAAACCTAACCACAACTTTAAACTCTAAGACCCTGACGTCCCTTATGCAATGGTTTCCTAACGGGGGTTCAGGTTTCTGTCACTTCGGCAACCCCTACGATTAGTAGCCAAATACACAATGCATTCCCCTAGTCCCATATAGGTGAAGTGTCATGTAGTCGACGTTCACATGAAACCACTAGAAGAAGTACACCACAACTTAATATCAAACTATTGAATCTTTCTCAACACAACTCCACTACTAACAACATGACTTCTCCCATGTCCTCAAGAACAAAACGAACTACTCACAAGACATCATATGGATCATGATCAGAGATGGAATAATGATGTATAACAATCTGAACATAAACAATAATTCAACGGTTCACTCAATAGCATCAACTACAAAGAGTACTCAACACCGGGAAAGTTTCCCCTAAGAACTATGCAAGATTCAACCCAATTGTTACAGTAATATGGAGATGGTGATGATGATCCCGATGAAGTCCATCTTGATGGTGGTGTTGATGGCGACGATCTCCCCTCTCTGGAAGGAATTCCCCCGGCAGAAATTTGTCTGCCGGAGATATCTTTTTCTCTCGGTGTTTTCCACCTCACAGAGGCGGCGAAATCTTTCTGTGGTCGCTCCCCGAGTCTTAGGGTTTCGGGAGGATAATATATGCCAAAGGGGAGAACCAGGGCAGCCACACCACCTGGTCGTGCGGCCTAGGCTGGCCCGCGCCAGGGGGTGGTGTGGACCCCCTGTGGCCCATCTCTGACTCCCCTTCTAGCTTCCTTCGTCTTTTGAAAAAATAGGATTTTCCATGTATTTTCTCGGATTTTCTGATCTTCGCGAATTTTGCCTCCAATCAACACCTTTTCCATCAGAATCCTGACTGCAGCGGTCCATGCTCCAAAAGTCATCAACCATGCAAAAACAGATGAAATAACATAAGTATCATCCCTTAATATGAAAAACATCAATGAATAACAGTGAATTATGATATAGAATAGTGATGCAAAATGGACGTATCAACGTCTGACGCGGACGCGGTGACCATGCTGGTGCATGGTAGTGGCACAACTGATGAATCCCGTGCACTGATGTTGTGATGCTTAAGGATTCAAGATTCGTTCTCATATGTAGCTAGTTCTACGATGCTAATGACCCGGACGTGAAGAACACAACCAAGTAGCTGGCCTGTGAGGTTCTCTATGCTCTGCAACTGGATCACTTCTACACATCCCCAATTGTTTATTTGGTTCTTGTCGTGCTATCGTTAGCGGTAAAATGAAGTTGTCAATGTTTCCCCTTGGCGTTCTATTTCATTTATATGTTGATGAGAATAATGTAAGTATTTTTGTACATGATTGATGAATTGGGAGTACTCTTGCATAGTAGTCTAAAGTGTTGCCCCTAAAAACTGTAGATGGCTACCTGCAATAGTCACTAGTAGAAAAGCCCCCCTTTGGTCCCGGTTCATATGGGCCATTGGTCCTGGTTTTGAACTGGGACCGATCACTCGGGACCAATATTGGTCCCGGTTCGGGCACGAACCAGGATCAATGGGTCTCCACGTGGGCGCGTGCGTAACGAGGGGGGTGGATCATTGGTCTTGGTTCGTGGCACGAACCGGACCCAATGGGTCTCCACGTGGACGCGTGCGCAACGAGTGGGTGGATCATTGGTCCAGGTTCGTGGCACGAACCGGGATCTTTGGTCTCTGCATTTCGGGCTATTTTTGTACCGCGCCAGGGTTTTGTGTTTTTTTCCATTTATTTATTTGGTGTTTTGTATTCAATTTAATGGTACTACATATATTTAGCAATAATGAAACCACGATATATATATATATTACACATCATGGTCACAAATATATTATACACCGTCTCATCCGTCGTGCTTGGTCGAAACATATTAATTACAAATGGTACTCACACGAATTTGATCTAATTTACATCTTCTTTTTTACACTTCACCCTTCCAAATGAACCGGGTAATAGTATTCTCCTTTCAGATCTATGACATGTTCTAATAAGAATCCAGCAATTTACTCTTGAATTGCTTGCACGTGTTCTTGTGATAGAAGACCGTCCTGCATCCGTTCGATCTAATTTAAAGAAGGGGATCAATATATATGAATGAAACTAAACACAATTGGTGGTAATAAAATAAAGTTGTGATTATTGTTTATCGTACTTCAATTTTTTCGAGGTTCCGGTCTGTGCCCTTCTCTTTGGTTGTCTAGCGAATGAACTCGCAGACATAGTATCCACATAAGTTATTCCCGGCTTCTTGCCTCAAGCACTTTACGAGAACGGAGTTCAATCAAAATAATAATCAAGCATGATAATGGTATTGAAACTAGAATCAAAGAGATGCGTGGATCTAGCAAGTAGTACTTACAGTCAATGGTTGAAATGTAAGCTCTGGCTTCCAAACACCCCTAGTGTTAGCGGTGAACCGTTTCCAAGCCTTCTGGAGGCATTCCTGCATGTTCGCCCACTTTTCTAAAGGTGTGCGTTTTGAGTCCATGACTTTTACTAATCCTTGGTCAACAACAATGATTAACAGAATATAGTGGAAGCTGGACACACTAACATAATATAACACGAGTCAATTATACGCTTAACATCGAGTAAGCAAAAATAGAATGTGTACAAGACAGTAACACTCACCCAGCATTGTGAGGAAATAGTATTTCCCTTCTGTTGCCAAAATACGTCAACGCTTGTACCAAGTTATCCTCTGTCTCTTTGGGTTTTGTTTTTAGAGTAACTTCACGAACAAAATGCAGTTAATAAAACCAAGGTCATAGATTTGTCCTTTGTTGCATTTGAGAATCTTCATTCTGCATGTATAATTAGTATAGTGATGATTAAGATTATACAAGCAACAAATGAGTTGAGCTAGAAAGACTTAATTACAGAAATTAATAATACTTACAAACAATAGGCACTGACAATAGTTTTGTCGAGGGCGTCTCGTTGGTAAAACTGAAATAATTATGAAAATTCAATCAGTAGGAAGCCATCTCCATGACCATAATGGTGGTGTTTATATCCAGCATAGATCCAGTTTTTGGATTCAGCAGGGGCTTGCATGTACCACTTATACAATCTTCGTATTTTTGTTGGTAGATCTTTGACTAACTTGGGTTTGACGAGAGGAGCCCCGTGCCGGTATACGTATGTTATTTGTTGGTACCCCTCGAACTCATCCATACGGCTCATGTACTCAATAATAGACAGTCCATATAATTTGGCCTTTTCTCCATACAGTTGAATAAGCTCCGGATCAATGTTCGGATCATGCCGCTCCTGGGCTCTCCACTCATTGGTATCGTACACTCTGAGCGGTTCGATCGATTGATTTTTGTGTTGTCCGAGCTGGGCAACTTCTTTCCTGACTCTCCGCTCTTTTTCCTCAGTCGACTTGGTAGTAGAGCGATTATAGTCTGATGTGAGCGCTATGGGTTGGTGAAGCTAAATCTTAAGTGCGGCTGCTTTGGCTTTATCTTCTGCGGTGACCGGGAAGAATGGCTCTATCGACTTTTTCTTGTTAGCCATGTCAATTTTCCACTTTTCATAATGGACATCTGCGGCCGCAGCAATTTCCTCATCTGTCTTCTCGCAAGGTACCTTCTTCATATTCTTATGAGGTACTCTTGGGAGGGGAGATAGCTTACGTTTTGGTGATCGGAATGTGCTCTTGCTGCTGGTGCTGGTGCTGCTTCTCTTAGTGTACTTCCGCTTTTGTCTCTGAGGCTCAGGGGACGGAGACGGCTGACGCGGCAGCGGAGATGGCTGCGGCGGTGGTGGAGACGGCTGCGCTGAGTGCATAGTTTAAAAAATCGGACCGATGATCGAACCAGTGAGGCCATTGGTTTAGGTTTTTACTGGTCAGACCAGTGGTTCATTCGGTTCGATGGCGACAAAAAACCGTTCATTTTAATTAAAAGTTAAGCAAAAAATCAGAACAAAATGACAATAAAATGTATATTAAGCGTATATTTCAATATGTAATCACAAAAATGGTGTGTTCAAGTGGTATTGGGCCTTATGTGCTGCTATTTCTATCTAGTGTAAGGTCTTGAGTTCAATTTCTCTTGCAACTTCTTCTTTTTTCCTGGTTTTTTGCTATTTGAACTGGTGCCTCTTAAAAAACCAGTGAGGTCATCGGTTCAGGTTTTTTCCGGTTAAACCACCGAACCGGTCCGGTTTTTAAAACTATGGCTGAGTGGTGAGGCGGTGAAGGCGACGGTTGCGCTGGAGAATGGTGAGGTGGCAGCGAAGGTGGATTGCTGCTCTGAGGAGTGGGTGGCCTTGGCGGCACATAATTTGGAAGCACGATGTGCTCCTTTGGCCATACAACAGTCCCCCCCTTTGGCTTCTCCTAGTTCAGTCAGCTCCATATCTTCCCCTGCAGGGTGGTCCAGCTTCATCTCCTCAAAATCTTGCTTCACATCATCCACCGTGACGACAGCGTACCCTTTTGGAACCGGTCTGCAATGCCAAGTTGGGTTAGGCGCAATTGGTACGGCCATGCCGACCGCCACCGTCGCCCTTAAGTTCATAACTTGCACCTTTAGCTCACAAGCTATGCTCTCCGTGATATCATCCACTGGGTAGCATTTAGGAGGAGCCATCGTTAGTGCATCATCATCAACATCCTGGATCTGCGTGGAAGCAACGCTGCTTTTCTTATTTGATAGGGTGGCGGTACCATCGAATGCAGCTTCTACCATGTGCCGCTAAGATTGGCCGCTAATACTTTGCTGGCTAAGTCTGTCGAGTTGATCCTGGTGCCGATTTAATGCTTCTTCTACATTATGCAGCTGGTCTGCAGCAGCCGCTTTCTCAGCCGCCTCCCTTTACTTTCTCCTCTGATGGCTTTTATCGGGATATCTCTTCATTTCCGCAGGGAAGGCAACATTCCACGACTTGGATCCTGGTGTGCCTCGTGCTCGTCCTTTGTGTTCAGGATTTTTAAGGGCGCGTGTGAGCTCGTCGTTCTCTCTATCGGGAACGAACTGTCCCGCTGCAACATCATCTATTGCATTTCTAATATCGTCGATGGGCAGTATGGGATGATCTTTGTGTTTCTGACTATATATTGCCCTTCCTTCTTCGTCCAACGTGCCCCCATGGCTGTAAAACCAGTTTCTCGCCCGTGGTGTCCATGTTGTGGGCTCTGGTCTAATCCCGGCAGAAATGTACTTGACCTCAAGTGCATCCCACTTAGGCATGCAACCGGCATAGCCAGCAGGCCCCATATTATGATGGTACACTTTCTTAGCAGCGTTCTCCGTATTTATTCTAGACCTTTCCAAAGCTTTCTTCGATGTCTTGTACTTCACAAAATCAGCCCACTAGTGTCTTAACTTAGCATAGCCGCCTTGATTGAAATCTGGAGTCTTCTCTACCTTGACAAAGTTATTGTACAGTTTCTTCTTCCAGTTCTTAAATGCATCGGCCATCTTGATGAGAGAAAACTTCTTGACTCTTTGCACAAGCTCATTTTTTGCTCTCACCTCCTCATCTGGATTCACGTCTGGCTTCTGTAGGAGGAAATTAATCATGAGCTTGGCAAAAAGCTTATCTTTGGTGATGTCGCTGACATACGGGACTCCATCGCCGCTTGGCCAATTCCATTCTTGAACGGTGATCGGGATGTAGTCCCTCACAAGAACTCCGCATTTCTTGACAATTTTTTTGCGACATTGTCAGGAGCTTGCGGTTCGCCGTCTACACCGACCACTTCGATCCTATACCTCACAGTGTCATCCAACTTTTTTGTTGGGCCATGTTTCGTTCTTACGGAAGAAGTTCTCGATCCGGAGGGCTAAAAGAAGAAAGAGTGTTAATATATGCATGTATATATAGACAACAACATTTTAATTACAAAAATACATATATACACCTCGTCGGAGTTTGCGAGATTTAAGGTTCCGCGGGAGCCATCGCCTTCTCCCTCGTCGGCTTCTCCCCCATCCCAGGCTTCGCCTTCTACCTCACTGGATCGGTCTTCTTGGTTGAGAGACTCATATCCCTCACCGGATTCGTTTAGAAACTTCTTGGTGACATCGACATCGATAAATTCATTTTCGCAGATCATTCCGTGGAGGATGTTTTCCTGATGTCCTGGATTCATAGTATCTTGGTGTGTTTGATCCATAGTATCTGCAAATTAAGATTTGCAAGTTAGTATAATGCAAATAATACAAACCACTATGCACTTATTTTCTAAATGGGTTCGGAATGCCCTAGGTGGACAAACCATCGAACCCATGGTACTTAGGGGGTGTCAGTGTTCCTCTATGTACAGTAAGGTTCAAAGTTGTATGAATATGAATGCTTACATTTTTAAATGGTAGAGCTCATTTTTCTGAATATTTTGATATACTATACACATTTTTTCTGATTTAAAATGAATTAGTTATGATTTTTCCCAATTTTAATCCATTTTAAAACATTTTTAAATAAATAAACATTTTCGGAATTATTAAAATTATTTTCCATCTGGCCCCACATGTCAGACTTTTATTAATTTCAGAAAACATTTTAAAAAAGAATGAAAATCTAACTTGCTGGACCCACCTATCAGCATTTTTAATTAATAAAATAATTACAGAAAAGATTTAACTAAAAGAAAAAGAGAAATGACGTTAGCCTGACGTCATGAAGACGTTATCGACGCCATTGCTCCCAGGTCTAGCACGGATCCATCGATCCCGTGCGCGCTTGGACACACGGGTGAGCGCGTTGGACGCGTCTCGTCGCGGGGAACCAGAAAGTGGCGGCGCTGCTTACAAGAGGTCGCCGGAGTGACGCCACCGACGAGGTTTGGCGGCGGCACTCGGTGGTCATCATCGGCAGCACGAACCAGAGCACGAGGGAGAGTACGGAGAGGTGCATGGGCACTGGAATCTCACCGGGGTTGCGATGAAGGGGTCGAGGAAGCAAGGGGAGGCCGAACAGAGGTGAATCGACAACGGCCGGAGCTCGTTAAGGTGACGACTTCGGGCTCGATTCCGGCCAGAGGAGAGCGTCTCGATTCCGACCGTCGACGGTGGTGGCATGGCGGCCGCAGACGTCGACGGCGTGAAGCGTCTCTGGATTTGGGTACCCTGACGGCGTGAATTTGCTCCGCCGCAATTTTTCCTTAGCCGCGTCGATGTGCTCTGTGATTTTGGGGGAGTTGGGGAGGAAGAAGAGTCGGTGTTGTATATTATATAGGCCATCGGTCCCGGTTCATCGCATCAACTGGGACCTGGGACCAATGGCCTGTGGGTGGAGCATTCCTGGGGCTGCCACATGCGCACGCACCCAGGGTAATTGGTCCCGATGACCCCTTTTTCAGCTTTTTGGCAAACTTTTAGTGTTCCCGCCCTTTTCAAATTTCTTTTCTTCTTTAATTAATAAGATATTTCAATTTAAAATGATTATTTATTTGGAATTTTTAAAAAAATTAACAGGAAAAGTGCTTCAATTTAAATAACTAATCAAAATCCATTTTCTGTTTTCAAATATTTTTATTTTAACTATACAATTTTACTATTTTCAATTAAAATTACATTAACAAATATTTATTGCATAATTTGAAATTTGAAAAATCTTTCAATAGAAAAGTGCATCTATTTAAATAACTAATCCAAAACCATTTTCTGTTTTCAAAAATAATTATTCTAACTATACAAACTATTAACAATTTTACCATTTGCAATTAACTAAGAAACAAACGGCGGGAAAACGGGGTGTTCAAAACCTTTTTCTGACTTATAAAAGAATTATTCTAACTATTCAAGTTATTAACATTTATGCCATTTTCAATTAAAAATTCATTAACTATTTTTTTGCATATTTCATTAACTAAGAAGCCGGGTTAGGAATCTTCATCCCGCCGTTTTGAATATGGTTTCAATTGGGCATAACAAATTCAAAAACGATCCAAACAACGTGAAACCTTCATGAGGTGTCATATTATATGATATAGTTGCAATTAAAAATACCAAACTTGGCAAATTGCAAACATCATAAAAAACCCTTCACAAAATGATCAATCATGTTGGAGGTTTCATGGCATTTAGGTCAAACCGCCAATGTTATGGCTAGAATCAGGGCATAGTTTGTGATAATATGCCCATATTATGCACACATGTTCATCTTGGAATGGCTTGCGATGTTGCAGGAGGAAGTTTCCCTTTTTATTGCACGAAAAAGCCAATTTTCATTTTTGAGGTGCCGAAATCGGGTGTTATGTGAAGGAACGACCAATTAAAGTTTGGCATTGGTACCAACCCATTTTTCAAAAATACTAGACCACCTTAGATGGACAATTTTCCAATCGGTGTATGTGGAACCTTTCCGTCCATCCCTCATGAAAAAGACAAATTCCTGCCGAATCGGTAGGAGGTTGCCCAGATTTGAACTACAAGTACATGATATAATGCTTGTGAATTTTTTAAAAAATCATTTATAGGTTCACAACATGCTATTTCATCAGTGATCCACTTCAAGTTCAGCGAGGCTCAACCCCAGGCTAAGAAGCTTCATGCCCGCCGTTTTGAATATAGTTTGAAATGGGCATAAGAAATTCAAAAATAATCCAAACAATGTGAAACCTTCACGTGGTGTCATATTATGTGTCATAGTTGCAAGGAAAAATATTGAACTTAAAAATTGCAAACATCATAAAAAATCCTTCACAAAATGATTTATCATGTTAGAGGTTTCATGGCATTTAGGTCAAACGACCAATGTTATGGCTAGAACCAGGGCATAGTTTATGATAATGTGCCCATATTGTGCACACATGTGCATCTTGGGATGGCTTACGATGTTGCAGGAGGAAGTTTTCCTTTTTGACGCACGAAAAATCCAATTTCCATTTTTGAGGTGCCTAAATCGGGGTGTTCTGTGAAGCAACCACCAAATTAAAGTTTGGCATTGGTACCAACCCATTTTTCAAAAATAGTAGACCACCTTAGGTGGACAATTTCCCAACCGGTGTATCTGAAACCTTTCCGTCCATCCCTCATGAACAAGACAAATTCCTGCTGAATCGGTAGGAGGTTTCCCAGATTTGAACTACAAGTACATGATATAATGCTTGTGATTGTTTTAAAATAATTTATAGGTTCACAACATGCTATTTCATCAGATATCCACTTCAAGTTCAGCGAGGCTCAGCCCCGGGCTAAGAAGCTTCATGCCCACCGTTTTGAATATAGTTTGAAACGGGCATAAGAAATTCAAAAATGATCCAAACAATGTGAAACCTTCACGTGGTGTCATATTATGTGTCATAGTTGCAAGTAAAAAAATTGAACTTGAAAAATTGCAAACATCATAAAAAATCCTTCACAAAATGACCTATCATGTTCGAGGTTTCATGGTATTTAGGTCAAACCACCAATATTATGGCTAGAATCAGAGCATAGTTTGTGATAATGTGCCCATATTGTGCACACATGTACATCTTGGGATGGCTTACAATGTTTTCCTTTTCGACGCACGAAAAAGCCAATTTCCATTTTTGAGGTGCCAAAATCGGGGTGTTCTGTGAAGCAACCACCAAATTAAAGTTTGGCATTGGTTCCAACGCATTTTTCAAAAATACTAGACCACCTTAGATAGAAAATTTCCCAACCGGTGTATCTAAAGCCTTTCTGTCTATCCCTCATGAAAAAGACAAATTCCTGCTGAATCGGCAGGAGGTTGCCTAGATTTGAACTACAAGTACATGATATAATGCTTGTGAATTTTTTTAAAATCATTTATAGGTTCACAACATGTTATTTCATTAGATATCCACTTCAATTTTAATGATCCAAACAATGTAAAACCTTTGCGTGGTCTCATATAAAGTTTTCATACATCACATAAAGTTTTCATACATTACATAGATTTACATATGGTTTAGAGTTTAGGGTATGAATCCTTCATCACGTATGTCGATCCCTTGCCTATGATTGCTTCTTAGGCTGTAACCATGGAGTATTTTCTTTGCTTAACGGGATCCTTGGGTCAGTTTTCACGATGAAGGGCGGAATTTCATCAAACTTATCATAATCTGCTGACATGTCTGTCTTGTCCTCGACTCCCGCGATGTTTCTTTTCCCTGAAAGAACTATGTGACGCCTAGGCTCATCGTCTGATGTATTCGTTTCCTTATTTTTTCTTTTTTGGTCTAAAGGACATGTCCTTCACATAAAAAACCTGAGCCACATCATTGGCTAGGACGAATGGTTCGTCTCTGTAACCAAGATTCTTGAGATCCACTATTGTCATTCCGTACAGCTGGTCTACCTTTACCCCTTCTCCATTCATGTTGAACTAACTACACCGAAACAAAGGGACCTTAAAAGTAGGTCCATAGTCAAGTTCCCATATCTCCTCTATGTAACCATAGTATGTGTCATTTTTCCAAACTCGCATGTTGCATCAAAGCGGACACCACTGTTTTGGTTGGTGCTCTTTTTATCTTGGGCAATCGTGTAAAATGTATTCCCATTTATCTCGTACCCTTGGAAAGTCAATATAGTCGCATATGGTGTCACGACCAACAAGTAGAGATGATCTCCAATAGTGGTATCATTCATGAGATGTAGTTGCAACCAAGTGCCGAAAGTCTCCATGTGATTTTCTTTAATCCAGTAGTCATCCTTCCCCGGGAACTTGGAGCGTACAACATTCATGTGTTCCTCGATATATGGAGCCACGAAGGTAGAACTTTGTAGAACTGTGTAGTATGCTTGATTCAAAGAATGCCCGTCCCTAAATATCATTGCTTTCTTTCCTAGCGTGCCTTTTCCACTCAGTCTCCCCTCATACCGTGATTTAGGAACACCAACCGGCTTAAGGTCAGGAAGAAAGTCTACACAGAACCCAATGACCTCCTCTGTTCCATAGCCCTTGGAGATGCTTCCTTCTGGCCTAGCACGATTATGAACATATTTATTTAAGACTCCCATGAACCTCTCGAAGGGGAACATATTGTGCAGAAATACAGGACCGAGAATGGAAATCTCTTCAACTAGGTGAACTAAGAGATGCGTCATAATATTGAAGAAGAACGGGGGGAACACCAACTCAAAACTGACAAGACATTGGACCACATCCTTCTGTAGCCTTTCTAGACTTTCTTGATCGATAACCTTCTGAGATATTGCATTGAGGAATGCACATAGCTTCACAATGGGTACTCGAACATTTTTCGGTAGAATCCCCCTCAATGCAACCGGAAGCAACTGCATCATAATCACGTGGCAATCATGAGACTTCAGGTTCTGGAATTTTTTCTCTGCCATATTTATTATTCCCTTTATATTCGACGAGAAGCCAGCCAGGACCTTGATACTGCTCAGGCATTCAAAAAAGATTTCCTTCTCTGCTTTGGTAAGAGCGTAGCTGCTTAAGTATTGACGGCCTTTATCAGTATGCTTGTTGTATGGGTCTTTGATATGTTGCTGGTCCTCTCGTGCTTATGGTGTATATTTTGTCTCCCCATACACGCCCAGGAAGCCTAGAAGGTTCACGTAAAGATTCTTCGTCACGTGCATCACGTCGATTGAAGAACGGACCTCTAGGTCTTTCCAATACTCAAGCTCCCAAAATATAGATTTCTTCTTCCACATGGCTATGTGTCCGGTAATGGGGTCTTTCAGAACAGATTGACCGCCATGACCCTTTCCAAAGATTACTTCTAGGTCCTTCACCATACCAAATATATCAGCACCTTTAGGGAGCTTAGGCTTCTTCCGGTAATCTGCCTCACCGTTGAAATGCTTGCCTTTTTTTCTTACTTGATGATTAGTTGGAAGAAATTTTCGACACCCCAGGTACACAACCTTCTTACATTTATCCAAATATGTACCTTTAGTCTTATCTAAACAGTGCGTGCATGCATTGTATCCCTTGTTTGACTGTCCTGAAATGTTACTAAGAGCAGGCCAATCATTGATGGTTACGAACAACAATGCTCGTAGGTCAAATGGCTCTTGTTTGTGCTCATCCCATACCTTTACACCTGGTTCTACCCACAACTGCAAAAGTTCATCGACTAATGGCCTTAGGTACACATCAATGTCGTTATCGGGTTACTTCGGTCCTTGGATGAGCACTGGCATCATAATGAACTTCCGCTTCATGCACAACAAAGGAGGAAGGTTGTAGGTACATAGAGTCACTGGATAGGTACTGTGACTGCAGCTCTGCTCCCCAAAAGGATTCATGCCGTATGTACTTAGACCAAACCATAAGTTCCTTGCATCACCTACAAAGTTCGAGTACTTTCTCTCGATGTTTCTCCACTGCGACCCATCAGCGGGGTGTCTCAGTTTCCCGTCTTTCTTACGCTCTTCTTTGTGCCATCGCAACAACCTGGCATGCTCTTTGTTTCTGAACAGACGTTTCAACCGTGGTATTATAGGACCATACCGTATAACCTTAGCAGGAACCCTCTTCCTGGGGGGCTCGTCATCGCCCTCAACATCACCATGGTCATCTTGTCTGATCTTGTACCGGCATGCAGTGCATACCATGCATTTATCCATATTCTCGTACTTCTCACCGTGGTACATGTAGCAGTCATTAATGCATGCATGCATCTTCTCCACATCTAATCCTAGAGGGCAGATAGTCTTCTTTGCTTCGTACATTGTCTCGGGCAGCTCGTTATCCTTTGGAAGCTTCGGCTTCATTATTTTCAGTAACTTCTCAAATCCCTTGTCAGATAAACCAGTCTCTGCCTTCCATTTTAGCAATTCAAGTGTGGTACCGAGCTTTGTGCTGCCATCTTTGCAATTTGGGTACAACAACTTTTTGTGATCCTTTTGCATGGCCTCCAACTTAAACTTCTCCCTTTCTGTATCGCATTGTTTCTTTGCATCAGAAATGATCTGACCAAGACCATCAGCGGGCTCATCCGATGCCCGTTGTTTTTCTTCCTTGCCGCCTCCCTCTTCTTCATTGTCTTCCATTGCAGTATCACTGTATTCTTCAGGGGACATATGATAGCTGTCATCATCCTCCTCTTCTTCATTTTCTTCCAGCCTAACCCCTCTTTCTCCATGCATGGCCCAACAATAATATCCGGGCATGAAACCTCTCCAAAGCAGATGGCTTTGAAGGATTCTCGGGGCAGAGTGCTCCGCCACATTCCGACAGTCGACGCAGGGACAAGGCATAAAATTATCCACTTTGTTTGCCTTAGCCACATCGATAAATTTATGCAGGCCTGCAATAAAATCGGAATCGCGTCGGTCGCCGTACATCCATCGCATCCGCGCATCGATTTGCGTCATAATAATTAACCATTACAATAACATCGTGAATAGTGAAATGACCACCCTACATGGACACATGCAATATTTTTGTATCGGTTATAGATAAAGAAGATAAGGTTGCTAACCTCGGTCGAGGATACCGTGTTGTGCGAACTTAAGTGTGGCTCGGACATTTCGTCGAACACGTTGTGTGCAGTGTGAAGAAAAAAATAGCATCCACCTCCCACACAAAATTCCAGAAAAAATAAGTGGTTGGGCTGGGCTTATTTATAGCCAGGGGAGGGTTTTTGGTCTTGGTTCTTGACATTAACCGGGACCAATGCTCCACATAGCACCACGTGTGCTTCGCGGGGAGGGTTTTTGGTCCCGGTTCGTGGCATGAACCAGGACCAATGCTCCGCAGAGCGCCACGTGTGCGTCATGGGGGCATTGGTCCTGGTTCATGCCACGAACCGGGATCGTTGCTTAGAGATGAACCGGGACCAATGCCTAGGCGGCATGAACCGGGACCGGTGCCTGGCATTGGTCCCGATTTGCGAGCCGAACCGGGACTGATGGCATTTGGGTGCTGGACCAAAGACCCTTTTTCTACTAGTGAGTAGTCTGAAGTGTTGCATTCCTTTGACCAAAAGTAGAGGAGAGGATATAGTACAAAAGTTTGAGAACAGGATCACGTGATAGTTTGACTGAAAGAATTGTATCATAGGTAAGCAAGGTGCAGGTCTAACCATATGCTAAATGACATGAATCGTGATTCCCCTAAGACAGAAAGAAGTGTCAGAAATATTCTGATTTTGTAAAAACATGTTATATGTCTGATCTGATTTTGACATTGTAGTTGGGATTTGGAAATTTGTACCAAAATTCAACACAAATAGTAGCGAAAGAAACAGTAGACATGGCAATATGACATTAGTTTGGAACATTGATGTATTTATGCCTCTTCGGTGTATATATTCTAAAATCTACGGTTCATTGTGGCAGTTAACAAAATAACGAGTGAGAATGATGGGGGAGATGAAATTCTAATGTATGCCAATATTATGGTTACTAATACTTTCTGAGACCCTTTAGAGTATGTTATGAACCTATAAATATGCTGAATTGTTGATTATGATCGTGAATTGTTAGATTTGCGTCGAGCCTTCGAGCCAGCTTGTGAGCTTCACCGAGCTGGCTTGTCGAGCCTCGAGTCTAAATAGCAAGGTTAAGGCTTGGCTTGTCCGACCTCCGAGCCGAGCCTCGAGCCCCGAGCTTCGTGTCCACTCCAAGGTCGGACTAAATTACTGTTGATGTACCAATGCTGCATACTCAGACGTTTCTCCCTTTTTGCGGGACGGACGCTGCGCCCGAATATTGTTGGTGACCAAGCGATGTGCGCTACTCCCGCGTGCTGCTAGTGGTAGGTGTCGTTCCTATTCGCTTGCTGTTTGTGTTAGACTAGATTTAGGGGTGCGTCTTGGCGCATGATCCCGTGATTTTCGCACTAATTTACATTGTATGTTGTATTTGTTATGCAACCGCCATGAAAAAAAGGTGAGTAGACACGGCGGTGTGGTGCTGATTTGTTTGTGTATATGGTAAGTTTTCAAGTTGGCACGAGGCCGGACGGTTTTCTTAGACCTCGGAAATTCAGAAAATTTTTAGACTTTGCACACCCGGTTCAGTTGAAAAATCATTCTTTTGTCTCAATTATATCTTTTTTGGTTCACTATATATAGATCGAGAACATTCGGTCATTGACCAACCAGGCTCGCTCGATTAGTTACTCAGAGTGTGACATCATTTCCCTGGCCTTAATTTGTTCTAGCAAAATGAACATTAATAATTTATTAATTTAACAACTTCGCTAGAAGAAGCAGTAACAGGCTAACAATTTCAGTTACCTCAACACAAATATCTGAAATCAATTTTACATGTCAAATCAAAGGAATTTAAGAATCGAAGGGAACTAGAGCGAGTAGTTAATATATTTGCACAGGACTGTACAGTACATCACATCGGCACTGCTGATACATACTTTTTGCTGGCCATAGCTAGATGGCAGGCGCATATAGGTTACATCTGCTCATAAAAGAGGAGGTATACTGATTCTAGCCTATCTTAGTGCTAATTCAATGGTGTAATGAAACCCTTGTTCTTCAAGGTTGCGATAGATCGTTAGACATTTATTAGTTTCATCCATAATGGTGTCAAATATAAGTGGCATATACCTTTGATGAAAAGCGGCTACTTCGGAAATGTCTGGATTAAAGTGCCACCGAGTAAAATTAGTTCTTTTGAAAGCTACCTTTTTTAGTTTGACACCGCTATGACGAAGAACGCCATAGTTTGCTTATATTCAAATATAAATGTCAAGATAAGTTGACAGATGGTGTAGTAGCAGGTATTTAGATTTTTGATACCTTGGAAAGTATAAATAACCATTCCCATAAATAGCACGATCATGTTGTTTTCAAGAGAGGCGTCGTATAGCGATTCAGCCTTGAAGCTTTCAGCAGTCCTATCACTTTTAGAAGAAAGATAATATAAGTTTATACATCCATTTATAGTAACGTAACAATGAATAGTATGTAAGCCGAGATACGTACTCTTCATTTTTTTATCAGGAATTCTCTGCTTGGATCATAATTGTTGGAGGGGATGACACCAGATGATCTAGTTACCACTCCGACAAAATCTGGAACCGAAAACAAATGAAAAGAGATAGCAAGATGAATAAAACGAATTCATTTAAAACCTGATAAGAAGCTTGTGTTATCTACACGTTTGGAGAGAACGTCAAATGGCTTTGCCTTGTGTGCATATGCAGGGAAGTCTTCAGGCTCTGGATCAACATTCTAGTGACCTCGAAAAAGCTAGGCAACATATACAAATAAATAAATTATACCTACAAAGAACAAATAGAAACATGCATAGAATAGGCAAAGCTTTCTCTAACCAATGGAAGGTGCTGATCCAAATGCCATATTAACTGCGTTTGGA
Organism: Avena eriantha; assembly: GCA_910589775.1. Classification (NCBI taxonomy): domain Eukaryota; kingdom Viridiplantae; phylum Streptophyta; class Magnoliopsida; order Poales; family Poaceae; genus Avena; species Avena eriantha. The sequence goes on from OU342743.1 coordinate 45,457,421, forward strand.
CATGTATGCATAAATATTTATACAATAGAGTATAAAACATTAAGCATTTTCTATTCACTTCTTATATCTTCTTTTGAGGGATTTAACATAGAAAGAGTGGATAATCCACGAGAAAACACATGTTTTGTTAAATACACTATTTTCTCATGTACAATCCTATGTTATAGTAATCCTTGGTCAGGTCTACTTATCAAATTCCACTGAAGAAAATATTTTGAGTGTGCAAAGGTGTTAGAATACAACTCTTGTTAGGTTTAAGAGTCCTAGTCGGTTTGTTATAGGGCTAGGCCGGTGCATCTAGACCCTCATATATACCTCTTGTAATTGCCACAATATTGTCATCGATTATTATTCTATACAATTCTACATGGTATCAGAGCAGGTCTTAGGATCAAATCCTGGCCAACACAGAATTAAACAAAAAAATACTGTGGTTCCCAAAACACGTCACAATAGGCCATAGGGCAAAAGACGTAGGGTGAGTGTTGGAATAAATTTCCTAGCCCTTTCTATCAGTTCAAACTGTTGGTTGCGTTGGCTAGTGCGTGCAATTAAATACCCCTCAACATCCCTCTCTATAGCGTTGTATATGTATGTGAACTTTAATCCCATTTCAACTCTTATTCTGAAACAGACCTTGCACACGTCGCCAAAAAAACTGTAACATCTGCATATAACAACTCTCCTCAAGCGCTTTCACAGGAATAGAAAAACTAAGTGGAGAAAGACCGATCAATCAAACTTGAAAAATAGAGTCTCACATCAACTCTAAAAGATCAGAGACAGTACAAACCTTTTCCTAGTGGATTATTAAATTGTGTATGTCCAGAAACTGCTTATTTTTTAGCATGAAGAAGACTCAATGCATTTTACTGAACTGAAGTTTTAGAAAAAGGGCATCAAGTCAAACAAAGACAGTAGAAAAAAGATGGAAACCATGACATTCTAAACTTATAATAACCTCCGATTATATCCCTATCCAACATGCCATAAACTCTTGGAGAAACTTAGCTTCTTTTCTTTGCTTTTGTATGACATATGTGTGATCGCTTAAAAATGAAGGAAATATTTCATACCTATCACACATCTTGTACAAAAATGGTCCAAAGTGCTAGGAAAAATAAAGGTGTAAAGCATCTATCATGCTCAAATCCACAAGTTCTAAGGATATTTTTGTTTTAGCAGATTACGGAAGCTAGTAAAAGGGGCAAAGCTGAGAACAGTGCTCTTATATCATCACTACTTCCTTTGCAAGGACCTTCCTTTTTTCTTGGACTCGGTTGGAGGAGCACCGCGAGAACTGGCAGGAGAAGCTACTCGAACAGCAACACCACCAGTATACCACCGCATTGTAACATCCCAAATCTTTAATCAACGATATTAAGATCCAAATCACCCAAGTTTAGGGTTAACAAAAACTTTTATTATTAAAAAGCATTATGAATGCATGTGTGTTTGCATTAATATAGAATTGTTTGAAATTGCCATGTTTGATTGTTCTAATGGTTGTAAAATGATTCAAAGGTGAATGCCACATCATCTAGATCATTTAAAAACAAAATCCAAAGAAAAAGAAATCAAATGGAATTAATGAATGCAAATGGTCACTTTTGCCATTTTAATTCACTAGGTCACTTTAGGTGTTCCTAGAAGTCAAATTCAAACAAAAACATTCTCAACTCTTTTCACCCCTTGCTAGTACAAGTAAAGATCTACCCACTTTGAAATCTTACAAAAACATTTAAACACTAATTTTAAATGGCATTTGAAAATGGAATCCATTTCATATGCATAGATCCCACTTTTTCAAAAACCACTCAAATGAGTTCACCTTAGCAATCCGAAGCAAACACATACTACCAAGCATGAGATCAGTCACCCACCAAAAATCATTTCAAAATTCAAATTTTTTCTTCATGCGGCCATTCTGTCGAACACATGGCAGGCACAGATCAAACACTAGAGTAGCTTCACTATTTCTACAGTGATCATCGACCAATTTGGTCTCCATATTAACCCCCTGTCCCCCTAGCATCTACCCCAGCCCAGACCAGCAACCCCATTCACCATGAAGTACAGTACCGCGCCGCCCGAGTATGGTCGTCGCCGGCCAAACGTCGGCAACGCGCCAGAGACCAAGCCGCGCCTAACCAACACACCCTAGCTCTGCCTCACCCTACCGCAACCCCCTGTCCACCACACGGACGTAGCCGAGCACTGGACCACCGCGGACAGCCCGCGCTCTCTGCCTCTGCACCGTGCACAACCCATGCCAAAGCGCCGCCCGACAGCCTCGCACAAGCCACGTCGTGCCCTCAGCTTGCACGCGCCGTTTCACCTTAACCCCAGCATGCTCCTAGACAACCCCTCTCCTCGCCACTTGACCTGCAGCCACCGCACGCCACGTCAAACGCCGTCGGACCCGCTCAGAGCGCCAGGCTCGCCCGACCAGAAGCCACTACCCCTAGCTGCGCCATTGCACCGTAGATGATCGCCAGGAGGCAAAGCACCGTCCGCCTACCCCGCCCATGCCTTTAGCACCCTGTACCACCGTCACCGACGAGCTCACCGTCGCACCCCTCGGTCCCCTCGTTGGGCTATATAAGGAGCCCTCTCCAGCACCATTTCTCCACACTCCAACACTCCCCACCTCCCACTGAGTCCCTCACACCATCCCGGAGCCACTCGAGCCACCGTTCGCCGAAATTTCCACCGGAGTCGCCGTAGCAGAGGAGGAAGGGGCAGTCGATTGTGACCACCCTAGGAGCCGCCGCGACCACGCCTAAGCCCGCCATCGACCAATGTTTCCCATGAGCATGCATGATCTGTAAATGCATATGGTATATGGTTTATATGAGTAAAGTGCAAGCTGGATTATTTGTACTCTAGTGCAAGTGGGAGACTGAAAGAGATATGCCCTAGAGGCAAATAATAAATAGCTTTTATTGTCATATCTCAATTAGTTTATAATAGTTTCATATTGTGCTATAACTGTGCCAAGTAGAAACATTGGTACAGGTGTGGTATGAAACAACCAAGTCCCTAGTAGCCTCTATTCATACTAGTTCGTTGGTCATGAAGATGATCTGGGTTTCAAGATCATGGGTATTTATGCCGACTGACAACGGGATCATATCATTGGAGAATGATGTGATTGGACATTCCTCGAAGGATTGCAACACGATCAAGTCATATAGCTCATTGTTGCAACAACTATACCTAGACTCATTTTCCTTAGACCGTGAGCTCATATTACTCACTGTTTCCCGAGGCTGCCTTGACTACATCAACCGTCATCTGGTAATACGGTGGCCATAAAGGTGTATGTTGGGTATTCCAAAGGAACAGTTGATGACATGTGACAGCAAGACCGGGATTTGTTCACCCACATGACGGGTAAAGATACATACGGCCGGCTTGGTGAGATTACATCCATAAATGTTGCAACATGTGACTAGGTCACGGGGATGTAATATCACGGTAACAAGAAAACAGAACTTGTTGTGAACGAGATTGAACAAGGTATGGGATACCAATGATCGGATCTCGGACAAGTTGTATCGAGAAACAAAAGGAAGAGGATGCTACATTTAGACGGTTCAAACGACATTGTCATCAGGAATACATAGGGGTCACATGGACATCCCTAGTCCCTCTGTTGATCATTGATACAGATCATGTCTAGAGCATTCCCGAGCCGTGAGAGGATACACTTAAGGGTACGGTGAGAGCGAGAAAGAGAGAAAGCCGAAATCGTTCCACGGAGAGATCCGAAGTTGTTCGGAGAAAGAATAAAGGAAAAGACCCCGAAAAGTGTTTTCGGATAAATGGGAATTTAAATATATATTTATTATATGTTAATTATGAATTAATATATTCTAAATAATATTTAAGTTAATATTTATAAAGGAAACTTTTATATTAGGCCAAATCCCGGAGGGAAAAGGCCTAGAATAAAAGCTGTAGAAAATAAATAGAAAAAGGCAAAAATAGCCAGCCCTGTGGGCGGCGGATAATCGCCACCGCACAGGGCGACATGTAACTGGGCCGCGCCTGGCACGGGGTCGAGCCGAGCTGGGTCGCCGCCGCAGCAGCCGGCCCACCCGGGCTCTGCCTCGCCAGGCCGCCGCAAAGGCGCCAGGGAGCAGGCCGCCGGGGGGCGAGCCGGCCCACCTGGGCCGCGGGAGCCAGCGGGCCATCGGGGGGTGGCCAGCCCACCCGAGCTCCCCTTGCTAGGCTGCCGCCGCGGGGAGAGCTGGGCGCGGGGTGGGCCACGCCAAGGCCCACCTGGCCAACCCCTGTCTATTTCCCCTTTTTCTTTTATTTAGTCATTTTCTGTTTTGGTTATTGGGCCAGGTTTTGGCCCATCCGGCCAGGACGAAAATGCCTAATATTTTCCCTTTATTAATAGTCCCACATGGCTAACCCAATGGGGAGGGCTGATGGCTCAGTATTGATGTAGAGCTTGTTGGGGAACCCCAAGAGGAAGGTGTGATGAGCACATCAGCAAGTTTCCCTCGGTTATGAAACCAAGGTTTAATCGAACCAGTAGGAGCAAGGAAACACCCCAAAGGTGTTGCTAGTTGAGCCTTGGCAGGGCGCACTACCGGTGCTAGTAGCAACGTGGAGACCTACACAACACAATCACAGAACTTTGTCCCCAACTTGCAATGAGGTTGTCAATCTCACCGGTTTTGCTGAAAACAAAGGATTAAACGTATCGAATGGAACACAGTAATAGTTTGCAGAAAGTAAAAACAAAGAAATAAACAATTTGTAGATTGTATGTAAAAGAAAGGACCGGGATCCATAGTTCACTAGAGGTGGCTCTCCTTAAGATAGATAACATGCTGGGTGAACAAATTACATCGGGGCAATTGACAAACATCGAGAAAGCAATACATGCATATACTAATCATCTTGACTGCTTTAGAACTTGATTGGGCATTACAACATTATACATAGACCGCCATCCAACTGCATCTATGACTAATAATCCACCTTCTGGTTATCATCCGAACCCCCTCTAGTATTAAGTTGCAAGCAACGGATTATTGCTTTACGAATTGCGTGTAAAGTAAACAATACGATTGTTCTATGAACAAAGGATTGTTGTTTTCTCCCTAGTAGCAACAGCACATCTAGTACCTTAGAGATTTCTGTCACTTCCCCAGATTACCAGAGGCATGAACCCACTATCGAGCATAAATACTCCCTCTTGGAGTTGCTAGCATCTACTTGGCCAAGATAGCTACTAAGAACGCAAAGCATGCAAGATCACAAATAACAAACACATGATAAAATCAATAATCAATCTAAAATAGCATCTCAATATCCATCGGATCCCCGCAAACACAACATGTAGGATTACAAATAGATGATCTTGATCATGAACGGAGCTCACAAGATCTAAACGTGAAAGCACAAAGGAGGAGAACCAGCCATCTAGCTACTACATGGACCCGTAGTCCAGAGATGAACTACTCACGCATCACATCGGAGGCTTGCATGATGATGAAGAAGGCTTCCAGGGTGAATTCCCCTCTCCGACAGGGTGTCGGGAAGAGCTTCAGATCCCTCTCGATCTAGGGACAGAGACGACGGCGGCTTACAGACTCTTTCGTGGATTTTTAATCGGGTACTTAGGGTTTTCGTCCCGAGGGCATCTTATAGGCGGAAGGAGAGGCCGAGGGGGTGCTGGGGTCGGCCAGACCACCCCCTGGCGCGGGCCAGGCCTGGCCGCGCGGCCAGGTGGTGTGGCCGGCCCCTAGCCCTTCTCCGTCTCGTATTATGGCATCTGATGTCTTCCGGAAAAATAGGCACTTTGGCTTTTGTCCCGTCCAGTTCCGAGAATATTTATTTTATGACTTTTATGGAACCAAAAACAGCAGAAAACAGGCAGCTGGCACTGTGGCTCTTGTTAATAGGTTAGTCCAAGAAATCATATGAAAAGTACTCCAAAGTGTGGACAAAACACAAGAAAGTAGATAAAACCAAGCATGGAACATCAAAAATTATAGATACATTTGCAATGTATCAACATCCCCAAGCTTAACTCCTGCTCGTCCTCGAGTAGGTAAGTGATAAAAAGAAAGAATAATTTTTGAGGTGACATGCACCATCAAAGACTTTATCAAAGTATTTGTAAAACATTCAAAGCAGGGATCATAGTACTTGAATCATAACATGAAAGACAAAGTTCTAGAAATAAGATAAAGAAACTATGATGCAACATGAAAGGCACAAACAAAAGATTCATAAATAACAATGCTTTGCAAGACGTTTGTTTGTTTCACATAAAGAAAACATAGCATAGTAGCATTCAGCTTGTCCCTCATAGAGTAGCAAATATAAATGCATAGGACACCTTCAAAGTTCATAAGAGTGACTAGATACAAATAATTTAAAACAAGCAATATCAAGTTATGCATCAATCAAATAGTCTTGGGACAATGCACATAGAACTAAGAATGACCACTATGCTCTCAAAGTAGGTGCATAAAGATAGAAGGTGAAGACTCAATGTAATGGTGGAAGAAAGGCCTTCATAGAAGGAAGTAGGGATTCAAGTCTCATAAAGAGCTTCCAAAAATTATGGTACTTATAGCTTTCAGCTCTCGTTGCCCCTATCATAAGCATCTTTAAGGTGATTAAGGTTAAAGTTACACAACTAAGAGGATATGCTTGACAAGTTATAAACCGAAATCTCATGCCCCTTACTTACGAAGACCGAACCTCATGCTACTCAACTTTAGTCACGAGTAAGCTCTTGTCATTGTAAGTACATATGTATCATAAAGAACCACCAACAGGGTACCCCTTGCACATGACACAGGAGCTATCCCATAATCAAAATGACAAGGCAAGCAGACAATGAGCATCTCAACGATCTTTTTATTTGCTATTTGCATAGGTTTTTATTGAGGATGCTTCATAGTATGCTCATTATGGTGATGCTGCAAGTTTCCACCATGATTAGGCATGTCTTAGGCTAGCGGCCCAGGCGTTTCTCTAACACACATACAAACTCCATGATTTTACAAGTTCCACTTTTATTTCACACCGCCGGGATCCATAAGCAAAAGAACATGATATCAACGGGGTACAAAGTACAAGTGCAATGTTGAAAGCGTTCCCCATGATACATGGTTCTACTAACTTCAACTTATAAAGCGCAAGCATATACACAACAAAGAAGGACCCAATGGTTCAAGCTTATTAAATGTAGAAAGTAAAGTGTGCCATAGTGTTCGTGAGAGCTTTAATCACTAGTTTTCTCATAACAAGTTTAATTTGGAAGGTAAACAAAAGCATGAATATACTTGGAATAGCATATGCTAATAGGTAGGTAAGGTGGACTCTTTGGAATAACTTGGTTTAGGGAGTTGGATGCATGAGTGGAACTCATACTTTGTTGTGGAGGCTAGCAAAAGACTAGGAGCGACAAACTAAGAGAGCAATAATGGCCATAATCATGTAGAGCGACATAACATCATTGATCAAAGCATAAAGTGATACTACAAGTTGAAAACTAAAGTATCATAAAGGCTATGGTGACTTGAGATAGTCATAACATGGTGTGAGCATGCGCCAAGTCAACCCAAATAAAGCATCAAAGGAGAATACCACTATACTATGCTTTAATATGCTAAAACAACGCATGATTCATCCAAGGCGCATTAAGCAATCTCAATTGTTTATAAAAAGTCATGCTACAACAAAGAATACTAAGCATAAAGCCAAAACAATATCAAGCATGGCATCATAGAGCATAGGCCACAGTCAAAAACAAGCTCTCTTTACCACTTAAGGATGAGCTTTCCTACTCTTTTCCAAACCAAAGCAAACTATTTGAAAACCAATGTATGAAAGAGGGGGTCCAACCAATTTATTCCGAAAACTAAGCAAACGAAAAACCAAAACGAAAACGAAAAAGAAGACGCTACGAAAACAACACAACTGTGCATAAAACAATAAAAATGAAGCGTTTGGAAGAAACCTAGGATTTTTATTGATGAAGAAGGGGATGCCTTGGGCATCCCCAAGATTTAATGCTTGTACTTCTTGGATATTTCTTGGAGTGACACGCGTGGCATCCCCAAGCTTGAGCTTTAGTCCATCCTTCATCTCATTACTCATTCCTTCCATACACCTGAAATTTTTCCTTCATACAAAACTTCACATAATCTTTATTAGCAACATTAGTGCACTCAAGATAATAGGTATTAAGGTTCAGTTCTAACACCAAATAAACTTCCATTAGAACACTAGCCACTGTAGCACTTCCCTCAAAAAGCTAAATTCCCCAAAAGAACTCAAGAAGGAACGAACAAGAAGCAAATGCAGAAAATGGCAGAAATCTGTCAAAACAGACTAGCAGGTAAATACGAATTTTTTCGAAGACCTTCTGTTGCTAAAATCAAAAAGTGTTGAACTAACTAAAGTTAGATAACAACCTGGGGCAGAAGAACAAAAATTCATGCCTCAAGAAGACGTACAGAGATTTTACACGAATTTTTATGGTGAAGCATAGAAATCTGTTTCGGGACAACAACTTTCCCAATCATTACTTCTCTCGCATTAGAGGTTACTCTTGGCACAAAAAGCAAATAAAAAGGATAAGGAGAGGTTATTACAGAGGTAATAACTTTCAAGACTCATCTAAAACTTTTAGGTTATCTCCCAATAAGTACTTTTCTTTAACGCCTTTAACTTAGGCATAAGAACCTAGAAAAAGAATCAAGTATTTTCAAATGAAGAAGCATTAAGAGATAATTTTGTTTTCATAGGAGAAACAAAAGAAATCCTCTCTCTCTTCTTAGGGAAGTGTTCTATACCTCTCTTGAATGGGAGTTGATATTTAATGGTGCCTTCTTTCATATCAATAATGGCACCAACAGTTCTAAGAAAAGGTCTTCCCAAAGTAATGGGACAAGAAGCATTATATTCAACATCCAAAACATAGAAATCAACGGGGACATAGGCATTGTTAACCATAATAAGAACATCATTAATACTCCCCATGAGTTTCATTTTAGCATTATCATCAAGTGGGACATTCAAATAACAATCTTCAAGTGGAGGCAACTCAAGCATATCATAAATCCTTCTAGGCATAATAGAAACACTACTATCAAGATCACATAAAGGTTTGAAATCAAAGTCATTCACTTTCATATTAATGATGGGTTCCCAACCATCTTCTTGTTTTATAGGAATAGAAGCTTTATGTTTCAGCTTTTCTTCTTTAATCTTTAGGAGAGCATTGATGTCTATGCACTTCTATTCTTGTAGGCAGTTGTTGGGCCTCCAAGTGCAGAGGTTTGTAGAACAGCAGCAAGTTTTCCCTTAAATGGATCACCCAAGGTTTATCGAACTCAGGGAGGAAGTGGTCAAAGGTATTCCCTCTCAAGCAATCCTGCAATCAAGATACAAGAAGTCTCTTGTGTCCCCAACACACCTCATACACTTGTCAGGTGTATAGGTGCACTAGTTCGGCGAAGAGATAGTGAAATACAAGTGGTATAGATAATTATAAGTGGTAACGGTGATAGAAGATAACTTGATGGCGTGGAAAATACTAAAGTAAAACTGAAATAAAGATGGAAGTAAGCAAACATGTAACAGATCTAATTGCAAATGGTGTATCAATGCTTAGAAACAAGGCCTAGGGATCATACTTTCACTAGTGAACACTCTCTCATAAATATATCCTCTAATTATGATACTACTCTTAACTACTCTCCGGTTGGACACTCTAATCGATGGTAGGGCTATAACAACACACCTCAAAGTTCATCTTTCCCATCTAGATAACCCCACACTGTCACCTTGAGTACTAGATGAGTCTAACAAACACCACAATTTCATAAAGACATCCAACTCCAAATATAACTCATAAAAAGTATTTGCACCATGGTGTGCACGCTGTCACTTTCACACACATGGGGAGAGAAGAGATCTATTAAAGCACTTGAGTAGCAAGGTAGATCTATAGATTACAAGCTCATGATCACAATATGATCATCCATAGAGAGAGATGAACACACAGCTACCGGTAGAACCCTTAGCCTCGAGAGAGAACTACTCCCTCATCATCATGGGAATCAACAATGGTGATGGAGATGGTGGTGGAGATCGATGGAGATGGCTCCGGGGGCACTTCCCCGTCTCGGAAGGGTGCCGGAACAAAGACTTTCTATCCTCCGAATCTCCCCTTCGGTGGTGGCAGTGCTGCAGAACTTTTCGTGGATTTCTAATTGACGACCTAGGGTTTTTGCATCAGGGGAGATTTATAGGCGAAAGAGGCAAGGTCGGTGGCCGGCCAGGGGGCCCACACCATGCCCTGGTGCGACCTAGGTGGACCCGCGCCATGGGGTGGTGTGGCCACCCTGTGGCCCCTCTCCGGCTCTCCTACTGGCTCCGTGAATCTTCCGGGAAAATAGTAACTTTGGCTTTTGTCCCGTCCAATTCCGAGAATATTCATTTTCTGACTTCCTAGAACCAAAAACAGCAGAAAACAGACAACTAGCACTGTGGCATCTTGTTAATAGGTTAGTCCAAGAAATCATATGAAAAGTTCTCCAAAGTGTGGACAAAACAGAAGAAAGTAGATAAAACTAAGCATGGAACATCAAAAATTATAGATACATAACATCCCCAAGATTAACTCCTGCTCATCCTCGAGTAGGTAAGTGGTAAAAAGAAAGAATAATTTTTGAGGTGACATGCACCATCATAAACTTGATCAAAGTATTTGTAAAACATTGATAGCTAGGATCATAGTACTTCAATCATAACATGAAAGAGAAAATTCTAAAAATGAGACAAAGCAACTATGATGCAACATGAAAAGGCACAAACAAAAGATTCATAAATAACAATGCTTTGCAAGACGTTTGTTTGTTTCACATAAAGAAAACATAGCATAGTAGCATTCAGCTTGTCCCTCATAGAGTAGCAAATATAAATGCATAGGACACCTTCAAAGTTCATAAGAGTGACTAGATACAAATAGTTTAGAACAAGCAAGATCAAGTTATGCATCAATCAACTAGTCGTGGGACAATGCACGTAGAACTTAGAATGGCCACTATGCTCTCAAAGTAGGTGCATAAAGGTAGAAGGTGGAGACTCAATATAATGGTGGAAGAAAGGCCTTCATAGAAGGAAGTAGAGATTCAAGTTTCATAAAGAGCTTCCAAAAATTATGGTACTTATAGCTTTCAACCTCGCATTGCCCCTATCATAAGCATCTTGAAGTGATTAAGGTTAAAGTGAACAAACTATGGTGTACATGCTTGACGAAGTATAAGTTAGAAATCTCATGTCCCTTGAATACGAGGGCCGCTCCTCATGCTACTCAAGTTTAGTCACCGATAAGTTCTTGTCATCGTAAATACATGTGTATCATAGAGAACCGCCAACGGGGTACCCCTTGCCTGATGATACGGAAGAATCCCCATATCAAAATGACAAGGCAAGCAGACAACGAGCATCTCAGCAATCTTCTTATTTACCATGGGAATATGGTGCTTTTTCTCTCTTTCCTCTTTTCATAATCTCTTTTTTTTCTCTTTTTCTCTTTTTTCTCAATATAGGACTCTTTTTTTATAAGAAGAATGCTTCATAGACAGCTCATTATGGTTACGCTGCAGGTTTTCACCATGTCAGCATGGATTAGACCAGTGTCCCAGGCGTTTCTCTAACACATATACATAACTCCATGGACTTACAAGCTTCCCTTTCATTTCACACCGACAACATCCATAGACAAAAGAGCATGATATCAACTAGGTACAAAGTACCAGTGTGATGTTGAAAGCGTTCCCCATGACAACATGGTTCCGCTAATTCCCAACAAATAAGTGCAAGAATATACAACATAGACGACACAATGGTTCAAGTTTATTAAGGGCAAGAAAAGTAAAGTGTGCCATCAAGTTCGTGAGAGCTTTAATCACTAGTTTTCTCATAACAAGTTTAATTTGAAAGGTAAACAAAAGCATGAATATACTTGGAATAGCTTAAGATAGTAGGTAGGTATGGTGGACTCTTTGGAATAACTTGGTTTAGGGAGTTGGATGCATGAGTGGAACTCATACTTGGTTGTGGAGGCTAGCAAAAGACTGGGAGCGACAAACTAAGAGAGCAATAATGGCCATAATCATGAAGAGCGACAAAACATCATTGATCAAAGCATAAAGTGATACTACAAGTTGAAAACTAAAGGATCATAAAGGCTATGGTGACTTTGGATAGTCATAACATGGTGTGAGCAAGCGCCAAGTCAACCCAAATAAAGCATTAAAGGAGAATACCACTATACTATGCTTTAATATGCTAAAACAACGCATGATTCATCCAAGGCACATTAAGCAATATCAATTGTTTATAACAATTCATGCTACATCAAAGAATACTAAGCATAAAGCCAAAAAAATATCAAGCATGGCATGATAGAGCATAGGCCACAGTAAAAAACAAGCTCTTTTTACCACATAAGCATGAGCTTTCCTACTCTTTTCCAAACCAAACCAAACTATTTGAAAACCAATGTATGAAAGAGGGGGTCCAACCAATTTATTCAAAAAACTAAGAAAACCAAGCAAATGAAAAACGAAAACGAAAAACAAAGAAGAAGACGCTCGAAGAACAACACAACTGTGCATGAAACAATAAAAATGAAGCGTTTGGAAGAAACCTGGGATTTTTATCGATGAAGAAGGGGATGCCTTGGGCATACCCAAGCTTTGACGCTTGTACTTCTTGGATATTTATTGGGGTGACACACGTGGCATCCCCAAGCTTGAGCTTTAGTCCATCCTTCATCTCATTACTCATTCCTTCCATACACCTGAAATTTTTCCTTCATACAAAACTTCACACAATCTTTATTAGCAACATTAGTGCACTCAAGATAAATAAGTCTTAAGGTTCAGTTCTAACACCAAATAAACTTACATTAGAACACTAGCTACTATAGCACTTCCCTCAAAAAGCTCAATTCCCCAAAAGAACTCAAAAAGGAACCAACAAGAAGCAAATGCAGAAAATGGCAGAAATATGTCAAAACATACCAGCAGGTAAAGACGAATTTTTTCGAAGACTTTCTGTTGCTCAAATCAAAAAGTGTTGAACTAACAAAAGTTAGATAACAACCCGGGGAAGTAGCACAAAGTTCACGCCTCAAAAAGACGTTCAGAGATTTTACACGAATTTTACGGTGAAGCACAGAAATCAATTTCGGGACACCAACTTTCCCAATCATTACTTCTCTCTCATTAGAGGTTACTCTTGGCACAAAAAGCAAATAAAAAGGATAAGGAGCGGTTATTACAGAGGTAATGACTTCCAAGACTCATCTAAAACTTTTGGGTTATCTCCCAGTAAGTACTTTTCTTTAACACCTTTAAGTTAGGCATGATAGTTTGAAAAGATGCTCACATAGGAAATATGAATTGAAGTAAAAGAGAGCATCAAGAAGCAAATTCAAAGCACATTTAAGTCTAACCCACTTCCTATGCATAGGAATCTTGTAAAGAAACAAGTCATGAAAGCACAAAGCAACAAGCATAGGAAAGAAAAGCAAGTGCAACTTCAAAATTTCAACATAAAGAGGGGAAACTTAATATTATTGAGATGCATAAAACCATGTTTCCCTCTCTAATAATAACTTTTAGTAGCATGATGAATGAAATTAACAATATAACTATCACATGAAACATTCTTATCATGATCCACATGCATATAAGTATTATTACTCTCCACATAAGCATAGTTATCCTTATTAATTGTAGTGGGAGCAAATTCAACAAAATAGCTATCATTATTATTCTCATCACCATAATCATCAAATATAGGAGGCATATTGTTGTCATAACTAATTTTCTCCTCAATAGTAGGTGGACTGAAAATATCATATTCATCATTGTAATCATATATTGGAGGTTTGGTATCATCATAAGCAATAGAATAGCTATCTTCCAAAGCTGGGGAACTAAAAAGATCATTTTCATAAAAAATAGCTTCCCCAAGCTTAGACTTTTCCATAGCATTAGCAATAAGGGTGTCCAAAGAATTCATACTAACAACATTGCTATTAGCATGCAAATAAAGTTCCATAGGTTTTTTAATTTTCTCTTCAAACACTTCATGTCCTAACTCGAGATAAATACTATAAAGCTCTCTAATTTTGTTGTTGTTTTCCATTAAGCCTAACTAGTGAAAACAAGAAACAAAAAGACAAAATTGCAGAATCTAAAGGAAATAACTTCGAGCACTCACACCGGAGGATGTGAGTACCTTTTACCTTACCTCCCCGGCAACGGCACAAGAAAATAGGCATTTGCCGTGGGAGGTTCTTCTTCTTTAATCCTCCGGTGTGAATACCTTTTACCTTACCTCCCCGGCAACGACGCCAGAAAATATCTTGATGTCTACGCACTTCTATTCTTGTAGACAGTTGTTGGGCCTCCAAGTGGAGAGGTTTGTAGAACAGTAGCAAGTTTTCCCTTAAGTGGATCACCCAAGGTTTATCGAACTCAGGGAGGAAGTGGTCAAAGGTATTCCCTCTCAAGCAATCCTGCAATCAAGATACTAGAAGTCTCTTGTGTCCCCAACACACCTAATACACTTGTCAGGTGTATAGGTGCACTAGTTCGGTGAAGAGATAGTGAAATACAAGTGGTATAGATAATTATAAGTGGTAACGGTGATAGAAGATAACTTGATGGCATGGAAAAGACTAAAGTAAAACTGAAATAAAGATGGAAGTAAGCAAACATGTAACAGATCTAATTGCAAACGGTGTATCAATGCTTAGAAACAAGGCCTAGGGATCATACTTTCACTAGTGAACACTCTCTCATAAATATATCCTCTCTTTATGATACTACTCTTAACTACTCTCCGGTTGGACACTCTAATCGATGGTAGGGCTATAACATCACACCTCAAAGTTCATCTTTCCTATCTAGATAACCCCACACTGTCACCTTGAGTACTAGATGAGTCCAACAAACACCACAATTTCATAAAGACATCCAACTCCAAATATAACTCATAACAAGTATTTGTAATCTCTAGCCTAAGTGCCACCATGGTGTGCACGCTGTCACTTTCACACACATGGGGAGAGCAGAGATCTATTAAAGCACTTGAGTAGAAAGGTAAATCTATAAATTACAAGCTCATGATCACAATATGATCATGCATAGAGAGAGAGATGGACACATAGCTACCGGTAGAACCCTTAGCCTCGAGAGAGAAATACTCCCTCATCATCATGGGAATCAGCAATGGTGATGGAGATGGTGGTGCAGATCGATGGAGATGGCTCTGGGGGCACTTCCCCGTCCCGGCAGGGTGCCGGAACAGAGACTTTCTATCCGCCGAATCTCCCCTTCGGTGGTGGCGGCGCTGCAAAACTTTTTGTGGATTTCTGATTGACGACCTAGGGTTTTTGCATCGGGGGAGATATATAGGCAAAAGAGGCAAGGTCGGTGGTCGGCCAGGGGGCCCACACCATGCCCTAGCGCGGCCTAGGTGGAGCCGCGCCATGGGGTGGTGTGGCCACCCTGTGGCCCCTCTCTGTCTCTCCTTCTGGCTCCGTGAATCTTTCAGGAAAATAGTAACTTTGGCTTTTGTCCCATGCAATTCCGAGAATATTCATTTTCTGACTTCCTGGAACCAAAAACAGCAGGAAACAGGCAACTGGCACTATGGCATCTTGTTAATAGGTTAGTCCAAGAAATCATATGAAAAGTTCTCCAAAGTGTGGACAAAACATAAGAAAGTAGATAAAACCAAGCATGGAACATCAAAAATTATAGATACATTTGCAATGTATCAAGCATCAGTAATGTGTTTTGTAAAGGCCATGTTCATAACACTAGCATTAGGACTTTTAGCAAGATTTTGTAATAACTTAATAACTTCAGAGATATTGCAACCATCAAGATCAAAATCAAAATTATCATCTAAAGTAATAGAACTATTACTAGCCTCAACACTAGTGGTGGTGATAGTAGAAACACTAATGTTTCTAGCAATTTCATCTTCTATTTCCCACTTAGCATGTAATTTAGCTAATAGTCTAACATTTTCATCAATTCTTACTTGTATAGCATTAGTAGCTGCAAAGGGATTATCATTAGTTTCTGGTTTAGTAGCCATTTTATTCAAAGAAGATTGAGCTTCAGCTAAAGATGCTATATTTCTTTCAGCATTAGAGAGTTTTTCCTCAATAGTTTTATTGCAAGCAATTTGTTTACTAATAAAGTCTTTAAGCATAACTTCAAGTTCAGAGGGTGCACTCCTATTATTGTGGTAGGAATTTCCATAAGCATTACCATTGTTGGGAGGATATGGCATATAATTGTTGTTACCAAAATTATTCCTATAAGCATTATTGCCAAACTTGTTATTTCTTATGAAGTTCACATCAACTTGCTCTTCTTGAGCAACCAAAGAAGCTAAAGGAACATTATTTGGATCAATATGGGCTTTCCCATTAACAAGCATAGACATAATAATATCAATCTTATTACTCAAGGAGGAGGCTTCCTCAACAGAATTTACCTTCTTACCTTATGGAGCTCTTTCAGTATGCCATCCAGAATAGTTAACCATCATATTATCTAGAAGCTTTGTTGCAGCACCCAAAGTAATGGTCATAAAGGTACCTCCAGCAGCAGAATCCAATAGGTTCCTTGAAGAATAGTTCAATGCTGCATAAAAAGTTTGGATGATCATCCAAGCAGTCAGTCCATGAGTGGGACAATTCTTTACCAAAGATTTCATTCTTTCCCAAGCTTGAGCAACATGTTCATTATCATATTGTTTAAACTTCATTATTTCACTTCTCATAGATATAATTTTAGCAGGAGGATAGTATTTTCCAATGAAAGCGTCTTTGCATTTAGTCCAAGAATCAATACTATTCCTAGTTAAGGAATTCAACCATTCTTTAGCTTTTCCTCTCAAAGAGAAAGGAAACAATTTCAGCTTAATAATATCACCATCTACATCCCTATGCTTTTTCATCTCACAAAGTTCAGCAAAGTTATTTAGATGGGCAACAACATCTTCATTACCAATACCAGAAAATTGTTCTCTCATAACAAGATTGAGTAAAGAAGGTTTTTTCTCAAAGAAAGTAGCTTCAGGCACAGGTGGAGCAATAGGTGTGCTCATAAAATCATCGTTGTTGGTGCTAGTGAAGTCACACAACTTAGTGTTTTCCAGAGTAGTTATTTTTTTGTGTTTTCAATAAATAAAGCAAACTAGTAGAACTAATTTTTTGTGTGTTTTTGATAAAGAAACAAGCAAACAAAGCAAAAGTAAACTAAGCAAAACAAAAATAACAAAGTAAAGAGATTGGTTATGAGGGACTCCCCTTGTGAGGATGTCCTTGACTCCCCGGCAACGGCGCCAGAAAAGTGCTTGATGGCTCAGTATTGATGTAGAGCTTGTTGGGGAACCCCAAGAGGAAGGTGTGATGAGCACATCAGCAAGTTTCCCTCGGTTATGAAACCAAGGTTTAATCGAACCAGTAGGAGCAAGGAAACACCCCAAAGGTGTTGCTAGTTGAGCCTTGGCAGGGCGCACTACCGGTGCTAGTAGCAACGTGGAGACCTACACAACACAACCACAGAACTTTGTCCCCAACTTGCCATGAGGTTGTCAATCTCACCGGTTTTGCTGAAAACAAAGGATTAAACGTATCGAATGGAACAAAGTAATAGTTTGCAGAAAGTAAACACAAAGCAATAAACAGTTTGTAGATTGTATGTAAAAGAAAGGACCGGGATCCATAGTTCACTGGAGATGGCTCTCCTTATGATAGATAACATGCTGGGTGAACAAATTACAGCGGGGCAATTGACAAACATTGAGAAAGCAATACATGCTATACTAATCATCTTGACTCGTTTGGAACTTGATTGGGCATTACAACATTATACATAGACCGCCATCCAACTGCATCTATGACTAATAATCCACCTTCAGGTTATCATCCGAACACCCTCCAGTATTAAGTTGCAAGCAACAGATTATTGATTTACGAATTGCGTGTAAAGTAAACAATACGATTGTTCTATGAACAAAGGATTGTTGTTTTCTCCCTAGTAGCAACATCACATCTAGTACCTTAGAGATTTCTGTCACTTCCCCAGATTACCAGAGGCATGAACCCACTATCGAGCATAAATACTCCCTCTTGGAGTTGCTAGCATCTACTTGGCCAAGATAGCTACTAACAACACAAAGCATGCAAGATCACAAATAACAAAGACATGATAAAATCAATAATCAATCTAAAATAGCATCTCAATATCCATCGGATCCCCGCAATCACAACATGTAGGATTACAAATAGATGATCTTGATCATGAACGGAGCTCACAAGATCTAAACATGAAAGCACAAAGGAGGAGAACCATCCATCTAGCTACTACATGGACCCGTAGTCCAGAGATGAACTTCTCACGCATCACACCGGAGGCTTGCA
This sequence comes from Avena eriantha, assembly GCA_910589775.1. NCBI lineage: Eukaryota > Viridiplantae > Streptophyta > Magnoliopsida > Poales > Poaceae > Avena > Avena eriantha. The sequence continues at coordinate 45,475,935 of OU342743.1, forward strand.
TGATGATGAAGAAGGCCTCCAGGGTGAATTCCCCTCTCCGGCAGGGTGCCGGGAAGAGCTACAGATCCCCCCGATCTAGGGACAGAGACGACGATGGCTTCAGACTCTTTCGTGGATTTTTGATCAGGTACTTAGGGTTTTCGTCCTGAGGGCATCTTATAGGCGGAAGGAGAGGCCGAGGGGGTGCTAGGGTCGGCCAGACCACCCCTGGCGCGGGCTAGGCCTAGCCGCGTGGCAAGGTGGTGTGGCCGGCCCGCAGCCCTTCTCCGTGTCGTATTCTGGCATCTGATGTCTTCCGGAAAAATAGGCACTTTGGCTTTTGTCCCGTCCAATTCCGAGAATATTCATTTTATGACTTTTATGGAACCGAAAACAGCAGAAAATAGGCAGCTGGCACTGTGGCTCTTGTTAATAGGTTAGTCCAAGAAATCATATGAAAAGTACTCCAAAGTGTGGACAAAACACAAGAAACTAGATAAAACCAAGCATGGAACATCAAAAATTATAGATACATTTGCAATGTATCAAGGGCACACCCCCTCTGCCTATATAAAGGGGTGCCCATGGGTGGGATTAAACACATAATTTTGGAGAAGTTCTTTGGTTGACTTCCTCCTTCCCTCTCTCTCTAGTCCTTGTGACCATGGCCCCAAGTCTAGGCTATGCGATCGAGGCACACCTGCAGTACGCCGTTGCACTGCAGGGATTCCTAGCTGGATATCAACTTCCGCACTCCCGACGGGATCGGGGAGCCGGAGGTCTCATCATGCACCGGATGTGTACGAAGACACGAGGCACAACACTTGGGGCGCTTAAATGTCGTGAGCCGGAGCTGTTGCACGATGAAGATGACGAAGGAGCAACGGGTGACCTGCGAGGAGCTTCGCGACCTTGAGGTCGGCTACGAGTACGACTACTTCAACCATGTTCCCCGTGGAACGTTAGCCGCGTACTGTCTACAAGGGTAGCATTCTCTACGCATTGGCCGTTACTGCATTACTACATAGATAGATCCTAGGCAATTTTTTGGGGTTGCATCATAGGAATTTTTTTGTTTTCCACACCGATCCCCTACATTAGTATGGGTTTCCTCGCGGAAGAGGTCTGAGCTGAGGCTACCTCTTAGTGATTGTCCACCTATGCAGTGCCCAAGATGGCAGATGGCCATGGCTAGGAGGCGAAGCTCATAGGGGAGGTGCCTATACTAGTGTGTGTAATTGAAAGGTTATGATTGATTATCTGCATACTAAGTATGATTTGATTCAGGGTTATCCCTGACGGATGTATCGAATTTTTTGGTGAAATTGTACCACCTCTGCAGAGTGTCAAACTATTCAAATAGCCGCGTCCGCGGTCATGGACAGTTGGTGTGGCCGTACTGTTCCGTCGTCAGATGTTTTCAAAATGACTTGTGAAATGAACTATGATTTTGACTTGACCACAACAGGGTTGTGACTATGAAAACTAAGTTCCCACTTAGGTGATTTAGAACTTTATTTTATCTTTCTTTGTTTCTGAACTCAGCTTAGGTTTCAAATTGAACTTTACAAATAAACGTAGCACTTAGCATTCCTATTAGAACTACTTTACTTGTTAGTGATAGTTTGTGAGTACTTAAAGAGTACTCATGGCTTTGTCCCTGGCTATTCCCGTGGCCAGACTATGAGGAGGACTATCTGGAAGAAGGACAGCAGGACGTCTACGACAATTAGGATCATCTCCCATCGTCAGCATTGCCTGTGACACTAAAGATGGAGCCCACTGCATGCTTATTATTCCGTTACTTGTTTGTATTAAGACTGGATCATGAGATCGTTTATTTGTGTAAGACCTTATTATGGTTTGTAATGGATGATGTACTATGATATCCAATCTGTTATGTCTCACAAAAATGGTAATCTTGGGATTGCGATGTATGGCATAACAGGCATCTGGGATCAAAAATCCGGGTGTTGACAAGTTGGTATCAGAGCCATCCTGACCATAGGAGACCCTAGTTAGAATGGACGTCCAAACAAAAACTTAGTTTCAAAAACAAATGAAGTGAGTATTTATGAAAACATATTTCCCTTCTTATCCTTGAGATTCTTTCAAAAATTCATGTTCCTCAAAAATTCTTACATTACTACATAAAACTTGACACACTTGATTAACTCACTAACTTACTCATCCTAAATTCTTATAGATGGAAGTTCAGTACAGCAAGTTCTACTAGTTGGGAAACGGAGGCCAGCTGATCTTTGAGAGGGATCTTGATGCACTGTCTGAGTACCTTGAGCGTCCGCATCTAGAATTCTTTGGAGCTCAACTCAAGGAGTTACCAGGAGGAGATTTGCAATGGCTGATAGTTGCTGATCTTCGAGGCAAGATGGAAGCACCACTTTCTGAGAAGATTCAATTCATAGTGAGAGAGAACAACTGGCTAGATGGATTAGCCAGGGCTATGCATGAAGCTCTCGCCCGTCTTTGCGAACAGAATATCAACTTGATCCAGGGAACTCACTTTGCACACTATGCAAGGGGTGATTCTATGGGAATGCCATTAGAGATGCCAAGTCACCCGGAGATGAAGCACCAAGTGGAGAACCTTGACTTCATGCTATATGATAGGCAGAACGAATTGGACAATGCTAGAGCTTACGCCAACCACGACATTGTCATTGCCGCCCAGAAGGCCCATACTTTCGCCCTGCTCGTCAAGGATCGTCAATCACTTCGTCGGCAATGCGAGAAGAAAGATTGCACCATCGCTCGTCTTCGCAAGAAGGTGGTAGACCTCGAGAAGACCATCCAAGAGCAAGAAGCTCAGCTTGCAGCAAAAGAAGAGGAAGAAGGTTAAGACATCTAGGGAGATATTCACTCATACCTCAGTGATGACAATGACTACCGGGAGGATGATGCCATGGACTTCTACACCGATGATGATGACTCCGACTTCATTGATGATGAGTAGATGCACTTGATCACCACCGTAGGAATGAGAAGTATCGGTCCCATTGTATCTTAGCTTACAGAATGGTTCTTAAAACCATCTGTTTTCCTTTCATGTTGTGGTGTGTGTGTTTGTATTGTGTGCCTTGCTTGAATGAATGAATGAGAAGGAGTTAGTTTGCAAAACCTGAGTTCAAACTCAAAGTTTAGCTTTGAAAACCAAAAACCATGAACCTTAGAACTTTCCCTCTTACCCCTTTATCTATCCCAATATTTAGATGCCTCGTGGGGACCAAGGAGGAAGCAACTCATCCCAGGACCCGATGCTGCAGATTTTGCACATGCTAGTTTCAGACCGTGAAGCTAGTAGAGCAGAGCGCCAAGCCAACCTAGCTACCCTGCAACAGATCACCCAAATGGCCCACAATAATCAAGGCCAGGGAAATCAGGATCATCATGGATCCAAACTTAAGAGCTTCCAGAATACCAATCCCCCTATCTTTAACAAGTCTGAAGACCCATTAGATGCTGATGATTGGTTGCAGACCATGGAGAATAACCTAGAAGTAGTAGGAGTTAACAAAAACGAGAAAGTTCTTTTTGCCACCCACTATCTGGCAGGAGATGCAAGAGCCTGGTGGAACAACACGCGCACTATGAACCACGGTCAAGTGATGACGCGGGAAGCTTTCAAGATCAAGTTTAGCCGCATCCATGTGCCACAAGGTTTAGTCACTCGAATGAGAGATGAGTTCAGAGAACTGAAGCAGGGAAGGATGACAGTAGTTGAGTACCGTGACAATTTTTTGTCGCTAGCTAGGTATGCACCTGATAAGATCAACACTGAAGCCAAGAAGGAGAGATTCCTGAACGGACTACATGATGAGATGCAGGCGGTGTTAGTCAACATCCATTTTGAGGATCTCGAAGAGCTAGTCGACTCCGCCATTCGGATGGAAGGGAAGATCAATCAAGCCAATGACAACCTCAAGCGCCGAATGATGCATCATATCGGGTCCCACAATACCCAGAAGTATCATCCCAACCCGTCAGTAGGATATGCCCCCAGGAACAATAGACCCCCAATGTCTTGTCCAAGCTACCCCAACCGTAACGGAGGAAATGTGAAGTCCGGAGGAAACCACAACAACAACCCCGACAACTCCAACAACTTAAACCATGCACCGCCCAAGTCCAACAACAACAACAACAATACTGCCCTAAGGACTAGAAGCAATGCCGTGCCTGTTGCAGTCAGAGACAAGTCCCAGATTACTTGTTTTGAGTGTGGAGAGAAGGGTCACTACTCCAAAGAGTGCCCCAAGAAGATGGCAGCCACCACCAATGTGAATGCCCCAGCTCAGCAGCAACATCGTGTTCAACCCGAAAGAAGATTCGCCCCAGGGAACCCGCACAACCGCAATGACCGTCTGTTCCACATGAATGCTGAAGAAGCCCAGGAAGCGCCAGATGTCATGCTGGGTATGTTTTCTGTTAAGTAGGTATTAGCAAGAGTGTTGTTTGATTCTGGAGCATCGCACTCGTTTGTTATAGAAGAACTTAAATGCACTATTAAGATTCACCCAACCAACCTGAAGCATGTTATGATAGTTCAAATACCTGGTTCAACCACCAAAGCTAGAAAAATTTGCAAAGTTGTACCTATCAGAATCCATGGAATAGATTTTTATGCAAATCTAATAGTACTTGGAACCAAAGGTTTGGAAGTAGTACTAGGAATGGATTGGATGTCGAAACATAAAGGATTGATCGACTGTGCCAAGAAAGCCATCACCATGACCAGTAGCTCTGGAGTGTCAGTAGAGCATGTATCTGAGACCTTACCCCGTCAGTTCAAATGCAACAAGAGTCTAGCCCTACCAACCCTTGACCAAGTCAGAATAGTCTGTGAATACCCTGACGTATTCCCAGCTGAATTGCCTGGTATGCCCCCAGATCGGGATAGTGAGTTCATTATTGAATTGATTCCTAGAACTGGACCCATAGCCCAGAGACCTTATAGTATGAACCCTCTGAACTAGTGGAGCTGAAGAAGCAACTAGATGCTATGTTGGCGAAAAGTTTGATTCAATCAAGCGCATCTCCATGGAGATCACCTGTATTGTTTGTGGATAAGAAAGATGGAGGTAACCATTTGTGTACGGATTACCGAAAGCTGAATGATGTCACCATCAAGAACAAGTACCCACTGCCAAAGATAGAGGATCTGTTTGATCAGTTGACTGGTGCCAGAGTGTTCTCTAAGATTGATCTTAGGACTGGTTATCATCAACTCAAGTTTCGTGCAACGGATATTCCAAATACTGCCTTCACCACCAGATATGGATTATATGAGTATATAGTCATGTCTTTTGGATTAACCAATGCCCCTGCTTATTTCATGAATCTCATGAATACTATTTTTATGAATTTCCTAGATAAGTTTGTCGTTGTTTTTATCAACGATATTCTTATCTATTCCAAGTCAGAAGAGGAGCATGAGTAACACCTAAGAACCATCCTTGAAACCCTGAGAGAGCATCAGTTGTATGCCAAGTTTAGCAAATGTGAGTTTTGGCTGAAAGAAGTAGGATTCCTCGGACATATTGTGTCGGCAGAAGGAGTCGCTGTTGATCCCGCCAAGATCAAAGATGTTGAAGCATGGGAAGCCCCGACCACTCAAACCCAAGTCCGTGCATTTCTCGGATTAGCGGGATATTACCGCAAGTTTGTTGAAGGATTTTCGAGCATCGCCAGACCGATGACCCAATTGTTGAAGAAGGATAAGAAGTTTGAATGGACCGACAAATGTGAAGCAAGTTTCCAAGAGCTCAAGAAGAGATTGATTTCAGCCCCAATATTGATTATGCCCGATATCAAGAAGCCTTTTGATGTGTATTGTGATGCATCCAAGATTGGTCTTGGATGTGTATTGTTGCAAGAAGGCAAAGTCATAGCATATTTGTCCCGACAACTGAAGCAACATGAGCAAAACTACCCTACCCATGATCTTGAACTAGCAGCCGTAGTCTTAGCCTTGAAGACCTGGCGTCATTACCTTATGGGTAATCGCTGTGAGATTTATTCAGATCACAAGAGCTTGAAGTATATTTTCACTCAGAAGGAGCTGAATATGAGGCAAAGGAGACGGATAGAGTTAATCAAGGATTATGACCTTGACATTCACTATCACCCCAGCAAAGCCAATGTGGTAGCGGATGCTCTTAGCAGATTGCCGTGTAGATTAAATACCATGATCAAAGAAAACCAACCAAGTTTGCATGAGGAGTTGGAGCAGTTTAGAACTGAGCTAGTTAGCAATGGATTTTTAGCTAGAATTGAACTTCAACCCACTTTGATTAGCCAGATCAAGGAAGCGCAGAAAGGAAATGCAAGTATTGACGGAATCAAACATCGTATTGGTACAGGAAAGGTACCTGGATTCACCGAAGATGAAGAAGGAGTTTTGTGGTACAAAGGACGTATTTGTGTGCCATTAGATTCCGAGCTGAAGCAAGTTATCATGCAGGAAGCTCATGATACTCTTTATTCTATCCACCCGGAGGAACAAAGATGTATCAGGATTTGAAGGAGCAATTTTGGTGGCACAAGATGAAGAGAGAAATCCGAAGCTACATAGCCAAATGTGATATCTGTAAAAGAGTCGAAACGGAACATCAGAGACCCGCAGGACTGTTGCAACCATTGAAGATTCCGGAATGGAAATGGGATTCCGTTGGAATGGACTTTATCACCGGTTTGCCTACTTCTAGTAGGGGAAATGACTCAATTTGGGTCATAGTTGATAGACTGTCCAAGGTAGCCCATTTTATACCTGTCAAGACAACCTACTAGAGTTCGAAGCTAGCAGAGCTGTACATTGCTAGAATTGTCAGTCTGCATGGAAACCCCAAGACCATAGTGTCGGATCGAGGAACCTAGTTTACCTCAAGATTTTGGCAGAAAGTCCAAGAAGGATTAGGAACCAAGTTGAATTTCAGCACAGCTTATCACCCGCAGACCGATGGACAGATTGAAAGAGTCAACTAGATCTTAGAAGATATGTTGAGAGCTTGTGTGTTAGAGTATGGATCAAAATCGGAAGATTGTCTACCTTTCGCAGAATTCTCATACAACAACAGTTATCAAGCCAGTTTGCAAATGGCCCCATTTGAGTTCTTATATGGAAGGAAGTGTCGTACCCCCTTGAATTGGTCACAAGTAGGAGAGAGTCAGATTTTCAGACCCGACATCCTACGAGAAGCCGAAGAGAAGGTTCAAAAAGTACGTGAGCACCTCAAGACCGCCCAATCCAGACAGAAGAGTTATGCTGATAAGAGACGTAGAGACCTGACTTTCAATGTCGGAGATTTTGTGTATCTCAAAGTATCGCCGTTGAAGGGAACGTAACATTTTAGTCTGAAAGGAAAGTTAGCCCCCAGATATATTGGACCCTTCAAGATTCTGAATCATCGAGGAGAAGTATCTTATCAACTGGCATTGCCAGAGGAGATGTCAGTCATCCATAACGTGTTCCATATCTCGTTACTTTGCAAATGCGTAGAAGTGCCGGAGAAGACTGAAGTGTTCAAGAACATCGATCACCGAGCCGTTGATATCAACAAGGATCTGACATATCGTGAAGTGCCCATTCGTATCTTGGAAGAAGCTTTCAGAACCACCAGGACCCAGAGAATCAAATTTCTCAAGATTCAATGGAGCAACCATACAGAAGAAAAAGCCACCTGGGAGCAAGAAGATTACATTAGGACTGAGTTTCCAGATCTCTTTAGTTCCTAGTTTTTCTCAAATCTCGGGACGAGATTTTGTTTAAGGGGGGAAGGTTTGTAACATCCCAAATCTTTAATCAATGATATTAAGATCCAAATCACCCAAGTTTAGGGTTAACAAAAACTTTTATTATTAAAAACCATTATGAATGCATGTGTGTTTGCATTAATATAGAATTGTTTGAAATTGCCATGTTTGATTGTTCTAATGGTTGTAAAATGATTCAAAGGTGAATGCCACATCATCTAGATCATTTAAAAACAAAATCCAAAGAAAAAGAAATCAAATGGAATTAATAAATGCAAATGGTCACTTTTGCCATTTTAATCCACTAGGTCACTTTAGGTGTTCCAAGAAGTCAAATTCAATAGAAACATTCTCAAATCTTTTCACCCCTTGCTAGTACAAGTAAGGATCTACCAAGGCCCACTTTGAAATCTTACAAAAACATTTAAACACTAATTTTAAATGGCATTTGAAAATGGAATCCATTTCATATGCATAGATCCAACTTTTTCAAAAACCACTCAAATGAGTTCACCTTAGCAATCCCAAGCAAACACATACTACCAAGCATGAGATCAAGTCACCCACCAAAAATCATTTCAAAATTCAAATTTTTTCTTCATGCGGCCATTCTGTCGAACACATGGCAGGCACAGATCAAACACTAGAGTAGCTTCACTATTTCTATAGTGATCATCGACCAATTTGGTCTCCATCTTAACCCCCTGTCCCCCTAGCATCTACCCCAACCCAGACCAGCACCCCCATTCGCCGTGAAGTACAGTACCGCGCCGCCAAGTATGGTCGTCACCGGCCAAACATGGGCAACATGCTAGAGACCAAGCCGCGCCTAACCAGCACACCTCTAGCTCTGCCTCACCCTACCGCGACCCCCTGTCCACCCCACGGACGCAGCCGAGCACTGGACCACCGCAGACAGCCCGCGCTCTCCGCCTCTGCACCGTGCACAACCCATGCCAGAGCGCCGCCCCCGACAGCCTCGCACAAGCCACATCGTGTCCTCAGCTTGCACACGTCGCTTCGCCTTAACCCCAGCATGCTCCCAGACAACCCATCTCCCTGCCGCTTGACCTGCAGCCACCGCACGCCGCGTCAAACGCCGTCAGACCCGCTCAGAGCGCCAACCTCGCCAGACCAGAAGCCACCGCCCCTAGCTGCGCCATTGCACCGTAGATGATCACTAGGAGGCAGAGCACCGTCCGCCTACCCCGCCCATGCCTTTAGCACCCTGTACCACCGTCACCGACGAGCTCACCATCGCACCCCTCGGTCCCCTTGTTGGGCTATATAAGGAGCCCTCCCTAGCACCATTTCTCCATACTCCAACACTCCCCACCTCCCACTGAGTCTCTCACACCATCCCCGGAGCCACTCGAGCCACCGTTCGCCAGAATTTCCACCGGAGCCGCCGCAGGAGAGGAGGAAGGGGCAGTCGATTGCGACCACCCCAGGAGCTGCCGCGACCACGCCTGAGCCCGCCGTCGACCACCAATTCGATCGCCCCCATCGCCACGTTAGCTGGAGCCCTGGTGAGCCCCCAATCGACCCCCACCGAGCCGCTAGGGTTCAGTCTCACCGGCGACCTGTTCGCCGAGGACAACGCTCCTCAGCCGTCGATCTCTATTCTAATCGTAGCGCCCAGATTGCCCCATACCGTTTTGCGTTTGATGTGCCGCTGACGTGTGGATCCCCCTTGTCAGTTGCCCTCTGCGCCGCGGAGCGTCACTGGGCCGGCGCATTTAGTTTCCCGCGCTGGCCCTAGATTTCAAATAAACATTTTCTAATTTAGACTTAATCTAGTTTCTGTCCATTAGTTTAAAAATCAATTCAGAGAGTTCTACTAAATAAAATTGAATGATTCAAATTTTGTTAATAATTAAAATCTCTATCCAAGCCCGTTGGATTTAAATCAATTGGAGTTATAGATCACATATAGAAAAAATAACAAGACAAAGACTTTTCTACACTTAAACATTTTTCAAAATTCCACCATAAGAGCTTTTGAGTTGATTCCAACTCTCAAAAATCACATTTGACAATACATATCTGAATATGTAATAATATTTAGATTTGCATGCAGTGACTTTGGACTAGTACCAAAATAATGCTATATAGGCATTTCTAGTCACTTTAAATCATTTAAATAATAAACTTAGATTTATTGAAATATGATCAAACATTTAAATCACATTCCCATGCATTAAAATATGTGGTGATGACATGTGTCCACATGATCCCATATTTTAATTGGAGAATATTAAATCTTAAGTATTTTTCAATGAGTAGAAATTACTTTTCTTAAATAAAACAAATGGAACTAATTCATTTAATCTTGTGATGATTGTGATGATGATAGATCATCAAGTATGTGCCTTAGTATGCTAAATAGATTAGTTAAGTATTGTTTGGTGATTGTGTATTTCGTATGTATTTATAGACGATAGTACCGACCCCATCTACGAGGAGGAGGAGTTCTACCCCGAGGAAGACGAGGAGAATTTCAACCACTGCACCAATCAAGGCAAGCTAACACTTGCAAGTTTCTTAACTATGCAAGCTAGAACTAAGCAAGTTAACACTTGCCCCCTTGATAACTTAAGCAAATGCATTAGGTATGCTTTGGTTATACATTTTGATTTATACCCATCCCAAGTTTTACTTTTTACTTTACCAAAGTTTCTTTACTTCTAATAATGCTTTGTGAGATTTTAGAAAGTAGTATAGATAGCATAAAGAGTATAAAACTTGGCCTACACTAGATGTCATTCTATGGCATGAAATTGAGATTAGCATCCCACCTTAGTGAACACTCTTAACTTAGTGATTAGAGCTAAACCAAAAACTTGATCACTCTAGATGGGAATACTTGGTTAAAATGATTATGAACATCTTGGAATGATGAGTCATTCTATTGAGATGTTTTGACATGTGTTTTGGACACAAAGTGATTTGATGATGAAAATGTTGAGGCATGAGCCTTAGCCCTTTTTACCAAAAACTAATGGTTGGGTTCGGATGCGATACCATTCCAATTTTACCGTACAACCACAATACTTGAATTGGGTAGGGCTTAGCCAGAAGCTTATATGCCTTAGTATGGGTTCCCTCGCGGAAGAGGTCTGAGCTGAGGCTACCTCTTAGTGATTGTCCACCTATGTAGTGCTCAGGATGGCAGATGGCCATGGCTGGGAGGCCAAGCTCATAGGGGAGGTGCCTATACTAGTGTGTGTAATTGAAAGGTGATGATTGATTATCCGCATACTAAGTATGATTTGATTCAGGGTTATCCGTGACGGATGTATCGAATTTTGTGGTGAAAGTGTACCACCTCTGCAGAGTGTCAAACTATTCGAATAGCCGCGTCCGCGGTCATGGACAGTTGGTGTGGCCGTACTGTTCCGTCGTCAGATGTTTTCAAAATGACTTGTGAAATGAACTATGATTTTGACTTGACCACAACAGGGTTGTGACTATGAAAGCTAAGTTCCCACTTAGGTGATTTAGAACTTTATTTTTTTTTTGTTTCTGAACTCAGCTTAGGTTTTAAACTGAACTTTACAAATAAACCTAGCACTTAGCATTCCTATTAGAAATACTTTACTTGTTAGTGATAGTTTGCGAGTACTTAAAGAGTACTCATGGCTTTGTCCCTAGCTATTCCCGTGGCTATACTATGAGGAGGACTATCCGGAAGAAGGACAGCAGGACGTCTATGACAATTAGGATCATCTCCCATCGTCAGCATTGCCTATGACACTGAAGATGGAGCCCACTGCTACACTTATTATTCCGCTGCTTGTTTGTATTAAGACTGGATCATGAGATCCTTTATTTGTGTAAGACCTTATTATGGTTTGTAATGGATGATGTACTATGATATCCAATCTGTTATGTCTCGCAAAAATGGTAATACTGGGATTGCGATGTATGGCATAACAAGCATCTGGGATTAAAAATCCTGGTGTTGCCACACATAAAACTGGAGAAAACTTCTCCCAACCAACAGCAAGAGGTGAGTGATGTCCTTACCGAGTTACACTTGGCTTGGGACAACATCAATTTCATCCTCTCTTGTTGATTTCCTAGCCACGACCGCACAAAACTAGAGAAAACTTCTCCCAACCAGCAGCAAGAGGTGAGTGATGTCCTTACCGAGTTACACTTCGCTTGGGACAACATCAGTTTCATTCTCTCGTGTTGATTTCCTAGCCAACTGTCATGTATGTAAGAAATGGAAATTAGATGCAATGGTTGTATATAGAAGCTCATGGCATAAGCAATAAGACTAACTTACATATTAATTTGGATAGGAACTAACTAAAAAGGGGGCGAAAATTAGAAGTCATCTAGAAAGAGAGATTAATATACTGAAGCAAGTAAGACAAATATATATCACAGTGTGGTCGCCATGTACAACACTCTTGTTATTAGAGAGCTAACAACAATCAGGATATCAATCAAACTACCAACCGGATGCAAGAGGACACCTAAAGTGGCATACACTTTTATCTATCTAACAGTGCATCAACCAAATCTGCTCAGGCCAAGCTGAACTAACGTAATAAAATCCAAGCCCAAATTTTCGCATCCCTTTCAAAGGCTAAATCCTACCAGCAATCAAGGAGAGCAAAGAACCAGTAGTGGGACCTCCTACAATATTACGACCTGCAAGCATGAGTAACACAGCAACCGTGTTAAGCAAAAGGGAAAAGAAGAAATAAAGAGGAGGAAATATCGAAGATCAAGGATGGAAAGAACAAAAAATTCAAAAGGAAAACACAAAAAAAGAGATCTCAAAAGCGAGACAATGAACAGGAACCGCACCAAATCAAACAGTAGAAAACATCAGAGGAAGAATAGAACAAAGAAGAAAAACTCTAAAAAAGCAAGAACCAAGAAGAAACGAAGACCAAAAAAGATCCCGGATGGGGCTTGGAAAGAACTAGGGGATGCAAGAAGAACAAAACAAATGAGATAAATCCAAAATAAACAAACAGCAAGAACCTGAAAAGGAGACAAAAATAGGAAAGTGTGAAAGATCCTAATAAACTTATGTAGTCTCAAGCACACAACTAATAACCTGACCACAACATGGATACTGACTATTCAAAACTAAGAGAATGTGAGAACAATATCCTAATGTTCATTAGTTTCTTGCACAAACCCTGACCTACCATATGCATATAAATCAACGTGGCATACCCTTGTAAGCAAAGGATTTTCAGACCGTATGTATAGAACATCTAGAATTGATTTTCCAAACTACAAGTGCACCTTAGTGTGCTCAACTCAAGCATATTCAGTAGCCACTATCTTTCGATTGCATCTGCTAATGCTAAATGCTTCTTTTGGGAACCAAATATACTCCATCCTTGTGTTTGATTAATACAAAAGATCAATGATAATTGTGTAGCTGATAAAGAATTTCAGCTAACTAGAAAATAAAGAACCACCTTGTCATTCCAAAGGGAAATAAATAAATGCACAGTTATATAAAAGAAATCTAACCTATTCGAAGTTACATGGATTCGCATGCCACTTTGGGGAGAGGTAGCCATAGTGATATTATATCAATTCTGAAGGCATCTGTTTTTATAAACCACTATGCAAGATAAGCAACAACAAAGGGAAACTGAATTTCTACAAATAAATAAATGGATAGTTAGATAAACAAATATGACCTATTCGAAGTTACATGGATTCTCATGCCACTTTGGGGAGAGGTAGCCACAATGATATTATATCAATTCCAAAGGCATTTGTTTTTTATAAGCCACTAATATGCAGGATAAGGCACAACAAAGGGAAGCTGAATTGCTACAACCAACTGTAACATGTTGTTCTAGAACGACATAAGCAAATGCAAGAGATGCTTACAGTATATATGAGCATACCGTGGGATGAGGTAAAAAGGAAAAGACATCATGAGAAACTAAAATTATTTTAGTTTAGCGCTGTAGAAATTTTAGTTCAGGCGCCAAGAATTGCTACAAATTATTTTAGTTTCTCGTGATGCCCATTTGAGTCGATTGAAAAGGCCTTTCTTTCATTTGAGTCATGCGCCAAGACACACCAATGGAGTATCTTCATAAAATAGAAACAAAAAGCATTTTAGGTTACAATATTCTCCGTGTGATCCATAATTAACCTGTGGAAAATGAACATCTATCGTAAAAAATACAAAAGAAATTAACCTGCAATGGAGTATCTTCTTGAAGGTTCGCCATCAACGACCCCATTCAGTACTGGTACCCATGGTTGTTACCTATGCGTTTATGATAGGACTTTGTTAGTAGGACACAAAGTTCTTGAGTGATTGAGATGCATTCCTAAAAAAACATTTCCAAATATATCTGAAAGAATATATTTTGCTTACTTGCCACGTATGAGCGAGGAGTAAAAGAATGCATTTCTCAGTAATAAGTAGTGGAGTTGGACTACCTATTCTTTAACTATTAATCAAGTAGCAGCATTGTCCAACAACAAAGAACGCATTTATAGTACACCTGACTACATTTCTACTTCTGTAAAACAATAGTTCATGGTCCCAAAAGAATAAAAAATGTCCAGGATTCGAAGCAAACAAAAATGTAAATGTCTTTCCAACTTCATTTCGCTCAAAAAAAGGGAAAATATTTTCTATCACTTACTGTTTGATGATACAATAGTCCCTTATGAAGTGAATCAAACCATGCAACTATATAACTTCTTCGATAAAATAAGAGAGAAAATATCTTTATTACTTACAGGTTAATTAAGTAATTGATGACCATGTGGGATGAGAATCTGGGAAAATAGTCAGGTTAAATAAATAATCCTAATATAACAATCGCCTTACTACTCGCAAGACCATCTGGATTTTGTCCCTTTTTATTTAGGAGTAAGATAAGAAAACCAGGGCTCATTTGTATATATTGCAGCACTTGATTTTCTGTTCTACGGTCTGAAGTTCCTGCGTATTGTGTTAGTAGATTCAAAGGATACTCTCAGAGGTGAAACACCTCTGTTCAATAGGAATTGTAAGTTCTATAGTTCTTTTCGCATTGTTTAACTCTCCAATTGGTAGCTATATATAGGAACCTAAAATGTATGGTACTACATCAGAACAAAGTTCTACCCAAATTTTTAGCTGCTGACATTTAGTCATAGTTACCAATAATCGAGAAAAGCCTTATAAGTGCAGGACAGGAACAAAAAAATTATCACATGTAAGTATGTATGTATACCTAGCTCCAGGTATGTAAAATCCTATAGAGCGTTAGCAAAAAAGAAAAGGTTGGGTTCACTAACCACTATTCCATGATCTCCATGACGCACAGCTTATGAGGAGAGCAAAAATCCAGAACACTTGTAACATATGCACTCAAACGGTCGCTGCCTCTGGCTAGACAATGAGATAACTGGCCTTCGCTATAGTCAATATGTTGGTGCTACGCAGGGTTGCAGAGAAGATGACATTGCTGACATGCCATGTCAGATTCCATTTTTGTATTAAAAATTAGAACATTCTTCTCGCACACTGTAAACATGGTAGAAACGAGAGAAAGCAAAAAAAAGGGGTTAGTAATCATCCAGACCATACAATTTCGTTTTGCGGAGAAGCAAACATCAACACAGTCTAAGTCGTGGCGCTCCTGTAATCGTGCAGCTTAGTTAAACATCAACACAATCCATCATATGGTAATTAATCAAGAGCTAATTACATCTGTAGTCCCACAACTTGTCTACTACGTGCAAATTAGATCCACAAGTTGAAATCCGTGAAGCCGTAGTCCAACAACTTGTATCAACGCAGCAAACAGGTCCACGACAAATGAAAAACTGACATGTGGAGCTATAATTTTTACACAAAGACCACTGTATATTTTCTTTAGCACATACGACCCTGTTTACATACCGTCCCACCTGTCAGTCTCTAAGAAGAAATTAAAATTAAAATTGCCGTTCAAGGGTTCGAAATTTCGACCTTCTAGATGAAAAAAATGCAAGCCATTGAGAGTATTAAGACAATTGGTGCACCATCCGTCGTAGACTACATGCACGCTTTTATATACGGCTTTGCTATTTCTCACTCAACTAAGAATTTCTTAAGTCTCGGTCACCTAAAAAAAGCAACCGCATGTTCAAATTTTTTTGCAACTAAACCAATTATACTTTTCTGATAGAAAATGGAATTGCACTTTTCTGTCAGAAAAGTGCAACTGAAACGAGTTGCACACTTTTTAAACTACAGTTGCACTTTTCTCAAGTGATTTATACTTAAACAAATCTCAATCGACTGAGATATAGACAAACCCTTTTACTCCCTTTGTTCTTTAAGTGTATAGTTTCCGTGCACGAATATTAGCGCACAGGCTAGAGGGAAAATTTTGTTGTTTTCGGACGTGAATACCCATGATTGACGTGATATAAGGAAACATACGAAATCTGGGTATCCTCTCTCTCCTGATCGGAATAATTGCCTCCTAAATAAGAGTAACAGATCCTAGAATTCTCTTTACACCTTATATTATGAACTTTTTTACAAAAAATATACAACCTATATTAAGGAAGAACGGAGGAAGTAATACATAGAAGGTGTAGAATACTAACACATAAGTTGTGACTGATGTTGTGGCACGCATCTCTCTTCTGCACCACTAGGTTTCGAGTTCAAATCCATGCCATATAATTTTAATTGTTTCTTAACAACCTAACAGGTGGGACTAACAAACTATTAGTGTAATGAAGTAGCATCCTACGGTGGATCAATTGTTGGACTGTGTTGTAGTGGCTTGCATGTTTTTTCCTTATGTATGGTCCAGAGCTTGAACCCTGGCACGACAATTTTAATTTAAATTTTTCTTAGAAACTGACAGTGGGACCGCATGTAAACAGGGCCGTACAGTTATCCGCCGCCGGTCGGGCAGTGAGCTCCCCCAAGACCCCTCCGCCACCAGCTAGGCCATGACCTCCACTAGGTTCCCTCTGCCGCTAGCTATGCTTAGAGAAGGGAACATGGATGAGAGGCAGGGAGCTCACGGAGGAGAGGGAGCCTGAGGCATCTCCGACGCCCCCTCTACGCCTGCTTGGTCATGGCGGCGGCAACTTGACGTCTTGCCAGCGAATCGAGCGGCGGCCAGAGCTACTCCTCTCTACAGTGACGACAGGAGCTCGGCCTGAGGAGGAAGTGCCGCCGGCAGCACGTGGAGGAAGGAGTGGCGGTGGTAGCGGATGGGAAGAAGAAGAGGTCGCCAGATGGGGCGGACTGGGCCTGGGCGTGGTGCTGGCCAATCGTGGCCTCTAGGATTTTCACCCAATAAGGGATGGGGTATGGGGAGTTTGGCTAGCTGGCTGCAATCCCACATCAAAACTTGCCGTACCCCATTAAAAAAGGCAGATTGAGGCTGAGTTGCGGGCCTAGCGGACAATGGTCCCAGCAACAGCGACCAGAACGGCGTGCGCCTAGGAGTAGTAAAAAACACTAGTCATGGGAAAAAAGTCTTACCATAAACCAACGATGGAGATGCACTATTAATAGGTTATCTAAGGGCTATAATTTGCTAATCGCTGTGGAGGCCTCTAGGGTGTGCCCCAATTATACCTTTAGATGCAGCTCCTTTGTGGAAAGAAGTACTCCCTCTGTTTCAAAATTATATGTAAATTTATTTTGATTTAGAGTGAACCTATATGCTAAAAACGGTCTAAATACACTTTTTTACAATGCTAAAACATCTTATTTTTTAAAATGGAGAGAGTATGTCCCATGTTGAACTAGCTAGTGGTGAACAGAACATGCTACTATAAAACTGGGCTGATTGGTCTGCCTTTTTCTCCTCGTTGCACACTAGTGCTACTACGGTGGGAAAAAACATGAACCAAACATGTAGGACATACATAACGTGAGAACAAAATACTAATGCACCTAAGAAGAAAAATGCATTTAGCAAACAAATTTTAATTGAACTAATTTTGTAGAGTATGTGGAACAAAGTTTTTGAATGGAGGAACAAATAATAATTATAGGCACACTAGTATAAAAGCCCCCCTTGGTCCCGGTTCATAAGGTCCATTGGTCCCGGTTTTTAAACCGGGACTAATCATTCGGAACCAATGCTGGTCCCGGTTCTGGCACGAACCGGGATCGTTGGTCTCTGCATTTCAGGCTATATTTATACCACGGCAGGGTTTTGTGTTTTTTCTCTATTTATTTATTTCGTGTTTTGTATTCAATTTAATGGTACTACATATATACAGCAATATTGAAACCACGGTATATATATATATACAGCACCCAGGGTACAGAATAGTTATTTTGCACCTCACATATTTTTATGTTCTCACATATAGAAATTTATGTTTTCTATACTAATAATTATGTTTATGTTCATCAGAAACGTAAAAAAATTGACAAAAAAATATGATTTATGAGTTATTATAGTGTAAAAACATAGAAAACACACATTTTATGTCATATTTTTATACGGCATATAAACGATTTTTTATGACATGTCTAAATTTTCTTATGTTGTTCTCGACTTCTAAGGTAAGAGAAAACTTACGTAACGTAAATTTTTTATACAGTTTATAATATAGAGGGTGGGTGTAGAATAACTATTCTACACCCTGGGGGTCAAATAGCGCCACTCTATATATAGATATATTACACACCGTCTCATCCGTCGTGCTTGGTCGAAACATATTAATTACAAACGGTACTCACACGAATTTGATCTAATTTACATTTTTTTACATTTCACCCTTCCAAATGAGCCGGGTAATAGTATTCTCCTTTCGGATCTATGACATGTTCTAATAAGAATCCGGTAATTTCCTCTTAAATTGCTTGCACGCGTTCTTGTGATAGAAAACTGTCCCACATCCGTTCGATCTAATTTAAAGAAGGGGATCAATATATATGAATGAAACTAAACACAATTGGTGGTAATAAAATAAAGTTGTGATTATTGTTTATTGGACTTCAATTTTTTTAAAGTTCTTGTCTGCGCCCTTCTCTTTGGTCGTATGGCGAATGAACTCGTAGACATAGTATCCACATAAGTTATTCCCGGCTTCCTACCTCAAGCACTTTACGAGAACGGAGTTCAACCAAAATAATAATCAAGCATGATAATGGTATTGAAACTAGAATCAAAGAGATGCGTGGATCTAGCAAGTAGTACTTACAGTCAATGGTTGAAATGTAAGCTCTCGCTTCCAAACACCCCTAGTGTTGGTGGTGAACCATTTCCAAGCCTTCTGGAGGCATTCCTACATGTTCGCCCACTTTTCTAAAGGTGTGTGTTTCGAGTCCATGACTTTTACTAATCCTTGGTCAACAACAATGATTAACAGAATATAGTGGAAACTGGACACACTAACAGAATATAACACGAGTCAATTATACGTTTAACATCGAGTAAGCGAAAATAGAATGTGTACAAGGCAGTAACACTCACCTAGCGTTGTAAAGAAATAATGTTTCCCTTCTGCTGCCGAAATACGTCAACGCTTGTACCAAGTTATCCTCTGTCTCTTTGGGTTTTGTTTTTAGAGTAACTTCATGAACGAAATTGCAATCAACAAACTCAAGGTTGAAAAGGATACAGATGCCGCCTAGAGGGGGGGGGGGGAGGGTGAATAGGCGGTTTAAAACTTTTACGATATGGGCTTAACAAAGGCGGAATAAAACTAGTGTTACTTTGTCAAGCACAAATCTTATATAAACTACGGTTCACCTATGTGCACCAACAACTTATGCTAAGCAATACAAGCAACTATGTGATAGCTAGATAAAAGACTTCAAGCACGAAAGCTATCACAAAATGAAGTGCATAAGTAATAGCTCGGGTATAGAGATAACCGAGGCACGCGGAGACGATGATTTATTACCGAGTTCCTCCCATAAAAGGAGTACGTCTCGTTGGAGGGGTGTGCGGTACTAAATCCACCACGCCACAAAAGTCCTCACCCTATTCTCCTGTGAACCTCGCCACAAGAGGCCCGGTTCACTTCTTCATTATCGGTGCACTTGTCGGTGCCAATCTATAACCTCTCACAAAGATTGGGACACTTCTCCACAACTCAATTGGAGGCTCCCAACAAACAAGCTCGGGAAAAGCTCCACAACTTAATTGGAGGCCCCAAGTAATCCACGAACCTGCAAAACAACTAAACCGTCTAGGGTTCCAAGAACCCAAGAGAAAAAAGCTTCTCACCTTTCACCCAATCAAATCCTCATCGAGAACTCAAACCTATGCACCAAATGCAATGGGTGCTCAAGTACTTTTTTCCCAAATCCCACCAAAGCTACAAAAGCTAGTGGGAAAATAAGAGAGGAAGAACACAAGAGGAAATCCACAAAAGAAACCCGAAGATCTAGATCCCAATATGTTCCTCTCACATAGAGGAGAGATGGATTGGTGGAGTTGTAGATCTAGACCACCCCTTTCAATCCCCCCAAAAGATTCAAGAAATATGGGAGGGATTGAGAGAATTTGCAAGCTCTTGAAGGTCAAAACAATGGAGGAGAGAGAGAGAGAGAGAATGCAAGCCACCGGCCTAAGGAGGAAGAAGGGGTCTATTTATACCCCTCCCCAACGAAATATGACCGTTTGGGACCTCTCAAGCCGGATAATCCGCCCCTCCCCCGGATATTCCGGGTTCCCCGGGTCAAAATATGGCTAAGGACTTCGCGGCGCGACCCTCAATATAGGGTGCGGATATTTGGGCCGGATAATTCGCCCCCGGAGGCCCGGATAATCCGCCCCTATTACTGGGAGCCACGCCTCAAAGTCCTTAGCCGTTTTCCGAAAATTGGGCCGGATAATCCGCCCCCTGGCCGGATAATCCGCCCCCCCTGAAAACTGGCAGAAACAGCGAAACTGAAACAATCATAACTTTTGCATCCGGACTCCGTTTTTGATGATCTTGGGATCGTTTTAAAGAGGACAATGAGATATACAAGATAATCCATAGAAACATCATAGTCCAGAAAGGTAGGATAGAACCAAATGACGAAAGGTTTGACCTCTCCCAAAAAGACGAACCGATAAAACCTCCAACATCGAAAACACAATAGAGAAAGCATATGAAATTCGTTTTCGATGAACTTGAGCTTGTGATGGAGATTAACAGAATATCTAAATACTCACATGAGTAAGACCCAAATAAGAACCAAGAAAGATGATGCCAAGTATGCAAAGGTTTGAGCTCTCACCGAGGGATATGATCAAGTTACTCACTCGAGAGCCCCTCTTGATAGTACGGTTATCTATCCTATAAACCGGTCTCCCCAACTAACACCACGAGACCGGTAAGAAAGAAACCCTATCAAGATCAAACAATTGCCTTGTGTATATTCCACCTGATGTTGATGATCACGATCTTCTACACCTTAAGATGGAACACCTTTCTTGATTGCGCTAGCTTGGTGAAGAATTGGAACTTGCTCCCCCATACTCCACTATGGAAGAGCCTCTCTTTTAGGCATATCTTCACATATCCATGATCACCATAAGGATGTAAAGCTACACTTGAGATCATCTTATTATTCAAGACACACTTGCCATAGGCTCAACTTCTACTTGACCAATCTCCGGATCATTCCTTGAAACCTTGATCAACACTTGATCTTCTTCACTTTCTTATTCTTCCAACCTTGAAGCCAACATATGGTTCAAGCATTGCCTATGGACAAATCCTATAAGTAGAACTCAATGCAAACATAAGTCCATAAAGATTGTCATTAATTACCAAAACCACACATGGATCACACATGTTCTTTCAATCTCCCCCATTTTGGTAATTGATGACAATCCCTTTGAGAGGGTTTATATCTATATATTCAACATGCAAAGCAACAACAAAGATGCAAGAGCATGAGACGCAAATGCATAAGAACAAACTCAAAGCATGAAACCAACTTCCCTTAAACCCTCCAAAACTTCTCCCCCATTGGCATCGATTGCCAAAATGGGTGAAAAGCTCTACACAGCCAATAGAGTGATAATTCCTCCAAAATGTGTACATTTATCATAGTGTGAGTGGAATAAAATGCACGTATCCAATGACGAATACTTAGGAGGAGGTTAAATAATATTGAGGATCAAAAGGTTGCAATTTTTTTTTAAGAAGGTGAAGAAGCATCAACAAATGAAGCAAGCAATCAAAAGATCCAAAGAACCACTTGACAAAAAGAACATACCAAATGAAAGATAGATATTATGATAAGATTGAAAAGAGAGTGTTCTATATAATATGAGGAGGCTCCCCAAGGTTTGTGCAATTTTTTTTTGCATTTGAATACAATATGGACAAACATGGCATCCTCACTCCCTCGATATTATTTAAAACCAAACTATGTACGAAAGAGCATATACCAAGGCATAAAACTTGCAATAAACAAATGGTTGAGAAACAAGTAAGAGACAACATAATAGCAGTCTCAACCACAAGGATGTGTGAGAGGCATGACAAAGCATAGTATAAGACTAATGCAAGGATGATCATTGAGCATCAACATAGTCTTCAATGAATGATATTGCTTAGTATGACCATACAACACACATGAAACAAAGAAAATGTCAAAAAAGGAGAAGTAACATCTCTCATGTGTATAAGTTTCTAAGTAGACAATCTCACAAAGATATTGATCCACAAAGAAACATGTACACACAAAATAGATACTAAAATAAATAGAGCAAGATATCCAAAATGAAGTCATGACAATACACCACTAAGATCTTTGCTTGATAGCATGGCCAAAAGGCTCAATTTTATCTTATTGTATATTCATGAACTTTAACCACAAACATATCAAATACATCACAACTACCACTAAGGGAAGTAGAGATAGTTGGAATATATTTCAAGAGGAATCAAGTATCACAAAGAAAGAATCAACTTTGCAAATTCATCAATATTGCACATCAGAGTACTTTGAGGAAACAATAGGCAATATAATTGCTAGATTGACATATTTGGGATTGGTGAATCATGAGCATGATTTTGTATAGTCCCAATTATATGCACTCATCTCAACTTACTCACATATGCAATAGAGAGCGTTCTTTAAGGCCAAAGAAAGAACCACAACAACTACAAATACAAAAAAATCATGCCAATATGCAACCTACCATAGGTTGGAAGACGATATGTACGCATGAGTAAGAGATACTTGTTACCGAGATATCATTGTTGTGATAAAGTAGATAGGAGTTTCTTGGTCATCCTTGCTTGTCTCTAATTATCACTGAGTCGTCACTTATTCCTTATGAAAGAGACAAGCATCCAATGCACCTCGAAGGTACCTAAAACAAAATTTAAGTACAACATGGTCCCCAAACTTATTGGGTCCAAAGTAGTTAGAGCAACTACAATACATAGGAGAGACTCCACATAAATATGTGCATATTGATATGAATTGAATTTCATGCACATCTTAGCCAATTAGGATTTTGTGGAGTTTCCCTTATATTTTTGATCAAGTAAAGCAAGCACGCCATAATATATACATTTATTAAATATGCATGCACACTACTTTCAAGAACCAAAGGAGATACAATTTGAACAAAATACCAAGTAAACCAAGAAGAAACACCAAAGTGTGACACGATAAAAGGTTGTTCAAATTATATCAAATAACCAAATTAACTCATGAAAGACCACATGTTCAACAAATGAACTAGGCAAAAAACAAAGAGAAAGAGATAGACAAAAACACAAATGCTCAAGGATTTATCTCATTCTAAAATGTCAAAAAAGTTAGAAAGGAATGAGATAAAGCCAACTCCCAAAAAGAGAAAGTTAAAAAAAAACCACACCAAACTCTCAACACTTTTCAAGATGACACAAAGTACCAAAGGAATATTTATCTTCCAAAGACATAAAAACGATATGGAGCAAAACATGTTGTGAAGAAGCATAAAAGGAGTGTTCTACACAATATAGGAAAACTCCCCCATGATTAGTGCATTATTTAAGATTTTTCATTTGAATACACAATGCACCCACATGGGATCATCATCTCTACCTACATCAAATAGAGCACTAAATGATTTCAAGTCAAAGAAATATCCAAAAATGAGATAACATGTAGAATTCAATAAAGGCTCAACACACACAAAAAAGTACATGGTGTGCAAGCCAACATACACAAATAAACTTGATAACTCAAGATAAGTAAGTGGTTATGCACAACATATAAAAACACATGCAAGGTACAAACCAACACATGCACAAGGGGCGAGTAACTTTAAATGTAAATGACTTGAGAACATGTTACCGCAAAGAGGAACAATGGATATATGATAGATATAATATAATATAAATCACTTGGCTTGATACAATATAATTGATGAAGTTCCCTTAATTCTTCATGATTCAACCAAGTATCCAAAGCCCTCCACCAACACCTATTGATCAAGTTTTAGCTTGTTGGTCCCCAACTAAGTTGGGTCCTAAGAAGTTAGTCACAATAGGCTTGGCAACCCAAATGGTTCTTTTCTTGACACCACGTTGGGCACCAACATATTTGGCAAACACATTTCCAACCTCATCCTTACGAAGAGAATAAACATCATCAATAATAATAGGGTTGGATGAGGAGTTACTAATAGTGCATGAAGAAGAGAGGTGACCTTTCTCACGACATATGTAGCAAGTTCTTTTCTTCCATTTCTTCACACTTGATTTATCCACAATGGGAGTATTATCTTGATTCTTTTTGCGAAGTGGCCTTTCTTCAACTTGAGGTACACCATGACCTTGAACTTGAGGCCTCTTCCCTTTTTGCTTCTCACTGAGAGTCTTATTCTTCAATGGGCAAGATCTAACATGGAGCCCTTCAATTTTGTACTTGAAGCAAACAATCTTGGCCAAATTCTTGACATGTTCTTGGCCCTTCTTCTTGTCTCTCTTAAACTTATTATTGTTAGTGGACTTGTTCTTGATATTGGATTTGAATCCAAGCCCACTCTTGTCATTGGGAAATTTTTGCACACTCAAGATCTTGTTGAGTGTGGCCCTCCCTTCCTGACCCTTTTTCAAGTCCCTCTTCAAAGATGAGACTTGGGCCTTGAGCTCTTTGATTTCCTCTACATGGTTAGTATAAACACAAATACTAGAGGAAGTAGAAGCTTCATTGTTAGAGCAACAAGGCAAGGAATGTAATTCATTACAAGATGTAGCAATAATATGAGATGATGAATTACGAGGACTAGCACATGGGAGTACGACATTTGTAGTGGATGTAGTGCTAATGTCCGCATGAGGCTCATTAGATGTTACCTTTGACACAATAGCCTCATGAGATACTTTAGCCTATCATGGGAGGCTAGAAGATCCCCATGAGAGCTTGATAGCATAACATGAATTTCTTCCAATTTCCCATAATTGCTAGTTAGCAAAGCAAGTTGAGCCTTTAACTCAACATTCTCCTTCAAAATAGATGCTTCAAAAGAAGTAGAGTTAGTAGCACAAGCATCATTATAATGAGCAATAGTAGAAGACAACTTGGAAATCTCATTATATTTTCTTTTGAGATCAATTGCCACCTCAAGAGCTTTATCACGGGTTTCCTCTACTTTAGACACTTCTAGAGTAAATGTCTCCTCAAGAGATTCTTTCGTTGCTTGTGCTTCTTCAAGAGCTTCATTTAGATTTGCAATATCATTAGCATACTCACGCTCAAGGCTACTCATTTTGTCAATTGTGTTCTCATGCTCCTCAACTTGAGCTTCTAACTTATCAATACGTTCTTTGCTCTCAATAGCAAAACCCAAGATTTCAACAAAGTTAGAGCAAGCAATATTATTCTTAACAAGAGCATGATAAACAATCTCACCCTTTTTATGTAACAAATCAACATCAATCTCTTCTTCCTCATTATACTCATCCTCATCATCACAAGAGGTATTGGGTTCCAAAGTAGGAGATACCTTTGAATCCCTAGCCATAAGGCATAGATGGGAACCGTGAGATGATGATAATGAAGAATTACTTGAGGCTTCATTCAAGATTTTGTCTTGACCCGTAGAATCTTCAGTTTCCTCTACATTGTTAGAAACACAACAACTAGAGGAAATAAAAGCATTTATATTATGGCAACAAGGAATATCAAGCATATCATCATGATATTTACTCAAACAACTTACACATGATATGCAAGGACAATCAACATAAGCATGTAAGGATTTTGTAGTGCTAGAAGTGTTAAAGTCCAAAGATAGATCATTGCAACTAGATAGAGAGGAGGGATTACAAATAGTAAGCACACTATCCATATTGCAATTTCTATCACCACTTACCATATCATTACCTTGTGAAAAATCACATGTTGGTGAAGTGGTAGAAGATGAGAACTCATCTCGACCGGAAGTGGAAGCAACACAATCATCCTCAAAAATATTGGACACAACATATTTATCTTGAAGTTTTGTCCATAACTCATGAGCGCTCCAAAAAGGAATGACTGAAGAAGTAACTGCATGGCTCAAAGCATTAACAAGCACATTAGAAGCTTGAGCATCGAGATATAAGTTTTTCTCATCCTCACAAGATAGATTAAGGAAATCCATTGGAGGATAAAAACCTATATCTACGATTCGCTCCAAATTTGGGTCCATGGCCCAAAAATGATTAAGCATACCAATTTTCCAAATCTCATAACACGTGCCATCGAATATTAAAATGTCATCACGCACTAATCCCCTAGCCGACATCTTTACTCTCAAGGCGGTGAAGCCCAAAAAGAGAGACCAGGCTCTGATACCAATTGAAAAGGATACAGATGCCGCCTAGAGGGGGGGGGTGAATAGGTGGTTTAAAACTTTTACGATATGGGCTTAACAAAGGCGGAATAAAACTAGCGTTTACTTTGTCAAGCACAATTCTTATATAAACTACGGTTCACCTATGTGCACCAACAACTTATGCTAAGCAATACACGCAACTATGTGATAGCTAGATATAAGACTTCAAGCACGAAGGCTATCACAAAATGAAGTGCATAAGTAATAGCTTGGGTATAGAGATAAACGAGGCACGCGGAGACGATGATTTATTACCGAGTTCCTCCCATAAAGGGAGTACGTCTCGTTGGAGGGGTGTGCGGTACTAGGACCACCACGCCACAAAAGCTTCTCACCTTTCACCCAATCAAATCCTCATCGAGAACTCAAACCTATGCACCAAATGCAATGGGTGCTCAAGTCCTTCTTTCCCAAATCCCACCAAAGCTACAAAAGCTAGTGGGAAAATAAGAGAGGAAGAACACAGGAGGAAATCCACAAAAGAAACCCGAAGATCTAGATCCCAATATGTTCCTCTCACATAGAGGAGAGATGGATTGGTGGAGTTGTAGATCTAGACCACCCCTTTCAAATCCCCCAAAAAGATTCAAGAAATATGAGGGATTGAGAGAATTTGCAAGCTCTTGAAGGTCAAAACAATGGAGGAGAGAGAGAGAGAGAGAATGCAAGCCACCGGCCTAAGGAGGAAGAAGGGGTCTATTTATACCCCTCCCCAACGAAATATGACCATTTGGGACCTCCCAGGCCAGATAATCCGCCCCTCCCCCGGATATTCCGGGTTCCCCGGGCCAAAATATGGCTAAGGACTTCGCGGCGCGACCCTCAATATAGGGTGCGGATATTTGGGCCGGATAATTCGCCCCCGGAGGCCCGGATAATCCGCCCCTATTACTGGGAGCCACGCCTCAAAGTCCTTAGCCGTTTTCCGAAAATTGGGCCGGATAATCCGCCCCCTGGCCGGATAATCCGCCCCCCCTGAAAACTGGCAGAAACAGCGAAACTGAAACAATCATAACTTTTGCATCCGGACTCCGTTTTTGATGATCTTGGGATCGTTTTAAAGAGGACAATGAGATATACAAGATAATCCATAGAAACATCATAGTCCAGAAAGGTAGGATAGAACCAAATGACGAAAGGTTTGACCTCTCCCAAAAAGACGAACCGATAAAACCTCCAACATCGAAAACACAATAGAGAAAGCATATGAAATTCGTTTTCGATGAACTTGAGCTTGTGATGGAGATTAACAGAATATCTAAATACTCACATGAGTAAGACCCAAATAAGAACCAAGAAAGATGATGCCAAGTATGCAAAGGTTTGAGCTCTCACCGAGGGATATGATCAAGTTACTCACTCGAGAGCCCCTCTTGATAGTACGGTTATCTATCCTATAAACCGGTCTCCCCAACTAACACCACGAGACCGGTAAGAAAGAAACCCTATCAAGATCAAACAATTGCCTTGTGTATATTCCACCTGATGTTGATGATCACGATCT
Organism: Avena eriantha; assembly: GCA_910589775.1. NCBI lineage: Eukaryota > Viridiplantae > Streptophyta > Magnoliopsida > Poales > Poaceae > Avena > Avena eriantha. The sequence continues at coordinate 45,503,979 of OU342743.1, forward strand.
TCTACACCTCAAGATGGAACACCTTTCTTGATTGCGCTAGCTTGGTGAAGAATTGGAACTTGCTCCCCCATACTCCACTATGGAAGAGCCTCTCTTTTAGGCATATCTTCACATATCCATGATCACCATAAGGATGTAAAGCTACACTTGAGATCATCTTATTATTCAAGACACACTTGCCATAGGCTCAACTTCTACTTGACCAATCTCCGGATCATTCCTTGAAACCTTGATCAACACTTGATCTTCTTCACTTTCTTCTTCTTCCAACCTTGAAGCCAACATATGGTTCAAGCATTGCCTATGGACAAATCCTATAAGTAGAACTCAATGCAAACATAAGTCCATAAAGATTGTCATTAATTACCAAAACCACACATGGATCACACATGTTCTTTCAAAGGTCATACATTTGTCCTTTGTTGCATTCGAGAATCTTCATTCTGTATATATAATTAGTATAGTGATGAGTAAGATTATACAAACAACGAATGAGCTGAGCTAGAAAGACTTAATTACAGAAATTAATAATACTTACAAACAATAGGCACTGGCGATAGTTTTGTCGAGGGCGTCTCGTTGATAAAACTGAAATAATTCAATCAGTAGGAAGCCATCTTCATAACCGTAATGGTGGTGTTTATATCGAGCATAGATTCAGTTTTTAGATTCAACAGAGGCTTGCATGTACTAGTTATGCAATCTTCGCATTTTTGTTGGTAGATCTTTGACTAACTCGGGTTTGACGAGAGGAGCCCCGTGCCAGTATATGTATGTTGTTTGTTGGTAACCCTCGAACTCATCCATACGGCTCATGTACTCAGTAATAAACAGTTCATATAATTTGGCCTTTTCTCCGTACAGTTGAATAAACTCCAGATCAATGTTCGGATCATGCCGCTCCTGGGCTCTGCACTCATTGGTATCGTACACTTTGAGCGGTTCGATCGATTGATTTTTCTGTTGTTCGAGCTGGGCAACTTTTTCCCGACTCTCCGCTCTTTTTTCTCAGCCGACTTGGTAATAGAGCGCTTATAGTCTGATGTGAGCGCTATGAGTTGGTGAAGCTGAATCTTAAGCGCGGCTGCTTTGGCTTTATCTTCTGCGATGATCGGGAAGAATGGTTGTATTTGCTTTTTCTTGTTAGCCATGTCAATCTTTCACTTTTCATAATGGGCATCTGCGGCCGCAGCAATTTCCTCATCTGTCTTCTCACAAAGTAGCTCCTTCATATTCTTATGAGGTACTCTTGGGAGGGGCGATAGCTTACGTTTCGGTAATCAGAACGTGCTCTTGCTGTTGCTGGTGCTGCCCCTCTTAGTATACTTCTGCTTTTGTCTCTGAGACCCAGGGAACGGAGACGGCTGACGCGGCGGTGGAGACGGCTGTGCTGAGTGGTGAGGCGGTGAAGATGACGGTTACGCTAGAGAATGGTAAGGAAACAAAAAATGAAAATAACATGGAACAAAACAAATATGTAGGAACAAAAATATTTGCCAGGCTAATTTTAAACAGTATATGGAACAAATCTTTTCTGAATAAAGAAACAAATAATTAAACGATAGGACATAAAAATATTTATACACTGGGGATTAAAAATAAAATCCAGGAACAGAAAAATTGTGGAATCAATGTTCTGGAATAAGAGAAATAAATCGTTCAGAACAACCAGGAACAAAAATAGTCAGGAAAAAAAATCTTGTACAGTTGCGCAGCTCCCGCTCATAAATAGTCGCGTGTGCTGATAGCACTGTCCCATGCAGTTGCGCAGCTCCCGCTCATTGGCTTCACGTGTTGCTCATGTACAGGAAAAGGTAGAATCTTGCGTGGAAACACGTAGTTAGTGAACACAGCACAGTACAAAAACTTAAACTGATTGATCCGCCTTTTTCTCCTCGAAGCTAGCTCCGGTTGTGCACACTAGTGCTAGAACGATGGGAAAAACATGCACCAACATGCATGTGGGCATATAAATGAGAATGATACTCAAAAGTCGAGTTTTTTCATCAGCATCAAAAACAAGATTTAGTCGAACTTTGAACCATTTTTTTTGCAAAGATAAATTAATCTAGAAATAAATAAAAATGCAACATTATTTTGTGTTATTGGAAAAAACAAGCAACTAGAAAAACAACATAATTTTGGCGTCTGAATAAATTTTAGCATCCGTAGAGAAAATTCATGAATACATTTGGAACAATTAAAACGAGGAATTCATGTGGAACACAAATAATTATGCACATAATAAATGATAAACACTGCCCAAAAGTATTTTTGTAGTACTAAGTAAAAAATTAAGAATTCGTGAACATTTCATGACTACAAGTGAAAAAACAATTTTCAACCAACCGGAATGCTCTGGAATAAATCATGACTACAAGATGGCACAAAATTCCGGACTTAATGAAACAAAAATTTAGCGCACTTGGAACAACTCCGAACTTCTAGGAGAATAAAAACATTGGACCGAATGGAACAAAATCACAAATAGAAGAGGAACAAAAGTCTAGACGAGTACGAGAGGAATACAAATTTATATCAAGAAGAACAAGGTTTAGGTACATAAGGAACAAAATCACAAGTACATCACAATGAATACAAATCATTAGTAGAAGAGCAAGACAAATTTAGACGAGTACAAGAAGAATATAATTTGAGACAAGGTCGAATAAAAAGTTAGCGCCCGTGGAAGAAATTCAACTACATACAGAATGAAAACTTGGACCAAGTGGCACATTTTTTTTTGAACTCGAGGAACACATTACGATTTCAAGGGGAACTAAATTCCATGGAAAAAGTGTTATGTTTTTTTACGTTCGTGGAACAAATATCAGCTACATGCAAAATAGAAGGACAAAGTATTTTATCTCGAGGAACAAATTATGATTTCAAGGGGGAACAAAATTCTAGAAAAGGTGTAACCAGTTAGCTCATGGAATAAATCATGAGTACCAGAGGAATACAACTTTAGCAAGGGAGTCCTCCTCATTTCCACGAGGTACAAAATAAATAGACCAAATGGAACAAACCCACGTCTACATTTGGGACAAAACTGTACGCGCCCTAGGAACAAAAACCACATCTACGAGAAGTAATGTTTTTGTAGCGAAGGAACAAACCTTGTCTGTGCAAGGAACAACTCTCGCCTCAACAGGGAAATAAATAGATAGTAGGGAACAAACTTACACTTCAATTTGGGAAATATATAACACGAAGGAACAAATCTCGTCTCAACAAATCTCGTCTCAACGGGAAAAAATTAGATAGTATGGAACAAACTTACACTACAATTAGATCGAGTTAAAAATATTTTAAGTCATAGAACAAACATTTCGCTTGTGGGGAACAAAACTTTTGGACAAGAAGGAACACAAATATACTGATCACGGAACAAATGACAAGTACATGTGGAACACACTAATGCACGAGTAAAAGGAAAAATTATAGTTCCTAAGAACAAAATACGAGGTTAGATGGAATATAAATTTAGCGCCCCCAGAACCATGGACCAAAAATTTATTTCTTGGTGAACAAAAATTCACTCCACCGCATGACAAAACTATGAGTACATTTAGTGCGAGATGACAAAAAATATCTACAAGAGGAACAAAACTCTAGACTAACCGGAACTCAAAAATTCACGACTACAAATGTGACATGAAGTTTTGTGCCCTGAAGGAAAAAATCACATCTACACGTGGAACAAGAAATATTCGACTAAGCAGAATATATTACAACAATATACAAAATAAACTACAACAATTGAATGAAAAAATTAACCTAGATGGAACAAAAATAAAATTTATCCTAGATGGAATAAAAAATGCCCATAAAACACATTTGAATTAGAACATATTAATAAATGGAGTAAGAATATGAAAAGAAAACATGAAAATAAACGAAAAATAAAAGAAACCAAAACGAATGATAAATTCCAGAACAGGGAAAATAAAAGAATCTAAGAAAGAGAAAAGAAAAAAAGAAAAAAATACTAAGAAGAAGCATACCTGGTCCAGAGAAAACACACGATTGGTGGAATAAAAATTCTTAAGCGAGACGGTAGCACTGTAACGCACGCGAGCTAGCGAGCATTCTCCCTCTTCGGTCTGAGAATATGTACAATAGTTGATAAGATAGTCTTATCTTATACATATCATAATCATGATATGATGACAAAACACGATGTACAATGGTCTTTTTTAATCTTATCTCCAACGATAGATATTCCTAAATATGTGGTGAGACGTATAGTGCTAAGAGATCATCTCTTATAGCTAAGATAAGATAGACGTCTTTTTTTCCTCTTTCCTCCAACTAGCAATCATCCTACGTATACATACCACATAATCATGATATGATGACAAAACAAAATGTACAATGGTCCTTTTTTAATCTTATCTCCAACGACAGACATTCCTAAATATGTGGTGAGACATATAGTGCTAAGAGCACATCTCTTATAGCTAAGATAAGATAGAAGTCTTTTTTTTCTCTTTTCTCCAACTTAGCAATCATCCTATATGGAATTGCTAAGATAAGACTAAGATAAAACCATTGTATCGAGAGAGGTGGGACTAAAAATTAGGTGCGTGGGTGTGTTACAGCCACTGCGCTCCCGCAGTCTGCGCATGTGTGCAACTGCGACTGAAACAAACACTGCTCGATCATGGTCTCCCGTAATTCCTAGGGCATCTCGACTAGGTCGACCGAAACCGTCCAAACGCATTCGCGTGGACACGTGCGCGGTTTTAGTGGCACGATTCAATCGGACAGACGCGTCCAGCTCGACCCATCCGTGTATCAAATTTGAGCAACGGCGGTCTGGACTGCGCGCATGTCCTCGCGGGTGTCGCCAGTCAGCCGCTCGGGCCTACTTGTAAGTGAAACATTACTACACAAACTTGCTTTTCATTTAGATTAGGCCATTCCCATTATAAAAAGACACATTTGAACATAATAAAAAAGTGTTGCTACTACTGTTGGAGGAGGCCGTCTCTATGGCTACTCGCCGCCGTTGCCGTTGCCACCGTTTTCGTTGCTGCTGGCCCTGTCGATCGCCACCCAGATGGCCTGCTGCTGGATGCGTTCGCAGTAACTGACGCACGCTCGGCTGCGAGCCACCGCCTTGCCCGCCGCCTTCATGCTGTCTTCCGCCGCCCGGCGCGCCAGGGCCTTCTCCATCTCGGCCAGCAGTGGTCCCTCGCCTCCTGGTCGGCCAGCTCCGTCGCTGTTGTCACGATCTGTAGAGGGACAACGATCACCTCCGCCCCGCCTCCTTCTTTGCCTCCGGCTGCTCCACCTCCTCCCCTCCTTGTCGTCGTCCTTCACCTCCGTCTCGTCCCAGTCGACGAGAGCCCACGCGACATTGGCCATGCACAGCTCCTCCGTCGTCGCATCGGCGGCGTGCTCGGCCTCCTCGACCGCCTTGCGCAAGGTGGCGGCGTGGCGAAGCTCGCGGACGGTGACCTTGGCGGCGTGCTTGGCCACCTCCTCCAGCATGGTCATGGCCACCTCATGGCGGATCTCGCGGAGGGCCACTGATGCGACTTCCTTGGCCACCGCCTCCTTGGTGGCGACGTGGTGAATCCTGCTCCAGCGTTGCCTCGGCCACACGACCTTCCTCCTCGAAGGCCTCCACCTCTGTATCGGCCATGCGCTGAGACAACAATGTGGCCTGGAGGTCAACATTGTCGATGTCGGCCTCGGGGGAGCGGCTGCGGCACATCTCCTTAATCTTGGTCTAGTTGGCGATCTTGTAGCGAGGCATGGCTGCTGGTGGTTGGTGATTTTTTCGGCGGTGCTTGCTCTTGCTTGGGCTTGTTTTCTCCGCCACGTTGGCGGCCGTCTTTTATAGACCGCGGCGAAGACGGGAAAGCACGGGAAGTTTTCTATCCACGCGAGGGAATGCGCGCACGGGAAACGGAAAGCTACAATGGCGGGAAGGGCCGGTCGCGTGGGAAGCCGGCGGTGCTGATAGCCGACATCGCGTCGCCATTAACGTCCCATCGTCGAGGGTGTCAATCAGTGATAGCGGGGAGGACAGATGGGTCGGGCCGCTGGGCGCGGCTAGCCAGATAGGCCGGACCACAACCCAAAAGTGACCGTGGCCCGTCCCAAACGGATAGAAACGGACAATTTCGGCCAGTCGTTTGGATCGGCCCGGTGGAGATACCCTTAGGCAAATTCCAATGGCATCCCCCATTTCGGACACGCAATTTGTCCCTTTTTGTCCGATTTGCGGCGGAAAATGGACAGAAACGGACCCTTATCCGGTTTGTGCTGCATGTGCACCCAACACACGACCGGCAACATATATTTTGTTTTTTTTCTTTTTTTTCTCCAATCTTCTCCTAGCTTCCTCTGTATCCATCCCAATGGCGCTGGGCTTCCTGCAACAGCGGCAAGCGGCGGGGCGGCGCTGGGCGCGAGGCGGTGAGGTGCTGGAACAACGGAGAGCGGCAGGGCAGCAGGGCGGCGTTGGGCACGAGGCGGGGAGCAGCAGCGGCGCGCGCACAGGCTGGGCTTCCTGCAACAGTGGCGAGCGGCGGGGCAGTGCTGGGCGCGAGGCGGGAGAGCAGTAGCGGCGTGCACATAAGGGATGCCGGCAACGGCGCGCGCACAGGGCAGTCGGCGGCGGCGTGCTGAAAGAACATTTCTTAATCCCTATAGTTTTGTGTGTTAGATAACAATACCAAGGAAGTTTTGATGTGTGTTAAGTGCTACAGATAAGTGCTCATATAAAAAGTAGCCAAAAATGGTTTTGGGGGGGGGGGGGATTATCCGCCCCTGTCAAGGGCTGGATAATCCGGCCTTGCTCAATCAACAAAGGTGGACAAGGCGCGTCATGCGGTATGGGGGGTGGACTATCCTTCGGATTGTTCGGCCAGGGCCGGAGTTTTTGCCCGGGCTGGATAATCCGCCACCCAGGATTTTTGCAAAGGCAGGCCAGGCGCGTCACATGGTATGGGGGCGGATTTTCCCCCAGAAAATCGGACTCGGGGGAGGAGCTTTGCCTCGGCCGGATAATCCGCCCCCAAAGTCTCCAATGGCCGAGTTTGGCAGGGGTTATTTATTCCCTATCAATCCCTCCCGCTAGAACTCTTGATTCATTCGAAAAAGCTCAGACCTGTTCTTCAAGTTCCAAGCGAGATCTCCATCCTCATCCACCCAAAGGCTTCGATCTTTGGGGAATTTAAGGAGGAGGTCTCGATCTTCATCAACACCAATCAAGCGCTCAACTTCCCCTCCATTCACTTGGGGGATTCTTGATCTAGTATTTCTTGCAAATATCTAGATCCTAGTTTTGATTATTTGATAATCCTTGTTCTTGTGGCAGCTTGTTGTCATCACGGGATCCTCCAATTCAGTTGTGGATGTGTGCCCCGCTAACGTTGTAAAGGCTTTGGTTCCCGTCTTGAAGGGTACCGATAGTGGAAAGGTGGATCAGGCCTTTGGTGGAGAGATCCATAGGAGAATAGGGTGAGGCCTACTGTGGCGTGGTGGTCTTAGAACTGCCCACCCCTCCAACGCAGACGTACTTCCCTTAATAAGGAAGGAACTGTGGTCAAACAAATCCCCGTGTCTCCACATGCTCCACTATGGTTACCTAGATCCTTTTTACACGCTTAGTAGTTAGGTTGGCATATAGGGAAATTCTCGTAATTGCATATCTAGAGAATTTACATTTATGTCAAGCCTAAAATTGAAAAAGAACTAAAATTTGGAGTAGCACCTATTCACCCCCCCTCTAGGTGCCCATTCGATCCATTTCATTTGGTATCAGAGCCTGGGCTCTTTATTCGGGCTTTACCGCCTAAGAGATTTTGGGCACTAAGGGAGATGGTAGTGAGGCTGTGGACAAGGTAACTATGGATAATCTCAAGACATTGGAAACAACCTTGCTGAAATCCATAGAGGCCAAAATGGAAGAGATGCATCAAATGATTGCTTGTCTCTCTCCATCTATAGAACCACCTCCATCTACCTCTGAGGCTACCACTCCGCTCTCTAAGGACAAAGCTAATGCTAACTCCAAGGAAGACAAGTTGGTGGGTGATGAAAACAATGGATCCTCCTCCAAAAAGGGAAGTGGTAAGGAGGACTATATTGAGGTCTCTCACTTATATTCTCCCGATCCACCTATTCCTCACCCTCATATAAACAATAGGGGTGATCCACCCAAGCGTACTGCATCTCCTTTTAATCAATGGAAATTCTTAATGAAATATCATGTGTGTAGCTCGTCCATTGAGTTATGGAAAATCATCGAGAATGGTCTTCATGTCGGAGATCCAAGCAACCTAATACGTCGTAAACGTATCTATAATTTTTGATGTTTCATGCTTGTTTAGTATCTACTTTCTTATGTTTTTTCCACACTTTGGGGTATTTTTATACATTTTCTGGAACTAACCTATTAACAAGATGCCATAGTGCCAGTTGCCCGTTTTCTGCTATTTTTTGTTTCAGAAAATCTAGTAAGGAAATATTCTCGGAATTGGACCGGACAAAAGCCAAAGTCAATATTTTACCCGAAGCAACACGGAGTCCGGAGGGGAGACGAAGTGGCGCACCAGGGCGGCCACACCTGGTGGCGGCATGGCCTGGGGGGGCGCGCCACCAGGGGGTGTGGACCCCCTGGTGCTCCACCGACCTTGCCCCTTCGCCTGTAAAAGCCTCCCGAGATGAAAAACCTAAGAACCTGATCAAAGACCCAATTATAAATCCATGGAAGAGTCTGTAGTCGCCGCCATCTCGATCCCTAGATCGGGGGGGATCTGAAGCTCTTCCCGGTACCCTGCCGGAGGGGAGATATCACCTTGGAGGCCATCTTCATCACCATGACTGCCTCCGGTGTGATGCATGAGTAGTTCATCCCTGGACTACGGGTCTATGTAGTAGCTAGATGGTTGGTTCTCCTCCTTTGTGCTATCATGTTTAGATCTTGTGAGCTTCGTTCATGATCAAGATCATCTATTTGTAATCTTACATGTTGTGTTTGTGGGGATATGATGGATATTGAGATGCTATTTCAGATTGATTATTGATTCTATCATGTCTATGTTATTTGTGATCTTGCATGCTTTCCATTATTAGTAGCTATCTTGGCCAAGTAGATGCTAGCAACTCCAAGAGGGAGTATTTATGCTCGATAGTGGGTTCATGCCTCTAGCAATCTGGGGAAGTGATAGGAATCTCTAAGGTGCTAGATGTGCTGTTGCTACTAGGGATAAAACAAGAATCCTTTGTCCATGGGACAATCGTATTGTTTACTTTACACACTTTGCTTAATACAATTATCTGTTGCTTGCAACTTAATACTGGAGGGGGTTTGGATGATAACCTGAAGGTGGATTATTAGTCATAGATGTAGTTGGATTACGGTCTATGTATAATGTTGTAATGCCCAATCAAATCTCATAGGAGTCAAGATGATTAGTATATGCATGGTATGATTTCTCTAGTCTGTCAATTGCCCCGCTATAATTTGTTCACCCAACATGTTATTTATCTTAAGGAGAATCACCTCTAGTGAACTATGGACCTCGGTCCATTCTTTTACCATTGATAGACCATCTACTATTTACTGTTTACTGTTTACTTTCCGCAAGAAATTACTATCTTCCACACAATACGTTTAATCCTTTGTTTTCAGCAAAACCGGTGAGATTGACAACCTCACTGTAAGTTGGGGCAAAGTTCTGTGGTTGTGTTGTACAGGATTCCAAGTTGGTGACAACACCTTGGGGTTGTTTCCTTGCTCCTACTGGTTCGATAACCTTGGTTTCATAACTGAGGGAAACTTGCTGCTGTGCTGATCATACCTTCATCTTGGGGTTCCGAACGAGCTCAACGTATCCTGAGCCATCAAGCCTTTTTTTGGCGCCGTTGCTGGGTGATACATTGCAAACGTATCTATAATTTTTGATGTTCCATGCTTGTTTTATATCTACTTTCTTATGTTTTGTCCACACTTTGGAGTATTTTTATACACTTTCTTGGAATAACCTATTAACAAGATGCACAGTGCCAGTTGCCTGTTTTCTTCTGTTTTTGGTTCCAGAAAATTCAGAAAAATGAATATTCTCGGAATTGGACGGGACAAAAGCCAAAGTTGATATTTTACCGGAAGACTCATGGAGCCAGAAGACGAGACGGAGGGGGGCCACAGGGCAGCCACACCACCCCTTGGCGCGAGAAGCCCTAGGCCATGCCAGGGCATGGTGTGGGCCCCCTGGACGGCCACCGACCTCGCGTCTTCGCCTATAAGAAGCCCCTGGGACGAAAACCCTAAATCAAACAGCCTCCAGCCACGAAAAGTTCCGTAGTGCCACCACCACCGAAGGGGAGATTCGGGGGACGGAAAGTCTCTATTCCGGTACCCTGCCGGGACGGTGAATTACCCCAGAGCTTTCTCCATCAATCTCCACCAGCATCTCCATCGCCGTTGTTGATTCCCATGATGATGAGGGAGTAGTTCTTCCTCGAGGCTAAGGGTTCTACCGGTAGCTATGTGTTCATCTCTCTCTCTCTATGCATGATCATATTGTGATCATGAGCTTTGTAATCAAGTAGATCTACCTTGCTACTCAAGTGCTTTAATAGATCTCTGCTCTCCCCATGTGTGTGAAAGTGACAGCGTGCACACCATGGTGGCACTTAGGCTAGAGATTACAATTACTTGTTATGAGTTATATTTGGAGTTGGATGTTTCTATGAAATTGTGGTGTTTGTTGGAACCATCTAGAGCTCAAGGTGACAGTGTGGGGTTATCTAGATGGGGAAAGCAAACTTTGAGGAGTGCTGTTATAGCCCTACCATGGATTAGAGTGTCCAACCAGAGAGTAATTAAGAGTAGTATCATAAAGAGAAGATATTTATATGAGAGTGTTCACTAGTGAAAGTATGATCCCTAGGCCTTGTTTCTAAACATTGAAACACCGTTTGCAACTAGATCTGTTACATGCTTGCTTGCTTCCATCTTTATTTCAGTTTGCCTTTAGTATCTTCCACACCATCAAGCTATTTTCTAGCACTGTTACCACTTATAATTATCCATACCACTTGTATTTCACTATCTCTTCGCCGAACTAGTGCACCTATACACGTGACAAGTGTATTGGGTGTGTTGGGGACACAAGAGACTTCTTGTATCTTGATTGCAGGGTTGGTTGAGAGGGGATACCTTTGACCACTTCCTCCCTGAGTTCGATAAACCTTGGGTAATCCACTTAAGGGAAAACTTGCTACTGTTCTACAAACCTCTACACTTGGATGCCCAACAACTGTCTACAAGAATAGAAGTGCATAGACATCATCAGGGAGTCAAGGACAGCTTCACAAGGGGAGTCTTTCACAACCAATCTCTTTACTTTGTTTTTTTGTTTTGCTTAGTTTATTTTTGCTTTGTTTGCTTGTTTCTTTTATCAAAAATACAAAAAAAATAGTTGTACTGGTTTGCTTCTTTATATTAAAAACACAAAAAATGACTAGTCTTGAAGACACTAAGTTGTGTGACTTCACCAGCACCAGCAACAATGATTTCATGTGCACACCTATTGCTCCACCTGTTCGTGAAGCTACTTTCTTTGAAATTAAACCTACTTTGCTCAATCTTGTTATGAAACAACAATTCTCTGGTGTTAGTACTGAAGATGCTGCTGCTCACCTTAATAACTTTGTTGAACTCCGTTAGATGCAAAAACATAGGGATATAGATGGAGATATTATTAAGCTTAAATTGTTTCCTTTCTCTTTGAGAGGAAAAGCTAAAGAATGGTTGCTATCTCTAACTAGAAATAGTATTGATTCTTGGACTAAATGCAAAGATGCTTTCATTGGAAAATACTATCCTCCTGCTAAGATTATATGTATGAGAAGTGAAATAATGAAATTTGAACAATCTGATAATGAACATGTTGCTCAAGCTTGGGAAAGAATGAAATCTTTGGTAAAGAATTGTCCCACTCATGGACTGACTGCTTGGATGATTATCCAAACCTTTTATGCAGGACTGAATTATTCTTCAAGAAATCTGCTGGATTCTGCTGCTGGAGGTACCTTTATGACCATTACTTTGGGTGCTGCAACAAAGCTCCTTGATAATATGATGGTTAACTATTCTGAATGGCACACTGAGTGAGCTCCACAAGGTAAGAAGGTTAATTATGTTGAAGAAACCTCCTCCTTGAGTGATAAAATTGGTGTTATTATGTCTATGGTTGTTAATGGGAAAGCTCATATTGATCCAAATCATGTTCCTTTAAACTCTTTGGTTTCTCAAGAAGAGCAAGTTAATGTGAACTTCATTAGAAACAATAATTTTAGCAACAATGCCTATAGGAATAATTTTGGTAATAATAATCATAGGCCTTATCCTCCTAATAATACTAATGGTTATTATTATAAGTCTGGAATGCCTAGTGAAGCAAGAATTTTAGAAGTTGAAAGAGCCACTAAAAACTTCATGCAAATGCAATATGAGCAGAATAAATTATTTACTAAAACCACGGAAGAACAATCTACTATTTTGAAAAATATTAGTCATCAACTTGAGAGTTTAAATAGGGAAATTCCTAGTTTGCAATCCAAACTTTCGAATGCTGAAAAAAATATCATCTTTGTCTGAAGCATAATCCTCTTTGATTAATAAAATGGCTGCTAAACCTGAAACCATGGAAAACCCCTTTGCTGCTACTAATGCCATACAAGTTAGAATTGATGAAAATGTTAGATTGTTAGTTGAATTACATGCTAAGTGGGAAAGAGAAGATGAAATTGCTAGAAATAATAGTATATGTACTATCACCACCAATGTTGATTGTAGCAAACCACATGAAGTCCCCATTCCTTTTGCAAAAATGCCTAAAACCAATGGAACTTTTCCCAATAAAAATGCTGAAATTCTTCGAAATATTGGAAACAATAGCTCTACTACCTTGGATGGTAATTATGATTTTGATCTTGATGGTTGCAATATTTAGGAAGTAATTATGTTCCTACAAAATCTTGCTAAAAGTCCTAATGCTAGTGCTATGAATATGGCCTTTACAAAACACATTACTAATGCTCTCATAAAAATTAAAGAAGAAAATTGAAACATAAAGCTTCTATTACTATGAAATTACAAGATGGTTGGGAACCCATCATTAATATACAAGTGAATGATTTTGATCTAAAAGCTTTATGTGATCTGGGTGCTAGTGTCTCTATTATGCCTAGAAAGATTTGTGAAATGCTTGATTTGTCACCATTAGGAGATTGTTATTTAGATGTCCAACTTGATGATAATGCTAAAAAGAAACTCATGGGGAGTATTAATAATGTTCTTATTATGGTTAACAATACCTATGTCCCCGTTGATTTCTATGTTTTGGATGTTGAATGCAATGCTTCTTGTCCTATTATTTTGGGAAGACCTTTTCTTAGAACTGTTGGTGCCATTATTGATATGAAAGAAGGTACTATTAAATATCAATTCCCACTCAATAAAGGTATAGAACACTTCCCTAAGAAGAGATAGAAGATTACTTTTGCCTCTCCTATTAAAACAAAATTTGCTATTAATGCTTCTTCATTTGAGAATACTTGAATCTTGCTTCTTATGCCTAGCTCAAAGGCGTTAAAGAAAAGCACTTATTGGGAGATAACCCAAATTTTTATTTAGTAAGTTTTTATTTTGTTGAGTCTTGGAAGTTATTTACTCTCTAATAACCTCTCATTATCCTTTTTGTGTGGTTTTTGTGCCAAGAATAACCTCTAATGAGAGACAAGTAATACTTGGGAAAGTTGCTGTCCTGAAACAGATTTTTGTGCTTCACTGTAAAAATTCGTGAAAAATCCCTGTATGTCGGATTGAGCTTTAATTTTTTGTGCTTCTGACCCAGGTTGTTATCTAACTTTCTTTAGTTTAACACTTTATTATTTGAGCAACAGAAGGTCTTCGAAAAAATCAGTTTTTACCTGCTGGTCTGTTTTGACATATTTCTGTCATTATTTACATTTGCCTCTTAATCTCTTTCTCTTGGAGTTCTCTTTGATCACTTGAGCTTTTATAAGGAATGCTACAGTATCTTGTGTTTAATGTAAGTTTTACTTGTGTTGAAACTGAACCCAAAGACTTATTATCTTGAGTACACTAATGTTGCTAATGAAGATTGTGTGAAGTTTTGTATGAAGGGAATTTTAAAGTGTAGGAAAGAATAATGTGATAAGATGAAGTATGGAAAAAATCTCAAGCTTGGGGATGCCACCCGTGTCACTCCAAGAAATATTCAAGAAGTACACGCGTCAAAGCTTGGGGATGCCCAAGGCATCCCCTTCTTCATCAATAAAAATCTCAGGTTTTCTTCCAAACACTTCATTTTTATTGTTTCATGCACAATTGTGTTGTTCTTGGAGTGTCTTCATTTTGTTTTTAGTTTTATTTTTCTTGGTTTGCTTAAATAAATTGGTTGGACCCTCGCATTCATACATAGTTTCAAATAAGTTGATTTGGATTGGAAAAGAGTAGGAAAGTTCATGCTTATAAGTGGTACAAAAGGAGTCTTGTTTTGACTCTGGCCTAGAGTTTATCATGTCATGTTTGATATTGCTTTGACTTTATGCTTAGTGTTCCAAACAATTGAGATTTATTAATGTGTCTTGAAAGAATCATGCGTCGTTTTAGCATTCTAAAGCATAATATTATGGTATTCTCCTTTGATGCTTTATCTGGGTTGACTTGGCGCATGCTCACACCATGTTAAGACTATACTAGTCGCCATAGCCTCTATGATCATTTATTTTTCGACTTGTAATATCAGTTTATGCTTTAATTAATAATGTTTTGTCGCTTTGCATGATAATGGCCATTATTGCTCTCTTAGTTGGTCGCTCCCAGTCTTTTGCTAGCCTCCACATGTACCAAGTATGAGTTCCACTCATGCATCCAACTCCAAATAAAACCAAGTTATTCCAAAGAGTCCACCATACCTACCTATTAGCATTATTGCTATTCCAAGTATATTCATGTTTTTATCTACCTTCCGAATTAAACTTGTTATGTGAAAATTAGTGATTAAAGCTCTCACAAACTTGATGGCACACTTTAATTTCTTGCACTTAATAAACTTGAACCATTGTGCCCATCTATGTTGCGTATATGCTTGCGCTTTATAAGTTGTGAATTAGAAGAACCATGTTACCGTGGGGAACGCTTTCAACATTGCACATTATTTAGTTGATATCATGTTCTTTTGCTTATGGATCCCGGTGGTGTGAAATAAAAGGGAGCTTGTAAGCTCATGGAGTTTGTATATGTGTTAGAGAAACGCCTGGCGGCTAGCCTCAGCCATGCCTAATCATGGTAGAAACTTGCAGCATAACCATAGTGAGCAATCTGTGAAGCATCCTCAATAAAAACCTACGCAAATAGCAAATAAAAAGATCGCTGAGATGCTCATTGTCTGTTGCCTTGTCATTTTGATATGGGATAGCTCCTGTATCATGGGGCAAGGGGTATCCCATTGGCGGTTCTCTATGATACACATGTACTTACAATGACAAGAACTTACTCGTGACTAGAGTTGAGAGGCATGAGGTTTGGTACTCATAAGCAAGGGGCATGGGATTTTCAACTCATAACTTGTAAAGCATATCCTTATATTTGTTCACTTTAACCTTAATCACCTAAAGATGCTTAAGATAGGGGCAATGAGAGCTGAAAGCTAATAAGTACCATAATTTTTGGAAGCTCTTTATGAAACTTGAATCCCTGCTTCCTTCTATGAAGGGCCTTTCTTTTTTAATTTTATGTTGGGTCTCCATATTCTATCTTTATGCACCTATTGAGAGAGCATAGTGGTCATTCTTAGTTTAATGTGCATTGTCCCAAAACTTGTTGATTGATTCATAATTTTGATATTACTTGTTCTTAAATTATTTGTATCTAGTCACCCTTATGAACTTTGAAGGTGTCGTATGCATTTATGTTTTGCTATACCATGAGGGACAAGATGAATACCATTCTTATTATGTTTTCTATATGTGAAACAAACAAACGTCTTTCAAAGCATTGTTATTCATGAATATTTTGTTTGTACCTTTTCATGTTACAACATAGTTGCTATGTCTTATTGTTAGAACTATATCTTTCATGCTATGTTGAAGTACTATGATCCCAGCTATCAATGTTTTACAAATACCTTGATCAAGATTGTGATGGTGCATGTCACCTAAAAATTTATTCTTTTTATCACTTACCTACTCGAGGACGAGAAGGAGTTAAGCTTGGGGATGTTGATATGTCGTAAACATATCTATAATTTTTGATGTTCCATGCTTGTTTAGTATCTACTTTCTTATGTTTTGTCCACACTTTGGGGTATTTTTATACATTTTCTGGAACTAACCTATTAACAAGATGCCACAGTGCCAGTTGCCTGTTTTCTGCTGTTTTTGGTTTCAGAAAAGCTAGTAAGGAAATATTCTCGGAATTGGACCGGACAAAAGCCAAAGTCAATATTTTACCCGAAGCAACACGGAGTCTAGAGGGGAGACGAAGTGGCGCACCAGGGCGGCCACACCTGGTGGCGGCGCGGCCTGGGGGGCGCCACTAGGGGGTGTGGGCCCCCTGGTGCTCCACCAACCTTGCCCCTTCTCCTATAAAAGCCTCCCGGGACAAAAACCCGAAGAACCCGATCAAAGACCCAATCAGAAATCCACGGAAGAGTCTATAGCCGTCGCCATATCGATCCCTAGATCGGGGGGATCCGAAGCTCTTCCCGGTGCCCTACCGAACATGAGAGATCACCCTAGAGGCCTTCTTCATCACCATGACTGCCTCCGGTGTGATGCGTGAGTAGTTCATCCCTGGACTACAGGTCCATGTAGTAGCTAGATGGTTGGTTCTCCTCCTTTGTGCTATCATGTTTAGATCTTGTGAGCTCCGTTCATGATTAAGATCATCTATTTGTAATCATACAAACTGTTTTTATGGGGATCCGATGGATATTGAGATGCTATTTCAGATTGATTATTTATTCTATCATGTCTATGTTATTTGTGATCTTGCATGCTTTCCATTGTTAGTAGCTATCTTGGCCAAGTAGATGCTAGCAACTCCAAGAGGAAGTATTTATGCTCGATAGTGGGTTTATGCCTCTAGCAATCTGGGGAAGTGACAGGAATCTCTAAGGTGCTAGATGTGCTATTGTTAATAGGGAGAAAACAGCAATCCTTTGTCAATGGGACAATCGTATTGTTTACTTTACACACTTTGCTTAATGCAATTATCTATTGCTTGCAACTTAATACTGGAGAGGGTTCGGATGATAACCTGAAGGTGGATTATTAGTCATAGACGCAGTTGGATTACGGTCTATGTATAATGTTGTAATGCCCAATCAAATATCATAGGAGTCAAGATGATTAGTATATGCATGGTATGCTTTCTCGAGTCTGTCAATTGCCCCGCTGTGATTTGTTCACCCAACATGTTATTTATCTTAAGGAGAATCACCTCTAGTGAACTATGGACCCCCGGTCTATTCTTTTACCATTGATATACCATCTACTATTTACTATTTACTTTCTGCAGGCACATACTATCTTCCACACAATACGTTTGATCCTTTGTTTTCAGCAAAACCGGTCAACCTCACTGTAAGTTGGGGCAAAGTTCTGTGTTGTGTTTTGCAGGATTCCAAGTTGGGGACAACACCTTGGGGTTGTTTCCTTGCTCCTACTGGTTCGATAACCTTGGTTTCATAACTGAGGGAAACTTACTGCTATGCTCATCATGCCTTCCTCTTGGGGTTCCCAACGAGCTCAACGTATCCTGAGCCATCACAACCTAACAAGAAGAGAAGTTGTGGACGGCCAACTCAATGCAACGTATTTACACATGATTCAGCTCGTTGTGGGTCCCAAGGACATGCCCCACATAGAACATCTCAGCACTACTAAGGAAGCTTGGGATGCCCTCACCGAACTCTTCATTGGGAATGAAAGCATGAGAAGGAATAGGTATGATGCATTGAGTAACCAAGCTGAAGGTTTTTATATGATGGATGGTGATGATCAGGAGGATATGTATAGAAGACTCAAGTCAATAGCCACCACATTTAGAAATCATGGTGCTACCCACGTGATGACGCATGGATCAAGAGAAAGTATGTTAGTGCTCTTATGCCTTTTGAGCCTACTGATTTGAAGAGCCTTCAAGGTAGACATAATTCTCATCAAATGACTTTCAATAAGGTCATGCAAGAAATGGAAGCTTTCAAAGTGGCCACCAAGAATGTCGAAGACGCTCGTGCTGGAGCCATTGGAATGCAAAAAGGGGGTAAATGTGGCCTTAAAGGCAAATGCTGTTAAACAAGATGATGATGACTTTGAAGCTATGGAATGCCCCGAGGATGTCAAGAGGGCACATGGTGAGTACATGGCCTTTTATGCTAGAAACTTTGGAAGGACCCTGCCAAAGCCAAATCTGAAATTGAACACAATAATGGTTCTAATGGAAGAAGGGAAAATGGTCCTAAACTGAGAACATGCTTCAATTGTGGAGACCGGCTGCACTTCGTGGCCGAATGTCCTTATCAAAATAGATAAGATAATGGAGGAAGGCTCATTCTCAAAGAAAAGTCAAAGGCACCTCGGAAGAAGATGATGATAGCTCACGAGAGGTGGATGCCATAGCCACCACATCTACACCGACTTCACTCTTCGATTCACCTAATGAAAATGTGAACAACAATAACGTCACTTCTTCATGGAAAGAGGTTCCGAAGTATCATCTTCCACCACTTCTTTCCCTAAGACTACAATGAATATTGATATGGATGATTCTACTAGTCTTAAGTTTAAGGAGGAAATTATTGATTTGGATTATTTCATCACTAACTTGCAAGGTGATTACAAAGTACACTTTGAGGCACTCATGGATCAACTTTCTCAAAACGAAGAGCTCCTCGAAGGCAGAATTGAAAGAGAGGATGCAATGGAGATTGCATCTGAAAGGACACAGATGTCGCCTAGAGGGGGGGGGGGGGTGAATACGCAGTTTAAATCTTTTACGAGACGGGCTAAACAAAGGCAGAATAAAACTAGCTTTTACTTTGTCAAGCACAAAACCTATATATATATATACTATGGTTCACCTATGTGCATAAAAAACTTATGCTAAGCAAGACAAGAAACTATGTGATAGGAAGATATAGACTTCAAGCACGAAGGCTATCACAAAGTAAGGTGCATAAGTAAAATCTTGGGTATAGAGATAACCGAGGCACGCAGACACGACGATGTTTTACCGAGTTCCTCCCAATGGAGTACGTCTCGCTTGGAGAGGGGGTGGTTTCAAACCACCAACGCCACAAAAGGCCTCCCTTCTTCTCCTATGAATCTCACCCCAACGGGATCGATCCACAGTTCCATTATCAGTGCACTTGTCGGTGGCAATACGGAACCTCTCACAAGATTGGGGCACTTATCCACAACTCAATTGGAGGCTCCCAACTAGCAAGTTTGGGGAAAGCTCCACAAATTAATTGGAGGCCCCAAGTAATCCACAAACCTGCAATACAACCAAACCATCTAGGGTTCCAAGAACCCAAGAGTAAAAGGCTTCTCACCTTTCACCCAACCGAATCCTCACCGAGAACTAAAACCAATGCACCAAATGCAATGGCAAGAATACAATAAGTGCTCAAGTTCTTCTCTCCCAAATTCCACCAAAGCTACAAAAGCTTATGGGGAATAAGAGAGGAAGAACAATGGAGGAAATCCACAAAAGACTCCAAGATCTTTATCCCAAGATGTTTCCCTCACTTAGAGGAGAGATTGATTGGTGGGATTGTAGATCTAGATCTCCTCTCTCAAATCCCTCAAGGATATGCAAGAATCAATGGAGGGATTGAGGGATAGCAAGTTCAAGAAGGTCAGCAATGGAGGGGAAAACTTGCAAGAAAGGTTAGGTAAACATTGGGGAAGAAGGGCCCCTTATATAGGTCCTCCAAAATTCAACCGTTGGAGATCAGGAGCGCGTAGACCAGACATTCCGCCCAGTTTCCAGTTTGGACACCTGAATGTCATCCACATGACTGAAATCTGAGATTTCTGTGCGACACCGGAGTGTCCGACCTATTCACTCCGGACATTCCGGCCAAGGCAAAACTGACAGAAACAGCAATGCGAAAACAACCATAACATTTGCATCCGGACTCCGATTTTGATGATCTTTGGCTCGTTTTAAAGAGGACAACAAACTCTACAATATCATGTAGAGAACCATCATATTCCAGCAAGGTAGGATAGAACCAAATGATGAAAGGCTTGACCTCTCTCAAAAGACGAACCGATAAAACCTCCAACATCGAAAACGCAATAGAGAATGCATATGAAATCCATTTTCGATGAACCAGAGCTTGTTATGGATATTACCACAAGCTCAAGAACCTCACATGGATAATATCCAAATAACAACCAAGAAAGATGATTCCAAGTAAGCAAAGGTTTGAGCTCTCTCCGAAGGATATGATCAAGTTACTCACCCGAGAGCCCCTCTTGATAGTATGGCTATCTATCCTATAAACCGGTCTCCCCAACTAACACCATGAGACTGGTAAGAAGGAAACCCTATCAATAACATACCTTTTCCTTGAGCATATTCCACTTGAGATTGACGATAGCGATCTTGTCCACCTCAAGATGGAACAACTTTATTGATTGCGCTTGCTTGGTGAAGACTTGCAAATTGCTCCCCATACTCCACTATGGCAGAGCTTCTCTTTTGGGCATATCATCTTCCCATATCCATGATCACCATAGGATGGAAAGCGTCAAGCAAATGATCTCTTTGAGATGGCTCATCTTGAACTTGCACATCATTTCTTCTTTCTTCATTATGTTGGTGTCTTGAAGGTACATAAGAGATATCACTCTAGCTTTATTCTTCAGGACACACTTTCTATAGGCTCAACTCTCACTTCACCAATCTCTGGATCACTCATTGAAACCTTGGTCAACACTTGATCTTATCTACTTTCTTCTTCTCCCAACCTTGAAGCCAACATATGGTTCAAGCATTGCCTATGGACAAATCCTACAAGTAAAAGGTCAATACAAACATGAGTCCATAAAGATTGTCAGTAATTACCAAAACCACACATGGGGGCACACATGCACTTTCAATCTCCCCCATTTTGGTAATTGATGAGAATCCCTTTGAGAGGGTTTATATAAGGATTAATCAAACAAAACGTTGTGCTAACATCAAATAAAACACAAGTATGTGATGTTAGTACAACCACAATATAGAGCAAACTCCCCCACAATCAATGCACGTGTGGATGAACTTGAATTTCATTGCATATATTGCCAACCATTACCGATGGTGGAGTTTTCTCTATATATTCAACATGCAAAGCAACACGCTAAGATGCAAAGCACAAGAGGCAAATGTTTAAGTACAAAAATCAAAGCACAAAAGAAAATTCCCTTAAACCCTCTAAAACTTCTCCCCCATTGGCATCAATTGCCGAAATGGGTGACATACTTTAGAAGGCCAATTTAGTGGGAGTTCCTCCATATGGTGTGCATTTTGTCATAATATGAGTGGAATAAAATGCACATATCTAATGACGAATACCAGGAAGAAATCAAACTAAACTGAGGATCCAAATATTGCAAAGAAATAACATGGTGAAGAAGCATCAGTGAATGAAGCAAGCAATCAAAATATCCAAAGAATCACTTCACAAAAGAAAGATACTAAAAGAAAGATATATATATATATTATTATAATATCGACATGAGAGTATTTAAATAATATGAGAAGATTTCCCAAGGTTTGTGCACAAATTATAATATGCATTTGAATACAATATGCATAAGATGGCATCCTCGTTCCCTCTATATCATTTAAACCATAAGCACAAGCAAGGGAGAATATATTATGATGAGAGCAAATGGGTGTTTAGATGAAAATAGGAAGCTCCCCAAGGTTCATGAACAACAAAGTGCACAATTATGGAATCCTAACTCCCCATAATCAAACAAAACACCAAACAAGAACAAGAAAGCAAATGTGTGTTCTTAGGTAAATTAGGAAAGCTCCCCAAGGTTTATGCACCAAACATAATAATTGCTTTGAATGCAAAGTGCATAAAAATGGTATCATTTCTCCCCCAAACTTACATAACAACACAAATGCATGAGATATCAACTTTCTTAACACCAACGAGTGCCAAAAGATGCAAATGAAAATGTCAAGCTCTCAAAGAAAAACATTTGGAGCCACCAAAGAATAAAAGGAGCACAATGTGTAGACTCCAAAGCAAAAGGATATCAACTAGAGATTTAGCCATAATCATGTGTATAAGTTTCCAGGTAGACAACAATCACCAAGATATACATCCACAAAGAAACATGTACACACAAAATGGATACTCAAGAATGAACAAGATATCCAAACGAAAGTCATAGATAATGCCAATAGGATTTTTGCTAGAAAGCATGGCCAAAGGCTCAAATTTATCTTATTGAATATCAATGACCTTCAAACACTAACGAATACATCACAACTATCACAAGGGAACAAGAGCTAGTTGGAATGCATTGTGAAAGGCAACAAGTATCATAAAAACAAATAAACCTTGCAAATTCATCCATATTGCACATGAGAGAAACTAAGGAAATGATTGGCAATAGAATTGCTAGATTGGCATACGCGGGATTGGTGAATCATAAACATGATTTTTATATACTCCCCAAAATATGCATTCATCTTAACTTACTCATATCACAATAAGGATGATACAATAAAATTCTTGCAAGAACCACAATAAAATCAAGTGAAGGAAATCATGCCATGTTGCAACCACAAAGGTTGGATGCTAGAAAAGTATGCATGAGAGGGATACTTGTTACCGAGATACCATTGGTAGGATGTAGTAGATATGAGTTTATTGATCATCGTAACTTGCCTTCAATTATCATTTAGTCACCACATCTTATTATTATTGAGACAAACATCCAATGTATCTCCAATGTACCTACAGCACATTCAAGTACACAATGGTCCCAAAACTCATTGGGTCCAAAGTAGTTAGATACACTACAATACATAGGACAAACTCCACAAAAACATGTGCATATTGATATGAAATAGAATTTCACGCACATCTTAGCCATATTAGGATTTGGTGGAGTTTCCCCTATATATTGGATCAAAGAAAGCAAGCATACCATAATATATACATTTAGTAAATATGCATGCACAAGACTTTCAAGAACCAAAAAGGAGAGATAGTTTGAACAAAACACCAAGAAAACCAAGAAGGCACACCAAAGCATGACACAACTAACGGTTGTCCACATTATATCAAGGACCAAATCAACACATGATAGACCCCAAGTTCAACAAGTGAACAAGGCAAAAGCCAAAGAGAAAAAAGGATAAACAAATACAAATGGTCAATGATTTATCTAATTCAAATGGTTAAATAGAAAGCATGGAATGAGAAAATCAACTCCCCAAAAAAATACCAGTTGAAAAATAAATGGTTCCAACAAAAGAACCAAACTCTCAACATTTTTCAAGAATGACACAAAGTACCAAAGAAAAGATTTATCTTCCAAAGGCATAGAACATGGTATAGATCAAAACATGTCACGAAGAAGCATAGAAGGAGTGTTCTAAATAATATAGGAGAACTCCCCTATGATTAGTGCATTATTTAAGATTTTGCATTAAAATACAAAATGCACACACATGGGATCATCATCCCTACCTACATCAACCAAAGCACTAAAATATTTCAAGACAAAGAAAGATCCATAAAAGTCAAGGAATACATGGGAGAGAAAACACAACAAATTCTTGGCAAGAGATAAGGCAACTAAAGCAAAAGCCAATATGAAAATGATCAAGAAGATCTACCACATATTATAGTACTGATTGTCCAAGGACAAGGGACTTGCATATATTTCCCGATGGAGATAGCAAATATATCCAAGATCATATTCATAAATATAAAGCAAATACCAAAAGATAGGAATTGAAAACTAAGACATGAAAGAGATCCTTGAGGGTTTCAACTAGTTAACCAATCACAAAAAGCAATGATTAGAATAAATAGGGCAAAATTCTTGCCACTTAGATTTATGAGTTCATATATGATGAAACCCACACCAAGGAAATATCTTGCAAACAAGATCCAAAATATAAGGAATAAAAGCATTATACCGAAAAGAACTTGTTTGAGCTCACGTGCCACCTAGGAGCTAGATAATTTCCAATATCAATTCTATGTGACACAACCTCAACTATTCACATTTTCTCGGTTTGTAATATGCACAAAGTATATTACTCCCCCATAATGTGATAACATATTTCTTCTCAGAAGAGGCAAATAAAATACAACTAGAGATCATTAATGGATATTATAGAATTTGAATTTCTCATGAGCATGACATACCACGTAGAGACTAGATAATCTTAAAATATACATGCTAAGTGGTATTCCTCATGTACACACATTTTAGGTTTGTCGAATACCCAAGCATAACACTCCCACAAAATGGGATAGTCCATTAATCTCTCATAAGAGCCAAGAAAGATACCAAATAAATTCAACAAATTCTCCAACCCAAGAAACACAAAATTATGGTGTGCCAACCAACATACAAACATTATGGTGTGCCAACCAACATACACAAGTATACTTGATGACTCAATATAAGTACGAGGGAAGCACAACATGTACAAACACATACAAAGGTACAAAACCAACATATGCACAAGGGAGCAAGTAACTTTCAATGTAAATGAGTTAAGAACATGTTACCGCAAGGAGGAACATTGGATATATGATAGAAGCATGATAATCCAAATGGCTTGACTTGACAATAATAAATGATGAAGGTCCCTCAATTCTTCATAATGTAGCCAAGCCTCCAATGCCCTCCAACACACACCTATTGATCAAGTTTTAGCTTGATGGTCGCAACCAAGTTGGGTCCTAAGAGGTTAGTAACAATAGGCTTGGCAACCCAAACGGTTCTTTTCTTGACACCATTTTGAGCACCAACATATTCGGCAAACACATTGCCACCCTCATCCTTCCTAAGAGAATAAACATCATCAATCATGATTGGGTTAGATGAGGAGTTACCAATAGTGCAAGAAGAAGAGATGTGACCCTTCTCACGACATAAGTAGCAAGTTCTTCTCTTACCATTCTTTTCACTTGATTTCTCCACAATGGGAGAATTAGCTTGAATCTTCTTGGGAAGTGGCCTTTATCCAACTTGAGATAGGCCATGACCTTGAACTAGAGGCCAATTCCCTTTTTTCATCTCACCAAGAGGCTTCTTCTTCAAGGTGCAAGATCTAACATGGTGCCCTTCAATTTTGCACTTGAAGCAAACAATCTTGGCTGAATTCTTGACTTGTTCTTGACCCTTCTTATTGTTGCTCTTAGACTTCTTCTTGTTAGGGAACTTGTTCTTGACATTGGATTTGAATCCAAGCCCACTCTTGTCATTGGGGGATTTTTGCACACTCAAGATCTTATTGAGTGTGGTCTTCCCTTCGTGACCCTTTTTAAAGTCATTCTTCAAAGAAGTGACTTGAGCCTTGAGCTCTTTGATTTCCTCTACATGGTTAGTGACAACACATATACTAGAGGAAATAGAAATTTCATTGCTAGAGCAACAAGGCAAAAAATGTAATTCATCACAAGATTTAGCAATAATGTGAGTGGACGAATTACAAGGACTAGCACATGGCAATATATCATTATTCGTAGAGATTGTGCTAGTGACCACATGAGGCTCAGCAGATGTTACCTTTGTACAACTAGCCTTATGAGCTAACTTTAGCCTAGAATGGGATGCTAGAAGATCATCATGAGAGCTTGATATCTTACCATGACTTTCTTCCAAGATCCCATAGTTGCTAGTTAGCAAAGCAAGTTGAGTCTTTAGCTCAACATTCTCCTTCAAAGTAGATGCTTCGCAAGAAATAGAGTTAGCAGCACAAGCATCATAATTAATTGCAAGAGGTGAGGGAAACTTCCAAAGCTCTTTTGAGTAAGAGGCTTTAAGTTGCTCATGTGACTCGGTGAGTTTGATGAGCTCACCCTTGATGACCCTAGAGCCATTTTTGAGGTGCTCAAAATCCTCAAGAAGTTTAGCATAAGCAACTTGAAGCTCATCATTTTTACTTTTGAGACCACTAGCCACCTTAGGACCTCTATCATGAGATTCCTTCACTCTAGAAAACTCTAGAGCAAAAGTCTCCTAAAGAGATTCCTTAGTGGTTTGTTCCTCTTCAAGAGCTTCATTTAGTTGTGCAATTTGATTAGCATACTCATGCTCAAGGCTACTCATTTTATCAATGGTGTTCTCATGCTCCTCAATATGTGATTCTAACTTATCAATATGTTCTTTTCTCTTAATAGCAAAGTCCAAGATTTCAACGAAGTTAGAGCAAGCAATATTATTCTTAACAAGAGCATGATAAACCATCTCACCCTTTTCATATAAATAATCAACATCCAACTCTTCTACCTCATTATCCTCATCCTCATCATCACAAGAGCTATTGGGTTCCAAAGTAGGAGTTACCTTTGAATCCCTAGCCATAAGGCATAGGTGGGTACCATGAGAGGATGATGATGATGAATTATTTGAAGCTCCATTCAAAACCTTGTCTTGGCCCATAGAATCTTTGTTTTCCTCTACATGGATAGCAACACAAGCACTAGAGGAAATAGAAGGATTTTTATCATGGCAACAAGACAACACAAGCATATCACCATAAGATTTATTCAAGCCATTTATACATGATATGCAAGGACTACCAACACAAGCATATAAGGAGTTTTGGGTGCTACAAGTGTTAGAGTCCAACGATAGACCATTACAATTAGATAGACATAAAGGATGACTAATAGTAAGCTCACTATCGATATTGCAATTTCTATCACCAGTCACCATATCATTATCTTGTGAAGAATCACATGTTGGTGAGGTGGTAGAAGATGAGAGCTCATCTCGACCGGAAGTGGAAGCAACACAATCATCCTCAAGAATATTGGACACATCATATTTATCTTGAAGTTTTATCCATAACTCATGAGCGCTCCAAAAAGGTATGATTGAAGAAGTAACTACATAGCTCAAAGCATTAACAAGCACATTAGAAGCTTGAGCATCGATATATAAGTTTTTCTCATCCTCACAACATAGATTGTCAAAATCCATTGGAGGAGAAAAACCTATATCTACAATACACTCCAAATCTGGGTCCATGTCCCGAAAATGAATAAGCATATGAGTTTTCCATATATCATAATTTGTGCCATCAAATATGAACATTTCATTGTGCACTAATACCCTAGCCGACATCTTTACTCTCAAGGAGGTGAAGCCTAAAATGAGAGACCGGCTCTGATACCAATTGAAAGGACACAGATGTCGCCTAGAGGGGGGAGGGTGAATATGCGGTTTAAAAATTTTACGAGATGGGCTTAACAAAGGCGAAATAAAACTAGCTTTTACTTTTTCAAGCACAAAACCTATATATATATTATGGTTCACATATGTGCATCAAGAACTTATGCTAAGAAAGACAAGCAACTATGCGATTGCAAGATATATACTTCAAGCACGAAGGCTATCACAAAGTAAGGTGCATAAGTAAAAGCTCGGGTATAGAGATAACCGAGGCACGCGGAGACGACGATGTTTTACCAAGTTCCTCCCAATGGAGTACGTCTTGTTTGGAGAGGGGGTGGTTTCTAACCACCAACGCCACAAAAGGCCTCCCTTGTTCTCCTGTGAATCTCACCCCAAGGGGATCGATCCACACTTCCACTGTCGGTGCACTTGTCGGTGGCAATCCGGAACCTCTCACAAGATTGGGGCACTTCTCCACAACTCAATTGGAGGCTCCCAACTAACAAGTTTCGGGAAAGATCCACAACTTAATTGGAGGCCCCAAGTAATCCACAAACCTGCAATACAACCAAACCGTCTAGGGTTCCAAGACCCCAAGAGTAAAAGGCTTCTCACCTTTCACCCAATCGAATCCTCACCGAGAACTCAAACCGATGCACCAAATGCATTAGCAAGAACACAAGAAGTGCTCAAGTTCTTATCTCCAAAATTGCACCAAAGCTACAAAAGCTTATGGGGGAATAAGAGAGGAAGAACAATGGAGGAAATCCATAAAAGACTACATGATCTAGATCCCAAGATGTTTCCCTCACTTAGAGGAGAGATTGATTGGTGGGATTGTAGATCTAGATCTCCTCTTTCAAATCCCTCAAGGATATGCAAGAATAAATGGAGGGATTGAGGGATAGCAAGCTCAAGAAGGTCAGCAAAGGAGGGGAAAACTTGCAAGAAAGGTTAGGTAAACATTGGGGAAGAAGGGCCCCTTATATAGGTCCTCCAAAATCCAACCGTTGGAGCTCAGGAGCGCGCGGGCCGGACATTCCTCCCAGTTTCCGGGTAGTTTCCAGTTTGGAGACCTGAATGTCATCCACATGACTGCAATCTGAGATTCTGCGCGACACATGAGTGTCCGGCCTATTCACTCCGGACATTCCGACCAAGGCAAAACTGACAGAAACAACAATACGAAAACAACCATAACTTTTGCATCTGGACTCCGATTTTGATGATCTTGGGCTCGTTTTAAAGAGGACAACAAACTCT
Source organism: Avena eriantha (assembly GCA_910589775.1). NCBI lineage: Eukaryota > Viridiplantae > Streptophyta > Magnoliopsida > Poales > Poaceae > Avena > Avena eriantha. The sequence continues at coordinate 45,532,689 of OU342743.1, forward strand.
ATAATATAATGCAAAGAAAAATCATAGTCCAGCAAGGGAGTATAGAACCAAATGATGAAAGGTTTGACCTCTCTCAAAAAGACGAACCGGTAAAACCTCCAACATCGAAAACGCAATAGAGAATGCATATGAAATCTATTTTCAATGAACTAGAGCTTGTTATGGATATTAACAAAAGCTCAAGAACCTCACATGGATAAGATCCAAATAACAACCAAGAAAGATGATGCAAGTATGCAAAGGTTTGAGCTCTCTCCGAAGGATATGATCAAGTTACTCACCCGAGATCCCCTCTTGATAGTACGGCTATATATCCTATAAACCGGTCTCCCCAAATAACACCATGAGACTGGTAAGAAAGAAACCCTATCAACAACATACCTTTTCCTTGAGCATATTCCACCTGAGCTTGACGATAGCGATCTTGTCCACCTCAAGATGGAACACCTTTCTTGATTGCGCTAGCTTGGTGAAGACTTGCAAATTGCTCCCCATACTCCACTATGGTAGAGCTTCTATTTTGGGCATATCATCTTACCATATACATGATCACCATAGGATGGCAAGATTCAAGCAAATGATCTCTTCGAGATGGCTCATCTTGAACTTGCACATCATTTCTTCTTTCTTCATTATGTTGGTGTATTGAAGGTACATAAGAGATATCACTCCAACTTTATCTATAGGCTCAACTCTCACTTGACCAATATTCGGATCACTCTTGAAACCTTGGTCAACACTTGATCTTCTCTACTTTCTTCTTCTCCCAACCTTGAAGCCAACATATGGTTCAAGCATTGCCTATGGACAAATCCTTCAAGTAAAAGCTCAATACAAACATGAGTCCATAAAGATTGTCATTAATTACCAAAACACACATGGGGGCACACATGCACTTTTAGCATCCTTAAAGAATACTCTAGAAGAAGAAGAGGCTCGAGTCTCACTAGAGGAGAGACTTGAGTCTATCGAGGAGACACATGATGAAGCTGTGGCCAAGCTGATTAAGGAACGTGATAATGCTATTGCCAAAGCAAAGAAACTAAAAAGGGAAAAGTTGAATTTGGGGCTGTTCATGCTAGACTCTCCAAGAAATTGGAGACACTTGACATTGCCCACAAGGCTTTGGAGAGTGAATGCTCCATTCTTAACGAGTCTCATGATCAGCTCCAAATTCGATTGACCGAGTATGATATTCCTATCACTTCTACATCAACATGTGCACATGAATAAAATGCTAAGTTGAAAGAGGAGCTTGCCAAGGCATCCACTTCCAAAGGCATGGAAATTCTAGATGAAGTCCTGATCAAGCAAAGGGCGAATAATGGAAAATAGGGACTTGGTTATGTCCCCAAGTCCAAGAAGAAGAAGAGCAAGAAGAAGAAAGCCAAAATTGCTCAAGCAAAGACAAGAACCATTGAAAAGAACAACACAAAGGACAAAACTGACTATATTGGTTTTGCAGGGTCTAACAATCCTAATTATGAGTTGTTTTGTGATTACTATGGTGATGTCTATGCTAGTTATGTTGGTCCTTTTGATAATTATATTTCTTGGTCTATTTGAGTTCCAAAGACCCTTGTTACTAACATGAGAGGACCCATTGAAAAATGGGTACCTAAAACCAAGAAGTAATTCTTTTGCAGGGTTATGCTTCCGGTGGTTCTAAATGGGTGCTTGTAGGGGGTGCACAAGTCATATGACCGGAAGCAAGGAGATCATCACGGAGATGAGGCTAAACCATGATCAAATAAATGTCTCCTATGGGGATAAATCAAAATCTGAGGTATTGGGTCTTGGTAAGGTTGTGGTTGCCCACGATATTTCCCTCATGGATGTCATGCTTGTTGAGACCCTCGGTTTCAATTTACTTTCTGTTCATGCCCTTGGTAAGATGGGTTTGCAGTTTTTATTGATGGTGATTTAGTGGCACTCTTGTGGAGCTAGTCTCTAAAGGTCGCTTTCGTTGGGTACGTAAAAAATGACCTGTATGTGGTGGAATTTTTGGGGAAAACCATAGCGGGTCCGATGTGCTTATTCAGAAAGGCCGATGCGGGCTGGTTATGGCATCACCGTCTAGCTCACGTCAACATGAGAACTTTGCAAAGTCTTCACAAGGGAGGCCACGTCCTTGGACTAAAAGACAATGTTTGTTTTGCTAAAGATCGTGTATGCAGGGCATGTGTTGAAGGAAAGATGCACGACTCTCCCGACAAGAGGAAAACTATTATTTCATCAAAGAGGATCTTGGAGCTCCTTCACGTGGATCTATTTGGTCCTCCATCTCATGCAAGCCTTGGTGGGAAGAAGTATTGCCTTGTCATAGTTTATGATTACTCAAGATACACATGGGTCTACTTCTTCAAGCTAAAAAGTGAGACCCAACAAACTGTCATCGACTTTGCCAACGAGGTTCAGTGTGAACACAATGTCCCAATATTGGCAATTAGAAGCGACAACGGCTCCGAGTTCAAGAACTACACTCTGAATGAATTCCTAAGCGAAGAGGGGATAAGACACCAATATTTTTCTACGTACACCCCTCAACAAAATGTTGTAGCCGAGAGGAAAAACCGGACTTTAATGGACATGGCAAGGTCTATGTTGGCTGAATTCAAGTCACCATACAATTTCTGGGTTGAAGCTATCTCCACTTCTTGTCACTCATCAAACCGGCTTTATCTTTGCAAGATCTTGGAAAAAACACCGTATGATATACTTACCGGTAACAAGCCCAACATATCATATTTTTGGGTGTTTGGTTGTAAGTGTTTCTTTCTCATTAAAGGAGTTTGTTTGTCTAAATTTGAGTCTAAGGCTTTAGAAGGTATTTTTGTTGGTTATGGTGCCGAACGCCACACTTATAGAGTCTACAATAAGCTCTCTGGAACTGTTGTCAAATCTTGTAGTGTGGTATTCAAGGAAAATGATGGCTCCCATGTGTGGTAAGTTGATGTTTGTGATGCAGATGTGGAAATACCCCAAGATGCCATAAGAAGAATGGACGTGGGATTTTTTCACCCCATTGAGGAACTCCTTGCGGTGGATTGGGAAGGACAATGCTCTACGCAAGTAGAGCCCTCATCTACATAAGCTCAACAAGCTCCACATGTTGGAGAAACTACTACACCAACAACTCAACCTTCTAAAGATCATCCATCATCTGAAGCATCTGGAAGCTCTAGGCTAGATATTCCGGGTGAGGCCGGATTTTCTGGTCCTACCACATCGAATGCCAAGAACAAACAGGATGACCAGGAAGAAGTAGAAACTCCTAGGCCGGATTTTCCGTGTGACGCTGGATTAGCCGGCCCTACTCCAACTCATGCCAGAAACATCTAGGATGATCAAGAAGGAGCAAGAACTCCCAGACCGAATTATCCGGCCCTCCCTCGATCAGATTATCTGGCCCTGAAGTTTCAGAACAGCAGCAGCCTCCTATTTTGGCTGCAGATCAAAATCAAGGGCAAGGTTCTTCATCTCATGTACTTGCTAAACAAGTTGTTGATCAAGGTCAAGCTAGTGGTCCATACGAAGACTGAAATGATGAAGAAATTCCTCCAAGAAACAACAAGCTGACTGAAATTCATCGCAAAGCTCGTGCTGAAAGTAGTCTCGAATTAAGAGGTCATACACTAGATAAATCTGTTGGCGATCTAAGAAGAAGGGTGTCCACAAGAAGAGAGCTTGCAAGGTTCAGTGATCATCAAGCTCATATATCTATGGTGGAACACAAAAAGGTTTTTGAAGCTCTTGAAGATCCAGATTGGGTGGTTTCTATGCATGAAGAACTCAATAATTTTGAGCGCAACAAGGTTTGGAAATTAGTAGAGAAGCCAAAATATTGCCGCAATGTTATCGACACAAAGTGGATATTCAAGAATAAGCAAGATGAGAATGGAATTGTTGTAAGAAACAAGGCACGATTGGTAGCACAAGGTTTCTCTCAAGTGGAAGGCATCGACTTTGGCGAAACTTATGCTCTAGTGGCTCGCCTCGAGTCTATACGAATCCTTCGTGCTTATGTAGCTCATCATAACTTCAAATTACAACAAATGGATGTTAAGAGTGCGTTTCTTAATGGTCCTCTACATCAGTTGGTATATGTTAAGCAACCCCTGGGTTTCGAGGACCCCAACTTTCTGAACCATATCTACAAACATGATAATGCGCTCTATGTCCTTAAACAAACCCCACTTATGTGGTATGAGAACCTTAAAGAGCTTTTGTTAGACCATGGATTCGAAGTTGGGCAGATCGATCCCACTCTTTTTACTAAGAAGGTTAAGGGGGAGCTCTTCGTATGCAAACTATATGTAGACGCCATTATCTTTGGCTCTACTAACCAAGCTTTTACACTACAAGAAAAGTTTCCTTCCGCAACGACTTGGCCCGACGGTCGTCGTACAAGGCGCGTCTTCCGCATGAATTTCTTGGCTCGACTGTGGCCAATGGTAAACTTTTTGTTTGGTTTCACGGCCCTCTACTACGACGGAACCACTAAAAACATGCAGGAAGCTCGGCCAGCGCGTGGAAGAAGCAAGATTTTCATTTCCTCGCGTGATGTTGACTCGCCGAAGTCCTTTGAGGCATGTGGGTCCCGGACGTCAGTGTCTCTAGAGGACCATACTTTTTGGTCGTGCCTCTCTGATTTGAACTCGATAACGTTGCTCAATGCGTTTGCCGTTTAGTCAGGCTGCTAGGTCCCACATGTCAGCCTATCATTAGAAGAATCGTGTGTATGATGGAACTTTTTTCCTTCGCTCGTGCTACCCTGTTCTGAACTTGATAGCGTTGCTCGATGCATCTACCGTTTAATCACACTGCTGGGTCCCACATGTCATCCTCTCATTAGAAGAGACGTGTGCATGATGGAGCTTTTTTTCCTTGGCTATTGCCTCCCTGATTTCAACTCGATAACATTGCTCGATCTCTCTACTGTTTAGTCACGCTGTTGGGCCTCCCATGTCAGCCTCACATTACAAGAATCGTGTGTATGATGGAATTTTTTTCTTCGCTGGTGCTACCATGTTCCGAACTTGATAGCGCTACTCGATGCATCTACCGTTTAATCAAACTCCTGGACCCCACATGTCATCCTCTCATTAGAAGAAACGTGTGTATGATAGAATTTTTCCCTCAGTCGCGCCTTCGTGTTCCAAACTTGATAGCGTTGCTCGCTGCATCTACTGTTTAATCATGCTGCTAGGCCCCATATGTCATCCACTCATTAGAAGAAACGTGTGTATGATGGAATTTTTTCCCTTGGTCGCGCCTCAATGTTTCGAACTTGATAGCGTTGCTCGATGCATCAACCGTTTTTCCAGGCTGCTGGGTCCCCCATGTGAGCCTCTCATTAGAAGAAACGTGTGCATGCTGGACTTTGTTCTTGCTCACACCTCCCTGTTTCGAACTTGGCAAAGTCACTCGAGGCAGAACCTGTATAAGGCCACGCTACTAGGTCCCACATGCCGGTCTCTTTGTAAATGAAACCTACGTATGATGGACTCTTTTTTCGGCCGCGTCCGCTATTTTGACCTTGGCAACGTTGCTCGATGTGGCAGCCGTGTATGGTCTTGCTGCTGAGGCCCCCATGTCAGCCTCTCTGGTATGTTCTGGCTTGTGGGTCCTAGATGCAACCTTGTATGTTATGGCGGGTGGGTCCCTGATGCCAGCCTCTCTGTACAAGTATTTAATTTTTTTTAAACCCGACCATTAAAATCGAGGGATGCTGCAGGCTGGTGGGTCCGTGATGTCAGCCTCTCCATAAATCTATATTGCTAGAAGAAAAATGTAAACCCAAGATAATTTTATGTCAAGCACAGAGAATCGAACTCAAGACTTCAAAACATAATATAAACCATATTCGTTGCCACTACGACAAATAAATAAGATGAACATTTTATCATTAAAAGCTTTATAGTACCTATAACTTATATATTAGCTTTCTTAAAAAGATTTTGTGTGTCCATGTTATCTCTCTTATTAAAATAAAAGGGAAGCGATCCTGGCATCTCAATTTATTAGATGCCAGATAATGGAGTAGTTTCTTAAAAACATGGGTAGGAGGATTTTTTTTATTTTAAAGGGAAATTCCAAAAACATCAAATTAAAGATTTTGGGCTATTCTACATCTACTATACTCAATGGGCTATACTCCATGCGCTATTCTCCATGGGCTCCTTTATAAAATTTAAATGGGTTATCGTCAGCAAGTTCCCTAACCCCTACAAGGCCGAATTAAATTGTTCTAGGGCCGAATGGGCTAGATTTTACCTCCTCTTTAGTAAAATTTGCATTGTGTTGTGGCTTGGCCGGATTCGGAACACATACCTCACTACCGGAGGAAAAAAACAATAATTCTTTTGACAGATATTTGTGTAAAAATATCTAAAGAACAAGGGACACAGACCGCGTGTGCCAAAACTGGTCTGGTATCCAATGACTTCACTTGGTACCCTCTCATTTCTGTCCAAAACACATCCAACAGTTCCGATGACACACATGCAAAAGATCTAGTGCAAGCAGCCCAGCAGCATCATCATAACTTTTTTACAAATTCAGTAGCATTTGAAAGATCCAGTAGTACAGAATAAGACAGAAAAAATATCGACAAATTCCTAGTTCATATTCAACAGCACTTGACCGATTCTGCAGCATTCCAAAGTGATCGTTTCAGCTATACAAACACTGAAACTCAATAGCAGTACAAAGAGAACCTGTTCATGTTTCAGATCTAAAAAACTTGCCGCACGATCAGTTTGCCCTTTTCTCCAAACACACTCGATCATTGGAGCAAGCAAAAATGATGATCAAGTATGCTTTTTTGTGCATAGCTCCTCTTCACATTAATACCAGTGTGACTCCCATATATGCATCCCAAAATTCCCAAGCCTCATCTAGATTGTGACAAGTCCAAGTTTAAAAAGAAAAGCAAGAACATCTACTACACTTGATCTAAACAAGTACCAGTACATCAGTATTAGTTCACTACAAGAATCTAGGCGGTTCATAACAATTTGATATCGTCGTGGACGAGGGCCAAAACATCGTAGATGGCCATCCGCGATGAATTCTGCAACGAAAAAAATAGGTCACGAACCTCACATCATAATTCCATCTATGACATTTTCTGAAAACGTCATGGCCTGTCCGTGACGTTCCTCCAATTTCGTCGCGGCAAACTGGCCCGGCCCAGCCCAGGCCCAGTATGTCATGACATTTTTACTTCGTGATGAATAATGCCACGTGGCGGACGGCACGGTGAAGTGCCATCAGTGACGTTTGGTGACGTCATTGTTTCCATCTGTGATGTCATCCCTATCGGGACATTTATTTTTCATCATGACTTGATTCCGTAACCGCCGCTTCCTTATGTCATCACGTAGTTATGACGTCATGCTAGCCCTGATGATTTTTGTTTCGTTGCTACCAGCCACCAATAGGTCGACACGTGATCCATTCAAATGATAACACGTGGGTCAATTGCAGGACAAGACAAGGACCAATCAGCCCAAACACGTATCGTCTAGAAGAAATGATGATGTTATCAGTCTCGTGCCGTTACTAACCATGACGGAAACATTTCGTAAAGAAACACTAAGGACGTTTATAGGATTACAATACATAATTTGATAGAAAATTTCAGGACAAATGTTTCACTCTCGAGAAATGAATACCAGACTCAGAAGGTTCAACTCATGCCAGACACATTTCCACAGATTCACCATATTGCCTGTTGTGGTTCGGACAGGTGATCTAACACTTATTGCATTAATGCATTTGCCTCTTCTTGTTTCTTCCTTAGGTCTTCTTGTTTCTTCCGCATTACTTGTAGGTCTTCCAAATACTTTAGCCTATCTGCCTCGCCGGATTCGTTCACCTGCTGCAACTCCTCAATGGCACAACGCAGTTCCACATTACCTACTTTATGAGCCTCGAGTTGAGTTTCTAGCTGAGACTTGGTTGGTTTCGAAGTACTTGCAAATATGCTGATGTTCTTCAGGATAGTTGGCTTTCTTTTGTTCTGAGATAGCACAAAGTGCACAACGTGGGTGGAAGGAATTGCTTCATACTTTATGCCATCTTCTGGAGGATATGACTGATACGTCCATTTTGCATCACTATTCTATATCATAATTTACTGTTATTCATTGATATATTTCATATTAAGAGATGATACTTATGTTATTTCATCTATTTTTGCATGGTTGATGACTTTTGGAGCATGGACCGCTGTAGTCAGGATTCTGATGGAAAAGGTGTTGTTTGGAGGCAAAATTCGCGAAGATCAGAAAATCTAGGAAAATATACGGAAAATCCTATTTTTTCAGAATACGAAGGAAGCCAGAAGGAGTGGAGATGGGCCAAAGGGGGCCCACACCACCCCCTGGCGCGGGCCAGCCTAGGCCGCGCCACCAGGTGGTGTGGCCGCCCTGGCCCACCTCTGCATCTCCCCTCTGGCGTATATAATCTTCCCGAAACACTAATACTCAAGGAGAGACCATAGAAAGATTCCGCCACCTCTGCAGGGCGGAAAACACCGAGAGAGAAAGATCTCTCCGGCAGACAGATTTCTGCCGGGGGAATTCCTCCCCGGAGAGGGGAGATCGTCGTCGTCAACACCACCATCAAGCTGGACTTCATCAGGATCATCATCATCATCATCATCACCACCATTATCACCATCAGCACCATCATCACCATCTCCATATTGCTGTACAATTGGGTTGAATCTTGCATAGTTCTTAGGGGAAACTTTCCCGGTGTTGATTACTCTTTGTAGTTGATGCTATTAAGTGAACCATTGAATTATTGTTTATGTTCAGATTGTTATACATCATTATTCCATCTCACCTATATATTCAATTGGGTTGAATCTTGCTGTGCAATGGTGTCATGTGAATGTTGACTACATGACACTTCACCTATATAGGCCTAGGGGAATGCATTGTGTATTTGGCTACTAATCATAGGGGTTGCTGGAGTGATAGAAACCTGAACCCCCGTTAGGAAACCATTGCACAAGGGACGTCAGGGTCTTAGAGTTTAAAGCTGTGGTTAGGTTCCTACCTTAATTACTTTCTTGTACTTACAGATGTTTGCAAGAGGTATAATCACAAGTATGTATTAGTCCTAGGAAGGTTGGTACGTTAGCACAGGTTCACCCACACAACACTTAGCAAGCTAAAGAAGATTAATCAACTATATGAAGCGAAAGCACTTGACGGAATTCCCATGTGTTCTCGAGAACGTTTGGTCATCTTAAGTGATACAACCGGCTTGTCCTTTGCTGCATAAAGGATTGGTCCACTTGCTGCATTCATTCCTACTGTCTTTTATTTACTCGTACTTTATTTACTTGTTTTATCAAAAACCTCTAAAAATCCGTTTGCTAAGTATTTGCAGAGAATTCCTGATCCATACCACTAGCCAGCACCTTCTGCTCCTCGTTGGGTTCGACACTCTTACTTATCGAAAATACTACGATACACCCCCTATACTTGTGGGTCATCAAGACTATTTTCGGGCGCCGTTGTCGGGGAGTAAAGCGCTATTGGAGAGTGGAACTGGTAAAGGAAACTTCTACTGTGAGTATTGTTTACTTCTGTTAGTTGCTTTATTTTCGTTATGGATAATTCGCTGAGTTTCTTATCTGGTAATGCTACTACCACTGATAAGGTAGTATATGAACCACCACCTGCTGAGAATGATGCTTTTAAAATACCTACAAGAATTATTGATCGTGTTATGGATAACTACTATGTTGGGGATGGAACTGTCCATCCCGGTGATCATTTGCTCTTTATACACGAATTATGCGGGTTGTTCAAGTGTGCAGGTATTACTACAGATCAAGTTAAGAAGAAGTTATTCTCATTGTCACTGAAAGGAAGAGCTGAGGAATGGTATAAGCTGCTGAAGAATGGTTAAGATCTTGAATGGGAGGAATGTTGCCTCTCTTTTATTCAAAATTTTATCCTCCTAGTGAGATTCATAAAGATCGGAATCAAATACACAACTTTTGGCCTCTTGATGGAGCGAGTACAGCTCAAGCTTGCGGGAGATTGAAGTTACTAATGCTCAAATGTCCCATTCATGAGCTCCCCAACAATATTATTATCAATAACTTTTATGCAAGGCTTTCTCTTCATGATAAGGATTTATTGGATGCCTCTTGTGCTGGATCATTCACTCGTACGGAAGAAGAAGCTAAATGGGATCTTCTGGACCGTATTCAAGACAATGCTGAAGCTTGGGAGAACGACAAAGGTAGAAAGTCAGGTATAAATTATGATTATGAATGCATTGAATCTTTAATGGGAACTGATGACTTTCAAAATATTAAAAATGCTTATGGTCTAGACTCTCAAGCTATTGCTTCTTATTTTAAGGCTTTTGCTTCCTACATTGAAGTGCCTAAAAAGAAGTGGAATAAGTATCACGAACCTTATAAAGATGTTGCTAAGAGTGTTCCTGCAAGAAATACTGAAGTTTATACTGCTAATCATGTTTTACCTGAACCTTATATTAAGAAAATGCCTTTCCTAGTTAAAATAAAGGAACATTCTATGATAGCTAGTATGGTTAATGAAAGTACAAATAAAGCTGTTGAACCTGATAAACAAATGGTTGATGAACCTATAATAGCAAATGTGAAAGACTTTGTTACTAAATATGTGGAAGAGGGACACACTATCCTTTGTAAGGATATCTCTAATATTGTCTCACAAAGTAGTGTTATGAGAGCTAGTACTCATGTGTTTTCTGTTAGAATAAGTGATCATTGTTACGATGGCCCTTGTGATAGTTATATTGTTAAGTTTATGCATGATACTGAAAGTTACTATGAGAGAGGGAAAAGTGTTCTTATGCATCTCAATAATATTAAGTTTCCTCGTTTTATGCTGAAAGTTTTTATGTTGCACTTCTTTTGTTTTCCTATGCTAGTAGCCTCGGGTTTCAACAACTTGTTTGTTTACAAAATTCTCTTGCATAGGAAGTGGGTTAGACTTAAAACGTGTGTATTTTTGCTTCTTAATACTCTCTTTCACTTCAATTCATATTCTTATGTGAGCATCATCAAAATTATCATGCCCATCTTAATGGCTATAAAGAAAGAGCTTTTTGGGAGACAACCCAGTTTATTTTTGCTTTCAGTTTGTTTTTGTTTCTTTGAGTCTTGGAAGTTATTACTTCGGTAATAACCTCTCATTATCCTTTTTGTTTGGTTTTTGTGTCAACATCAACCTCTAACGAGAGAGAATTAAGATTTGGGGAAGTTGCTGTCCCGAAACAGATTTTTGTGTTTCACCGTAAAAATTCGTGAGAGATGTATGTCTGTCGCATTTATCTGTAATTTTTTGTGCTTATGCACCAGGTTGTTATTTAACGTTCGTTAGTTTTGCACTTTTTGATTTGAGCAACATAAGAATCTCGAAAAAATTGATCTTTACCTTCTGGTCTGTTTTCACAGATTTTGCCACTCTTGCAATTGCTTCTTTATTCGATTTCCTTTTTGAATTCTTTTTGGGTCTTCAGAAGGAGTTGCTACAGTAGCTTATGTTTTGATGGTTTTCAGTTGAAATTGGACTCAAAAGGTTTAATCACTTAACTTATACTAATGTTGCTAATGGGAACTGTGTGAAGTTTTGTGTGAAAGAAATTTCCAGGTAGTGGAGATAATGGTGTAATAAGGAAGTGAAAGCTTTCATGACTCAAGTAATAAGTGTATGAAAATGAAGATATTGATGTTATTCAAGTGGTGACTCCGAAAGAATCTACTAAATACCTAATTCAGAGACCTACAGAGTCTGTTTCCAAATAGGTAATAGTTCTGGTAAGAAAATTTCCGTGAAAATACTATCCAACTATATTTTTGCACTTTTCAGTCAATAACGAAAGCTACGAAGCGAAAGTGGGACGGAAATGGATCCAGGGTGGCTCACACCACCCCCTGGCGCGCCCCCCCCGGCCACACCACGAGGTGGTGTGGCCACCTCGGACTCTGTCTCCGACCCGTTTTCTCCCAGTACCTTCCTTTTGATGTGAAACTTCGTAATACATAATCCCCCGAGGTTCGTATATCGTGTTCTCGTCGTGTTTTTGTTTCAATCTGTTTCTGCCAGGAACTATTCTTGAAAGTTTGGAAGCACAATGGTGTCCGCCAAGGATAAGGGGAAGGAGCCTATGGAGGAAGATCTCCAAGACCCCGGGCAGGAGAAGGAGATCAAGAGTGAATATGAAGAGGAGGCAAAGCACACCGGCACTACCATTGCAAGCATTGGAGTGTTGGCAAGATCTGGCTAGGTCAGGAGGACTGCACGGATGTCAACCAGAGGGAAAACTCCGCGTCATTGTTTAGCTCCATGGTCACTTCCTCCACACACCAAGAATCTTTTCCATAAGCATCAACACCAGAATATGCCCAAGGCAAAATTACCCTCCAATTGGGATTTTCCTTGTTCTAGCCATGCAGGGAAAGAAGACTCCAAGGAGGAAGAGTGGGCAAAGAATCATAAGAGCTGGGATCCACAATCTGACATGATCACGCACCGCATCGAGCACAACTCAAAGTTGATTCGTACTCTCACCTTCTAGATTGAGGACTTGGGGAAACTGATCAAAAATCTCATCGAGAGAACACCACCACCACTGAAGGAGTAATTTGTCATCAGGTTTGGCATCCCCTTGGTTTGTTCCAAGCTTGGGGGAGTGCTACAGTATCATATCACTATCTTCTATCTTTTTACCTTTTTAGTAGAGTCATATCATGAATAGAGAAGTTATCATGTAGGATGGTTTGCATTATGGAAGTGTCCCCTCTCTCGTTAGATATGTATCCTTTGGTATGAGTTGCCGTTATGGAATATTAATGAGAAGTTCTATCATTTACTCTTTTGCATATCTTATATTAGTTTTCAATTCGTGGTTATATGATTGATCTTGTTGTTAGTATTGGTATCACTTTGGGATCATTGAGTTAATTTAGTTGGTTTTGGCAAACCTGGCTTGGTCAGTAGCAACACTATTTTTGAGAGTTGAATGAAAAGATAAAAGTACTCTAAATAAAAATAATTTCATCATCTTTCTTTCTTGATTTGCTCATAAGTTTAGTATTCTCTGGTTACGATCTTTTGTGCTTCCAAGGAAGATTGCATGTTTGTCTTTATCACTTGTATGTTTGTTTGTTTCCTTCAACTCTTATACTTGCTACCCAGCCTTGCTAGCAAAAAACCTGTACTGAGAGGGAATACTTCTTGTGCATCCACTTCCCTAAACCAAAACCCATGCATTTGCATCCACCATACCTACCTATTAGCATTATTTCTATTCCAAGTAAATTCTTGTTTTTATCTACCTTCCAAATTAAACTTGTTATGCGAAAATTAGTGATTAAAGCTCTCACGAACTTGATGGCACACTTTACTTTCTTGCATCTAATAAACTTGAACCATTGTGCCCATCTATGTTGCGTATATTCTTGTGCTTTGTAAGTTGTGAATTAGCAGAACCATGCTGTCATGGGGAACATTTTCAACATTGCACTGGTACTTTGTACCTAGTTGATATCATGCTCTTTTGTCTATGGATGTCGTCGGTGTGAAATGAAAGGGGATCTTGTAAGTCCATGGAGTTATGCATGTGTGTTAGAGAAACACCTAGGCCGCTAGTCTAATCCATGCTGACATGGTGGAAACCTGCAGCGTAACCATAATGAGCATATATGAAGCATTCTTCTTATAAAAAAAGAGTCCGATATTGAGAAAAAAGAGAAAAAAAAGATTATGAAAAGAGGAAAGAGAGAAAAAAGCACCATATTCCCATTGTAAATAAGAAGATTGTTGAGATGCTCGTTGTCTGCTTGCCTTGTCATTTTGATATGGGGATTCTTCCGTATAATTGGGCAAGGGGGTACCCCGTTGGCGGTTCTCTATGACACACATGTGCTTACGATGACAAGAACTTACCGGTGACTAAACTTGAGTAGCATGAGGAGCGGCCCTCGTATTCAAGGGACATGAGATTCTCAATTTACAACTTGTCAAGCATATCCTCATATTTGATCACTTTAACCTTAATCACCTAAAGATGCCTATGATAGGGGCAATGAGAGCTGAAAGCTAATAAGTATCATAATTTTTGGGAGCTCTTTATGAAACTTGCAATCCCTGCTTCCCTTTGTGAAGGGCCTTTCTTTTACTTTTTAGTTGAGTCAGTAAACCTATTCCCTTCTATCTCAGCAAGTATTTTGAGCTGTTGTGTTTCATTCATTCATATGATGATTTATTCAATCATGTTTCTTATGTTCCTTGTTTTGCACATTGCTCTTATCTTGGTGTTTACTACTTTGAAAGCTATCATTGAAAACCAGTTATTTGTGAACTCCAGCAAATTATCAACTATTCTTTGACCAAGAGCTAAGTATGCCATTACCAATTATGATTTACTTTATCTATCTTTATTGTGTTTCCTTTACTTATTGCAAGTTAAGTTATATAATAATGAGTTGTCTTCTATTGTGATCTATGTATTGATGAATGTGATGCTTCTTGTCCGTATTCTTTTATCGACTCTTCACTCCATAAACCTGAGGCCATGTTTATTGAGCTCAGTTTCGCTTGGGGACAAGCGAAGTCTAAGCTTGGGGGGGAGTTGATACGTCCATTTTGCATCACTATTCTATATCATAATTTACTGTTATTCATTGATATATTTCATTTTAAGAGATGATACTTATGTTATTTCATCTATTTTTGCATGGTTGATGACTTTTGGAGCATGGACCGCTGTAGTTAGGATTCTGATGGAAAATGTGCTGTTTGGAGGCAAAATTCACGAAGATCAGAAAATCTGGGAAAATATACGGAAAATCCTATTTTTCCAGAAGACGAAGGAAGCCAGAAGGAGGAGTGGAGATGGGCCACAGGGGGCCCACACCACCCCCTGGCGCGGGCTAGCCTAGGTCGCGCCACCAGGTGGTGTGGCCGCCCTGGTCCACCTCTGGCTCTCCCCTCTGGCGTATATAATCCTCCCGAAACCCTAATACTCAGGGAGTGACCACATAAAGATTCTGCCGCCTCTGCGGGGCGGAAAACACCGAGAGAGAAGGATCTCTCTGGCAGATAGATTTCTGCCAGGGGAATTCCTCCCCGGAGAGGGGAGATCGTCTCCATCAACACCACCATCAAGCTGGACTTCATCGGGATCATCATCATCATCACCATCAGCACCATCATCACCATCTCCATATTACTGTAACAATTAGGTTGAATCTTGCATAGTTCTTAGGGGAAACTTTCCCGGTGTTGATTACTCTTTGTAGTTGATGCTATTGAGTGAACCATTGAATTATTGTTTATGTTCAGATTGTTATACATCATTATTCCATCTCTGATCATGATCCATATGATGTCTTGTGAGTAGTTCGTTTTGTTCTTGAGGACATGGGAGAAGTCATGTTGTTAGTAGTGGAGTTGTGTTGAGAAAGATTCAATAGTTTGATATTTAAGTTGTGGTGTACTTCTTCTAGTGGTGTCATGTGAACATCGACTACATGACACTTCACCTATATGGGCCTAGGGGAATGCATTGTGTATTTGGCTACTAATCGTAGGGTTTGCCGGAGTGAAAAAAACTTGAACCCCCGTTAGGAAACCATTGCACAAGGGACGTCAGGGTCTTAGAGTTTAAAGTTGTGGTTAGGTTCCTACCTTAATTACTTTCTTGTACTTACGGATGTTTGCAAGGGGTATAATCACAAGTATGTATTAGTCCTAGGAAGGTCGGTACATTAGCACAGGTTCACCCACACAACACTTAGCAAGCTAAAGAAGATTAATCAACTATATGAAGCGAAAGCACTTGACAGAATTCCCATGTGTCCCCGAGAACGTTTGGTCATCTTAAGTGATACAACCGGCTTGTCCTTTGCTGCATATAGGATTGGGCCACTTGCTGCATTCATTCCTACTTTCTTTAATTTACTCGTACTTTATTTACTTGCTTTATCAAAAACCCCTAAAAATCCGTTTGCTAAGTATTTGTAGAGAATTCCTGATCCATACCACTAGTCAGCACCTTCTGCTCCTCGTTGGGTTCGACACTCTTACTTATCAAAAATACTGCGATACACCCCCTATACTTGTGGGTCATCAATGGCACCAACTTGCTTTCCACGACTGCCTACAAGTTTTAGGAATATAATAGAATATGAGAAACCTAGCGAGAAAATAATAAGCACATCGTATATGTGAGGGAAGAAAAGGGCATTGAATTTGACGAAGATGGAAAGTATTATGGATGACTTACAGTTGCTTTTTGCATATTGTCAGTTAAGCCATTTTCGAGTAGTTCAATGGAGCCTTCCTCCATGTTGCACAAAACCTCGTAGCTGCGAGCACAAGTGGCATGAGGGTACTTGACGAGTTGTCTGCTGATCTTGTTTTTTCAGACAGAGCCTAAACAAACAGGGAGCATACAGTTAAGTCCAGCTTAAAGAATTCAAACAGGAGAAGTTTAGTAACAAGACATGACCTTGTTTCTGGGGGCGGACCAAAAATCGACAAGCCTACCCCACTCCTTATTGCTCATGTGTTCCACATGAGATATCCTTATAACTTCATTTGCTGGGAAATTGTCAAAAAACCGTTTCTTCAGAGTATGCCGCTGATTTCTTGCGTGTCTCATTAACTGCTTGTTACAAGCAAACTGCACATCAGGTAGAGAGGGGTCCATGACAAACTTTTGCTGAAATAAAACAAAGATTATAAGATTTCGCATTAACAGCAAAAGGAAGAAAGGGACAACTGAGTGTTATAGAACATGCAGAAACTTTGCCATAGATGTCTGCTCTGACATCCAGCCTCTCCCTATACTCTTTCCATTGGGGGAAGATAGGCATCTGAGTCCTGACTGTTACTGCACACTCAGTGGCAAACTTGGCAGCAACCACTGGTAAAACTGGTCTAGTTCTTCCTGGAGGAACGACAAGTTGTAGTCTTTTTGTGGGCATGTTGTCAACCACCAACAGAGGATTATCATGCGTAACAGTGTCTCCAGAATGATTATGCCCAAATTCATCTACAAGAATATAATGGTTATGAGTTAGTGTTCTACAACAGTAAATGCAATGAGTATGATTCACACAATATAATCTTAATCGGTTGTAGTAGAGCAAGCAATTTGTTCAACATGATACCTTCTTGATCCCAGTCAAAACGGTCAAATAACCATCCATCATGTTTCACATTAGGCCCCTCGCCTTTGGTAGCCGAACCCTCAGATGCACAGTCCCTTTGGAGAGGTGCACAGTCGCATTGGAGAGGCACCCGTGCATGGCAAGGCGGGGGTTGCCGCTTGCCCTGGGGACGTGCACAGTCGCTTTGGAGAGGCGCCCGTGCATAGCCGGGCGGGGGCTGCTGCTTGCCTTGGGGAGGTGCCCGCAGATGGTAGGAAGCGGGCTGCTGGCCTAGGGGAGGTGCCTGCGGACACCAGGGATCTGGCTGCTGGCCTTAGGGAGGTGTGTACTCGGCTTGGGGAGCTTCCCAGCAGCCTTGATCAACTGGTTGCTTACCCTTGGACCTAGATTTTCTGGAAGTTTCTGTGCCTGCACCTTGGCCCGCCAAGACGCGCTTCCGAGCAGATGCTAGACCAGCAGGAGCCAGCGATGTCCTGACGGCAGCTGTCTTGTTGCATTTCCTCTTCTGTGGCTAGAAATTCCATGTGTACCAGTCAATTGGGGATAATAAAGAAGGAATAAATATATTTCAAAATCAGTAAGCAAACAATTCCACACAAGATGAGTAAGGTAAGGGGTTGACCCGCGACTCATTGTCCTCACTGACATCATCTAGGTCTCCTTCAATGATATCTTCCTCCTCTTCGGGATTATAGTCAGATCCAGAGCAGTCATTTCTTGTCTTTTTAGGAGAGAATAAAGTTGGAGATGCGAAAATACTTGGAAAGGGACTAGCACCCAGTTGTTGCAAGGGCTCATTGTTTCTCATGATGTTTTTCAGACGACTTTCTTCCATGGGATGCATTTGAGTATCTAACACTAGTAAAGAAATCCAAGTCAGCTACAAATTAAACAGGCAATTAAACAAAATATAACGTAAGGTGTTGATTGCCTGATAGCAAACATGAGGAGAAAAATGAACATACTGCCCCTCGCAAACAAGAAATTTCACAGGCATGGAAAATGAAACACATGAACATTGAGCAGGCTTAAAAGAGCAAAGAATTCACATGCAAGGAGGTTGTTTACTTGCCTGAAGGCGCTACGGCCTTTTTCTTTGTGCGCTTCTTGCCGGGAACCTTGCTGGCCTTCCTTGTCGGCGAGGAGGACAATGATCTGGCGTGCCTTGACGTTGTGGTGGATGACAAGGTGGACAACGAGGAGATAGGCATTGTTGGTGGGGGTGGACGGCGAGGTAGCAGACCTTGACGCCGAGGTTCACGGAGATGAGGAGGACCTTGTTGGAGAGGTGGCAGATGGGGAGGATGGCCAGATGGCAGTGCTCAATAGCGAGGTGGCAGATCCACGAGCTTGATGGCTTGGTCGGAAGCCAGGAAGCCGAGGATGGGCTAGGGTTTGGGCTAGATCGACGGTTAGATGATTACTAGGGCGGACGGCAGCGGGCGAGGGTACAACGACGGCCGTGCTGCGATGGGTAGGCGGCGGCTAGGGCGGGCGTAGGAGATCTCCTTTTGGTGAGGGGATAAAGAAGGGTTTGACCTCAGCACCAACGCATTGGTTACGCTTTGCGGATGGGCTGAACCGTAATATCAGCATGCGATAGTTTTAGCGCGTGAGAATTTGGGTGCCCAAAATTTTGGATCGGCGGGAGGACCGAACCCGAAATTTTGGATTGGCAGGACGATGGTACCACAGATTATTGGCCGTTGGATGAGTGGTGTGTGGCTGAAATAAATCAACATTAGGTTTCAAACATTAGGGTTCTTAAGCTAGGTGACCGGTCTTGACAATCTCTTACTGGATCTCTCATCGTTTTATGAGACTATATATCACAAATGCATTGATCTATAGGGACTCCATTTGTGTCAAACAACCATGGTGGTCAAAAAGCCAAGAGAGCTCCTAGAGTATGTAACTGCCACATGGAGATGGTGAACCTGAAGTGTGATAGAAGCAGTTGCATCACCACACCCAAATGGAGTATGTGTGGATCATCAAGGTATGGCTTTTGAGACTACATAACACAAATGCATTGATCTATAGGGACTCCATTTGTGTCAAACAACCATGGTGGTTAGAAAGCCCAGAGAGCCCATAGAATATGCAACTTCCACATGGAGATGGATGAACCTGCGGTGTGGCAGAAGCAGTTGCATCACCACACCCAACTGGAGTGTGTGTGGGTCATCAAGGTGTGGCTTTTGAGACACCATAACACATATGCATTGATCTGTAGGGACTCCATTTGTGGCAAACAACCATGGTGGTCAAAAAGCCCAGAGAGCCCCTAGAATATGCAACTTCCACATGGATATGGGTGAACCAGTGTGAAAGAAGCAGTTGGATCACCACACCCAACTAGAGTGCGTGTGGGTCATCAAGGTGTGGCTTTTGAGACTCCATAACACAGATGCATTGATCTGTACGGACTCCATTTGTGTCAAATAACCATGGTGGTCAGAAAGCCCAGAGAGCCCCTAGAATATGCAACTACCACATGGAGATGGGTGAACCTGTAGTGTGACAGAAGCAGTTGCATCACCACACCCAACTGGACTATGTGTGGGTCATCAAGGTGTGGCTTTTGAGACTCCATAACACAGAATAACACAGATGCATTGATCTGTAGGGACTTCATTTGTGTCAAACAAACATGGTGGTCAGAAAGCCCAGAGAGCCCCTAGAATATGCAACTGCCACATGGAGATGGGTGAACCTGTAGTGTGACAGAAGCAGTTGCATCACCACACCCAATTGGAGTGTGTGTGGGTCATCAAGGTGTGGCTTTTGAGACTCCATAACAAAAATGCATTGATCCGTAGGGATTTCATTTGTGTCAAACAACAATGGTGGTCAGAAAGCCTAGAGAGCCCCTAGAATATGCAACTTCCACATGGAGATGGGTGAACCCGTGTGTCAGAAGCAGTTGCATCACCACACCCAACTGGACTGTGTGTGGGTCATCAAGGTGAGGCTTTTGAGACTCCATAACACAGATGCATTGATCTGTAGGGACTCCATTTGTGTAAAACAACCATGGTGGTTAGAAAGCCCAGAGAGCCCCTAGAATATGAAACTGCCACATGGAGATGGGTGAACCTGCAGTGTGATAGAAACAGTTGCATCACCACACCGAACTGAAGTTTGTGTGGGTCATCAAGGTGTGGTGTTTGAGAATCCATAACAAAGATGCATTGATCCATAGGGACTTCATTTGTGTCAAACAACCATGGTGGTCCGAAAGCCCAGAGAGCCCCTAGGATATGCAACTGCCACATGGAGATGGGTGAACCTGCAGTGTGACAGAAGCAATTGCATCACCACACCACACTAGAGTGTGTGTGGGTCATCAGGGTGTGTATTTTGAGACTACATAACACAAATGCATTGATCTATAGGGACTCCATTTGTGTCAAACAAAATGGTGGTCAGAAAGCCCAGAGAGCCCCTAGAATATGCAACTGCCACATGGAGATGGTGAACCTGAAGTGTGATAGAAGCAGTTGCATCACCACACCCAACTGGAGTCTGTGTGGGTCATCAAGGTGTGGCTTTTGAGACTACATAACACAGATGCATTGATCTGTAGGGACTCCATTTGTGTCAAACAACCATGTTGGTCAGAGATCCCAGAGAGCCCCTAGAATATGTAACTGCCACATGGAGATGGTGAACTTGCAGTGTGACAGAAGCAGTTGCATCACCACACCCAACTTGAGTGTGTGTTGGTCATCAAGGTGTGGCTTTTGAGACTACGTAACACAAATGCATTGATTTGTAGGGACTCCATGTAACACCCCCGGGATTAGGGTTAAATAAACCTCAGATTATCCTTTGAGATAAACTTAACTCCAACCTCGGAGACTCACAGTATATGCTTCGGTAGCATTACAGAACACAGGGATTCAACAACACAAGTTTAAACTCTTAATAGAGTACGATATCAGATTATTACAAGCCAGGGGTCACAGACCCATCATTACACCAAACAACAAGAGGAAAATATGTTGTTGTACACAACAAACTTAACAAAGGGTCTAAGTGTTGGAGATATGCCCAAGAGGCAATAATAAAAGTGGTTATTATTATATCTTTGTATTTATGATGAATGTTTACATCCCATGCTATAATTGTATTATAAGGAAACACTAATACATGTGTGTTTTGTAAACATAAAAGAGTCCCTAGTAAGCCTCTTGTTAAACTAGCTTGTTGATTAATGGATGATCATGGTTTCCTGATTATGGACATTGGATGTCATTAATAACAAGGTTATATCATTAGGAGAATGATGTAATGGACACACACCCATAGTAAGCGTAGTATAAGATCAAGTCATTAAGTTCGTATTGCTATAAGCTTTTAAATGCATAGTAACATAATCCTTCGACCATGAGCTTGTGTTAATCACCATCACCAGATGGGTACTTTGATGACATAAAACACCGCTTCATAACTGGGTGGTTATAAAGGTGTCATTGGGTATTCTGAAAGTATGTGTTGAAGCGCATGGACCAAGATTGGTATTTGTCCATCCATATGACGGATAGATATGCTCTGGGCCCTCTCGGTGGAATGTCATCTAGTTAGCTTGCAAGCATGTGACTGGGTCACAAGGGATGACATAACATGGAACGAGTAAAGAGTACCTATCAGTAACGAGGTAGAACTAGGTATGGAGATACCGACGATCAAACCACGGATAAGTATAGTATCGTGTGACAAAGGGAATTGGTTTCGTATGTTAAT
Organism: Avena eriantha; assembly: GCA_910589775.1. NCBI lineage: Eukaryota > Viridiplantae > Streptophyta > Magnoliopsida > Poales > Poaceae > Avena > Avena eriantha. The sequence goes on from OU342743.1 coordinate 45,554,638, forward strand.
GGTTCTATCGATCACGAAGTCATCGTTGAGTATGTGGGAACCGTTATGGATCTCCAGATCCCGCTGATGGTTATTGATCGGAGAGGTGTCTCCATCATGTCTGCATATTCACGAACCGTAGGGTGACACACTTAAGGTTCGAAGTTGTTTTAAGTAGATATGGAATGTGCGTTGGAGACCGAATGTTGTTCGGAGTCTCGGATTAGATCCGGGACATCACGAGGAGATCCGGAATTGTCCGGAGAATAAGATTCATATATTGGGGATCATTTTCTAAGTTAGGAAATGTTCCAGAGTATTTGTATGGGGATTCTAGAAGGTTTTGGAATGTTCCGGAAGGTTCTAGAAGATTTCTTGGAGTTTGCTTGAAAACCAAGAAAGGATCAAGGAATCCTTGTGGGGCAAGACAAGGAGTAGTGGGGGAGGAGGACTCCTCCCCCCCTCCCAATCCGCCGGCCAAGGAGGGAGGGGAGTCCTACTAGGACTCCCCCTCCCATGGCGCCTCCCTCCTTTAAATAGTGGGGTGGAGGCGCCACCCCCTGGACCCTCCACTCCAAACCCTAGCCGCCTCTCTCCTCCTCCTTCCTTCTGCTCAGGCTTAGGCGAAGCCCTACAGAATCCTCTACTCCACCACCACCATGCCGTCGTGCTGCTGGGATTCCGTGGAGAAGATCTACTACCTCCGCTGCTCGCTGGAACGAGGAGAGGAAGGACTGCTTCGACTCCGCACGTGTGACCGACTGCGGAAGCGCTGCCAGAACGCGGCGCCGGAAGGATCGTCCACTCGATCTTGAGATCAGCAAGTGATCGACTACATCAACCACGAGATCCAATCTCGTAACGCTTTCGGGTCTACAAGGGTTAGTACAGATCTATCTCGTTGCACATGTCTAACAGATTAGATCTTGGCTTTTATCTAGATTAGATCTGGGTTTTGTTCGTTCTTGCGGTAGAATTTTTTTGTTTTCCATGCTACGAACCCAACACTAAGAGGCCATAAACATAAGCGACGTACAACCCATAGTCCTCAGGCTGCTACCTGGGACTCCCAACTACTCGTCGATGTCAACGTAGAAGCCACCTTCAGTTGCGACTAGATCATCTGGAGAAAAACAACAATTGCGCAAGGCTGAGTACGAGAATGTACTCCGCAAGACTTAGATAACCTATTATCTACATGCTCTGGCTAGAAAAGTTTTCTCTGGATTTTCTTTGCATAAAGCCAACTTTGTTTGTAAACAAGAGAGAGAAAAGAGGCTCGTCTACATAGAATACTTTCAAAACGGGGTAAGAGAGCGACAATTCCATCTTGAATATCTGAACTTGTTAACCAAGTACATCTGAACTTATTATCTAGGATCACCCCCTCGAACCACGAGGAAGCATCCTTGAGCACACGTGGAACAATAGGTTTTATATTCAGTTACCGTTATCTATGATCATCACGTCCGTTCCCAAGTCGTTCATAACCGTGAAAACGGCTTTTCGAAAATATTTAACCCTACAGGGGTGTACAACTTTACCCACACGTACCAACCGACTCTTAGTGCCAAATATTATTAGCCCTCTTCCTTAGAGGGCCGGCAGAGGGTGGTTGACCATGACCTTTAACTTGTTGTCGCCGAGACCATGAGTCACGCCCTAAGGAGGGTTCCACTGTAACGGGTCAAATCCTGAAGCCGGTCCTAGAGATGTGGGCAGGGTTGGTTTACCAGGGGCTCCATCGACCCCAAGCAACCCTGGCCACGCTTACCTACCTGTTATGATGCACCTCTTCTTTCGAAAACATCTTCAATGCATATGCCAAATGGAAAGCCCGAACTATGTGACTCATGGAATCTACTAGGCAAGTTAGTTAGTCGAGGGGTTTTCCAGGCCCCGTGTGCCTGTACGCTCGTCTTGGTTCAAGAGGCAAGAATCCGGGTACTAATGATGGCGAGCATAGGACTACAAAAACCACACCCGACGTGGCCTCCCATGCAAGCCTTAGCATATTTATCGGTCACCTTTGATCATGTCTCCCTCTACTACCTTTCTAGATTCTCTGGCATCTCCGATTCATCTTCATCGGGATGGATCAGGCGTAGGTACTAAGCATGGCTAATCTTGACCATCAAAGAAGCTCTAGCAACGCTCACATGCCAGACCTAGGTATGCTAGGAGCAGTAGATTAGGTGTATAAGGCTACAACAGGGAAACTATGCAGCAGATAGGTAACTCTAGCTACTGACAAAAGATCACATTAGAATCGTGTGCAACATAGCGAGAAAGTAGATACTTTGTAAAACATAGGTTCAGAATGAGAGTATACGCTTGCCTTGTCCTTCAGTAGACAGATATGGATCTTCGGTATCGTTGACTTCGGTCTCGTGCTCGGATCCTATCGCGAAGAAGCAATACCGGAAAGAAGGCAACAATCAATATCTCGAACCATGCAATGCGCAAGCACATGAATGATATGGCAGATTAAAGTTATCATGGCAACCCTAGGATTAACACCGATTTAAATGGGTTCAGAGTGCCGAGGGCTTGGCATTCCATCGATCCCATATGCAATTAGGGGGGTTTCGATGTTCCTCTAACTAGCTAGGGTTTAGGTCGACCAACAATGCATTATTGTATTTTTAATGTGCAGATCTCATTTTTTTTGAAATTTTTGATATATTATTCATATTTTTCTGATTAAATATGAATTAGTTATGAATTTTATAAGATTATAATAATTTATGTCTTATTAAATCATTTATGGAAATAATAATAAAACAAGAAATAACTTTACTGCATCATTCTGACGTCAGCACAGGGGTGGGGACATTTTACACCGGGGCAGCACCTACCCATAGTGGCTGACCTGTGGGCCAGGGCCACAGAGGTTGCCACCGTGGCATACCCTGGGTCGACACCCACGTCAGGCCATGTGGGCGCCACCTCATCGCCACCTAGGCACCACATGGGCTCGCTGGAGGGCGCGTTAGCCGGCGGCGGTTGGCGGTGCTAGGGGACGAGCAGGGCTGCACGAAGGGGTGCGTTCGGCGCGGCTCGTCGAGGCAAACCTGGGAGTGGCGGCACTGCTGGTTAAAGGTCACCGGAGACACGACTGCGACGGTGAGTGGTGGAGGCAGACGGTGGCGCATGACGCTAGGGCGAACTATAGAGGAAGGGGAAGCGTGGAAGGGTTCGCAAAAACTGTGAGCTCACCCTGAGTCTGCTGCTGGTGACGGCGAGGCAGAAGACGGACCAGAGCGATGGCGATGTCCGCGGCGGAGCACGTCGGCGTCGGGGAAGAAGCGGCCGATGCAGGCGATTGCGAGCACCCAGGCTCGATTCCTTTGGTGAGGAGGTTCCACACGGTGTGTCGAAGCTTCTAACAAGCTTAGTGGGTCTCGGGGTGGACGGGAACGAGCTCTAGCTCGAGGTCATAGCGGCTAGGGTTTCGGCCCTGCGCGAGAGCGAGAGAGGGCAAGCGCGGGAGGGAGAGAGAGGCACTGGCAAAGAGGGACACGGCGCGGCGATCTTATCCTCCTCTAGGCAGCGACGAACAGTGCAAAGCGGGCGGTGGGGATCGACGACGCCGACGACGACAACGAGCAGCTTCCAGCTGGGAGAAGACGGTGGCAATTTTGTGAAAACCCCCTGGCAAAAACCAGAGATCAACCCGCAGTCCAGATCAGCGACCCAGGGGCTGAAATTTGTAGGAAAACCCCTGGGTTTTATTAAAACCTTTGTTTTTATTATAAATGCCTCTATTTATTTGTTTTTTAAAACCATTTTAAATAGGGAAAAGGCAAGGGCACTTTTGTAAATATCAAAATATTACCAAACTTGAATTTTGGTGCATATTTGAATCCATTGCACATATTTTAGAGTTTTGTACTTGTTTTTGGTTCACACACTTGGTCACATGCATATATTTTATTGATGTAAACAGAGGCATGCAATGCTTAAGTACTAATTACATATATTACAAACTTGGGTTGTTACAGCTCTACCCCCCTTACAAGAATCTCATCCCGAGATTCCTAAGTTTTAGAAAAGAAGGCAGGGTACTCAGATCGAAGACGATCTTCTCGTTCCCAGGTTGCTTCGTCCTCGGAGTGATGAGACCACTGAACTTTCAGGAACTTGATGCTTTGACGACGAGTCTTGCGCTTGACTTCATCAAGAATACAAACATGATACTCTCGATAAGTCAGATCCTCTTGAAGGTCAAGGGTTTGGTGATCAACACCACGAACTGGGTCTTTGAAGCAACACTTGAGTTGAGACACATGGAAGACATCATGCACCTCAGGGAAATTTGCAGGGAACTCCAATTGATATGCGAGCTTACCACACTTGAAGAGAACACGAAAAGGACCTACATAACGAGGAGCCAGTTTGCCTTTGATACCGAAACGATGGACACCCTTTAACAGAGTGACTCGGAGATAAGCTTGATCACCAACTTCATATTCAACATGTTGATGGTGACGATCATGATAGCTCTTTTGACGAGACTGAGCAGTTTTCAAACGATCTCATATAATACGAACTTGATCTTCTGCTTCTTTGATCATATCCGGTCCAAAGAACTTTCTTTCGCCGGTTTCAGACCAATTCAGAGGAGTATGACATGTTCTTCCGTATAAGAACTGGAAAGGTGACATGTCTATACTGGACTGATAACTGTTGTTGTAGGAGAACTCAGCAAAAGGTAGGCATTTCTCCCAGTTTTTACCAAAAGATATGACACATGCTCTAAGCATGTCTTCAAGTATTTGATTCACCCTTTCAGTTTGACCACCGCTGCTAGGATGATAAGTTGTACTGAAGGATAGGCTAGTTCCCATAGCAGTTTGGAAACTATCCCAAAACCTTGAAGTGAACAAACTTCCGCGATCAGATACTATCTTCTTAGGAACTCCATAAAGAACGACAATCCGAGATATATAAAGATCAGCCAAAGAACTAGCTCGGATGGTTACTGGAACAGGGAGGAAATGAGCAACCTTGG